>CM066037.1:299045206-299645206 GCA_033557465.1 Ichthyophis bannanicus
GTGTCACTTGTTCTCTTTCCCCCAGTAGAGGAGAATGCATTGGTCTTTCTGAGATGTATTGGTTTAATATTTGCAGTGTTTGCCTTTTGATAAGGTAGGGTTTGGTGCTTTGTGAGTCCTGGCAGAGCTGTTATGATATGGTGGATTGGCTATGAGTTTCTAAATGATCAGGTGTTTTATCGTACTTCCTAATGGGCCTGGGCGGTTGGCACTGGAATCAGGGCCGGGATTTACATATACGCGCCATTACCGCCATGGCTTAGGGCCCACAGCTGGCAAGTGCCCCACAAAAATCGAACTAATTTAGATTTTTGTTAAATAAAATTAAAAAAAAAAAAAACTGCTGTCGTGCCGCCGCGGGGCCCCCTCTGGCTGCCGCGGCAACATGGACTGACCCGCGGGGCCCCTCTAGGCAAGGTGAAGTCGGTCGAAGTCCGTCCGTCCCTCCCTCCCTCCCCTCCCTCCGTGCCGGCTTTGAAGAGGCGCGAAGGGAGAGTGTCTCCCTCGCGTCTCTGTTAAGCCCTGCAGGGGCTGATGGGATAATTTCCCATCAAGCCCCTGCGGGCTTAACAGGACCGCGAGGGAGACACTCTCCCTTCGCGCCTTTCAAAGCCTGCACGGAGGGAGGTAGGGAGGGTCCGACCGACCGACTGACCGATTCACCTTGCAGAGGGGGCCCCGCGGGTCAGTCCATGCTGCACGGCGGCAGCAGAGGGGCCCGCGCGGCGGCAGCCAGCAGTTTTTGTTTTGTTTAAAATTCACATTTAACTACTTTGCCGAGCCGCGGGGGGGGGGGTGGGTAGAGGACTGGTAATGGGCTATTTGGGGGGGCTGGGGACTGGAAATGGGCTGGGGGGGTTAAGGTCTGGAGGTGGGCTGATGGGGTTATAGGTGACTGTGTAATGGGCTGTGTTCTGTTGGGGGGGGGAGTTAGAACTGGTAAGAAATGGGTCTTTTGGGGGGGGTTTAGAACTGGTAATGGGCTTTGTGGTAATGGGCCTTTGGGGGGGGTTAAGACTGGTAATGGCTGTGGGGCTGCTGTGGGCGTTGGGGGGGGTTAGAACTGGTAATATGGCTTTGGGGGGGGGGGTTTTAGACCTGAGTTTAATGGGCTTTGGGGGTGGGGTTTAGAACTGGAAATGGTCTGGGTTAATGGAGGTGGGCTGATGGGGCTAGGTCTGGGCTGTAATGGGCTAATGGGGGGCTATGACTAGGAATGGAGGTGGGCTGATGGGGTTAGGATGGCGTAGGACTGGTAATGTGGCTTGGGCTTTTGGGGGGGGTTTAGACACTGGTAATAGGGCTTTTTTTGAGGGTGGGTTGGTCAGACTGGTAATGGGGGGGTGCTGATGGGGGGCCTATGAACTGGTATTGGGTTGGCGGGGTGGCTAGGACTGGAAGTGGGCTGATGGGTGGCTAGGAATGGAAATGGGCTGATGCAAGGGACTAGAATGACTGGATGCTGGTGTGAGTCGGGAACTAGAAGGGAGCTGATGTTGGGGGAGGATTAGAATGGGATGGGGCTGGAAGAGTAACAATGGATGAAGGGAAAAATTATTTTGTTGTGAGAGGGATTAAAAATCTACAATTGGCCGGGTATGGAGAGTATAAGTGGGGATTGAGGATGGAGGGGTAAAATTTGAGTGGGATGAATGAAATTGAATGAGGAAAGAGCAAAAGGAGAAAGGATTAGTATGTTTAAAAGCAGATGTAGAGAGGAGAATGGAAAAAACTAGAAGAGATAAGAAAAGGACAAATGCGACAGCAGAGGATGGATAGTTAGCAGAAGGACACGAAGAAACCAGAAGGAAAGTGGCTGGAGCAATTGCAGCTTGTGAAAAATGCACAAAAGGTAGAAAAATATCTCTTTATTTATTAACTTTTATTAATTGGGAATATGTCAGCTCTGGTAAATGTGCATCATTAAACTTCTGCGCTTGTGTTTTAGTACAAGAGAAAATTAAGTGTAATAGTTTTATTTCTACAGTGGTGTGTACATATTCCAAGTTTTGGGCTTTTGGGATTCCCAGTGTTAATTATTGTCTTCCTGTTTCTAAATTGTGATTACTTTGTTTGGTGATGGTCTATGTTCTCTGCATGTTCGAACTGAGCTGAGGTTGTTCTGTGTTTATATAATACCTATTTTGACATTGGCCACTTTGGTTCTCAGTTTCCACCCACAAGTAGGTCATGTATTGTTGTTCGCTCTGAAATGTAATTGTTTAATAATTTGCAGTGTTTGCCTTTTGATTGGTAGAGTATGGTGCTTTTGTGATTCCTGGTAGTGCTTTTAGGATAACGGTGGCGGGCGTTTGGCTATGGGTTCTAAATGGGCCAGTGTTTGTTAGTCATTTCCTAATGTGTCTGGCAGGTGGCACTGGATTATAGTAATGTAGAAATCTTTTAGTCTTTCTTTATCCATACACTCATTAAGAGGCACGTTTACTAAAAGTTAGTATATGGTAACCTTATGCAAATATTTATGCAAATGAGGCCCCGCACCCCCCTTGGGCCGCCCCTGCTGGGGGCCCACAATTTTTGTTGGCGTAGGGCCTCACTCAAGGTAAATCCGGCTCTGACTGGAATATAGTAACGTAGAAATCTGTTAGTCTTTCTTTACCAGACGCCTCATTAAGAAGCATGTTTTACTAAAAATGCATGTTACCATTATGCAAATGAGGCCCCGCAGCTTAGTCTCCGCACATGGCCCCTCACCTTCCTTGGGCCGCCCCTGATTGGAGCACCTGAAAATGTTCTCTTTGGAAACTATTTGGAGTTCCATATCGAAGCTGGGGGATATTTTTTCTCAGCAGACTAATAAGATAGTAACTCAGGTTCAAGGTAATACGGTACCTCACAGGATAATCAAAAGGAGTTGGCTGTTTTGAAGGAAACAGTGGTGGTAGTTCAGCTGGAGGTGCAACAGCAAAAGTTAGTGTCGGGCTTTGGTTAAGTATTCAATAGCAATTAAATTTAAGCTGGAACTTTTAGATGTTGAATTTGCGCCTAGTTAATTTTCCACGGATATCTGTAATCTCTGCAAGGGAAATCTTTAAACATTATTTGCTGGATGTATTTGATATTCCTCATGAATCCCAACCACCCTTGACTAAGATTTATTGCGTTCCTCCCTGGGTCATACGCAGTCCCTCCTTTGCCTGGGGCTCAACAGTTAGGTATCTTAAATACAGTATTACGAATGTGTTAGAATCTAGTGAGACAGAGGTGGTTACACCATCTATATTGGTCACTTTAGCTTTGCCCTTGGATCGTGAGTGGCTCTTTAAGTTATATTTCAAAAAGCGCTCTGTTTCCTTTAAGGGACTGAATGTCCAGATATATCCGGACCTAGCCCGTGAGACACGGAGGAGGAGGAAAGAATTCCTCGTTCTCAAACCAGCAGTACTCGGATAGGGGGTGTTTTTTCCTGAAATTTCCTTGTAAATGCCTTGTAAGGTTGCAATCCCTTAATTGTTTTTTTAACCCCCCCCCCCTCCAGTTGGTGGCCTTTGTCAGTTCCCATCCCACAAATGTATCCCTGAATATTGCAGCAGTATAGTAGTTTTGCTGATTTAGCCGAATGATTTAGGTTTCCTGACGTGTGAAATGTATCATATGTGGTGTGTGTGTTTTTTTTTAAAAATCATATGGGTGTTTTAAGGCCCACCATGGTGCTGAAGCGGCAGAAGGGATCGCCATGCTACCCACTAGGATCTGCCGCCCTAGGCTACTACCCTAGTGGACTATCTGACCCTGTAGACACATCAGGCTGTGCAAGTGAGAAGCCAGCGTTGCATGTGGTTGCCCAGCAGGAACCAAGGAAGGCTGATGCTCAGGGATGAGTGAGAGGTTAGAGAGCTCATTGTCATGACCAGGACCTGATCACTCAGGGCTACAGAACTTAATCCTCTTTCTAGTGAACTTCATACCCATTGAATTATTGTTGCAATATTTTTGCTTCAAGCCTCTAGTTATGATTCCTTTATCAGTTAAACCTAAAGCTTATAAATACATTTAAAAGATTTCCTCTGTAGGAAAACACATGCCCTGCCTTGGCATCTTGATTTTGACACCCTTGACATTTGTGTCTACTTTTAACCTAAGTGTATATCTTATATGACACAATTTTTTGTGTGCATTTGGTATAATAGGAAGACCGTGTGACCTTGGGCTTAACCTTGCTACTTCTGGTCTGATGAGCAGATGCCTACTTGCAGCTGTCATCTTCTTTTTCTGGTTTATACCAGTTGACCACTATATAGTCATGTTTACTTTCTTGTCCTTGTGCCCTGTGTGTGATTTTAGTGATATGGCTAAGTACATAACAGGAGCACACTTATCATATGCTGTAAAAACATCGCCACTCTCATAGTATGCCATAACTAGACAGAATTATGTTAGTGTTTTGTTACAAAATGCCATCTGTTTCCTAGTGTTTTAGAAGGGGATTTTTATAGATGATGGAATGGAGATTATTGGTAGATGTTGGGAAAACACTCAGCTGCTCCAAAAAAAAAAGTGGTTGCTTTAAGAGACTTGTTGAGTAAAGTGTGCTGTTACCATGCTGACATGATAGCATGTGTTAATTCATGCGCTAACTGCATGCCATGTTATGGAGTGAAAACTGAACAGAGAAAAAATGGCTGTGGACTACACATTGAGTCAGCGCAGATGCACTTATCACCGTATCAAGAGTTACACAGCCTGCTACAGTTAAACCCCACTACCACCTGCTAGGTATTCTTGGTTGCTAGTAGAGAGGCAGGTGCGATCCATGGAAGTCCCTGCTCTATTGCCAGCCCAGGTTTAGAAGGGTAGCTTTGACCCTTACTTGGCAGATTTTTGCCCATGTGTAAGACATTTTAATTCCACTGAGTAACACTGGTCAACATTGAAATCGTTACTGACTATAAAAGGCCCTCATCTGTAGTATCTTGGTGAGCTGAACACGAATATAACATTAAAAAAATTTACTGGCTCTCGTTTTGAAGATATTGCATGTAGTTCATTTTTGATGATTCACCGTGTACATTTATCCAGTAGGACATCAACAAAATCCCAAATAAGGCTTGAAATGATGTAATAATGCATCACGTTGCATAATACCAGCATGCACATATCATCCAGAGTTGATTGCATCATTTTCTGATGCAATGCAATACTACTGCCAGACGGCTGCTGAAGCCATCTGACGTCAGCATTGTACTATACGCAGTCGGAAAGGAAAGTAATCTGGTATTCTCTTCCGATATTGAAAGCCTCATGAATGCCTTAAAAATCACAAGACTGGAGACTATTTATAGACTCTTCGAAACTGAGTCTGAAGGCTGTGCTTTTGAACAATGGAAACCGTCTTCCATCTATTCCAGTAGCGCATGCCGTCCACATGAAGGAGACATACGATAAAGCATCTACTGACTTTCCATTCCTTTCGCACTCAGTTTAAGTTACTTACTCTAGTTCGCAGGGCTCTTCACACTAGTACTCCACAATACCTGGTAGACCATATTACATTCCACACCCCCAGACACACTCCCCGCTCCTTCCACCTTAACCGCCTTACTATACGTGCCCCCTCCCTCGCTCACCTTCAATCCAGACACTCCTCTGCTTTCTATTTCATCGCCCTGCACTCTGGAATTCACTCCCCACCTCCCTCCAGTTAGAACCCCATCATGCCACCTTCAAGCGAGATCTAAAAACCCACCTCTTTTCCTTGGCCTATGACCTTCCCTCCCCTCTTGTCTGATCCTGTCCCCTACATATAGTCCTGTATCCTTTCTCTCATTCTATTATATCAACAAGTGTAACTTCCTTTCCTCCTTTCTGGCCCTGTGCCTGTTTCTAATTGTTTGTGAATTGTAAACCGCTCTGATTGATAAAGTAGGGTGGTATATCAAATAAACATAAACATACAGCTGGCACCTCTGTGGTGACTTGAAGGTAGTTGCCCCTTTTAATGGGACTGCAGCAGGGATATATAAATACATGTGTTTCTTATGTGAGTGGGATAGCCAAGCAAGGAACTTGGCACTACTTGCGGAAGTAATGGAATCGCAGACAAAATGTAACAGTTGGAGAGAAGAATATCCAGCACCCAGCTCTGGTTGAGGCTCACAAAATACGGCTACCACCCCTTCACATCAAACTAGGTTTGACGCAAAACTTTGTGAAAGCCATGGACCGCACTTTGCCAGCTTTATGATACCTGCATGAAAAATTCCCTCGATTCAGCGAAGCAAAGATTAAAGAGGGAGTTTTTGTGGGTCCTCAGATTCAAGATCTCTTCAAAGATGACCGGTTTCAACACCTTGCTGCAGGGTGATGCGAAACAAGCATGGAATGCTTTTCGCCTAGTGTCGTCAAACGTTCTAGGGAATGGTAGGGCAGAAAACTACAAGGAACTAGTAGAAGACATGCTGATGCAGTATCAGAAACTTGGCTGCAATATGTCTCTAAAGATCCATTTCCTTGATTCCCATCTCGATTTCTTTCCTGACAACTGTGGTCTGGTGAGGGATGACCAGGGCGAACGTTTTCACCAGGATATCGCAACGATGGAGCAAAGATACCAGGGAAAATGGTCCACTACAATGCTGGCTGACTACTGCTGGACACTCCCCAGAGAAGCTCCCGAACAGCTGTACAAGAGACAGGCAAAAAAATCTAAGTAGTAGTCTGACTTTTTTTACAGGCATTAAGCGAAGGCCTATTATATTTACTATTGACATGCATTTCGTGATGTAAACATTAATTCTTGTAGATTACAAAAAAACTAAACCAACTTTGCAATTTCACTGTCCATATTCATGTTCAGCATATAAAATTGATAAGAAATGACAATTTTTATTTCAGTAACATGACTTTTGTAAAAATTTGACCAGTGTAATCGGTCAGTTGATTTTGTTTTTGGTTAAGTCAAATGGGCAATGTGGTGGTGTTAGCATTTTTATTCTCTTTTGCTAATTTGTATGTACTTTTATTTTTATTTGTTTTGTAAGTCTCTCTGAGCTATTATGGGTGGAGGTGAAGTTTAAAAGAAACTATATTAAAATAGTAATCCGCTGCTCACAGAGGTCTGTATTTCTCTCCAGCTCCTGTGTACTGTCTTTCAATTGGCAGGAAGAGTTGGCGAGCAGTGCTTCTTAGCTATTGCTTCATCCTCTGCTGGTTTTGCAGTACTATTGCTAGAAGTCAAACTGCTAAATACGGCGCATGCAGTGGTTCAGAGCTGCCATTTTGAACCTGTGCTGGTGACTGGGCAGGAGATCTGAAGATTGATCCTGTCACCCCTTCTCCCCACACTAACCCATCAGAGACACCCACGGTAAATATGAGGGGGCGGGATTCTTATTTTTAGTGCAGAGGGTGGTAAATGTCTGCTCTAGGTATTAACTGCAGGGCAAATGCACGGCACACCAGTTATTACATAGACTTTACGCTTAACACGCATTAATTTTTGTACCTTAATGGACTGTAAGTGCAAATATTTACTGCACTTTAGGCTCATAAATGTTAATTGTCAGATTAAAAATAAATGATTAGGAGTAGATGTACATTTTTTTTTCTGTGTACTTGTCTACTTAAGAGTTGTGTAAAAGTGCTCAGACTTCAAATCCTGCTCACTACCAGTGTCATCCTGAGCTAATTAACAGATTAATTGATACATGTTAGAAGCTTTCTTTGTTGCTTATGAAATAAATCCAAATTAGATGAAACTTACAAATCCTATTGTTAGTCCACCTTTGGAGAAAAACTGACTTGTTTCCTAGATCACTGCTCAGTTTAGCAACCATTTCATGTAGCTCCAATTTTCAAAAGATTTGAGTCGCCACACTTCTGTATTGAATGAACATATCAAACAAGGGATAATGATATATATAAAGCAGATATAAATTTAGTCTTTTATCCAACTACTACTATTCAGCACTTATAAGCGCCACGCACGCAGCGCTGCACAGCTGACTACAAGAGGTAGCCACCATACAAGAGAGAGTCCTCTGCCCATCAGAGTCATGCTCATCGGAGCTTACAATCTAATTAGAACAGTACAGAAGCATTAGTCCTGCGCAGGGTACAGTGTGGTACAGTTTGGTTTATAGTTTGGTAATAAACGTTGATGGGGGTTAGGGTAAGATGAGGATGGAGTCAGGATCTGAATGCAACGGTGAAGAGGTGGGTCTTCAACCTGGATTTGAAGAGGGCCAGGGAGGTTGCCTGGCGGACAGACTCAGGTAGGCTGTTTCAGGCGGATGGTGCAGCAAGGCGAAAGGAGTGCAGTCGGGAGTTCGCGGTGCGGGTGAAAGGCATTGATAGAAGTAATTTGTCAGTGGAGCGCAAATTTCGAGGGGGGATGTAGGGGGAGATAAGAGGTATTGAGGGGCCATAGAGTGAATGCATTTATAGGTCAGTAGGAGAAGCTTGAATTGGATGCGGAATTGGACAGGGAGCCAGTGAAGCGACTTGAGAAGAGGAGTAATGTGGGCTTGGTGAGGCTGGCAGAAGATTGGTCGAGCAGCGTGATTTTGTATGGATTGAAGGGGGAGGAGGTGGCTCATGGGGAGACCAGCAAGGAGTATGTTGCAGTAATTGAGGCGAGAGGAGATTAAGGAGTGTATACGTGTTTTGGTAGTGTGTTCAGAGAGGAAGGGGCGGATTTTGCTGATGTTGTAGAGAAAGAAGCTGGATATGAGCGGAGAAGGAGAGAGAGGCGTCAAAGATAACCCCTAGATTGCGGGCAGAGGGAACAGGAAGGATAGTAGATCCATCCACATGGACTGAAAGAGGGGGAAGTGGGGGGGGGGGGGAGGAGTTGGGTGGAAAGACAAGGTTCAGTCTTGGCCATGTTCAGTTTCAATCGGCGATGAGACATCCAGGCAGCGATGTCCGAGAGACAGGCAGAGATCTTGGACTGGGTTGCCGGAGAAATATCAGGTGTAGAGAGGTAGATCTGGGAGTCATCCGCATAGAGATGGTACTGAAAGCCATGGAAGGAGATAAGCGCGCCAAGGCCTTGGGTATAGAGAGGAGGAGGGGGCCCAAGACAGATCCCTGGGGTGCTCCTATATAGGAGCGGGGTAGGGGAGGAGGAGAAGCCACCAGAGCATACACTGAATGAGCGATGGGAGAGGTAGGAGAAGAACCAGGATAGTACGGAGTCCTTGAAGCCAAGCGAGGAGAGGGTGGTGAGGAGAAGGTTGTGGTCAACTGTGTCAAAGGCAGCAGAAAGGTCAAGAAGGATGAGGGTAGAATAGAGGACCTTAGATTTAGCCAGGAATAGGTCATTCGTGACTTTTGTGAGTGCCGTTTCAGTGGAGTGTAGGGGACGGAAGCCGGATTGTAGTGGGTCCAGGAGAGCCTGGGAGGTGAGGAAGTCGAGGCAGCGATGGTGGACTGCTCGTTCTAATAGTTTGGATATGAAGGGAAGGAGGGAGATGGGTCGATAGAAGGGCATGTGGGATCAAGTGAGGGTTTCTTGAGGAGGGGTGTGGCAACAGCATGTTTGAAGTCAGCAGGGACAGTTGCTGTGGAGAGTGAAAGGTTGAGAATATGAGTGATGGAGGGGACAATGGTGAGGGAGATGGAATGTAGGAGATGGGTGGGGATAGGATCTGATGGAGCAGGTGGTGGGTTTGGAGGAGGAAAGGAGGAGTGTGGTGTCTTTTTCAGAGATCGGAGGGACGGAGGAGAGGGTGGCAGGGGGAGGATGGAGGGGGGAGGCGAATTGGGGTGGAGGGGAGGTCGATGAGGGGGTAGGGAAGTGGAGGGTAATCTTGTGGATTTTGTCGTGGAAGTAGTCGACTAGGGTTTGGGCAGAAAGGGAGGGGAGATCGGGCGGGGGGACCTTGAGGAGAGAATTGAGGGTATTAGAGACAGCGAGGATCAGAGGCAAGGGAGTTGGTCAGATGGATGAAGTAATCTTGTTTGGCAAGTGCTAAGGCTGACTGGAAGTAGCTAAGCATGATTTTGAAGTGTAGAAGGTCTTCTGGGGAGCGGGATTTGGACCAGGCTCGTTCGGCAGAACGGGCGCAAATGCGTAGGTAACGGATTGTGGGTGAAAGCCAGGGTTGGGGAGTAGATCGTTTGACAGGACGTGGGTGGGAGGGGCAAGAGTGTCAAGGGCTGAGGATAGTGTAGCATTGTATGGAGATAATATGCCTCGTCAACGGACTTGGAGGATAAAATGGAGGAGAGAGATGGAGAAATGGTGGAAGAGAGTCTTGGGATCAATATTATGAAGGTTTCTAAATAGGTTGGAGGAGACAGGGCGAGGTTGGGACGGCGGAAGCTGAAGAGTTAATGTTAAGAGGTGATGGTCAGATGAGGGAAGATTTGATTTGTGGAAGTTTGAGGGAGAGGACTTGGAGTAGAGTATTAGGTCAAAGCAGTGGCCATGTAGATGTGTGGGGGCAGTGGAACAAAGTTTGAGGTCAAATGAGGAGGTAAGAACGAGGAACTTTGAGGCATGGGGGTCGGAGGGGTTGTCGATGTGAATGTTGAAATTGCCAAGAATAAGAGTGGGGGGAGGAGGGATCCATAAAGGCAGACAGCCAGGAGTCTAAGTCGGTAAGGAAGGTTGATTTGGATTTGTCGGGTGGGCGATAAATAACAGCTACTCGGAGGAGAAGTGTGTGAGGAGGCGAATGGAGTGGACTTCGAAGGAGAGGGGGAGTGTGATTGAATTGGCAGTAGGGAGAGAGTAGGAGGCCAACGCCACCACCGCGACCAGTAGATCGAGGTGTATGGGAGAACTGGTACCCCCATAGCCGAGAGAGGCAATGGATGGATGCGGTGTCGTCCGGGGGGGAGCCAGGTCTCGGTCAAAGGCAAGAAGGTGTAGGGCATTAGAGATAAAAAGATTGTAAATAAAAGGGTTTTTTAGTGACTGAGCAGGCATTCCCAGAGGGCGCATGAAAACGGGAGAGCGGAGGGGGGGGGGGGGAGGAGAGGGATATAGATAAGGTTAGATAAGTTGCGTGTGGATTTCTTATCAGAGTAGTGTGGGGCTCTATTTCTAGGGTAATACTGAGATTTAAAGGGAGCAGGGTGTGGGTGGGTATGTCTAGGTGTGTGTGCTCTCCAAGAGGGACATGAGGGAGGGGGAATTGAGGGGTAAGATGATGGTATCGGGTAGGTTATGTGAGGGATTATTTTTGGGGGTAGGGTTGGGGTTGATATCTATGGATGAGTGATTGTGGGATGAATGAGGGAGGGCGGAAAGGAGGGAGGAGTGGGATGTGGATGAGATTAGATAGTGTACGTGAAGAACTTTTTTTAGTGTCAATGAACTCCGGGGGGGTGGGGGCCAGGTTTGGGGTTGATATTACCCGATGAGAGAAGGAGAATGAGTATTAGAGAGCGAGGTAAAGTGGAGATAGTACGACGGAAGCAAGGGTGGGGTTGCCTTAAAGAGAGGGGGCTGGTTGAATGTGGGGGATGGTGTGAAGAAGCTCAAGAGCGGATGCTAGGCTCAGGGACAGAATGGAGGGAGAAGTGAGGAAGGGAGGGGAGGGGGAAGAGGAGGGAGGGTGTTGGGGAGGATGAGGACGAGAAGGACAATGAGATGTGGGGCCATGGTAGTGGGTAGCAAGGTCTGAGCAAGCAATGGGTAGCAAGTTCTATGCAGTCAATGGATAACAAACAATAGGTAGCAAGTTGTACACAGTCAATGGGTAGCAACACTCGGTAAGCAATGGATAAACAGTGGGTAGCAACAGTATGCAGACAATGAGCAATGCCAGCAGGGAGAGGCAGGACAAAGGAGAGTTACTTGAAAGTACCGGGTTGGAGCTCGTGAGATGATTTGGTCAGGAGTCGATGTGTGGAGGAGCGATCGAGCCTGGTCGACCCAGCAGCTACGGAGCACCGGAGCGCCCCCGGGCTCGCGCCAATGGGCCCTCTGGTGAGACCCTCAGGCGCGGTCCCGCCCGATGGCACCCTCCTTTTTATGAGTTGCAGCTGGGCGGCGGGAAGAGCACATGTAGCCCGTGCCCGATGGTGCCCTCCTTTTTATGGACTGCAGCTGGGCGGCAGGAAGAGGCGTGTAGCCCACGTCCAGTTGTGCCCTCCTTTTTATGGGCTGCAGCTGTGCGGCGGGAAGAGGCGTGTAGCCCACGTCCAGTGGTGCCCTCCTTTTTATGGGCTGTAGCTGGGCGGCGGGAAGAGCGGCATGTAGCCTGTGCCCGATGGCGCCCTCCTTTTTATTCTCTATGAATTTACAAAAGTTAACTTATTTTTTTTCTCATGATCTAAATATGGGGTTCTTAAGCACTGGACTTATTTATTTTAAGCATCTCCAAAAGACTATCATTCTGAGTAAATTAATGCTCCTCTTGCATGTAATTCAATAAAATTGTATAATGAAGCTCTTTGTCAAAATAATGCACTCAAAAATACTTTGTCGATTTAAAAGTACTTCAAGTACTAATTGCTCTATAGTAACTACCATTCAACGTGGAAAAAAATACATGTCTTGTAGAGAAAAAACTTTTTTGATGAGTATAAATACTTTAAATGCTTTAGAATGCTCAGAATGTCTCAGACTAGATGGCGCTTAAACAAACAATATATACATATCAAATTCCAGCGCCTAAATAGCATCAATGACTATTCTGGCATATATTTTTATGAAAAATTTCTCCACAATTAAAATCTTCAAACTCTGATATAAATAAATAAATGCTTAGCTTTTGATGCTCCCCAACGCCTCCCTCAGGCGCCAATCATGCGTTTCACTCAAAAAAGAGTTTCCTCTTGGGGATCTATGAATAAAAATAGACAAATCTGAAAAGCTGGTTCTGTCATTGACTTTCCAAATTGACTGTCACAAAAAATCTACATCATGTTAGTTTCACATGCCAAGACAAACTCTAATCTCAATGCTGCCAACGTTTGCTTCTATAAAGATTATCGAGTGGTGAAGGTTCCAAAAAACCGCCGCGCATGCGGAGTAACGAACCTGCTCAGCTCTTATGCTTCCCAATAATGACATCACATATCTGGTAAAATCCATAGATTTTGAACTAAACCAGGGGACTCTTCCGTTCATTTTCTCAGAGACACCCCCCCCCCCCCCCGTCAATAGTAGAATTCAAACCCTCGGGTAGCAGAGTTTTCAAGTTAAAAATCCAGCATTGTTCCCGCAATAGCAGTGTCTGTTCCTGTGATTTTCCACGCATCGCTGACGTCACCCACTCTATAGAAAAGCACCGTAAATGCTCAAACTCATGTGAGTTCCAAATAATATTGAACCAAGGGTGCTGTCATTGTTTTACATTTTAATCGACTTTTATGTTCCGCTATTCGAATTTTAGTCTGAGAATATACAAAAACAGTTAGAAACTCTCTGGCATGAAGTTAAATTAAATAAAATCGAAAAGCTGAAGAGGGATTATGATTATATGACAGGATATGTTTATCCTTGGATGGATCATAGTCGTAAGATCAGGAGATCTCGAAGACAAGTGAATTTTGATATTACATCTGAAGATTGGAGTGGCACTGATTCCAGTAAGACCTCTCAAGAGGATTTTTTAGAAGACAGCGAAGAAAAGAAGAAAAAGAAAAAAGTAGGAATAATGAACAAACACCGTGATTGGATCAATTAATGATGGCTTCGAGAGTTGAGGTGCATACAGAATCTGAAAAATTAGAAAATAGCCTGGTGGTTAATGTCTCTGCAAAAGTGAAACACATGATTGGCGCCTGAGGGAGGCGTTGGGAGCATCAAAAGCTAAGCATTTATTTATTTATATCAGAGTTTGAAGATTTTAATTGTGGAGAAATTTTTCATAAAAAATATATGCCAGAATAGTCATTGATGCTATTTTAGGCGCTGGAATTTGATGTTATATATCGTTTGTTTAAGCGCCATCTAGTCTGAGACATGCTGAGCATTCTAAAGCATTTAAATTATTTATACTCATCAAAAAAGTTTTTCTCCACAAGACATGTATTTTTTTTCACGTTGAATGGTAGTTACTATAGAGCAATTAGTACTTGAAGTGATATTTCACTTTGCTCTGCAAGGACCGTTCATAGTATTAGATTTAAAAGTACTGGCACAAAAATACTTGTTCTCAAAAGATTCTTGAATAGTTCTCTATTCCTGCATTTTATCTTCTAAAACTTGCAGTTGTGCAGATGACTTAATAAAAACTCTCACACAAAAATCAAGACTCCTTAATAATTTGACTTCATTAGAGTTGTGGAGCGGTATGCTCGAGGCAGGAGAATTACCTAAGTTTTTGGGGAAAACTCCCCCTGAAAATGTGGTTATTTAATCAAGGTTAGGAGCGGGTAATATAAAGGTGATAGAAGATTCACGTGAGAGGAGAAAGAGGAGGAGAGACGTCTGTTGATAGGGCAGGTAAGTGAAATACAGCCTCTGGGGAGGGGAGGATGATCGTTTGGGGCTGTTATTGCTAGAGATTTTAATTATGTAACTATATCTTTGGTTGTAAAGCACTTTGGCCAATACTCATGTACTGGGGGGCACAGTACAGAAGAAATGGAGTGCAGTTAGCAATTATGATTAGTTATTTTGTGTTACTGTTGCGATGAGGCAAAAAACAATGTTAATACACTTCAAATATAAGTTTATAACTATTCAGGTAAACACAAAATAAGAGTAAGCCTTTTCAAAATCAAAGAAGTTTTAAAGTGGTGATACGGCAGCCTGTGTGTATTATATGGCGTAGATTTCCAAACTACATATTGTCAGCATACATTTCATGCAGCTGTGGACTCTGGTGAATTCAGTCTCCAAACTTAAACTCTGACCCTCTGGTGATGTCAGTCTCTAGGACCTGTCTGCAGCCCCTCCTTGCTAAATCAAGAAGGGCAGACCTCAAAGGGAGTGGCCAAAGACAATAGCAGACCTCAAGGGGAAGTGCTGGAGAGGCACTATAAAGGACAGACACACTTCCTGCTTCTCTCTCTCTCTCTCTCCCACCATCCAGTGGACATGAAGGACAGGAGGCTCTGATAATCAGTTCCCTTCACCCCTCCCCCCGCTCTCTCTCTCTCTCTCTCCATGAGGCTCTGAGCCACATGTTCTGGCCTACCATGAGACCCTGACCCACATGTTCTCTCTCTCTCTCTCTCTCTCTCGCACATGCACACACAGATTCATTGATGCACATTGAAACAGCTCTGCAACAATCACTATATACCTCTGTTAAATACCTATGTAATAAGCCTATTTCTACATAAAAATCTTTCTCCAAGCCACACCTGTTTGGTTGTCTTATTACAAGCCCTCCTGCCTCTGTGAAGTGAAATGAAACCAGGACCAAGCGGAGACTAGACATGAAATGTATGCTGACACATATATTTTAGAGAGCGTAGCAAACAAAAATATTCACTGAAATAATCACGTTATATTTATATAACTTTGGAGGTGGATCAGAAGTTGGTTAGTTTGCTCCCTCTCGCCAACCAAAAAAGGCATTCTATTGCGCCTGCTCTTAGACAATTAGTTGGCCAGATTGGTCATGGCACGTTCGTCTCTTGAGAATTAATGATGGTGATAAGTACTTTAAGTTTGTCTGAAATAGTGGCTTTGCTTCTGATGAGGTAGGCATCATAGTGAGGATGGATTCTGTTATGATTAATGTAAATTGATAAAATGAAACTCAGTCAAATCACATGTCTTCTTTTGACTGTAAGTCTCACACACTTTTTTGGCATTTTAATCTGAGGAAATGATTGGAAGAGGTCTAAGTTGCTAGCCTTTGTACTTCTCTAACTATTGAAGTGCCATTGTAGTGCCAAAGCCTGTAAGGATACATCTTAAATACCTGATTTTATTTCTTTGAATCTTGCCAGACCAGTCCAGATGAGGGGGTTATGCTCCCTTTCCAGGAGGCAGAATCGAGCACCTTTTAGTGATGATATCACATGGTATATCCTCTGGAGCAGCACTGAGAGAAGCTAATATGAAACTTCCCAAGCAGTAGACAAGACTGAAAACTTGGACAGTGTTATTAAACACAAGCAATGTCACTACAAATAGCATGCATATGTATTTTACTCTGACTATGATGAAAGGGTGTTAGACCACAGATCTGACTAGTCCTTATATGGCAGCTGTAACCCCCAGTCCTGAAGAAAGGTCTTCCAGGGTTGGAACTGGGTGGATCTAGCAGGATTCAAGGAAAGTAAATTGAGGTATGTAAAATGTATCCTTATCCTGCTAGACCAGTTCAGACAAGTGGGATGTACCCAAGCAGTGAGGACCTAGGGTTGAGAGGAAGGTGATGCTCAGGACAGGCTACCCTGCCTAAGATGCCATCAGAAATAACCCCCCACAAGCAACATGCAGGGTTTCACAAAGGCATCCAGGGGAGGACCAGGAAGCTGCCTTAAAGATGTTCTCTGTAGATACTAGAGTGGACTCTGCCTGGGAGGCCTGCACCCAGAGGAGTGAGCTCTGTTTTCCCCCCCCCCCCCCCTTCGACATATGCTTACCAGCCAGAATGTACACTGAGCTAGTAGATAAACCAGTGGTCAAAAGAGGATATAACTTCTGTTAGATCATTCCTCAAACTACCAGGGAGGACAAAAGATGTGCCAAGCAGAAGAACCTAGAAATTGCCATGTACCTGTGAGTAACACTGTCAGCATGTACTGCAGGTGCAGCAAGGGATCCTTCCGAAAACCCTTCTCTAAGAAGGAAGTCAGAACAACAGTCTGATCCAGATCAAACATATGGCAGCACTCTTGAGAGAAAGATGGCATAAGCAGCAATTTGACAGAAAGATGTTGAGACCTGGAAGAGTTCCCTGCAAGACTAGGCCTGCAGCTCAGACTCCACCTGGTGGATGCCAGAGCCCCCAGGAAGCCAGTATAAGGGCCTTATCCATGGGCCTAGAGAGAGGCCCTTTCAGTGCTCTCAATCTCCAAGAGAGCCACCGAGGCACAACATGGGGCACAGGCGGACGGAACTGCTTCACTCCTGAGGAGGCAGGC
The DNA here is from genome assembly GCA_033557465.1 of Ichthyophis bannanicus. NCBI lineage: Eukaryota > Metazoa > Chordata > Amphibia > Gymnophiona > Ichthyophiidae > Ichthyophis > Ichthyophis bannanicus. Next base: position 299,062,178 of record CM066037.1, read on the forward strand.
TACATTGAGAAGTTCCACCAATGAAATTTGGATGTGTTTCCTGTAGCATAGCAAGACTGCCACCTGAACCTTGATTTCAGGGCTAAGCCGTGGTCCAGGTTGGACTGTCAAAGGAAATTGGACACATGCTAAGGATGTAGAGGCCCTCTTGGGCCCCAAGTAGCGGGGCTACTACCACTCCAGAGCAGCCCTTTTTTGGAGAGTCTAAGCCCCACAAAAGCAGGACCATAAGTGAGAAGGAAGCGGTAATCTCTATTACCAGAAGGCCTGGCCATAGCAGGTCTATCTCTGAAGATAGCCAGAGAGGGGGCCACATGCACTTGAGCAAGAAAGTCACGCACCATAGACTTCATGACTTGTCCAGGGTCAGTAGAATCACTAGCCCAGATGTGCCCGAGGCATTCGCTTAAGACTGCTCACCAAGGGCCAAGGACAGAAGCATGTAGCATCCCTTTCCTAAGACCAATCCTGAAATGGATCCTTTAGCCCACCATTCGCAGATCTTTTTTGTGAATAAAATAACTCCTCACATTGGCATTCTCCTGAGTGGTAACAGGTATCATTGATTGGCGTCACACTAAAGACCCTTGTTTTTAGAAAGCAGTCCTCTTCCAGGAAGAACTATTGGGTTTCCTCTAATGAGCACAGCCCTGGAATGCCCTGCAGTTGATCTGTGAATTTTCATGTGGGAGAGGAGAGCTCAGTTGTCTGGACCCCCTGAGTTCTGAAACAGGTTGGCCTGCACGTTATCAAAGTTTGGGATGTGTGCAATAAACAAGGCAATAGGATACTCCTTATTCTAGCAGGTGAGCTCTGCGACCTCTAGAACAACCCTGGCATTATGAGCTTTGCCATTTTTGTGGCACATGCCACCGCCAAGACAGTGTCTGAGAGCACTCTGCTTGCTTCACCCACTAGGAGAGGCCTGAAATAATTCAGGGTAAAACTGATCACTCTGGCCTCCAAGTGGAAGATCTGCCGGGAGGCCTCTTGAGGCCAGGATTCCTGAGCCAACCTGTCCAGGCATAACACTTAGACCTTCTCACTGGCATCTGAGAAGACGAGTGCTCCATTTGGGGCTTCTGATGGCACCCGGCCAGTCGGAGGCAGAACCATAACCACTCCCTCAACTGCCCCTTGATCTCTTGAGGAAGAGGAAGGGCCTGGTTAAATGATAGGGGAATACAGCAGCCAGAAGCAGGTGCCTTTGCCATAAGTGCAAATGTACCCTTGCTCAAGTAACTAGCTCCAAGGTCTGTCTTGGACTGGAGGACGTGGGGTCCCAGGTCTGTGGAGCTGAGTGAGCACAACATGCTCTGAGTTCACTGAAGATTGTGTGCCATCTCCATCTCCATCATGGCTCAGAGTATGAAACTGATGCTCCAGGCATTTGAAATCCTGGGAAGAATAAGTCTTTTCTAAGGATAGCGATCACCATCCCCAGCCTTCCCAGCCAGGACTCATCAGAGCTGTCCTCTCTGCTCGCCTTTAGCGAGACTGGCCAAACTAGCCCAAAGACCAGGTATGGGCTACCCTGGTTCCCTGCATGTCCAGAAATGCTTCTACTACCACTGCTACCTGGGCAAAAGGTACAGAGTTGCATATAGGCCAAAAAATAAGGTCCAGAATTGGGAAAGATAGTGTAAAAAAATGCAGATAAGCTGAACACAGGCCCTCCTTCCCTCTTGCTGTTCTTATCTGACCCCCTGCCTGGAGCGGGGGAGTGCCGCTCCTCTTCATCCCACCAAGTCCTAGTTACACATGGAAAACAGCTCTGGACACAGGGCGGTGGTTAGCTCCAGGAGACATGGGCATACTCATGCTTTGAGCAACATTGGACTCTCCAGGACTCAATCTCAGTGACCATTGCACTGTAACATGCACCAGGAGAGTCTGGTCTTTCTGCACTGTTGCACCAGTCTATTCTTTTTGCCATTTACTGGAGGCAGAAAATACTGGCTTCTCTCAGTGCTGCATCAGACGATATACTGAGTAATAACGTGACTGAAAGTTGCTCAAGTCTGCTTTCACCTGCTGGCAAAGGAGCATAACCCACATGTGGACTGATCTAGCAGGATAAGTGGAAAGCATTAGAACACCAATGTAAATATCTCTGTGAAAGAGGGAAGTATGGTTTTTTTTTTGTGTTTTTTTTTTAATCGTTGAACAGTCGGGTCATGATGTAAAGATCTGATGTTTATTTCATAGACTGTATTGTGAGGTTCAGATAAAATATTGGATTTCTTGGTTTGTTTTTGTGTTCAGTACTTCATCTTTTTCAAAGTTCCAGTCAAACCATTTTTGAAAAGAGTGCCAGATTTTTTTGTTTGCTTTTTTTTATAACCTGTGCTTGCTCTTAGAGTAAATTAGAAATTTGCAAGAGTTGAAGCATTGCTGCTCTATTTATTGCAATTCATCGATGGAGTGCTATATTCCTGGGCTGCACAGTTAATGTTTTATACCCTCTTATGCTATTACTAGATTATTGCATTGATTGTTTATACTTCAGCTGCCAATATTTAAAAGGGAAATCAATATAAGTAAACCAGCTGTGCTTTTTTTTTTTTTTAAAGAAAGCTGGAATAATTTAACTGCATATGAACCGGCAGTCTTACATTTCAAAGTAGTAAGTTTCAACAGCTGGTTACCCTTATTAATTCAGGCAGGCAGGCCAGATAGTACATCTTTCAAATTTTGTTTTTCCGCTCATGAGCAGCTGAATGTGTCTAGGTAGATATATCTGTGCATTACACATGAAGATAATATCTAGTCTCAGAAATAATTTTAGGCCCACAGAATATTCAAGTTGAATTAATTCGTGCACATATGCAGAGTTGGGGGCTAAAAAGATGTTCACCATTCTTGTCCAGTTGATGAATCGTTTGGATGTTTAGAATGTTCTTTTTCCTTATTTTCCCTCCAGTAGTGCCCAGATGCATGGGTTATGCCTGCCAACCAGCAAATGGAGATTGAGAACTAATAGCTTAATTTTGATGTCACTGTATAGAGTCCTGTGCAGCCCATCTCTTGCCAGTATTCTCAATCTCCAGCAGAAGACAGTTTTTAACCTGTGCAGTCTGGCTGGAAGAGATGTGGATGAAATGGCAGGAACTCAATGGTTAAGGCCCTGGGGTGCAGAACCGGGTGGTGCTGGGTCCCTCCCCCACCTGCTCCCTTGCCCCTCTGAAGGTTAAGAGATGCTTGGCTTGATGGAGACTTCTTTCTTCCCTCGTCCCCAACGTTTGGGAGGGGACAGGGAGAGGTTTATACTTGAGACACTTTTTTCTTAAAATAGAGGGGGAGGGGGGAAATAGAGCACCGTGGCTGTCTTTCTATGTCAGGTGAGTGTTGAAAGAGTTACTGTATTTTCCCTTGCCGTGAGGGTCCACTACAGCCATTATGCATTTGTACTCAGGGTAGTTTCTCCAAATGGGTTCGTTTTGTGCATACTATGGCAGTCACTAACCTCGCTTCTAAACCAGGATATCTGGAGAAAGGTGGGAGGACCCTGGTGCCTCTTTAGTGTGGTAGGGTTCTCTGTCCGGGTGCTCTGTTTTGTTGGAGGAATGCTGCTGCCATTGCACACTTTTGAGATGGCCCTGACTCCTTGAAGGCAAGGAACCACAGCTGGTGTGGTGTGCTCTTCTGGAGGGCACCAGGCTGTCAGAAAAAATGGTGCTGGGTGGAAGCAATTGAAGACTAATTGGCGGGTTTCTTGGTGGGTTGGGTCTGCCATTTTGTGTCACTTCCGTAGCTGTCTCTGGGAGCGGGATGGCAGCAGCTGCAGTTCTCAAGAGTAGTGCGGCAGTAGTGCCTACAGTCTATGGGGCTCAGATCTTCGGTGTGGGCTTCAATGCAGAGGAATCAACTTTTGGAGCTGGCGGCACCAAATTAAGCCCATGCTTGTGCAGGGTTTGCAGAACAGCCTACGGGGCAAGTTCACGGATATTTTTTTCGGGCTCTCTGCCTGTGAGGAGATTGGGTGTGAATGTCAGCTGTGTGCATCTGGCGAACCTCTGTGGGGGTAGTTTGGGGTTGTTTCTCTCCAGACACTCTAGGAGAGTTTTGAATTCTCTAAAAAAACAAACAAAAAACAAACAAACAAAAACTGTTGTGTAATGTAGCAGTCTACAAAGGAATATAACGACCCTTTGAGTGCTCTTAATTTGGGGAGGGGGAAAAGTTGTTCTTGGTGTGCAGGTAGTACTCTTGATGTTTGCCCCCCTGTAGGCAGTTTTTTAAATAGCTGTTGATGTCATAACTCTCTATTTGCTGTGGATTAGTGTGTTTAAAAAAAAAAAAAAAAAGTACTTGACAAGTCCCTGTTGCGAAGTGTGGCATATGAGGTTCAGCTTTCTTCCTTTATTTCTGACTCTGGGTAGCTGAGTTTCTGTGCGCTTTTTGGTGCCTTAAGAATGTTAGCTTAGTCTGTCAACTTGCAGGTAGGATTGTTCTGGAAGCTTTTACCCCACAACAGCTGTGGTGGGGTTGAGTTTCTTCTTGAGTTAATGGAACTAGAACATAAGAGCATCAATTGTACCATCGAGGCTGTCAGAGGGTCAGTGAGGCATGGTATTCAGTTTTCTCCAGGACCAAGCAGGAAGTCAGTCCTCACTTATGGGTGACGTCGGCGCCGACAGAGCCCTCGCGGAGCAATTTCCCCAGCTTTCGAAGAAAGCCTTTGGGAATTTGCAGCGGCATGGCGCATGCGTGGTCCCCTTCCCGCCCAAGGGTGCCATCTTGCTCAGTCTTCTTTTTTCCGCGGAGCCCTACAGACGTAGTTTGTGATCACCGCTGAAAAAGTTGATTTTTTTCGTTTGTTTTTTCTCGGTTCGACGCCGTGTCCTTTTCCCGCCCGGCCTCGATACTCCAATATCGAGTCCGTTCACATTTTTTCGGTTTTTGTCCTTTGTAACGGGCGTTCCCGCCACTTTTTTCTTTTTTCCTGGCAGCACGGTCTTTCGACCTCGCAGGGGCCCTTTTTCCCCCGATGGCTGCCAGCGGGTTTTAAAAAGTGTGATCGCTGTACCAGACTCATGTCTCTTACCGACACACATGACTGCTGCCTCCGTTGCCTCGGACCCAATCATGACTCGAGTTGTGGTCCGTGCAACAAAATGTCCTCGAAGGCATTGAGGAGTCGGCAGTCACAAAAGGAACGAATCTTCTCTGACTCCGCGTCCGGTCGGGCCCGGACCTCGTCAGAGGCTTCGACGTCTCGTGACTCCGGCCCCGAGCATCGTCGGAGTTCCTCTGAGCAGGGGTCTCCCGCCCGGGAACATCATCGGAAGAAGAAACCCGCGAGGGTGTCGGAGGAGGACGCTCCTGGTCACTCGAGGGCCAGGTCGCACAGCCCCGTCAGCTGCCCAGGGTCCTCGGAGGCGGAGAGGCCTTCGAAGCATCCTCGTCTCGAAGTGGAGTCTCCTGGACACGTGAGTACTGTAGTCCTCGTGGACTCGCCTCCGAGGGAGCCGACATCGGGCCCGAGTTGGAGGCTGCTGGGTCTTCTGAGTTTGGTCTCAGATTGACGGCCTTGGAGTGCAGTATCGCTGCCTTCATGGACCAGCAGCGGGCATTGATGGCCGGCCTCGCCAGTGCATCTGCCCCAACCACCGGGACGTCGACGTCAAAGTCGACCCCAGAGGCCGAGCTGATCCTCGAGTCCATACAAGCTTGAGTCGATCCTCAGCCAAGGTCTCCCTCGGCCTCCTGTTTGGGACCGAGGTCGTTGACGCCGGCCTCGGCGTCGGGGCGGAGGTCCTCGGCACTCGCCTGCACGGAGCCACTCGATTCCTCCACGGAGGAGTCGGGCTGGGACACGGAGGAGGACGAGTCACCCGGGTCTTTTCAGACTCGGTGTGTCCCCTCCGACTCGCCCGAGTCGGAGCCTCGGAGACGATCCCCCCCGGAGGATACCCAGTTCTCCGATTTCGTGAGGGACATGGCCAAGGCTTTGGCCTTCCCCGTGGATCCGGAGGAGGAGCCTCGAGCCGAAGAGCTCGAGGCCCTCCAGTATGACTCTCCCCCGAAGGAGGCCTTTGCTGTACCGGTTCCTCCAATGCTGGAGCGGCTGCTCTTCCGCATGTGGGAGAGCCCGGCCTTGACGCCGGTGTTAAGCAAGCGGGTCGATTCCATGTATCGAGTCCGTAAGAGCCCCGGGTTCCAAAAGGCACAACTACCGCACCATTCCATGGTGGTGGAATCGGCCATGCATCGACTTAAGAGTCAAAAGATGCACTCCTCGGTGCCTCCAGGTAAGGAGGCCCGGAACCTGGATGCCCTCGGTAGGAAGTTCTTCCAGGGCTCTATGCTTGCTTGCCGAGTCCAGACATACCAGCTATATATGGGCATGTATCTTTGAGACCTGGCAAAAGAAATTGCCGGGTTCTCTGCTGGTCTCTCAGAGGAACCTTTGCAGAGGTTCCAGGCCTTGTCCACTGGTATTCGAGAGTGCTCGAAGTTTATTTCTCGAGCAGCCTACGATGGCTTCGAAGCATCGGCTCGAGTAGCCGGAGCCAGCATCGGTGCTCGCCGTCAGGCTTGGCTTCAGTCATCCGACCTCAAGCCATGGGTGCAGGACAAGTTGGTCAATGTCCCCTGCAGAGGTGAAAACCTCTTTGGTAAGCCCATGGCTGAAAAGGCGGCAGAACTCGAGTCCGAGACTCTCACCAGGACTCGCCTATCCAGAAATACCTCTGCCCCTTCACAGAAGAGGAAGGGCTCAGGGAAAAAGCCCTTTTACCCGAGGAAGGTGTCTGCCTATAAACAACACCACCCACAATATCAAGCATCAGCAGCTCCCCATCAGGGCCAGCAGGCTAAGGGACAGGGTAATGGGTCCCGTAGGCAGAAGGCCCCCAAGCCCACTACACAGGCCCCTGCTCAGCAGGGTGGGGGTTTTTGACTATGCCGGCATAGCCTCTCCCCCTCCGCGGCCTTCACTCAGCACGGGGGGGGGGGGGGGGGCGGCTGCCTGACCCACTTTGCCCACAGGTGGTCAGCCATAACATCCGATTCCTGGGTGCTGCAGGTGGTTCAAAAGGGCTACCTCTTACATTTTCACCAGGTGCCTCCCCCCTACTTTCCAGGGGAGCCTCCAAGACCCCCTCTGCACAGGGACTTACTCCTTCAGGAGCTGCAAAGTCTGCTTCAGGAACAGGCTGTGGAGCCAGTGCTCCAACACCTGTGGGGTCACGGGTTTTATTCGAGGTACTTCCTGATACCAAAAAGAACAGGAGGCCTCAGACCCATCCTGGACTTACGCAACCTCAACAAGTTCCTGCAGCGGGAAAAGTTCAAGATGCTTACCCTTGGAATCCTACAGCCCTACCTCCAGCAGGGAGATTGCTATGCTCCTTGGATCTAAAGGATGCTTATACTCACATCCTCATTCATCCGGACCACCGGCAATATTTAAGATTTGTGGTGGCAGGGAATCACTATCAGTACCGCGTACTGCCCTTTGGCCTCGCCTCCGCTCCCAGGGTGTTCACGAAATGCCTGGCAGTGGTGGCAGCCTTCCTGAGGCTTCAAGGCCTCTTCGTCTTCCCCTACCTGGACGACTGGCTCATCCGGGCACAGTCTTCCCTAGAGGTCACTCAGGCCACTCAACGCACAGTGGCTCTGCTTCAGCACTTGGGCTTCATCATAAACTTCGAAAAGTCCACTTTGCTCCCCTCTCAGGATCTCGAATTCATAGGAGCACGGCTGGACACTCGGCAGGCTCGTGCCTTCTTGCCTCTGGAACGGGCCAACAGGCTCATAGCTCTGGCCGGCAGGTTCCACAGCGCGTCACCGGTCTCTGCCAGACAGCTCCTGCAACTGCTCGGTCATATGACCTCCACGGTCCATGTCACTCCGAATGCCCGTCTGCGTATGAGACCTGCTCAGTGGAGCCTTCGCACTCAATGGCATCAGGCCACAGGGAGACTGACGGACTTAATACAGATCTCCGACCGCCTGGTCTCCTCTCTGCAATGGTGGCTTCACCTGCCCAATCTGGTACTCGGCATGGCCTTTCAGTCTCCTCCACCTTCCCAAGTGCTAACGACAGATGCCTCTCTCCTGGGATGGGGGAGCGCAGTGCCAGGAACATGCACTCAAGGCCTTTGGACACCTTGGGAGGCTGTTCAACAGATAAAGTTCCTGGAGCTGCGGGCGATCCGCCTAGCTCTGCGGACCTTCTCTCACCTCACTTCTCGTCGGTCTGTACTGGTACAGACGGTCAATCAGGTTGCCATGTTCTACGTGAACAAACAGGGGGGCACGGGCTCCCTCCTATGTCAGGAGGCTCAGAGACTGTGCTCTTGGGCAGTCGACCACAACATCCTCCTCAAGGCTGTTTACCTACCCGGGCAGGAAAATTGCCTGGCCGACAAACTGAGCCGGATTCTGCAGCCACACGAATGGAGGTTGAACCCCGTAGTTGTCCAGCGGATCTTCCGCCGGTGGGGCCTCCCCACCGTGGATCTCTTTGCCAGTCCTCTAAACCGGCAACTTCCCAGGTTCTGCTCCCGGCACCCACATCCTCTGAGTAGCGCCGGATGCTTTCCTCATCTCGTGGTCCACGGGCCTACTGTATGCCTTTCCTCCCACGCCACTTGTGTCCCGGATGCTGTTCAAAGTTGTCCAGGACAGGGCCTCCGTGATCCTGGTAGCGCCCAGGTGGCCGAGACAACCCTGGTTCCCTCTACTCCTACAGCTAGCGGTGGACACCCCTCTTCCTCTGGGGTTTCAGCCTGATCTTCTGACCCAGGTCAGGGTGCTGTCCTGCACCCCAACCTCCGGGCCCTTCACCTGATGGCCTGGCTGCTGAAAGGGTAGTCCTAGCTCCGCTCTTACTTCCTCCGGAGGTGGAAGCTGTCGTCCTGGCGTCTCGGCGACCTTCCACCCGGAAATCTTACGCCCTTAAATGGCGTCGCTTCTCGGTCTGGTGTTCTCAGCGCTCTGGGGACCCCTTCGCCTGCTTAGTATCGGTGGTACTGCAATATTTGCTTCACCTCTCCGATCTAGGCCTCAAATCCAACTCTGTCAGGGTCCACCTCAGTGCTCTCTCTGCACATCATTCGCCGGTGGAGGGCCAGCCTCTTTCCTCGCACCCCTTGGTGGCGCGTTTTCTCAGGGGCCGCCTTCTGCTTAAGCCTCCGTTGCGCCCTCCAGCTGCTGACTGGGATCTCAGTGTGGTCTTGCAAAGGCTTACCTGTCCGCCTTTTGAACCCATGGCTACCTGCCCTCTTCGTTTCCTCTCCTGGAAAACTCTCTTCTTGGTAGCCCTTACCTCCGCTATGCGCGTTAGTGAACTACAGGCCCTAGTGTCGGAGCCCCCATACACTAGGTTCTACAAGAATAGGGTGGTCTTACGGACTCACCCTAAGTTTCTTCCAAAGGTGGTCTCCCCTTTTCACATCAATCAAGAGGTGGTTCTTCCGACCTTCTTTCCCAGGCCGCATACCAGCCGAGCTGAAACTGTTCTGCATACCCTGGACTGTAGAAGAGCCTTATCCTTCTACCTTGACCGTATGCGAGAGCATAGAAAGGCTGTCCAGCTTTTCGTATCTTTTGACCCCAATCGGTTGGGGGTACCTGTCTCTAAGCGTACTTTGTCCATCTGGGTAGCTGACTGTATCGCCTGGGCTTATGGGGCAGCCGGCCTCTCCTTAGAGAGTCGGGTCACGGCTCACCGTGTCAGGGCGAAGGCTGCGTCAATGGCTCATCTCCGCTCTGTTCCGTTGGCAGACATCTGCCGGGCCGCTACTTGGTCTTCAAGCCAGATGTTTGCAGCTCATTACTGCCTGGAGAGGGAGTCCCGCAGGGACAGTGCTTTCGGACAGGCAGTCCTCCACAATCTCTTTGAGGTCTAGGCAACTCCTACCCTCCGGCCTTGGTGTTGGGCTACCGGCCGGATTCGTATTCAGAGAAGATTCCTTCCTTCTGTACTGTTGAGCTGGAGGGAGCTCATTTTTTCGGCTTGAGGTCTCCGGTAGCCTTAAGCTCGGGAGTCCCATAAGTGAGGACTGACTTCCTGCTTGGTCCTGGAGAAAGAGTAGTTACTCACCTGTAACAGGTGTTCTCCAGGAGCAGCAGGAATCAGTCCTCACTACCCTCCCTCCTCCCCTTGGAGTTGCAGTCATTCTTATTATATGTTTTTGCTTACTTTTTGCTGTCTTTTCGCTATGTCATCAGACTGAACAAGATGGCACCCTTGGGCGGGAAGGGGACCGCGCATGCGCGCTGCAATTCCCAAAGGCTTTCTTCGAAAGCTGGGGAAAATTGCTCCGCGAGGGCTCCGTCGGCGCCGACGTCACCCATAAGTGAGGACTGATTCCTGCTGCTCCTGGAGAACACCTGTTACAGGTGAGTAACTACTCTTTACCAGGGGTTATTCTAGATCAGGGAGACCTTTCAGGTTCCAGGTGGTCAGTTTCCACACTGATTGTCCCATGGTTATTCTGGAATTTTTCCCCCGGACATTGGTATTGATGGTGTACGTTTTAGCTTTGTTTATTTTTACTCAGCAATACTTATGGTTTGAACCCATCCTTAGATGAAGGCAGTTCTCTCTGGTCCACTATTGGTATCTGGTAGTTCTTAGTTTGCCCATGTTCTGGATAGCATCTACAGGGGGTTCTACAGGCTTCCAGTAGGATGTTGGAGGTAGTGGTTGCCTGAAGTCTAGTAGTGCATCTGAGCTCTTTGGTTTCCACACTCCAGGTTAGACCCTTTGAGAGGGATCAGTTGCTCACTTAGGGAATGCTATTTGAGAGATATGTTGTTTCTTCTGGACAAGGTGTTCTCATAAGGGGCTACCGGAGCTAGATACAGGATTCTATCAGGGCTGTTTTTGGGATCATCTTTTCTCCAGAGCTTCAGTTTTTGGCTGTCAACATAGTGTTGTATGGATCTCCTCCATTATACCAGAAATTTGCCTGGGTATTCACTACTATGGTAGTAAATTCTTCTAGACAGTTGTTATATGTCGGTGACCTTTGGTTTTGCGCTAAGATAGGCAAGGTTTTTAAAGGGACGACTTGGGTTTTTTTTCCATGGGTAGTTCAGGTGGATGGCCTTGTGCAGCCTAAGCTGGAAAATGGTTTTTCATACGTACTAGCCTTTGGTTGACAGGCTGAATTGGGCATGGGCATCAAGGCCTACTCTCACCTGTCCCTACTGTCACTCCATGGTTGGTAGTGAGTGCTACTAGCTCTCTCAGGTTTCCACTCTGCTAGAGCTAGGTAGTAGGGACCTGTTGTCTGAGATTGCATGGTGCGAGGGGGCACTCTTTCCTGCAGTGGAGGTGGTCATTGGCCTTTAGGGCCCTCTGGTATTTCTAGATTCTCAGGCTCCTGAGCGACTCATTTTCTTTTTTTTTTTTCTACTGTCCTTTTTGTGTTACAGAAATGCTTGTATATTAATCTGGTAGGTGCACTTGTTATGGTCAGATTATGGAGGTTGAGACCTTCTCCCAGGCTGTTTCTGCTCTTCAGGCTTCAGTAGTATTTTCTTGGGGGCAAAGTGTTTTGAGTTTTTCCTACAGCAATAGTAGGAAAGAATTATGTTCACCACAGGAAGCTGGTCTAGTAACCACTGTGTGTTGAAAATGGCTAGTCTATTTCTAGTAGGCAGGAAAGTTCTTCCTGTCTCAGGCTAAAGATGCATTGTCAGAATGGATAGTTTCGTCTGTTATCTCTTTCTGTGCCAGTAGAGTAATGTTGGTTGAGCTACACTTTAAGGCAAATTTCTCTCATTTAGTTTGACGGCGAGATCTCACCAGTAACTGGGTTTATTTTTGTGTTTGGTACTACTGGTTTCATTGCAGATTTTCTCCTTTATGGATTTCATTGATTACAGGAATGCCCGTAAGTAGCAGATTCGTCTGTCTAGTGGGGTCTTTGATGCTGGGCAGAGACCTTGGGATGATGGTTGCATTCCAAGAGTGGAGGTTGTCAAGTGAGTTCTCTCTGAGGACTGGTCACTTAATAAAAAAATAAAAAAAAGAGAAATGACAATTACACAGGTGGTTAGGACTCTCCTGTTGGCTCTACTAGTTGCACATATGTCAGCAGGGGACGCTGGGGTAGGAACATATGACTGCAGAGGTCCTTAGGTCTCATGGTGCTTCAGGTGTGGAACAATGGCTCAGAATTGAGCAAGCGATAGTTCTGCTTCTTGGAGTCGGAGATGATGAGATTCCGAGCCAGCTCTGGAGATGTCTGAAATGTTGATTCAGGATTGGCTCATATGGTTGAACGTCTGCCCCAAGGTGCATTTTTCTGGAGCTGCCACAGGTTGCTATCAGTGGTGGCCTAGGCAGTTAGTTGAGTCCACTGGAGAATGGGCCATGGTGTGGTGGCCAGTGAGGCCGTCATTCTGCTTATAGCTCTCGGTCTGCAATTCACGCATGTGTGTTGGAGGTTGAAAGGAGGGTCAGACTGGGAAGTCCAGAACCTATAGGCATGGACAGATATTTTCAATCAGTTACTTCTTGGCAGGGAGCCCTAGCAGGTCTATTTGTCTGCACATTTCCCTGGAGGGGTCTGACCTAGAGTTCAGTTGGAGTGGTGTGCTCTATACTGCCCACGGAGCCTGTGGTGAGTCTGGTGTGGGGTTTTTGGGCCTTCGGTGGAACTTGGTCCAAAGGGAAGACCTCATTTTGTTCTTCATGGCTTAATGATTACTTTCAAGCGCTATACATATGAGTTCCTATATGTGGTGGCCGGTCTTAGTTTCTACATGTGGCAAGCAGATAGTTCTGGCAAACAGAGATGGTGTCTGTCAGGGTAATTTTGATAGCTTCAGTCTCGGCAGTTCTTTCACGTGTAAAAATCTATTCCAGGGTGCCAACCTCTGTACTGAAGTTCTGGTTTTCCAGCTTACCCTTGGTCAAAAAAAAAAAGGTCTAGGTTCTTGGTCTGAATCTCGTACTACCTTTTTTTGAGTCCAAAATGTGGTTGGTTAGCTGTTAGCATTTTGTGTCAAGATATACCAGTGGACTGGCGCAGAGGTATCTTGGTTTTCATGGGTAGCAGGTTGTGAATATAGTTTTTAAATGTTTTGATCTTTCCGGTCATGGTCGCTTGATGTTTTCATGAGTTCTAAGTCGTTTTTTCCTTTTGTCTTGGGTATCTCAGGGACATCTCTAGTCTCAGCTTCTGTAGAGCTTGGATGTCCACTGTCCTGTCCTCTATTATTTTTGGAAACACAAGGGTTTCAGGCAGGCATCACCTCTTACTGTGTTCTGAGGTTCTGGGGTATTGGTTATCAAAATATGGAAAAATGGCTCTCTCTGACTTGCTCAAGAGCTGTTCCTGGTTCATTCTCCTAGAACTGAGCGGCACTACTTCCTTCATGTAATTGTGACATTATGCAGCTTGGTTTTGAGGTTGAGATGCTGCAGAGCGACAGGCCAGGCTGTTCTGTTCTATCCTGTTCCCCTCTCCAGTGCTTGGGTACTGCTTTGATACATCCCACATATCTGGACTGGACTGGAGGGTCGATGAGGAAAATGAAATTAGACCTTATCTGTTAATTTTCTTTCCTTGAGTCTGTCAAGTCCAGGACAGGACCCACCCTCTATTTCTTTGGTTTGTTTAGAGTCTTGCTGGACAGACACTGTGATGGTGCCGTAAAGTCAAATGCTAAGATCACTCTTCTTAGTCGTTTTGGGGGTTTTCAATAGGTTCCAAAGCTGTGATGGTGCATGTGGTTAGAGGTGCATCCTGAAGAGCATTGGTTTATATCTCCTGATCCTGTCAGGCTTTGGAGCAGGAAAGCTGCTTTGGTAAGTATCCTGCGAGATGTTTGTAGGTTTTGGCTGTACATATAATAATCTCTAGTTTGCGGAGTCTGTTTTGTTACAGGAATATTGACGAGAGCTGGACTGCACAGGACCCTTTATACAGTGACGTCAAAATCAAACCATTGGTTCTCAGTCTCCATCTGCTGGTTGACGGGCATAATCCATGCATCTGGACTGGACTGGAGGGACTCTGGAAAGAAAATTAGCAGTAAGGTCTGATTTCACCATTTTCTGTCTGACTTATGACAATGTAGGACTTGCATCTGAAGAAGGGAAGCTGTGGTCTTAAGCTCCTGTGCAACTATATCTTTTGAATAATTCTATGTTTATCCAATTAAAAATTATTGCAGCCAGCAAGGGATCCACATACAGTAAGAGATGGTGTAAATGAGCCACCTATATAGACAAACAAACCCTGCTGTGATATATGCACATTTTGTGTTTGAAGTGAGGGGATAGTGAAATGAAGTTGAGTAGGGGCATGGATTGACATTCTTGTGCAGAGTTCACCTTTTGCAAATATATTGTAAAGTAAAGTTAAAAATAAGTTTAGAAACTGTGGAAGCCTTAAGTATTATATGCCCCTCCCCCCCAAAGTAGAATTTGAGTTTTTTGCTTTCTATTTCACATCACGTTGTCAGTTTTTAGAACAAATCTAATGTTAAGCTATAAAGGAGAGAGCTATATGAATGACTTTTTTTGGCAGGATTTAAACAGCAGGGCTCAGTGCTTCCAAATGCTGTATTTTTGCATTCAATCTTGTTAATTTTTGAAAACAGAAAAAAATTAGAAATAAATACAAAGCCATTGCATTAATCATTCTTAAGAAAAACATGGTAAAGTGTAGCAGCAAACCTAGTCAGCTGCATTGGGACATAATCAAAAATAGAAACAAAACAGATGTCAAGTACCTATTTTCTAAATTAGAATCTTCAAAAAAAAAAGAAAAGAAAAATACCTAAGGATAAGGTTAAGCTAATTTAATTTTAAAGCCCATCTGTTCAGTCCTATAGGAGAAGCTTAGATGGTATGTAAAAATAACTTTTTTTTGTATTTTTGTTTTATTTCCTTAAGTATACCTAAAACAGTTTCTTATATTGCTCTTGTATCCTACAGCTCTCATGTTGGTATAGAGTCCCTTCTAACCCACTCCTCATGTTCAAGCATATGATTAAATTCACAAATGGTTTTGAAGAAAAAGAAACAACATTAAATCATCATTACATCTTCAGTATCTATAGAAATCCTCTACGTTGAAATCTTTGTCTCATCTCAGAAAGATAAAATTCAGGTATCCCCCCTCCATCCCCCCCCCCCAGTCAGATCACCCTCTTAAATCCCCAGTTAATCGTTGTATACCATTAATACTGTGCTATAATTTTATATATTGCGGAAATGTAGCAATACTAGCACAGTTGCCCAAATAGTCAACTTGTCAGTTTCTTAGCTCTGTTGCTTTCTTTTGTTTTCTTATTTTCACTTCTATTTCCCAAAGGAAAAAAGTTCTAATTTTTAAATTCCTGAATACAAGATGGTGCGGTGGGTTTTTTTTCTTTTTCTTTTAAATCACCCATGCTGTTTCTAAAAATACATGTGAAGTGTGAATTGGTCCGGATGGTCAACATTGTAATTCCCAGATTTATAGCGAAAAAGGATCTTGTAATATTTGCAGACACTCGTATTAGGGAACAAATAAACACTCAAAGGACAATAGTAATATTTTTCACTGTCCCTGATATGATTTAACCTATAGTACTGAAAGGCCTGGCAATCTACTTTTAGTTGCACTATACCAAGAAAATCCAGGGGATTGGTTACTAGTAGTCTGCATTGACTTGATGGCACACAGCTGCATTTAATCCATATGTTTGAAACAATATGGCCTATTTGCTGCTATTCCTTATCCTACTAGACCGATCTAGATGTGTGGGTTATGCTCCCCAGCCAGCAGGTAGACTAGAGTAACTTTCAGTGATATCACTAGTATATTCACTGGTGCAGCATTGAGAGAAGCCAATATTTGTCTGCCTCCAGCAAGGTGGCAAGGCATTTGGACTGGTGCAGCCTCCTCTAGACCATACCACAATCCTGTGGCTTGTGTGATTGAGACCTTTACGCCCAACATTACGTGGAACTCAGGTTGGCCATTGTCATATTGAGCCGATAGCTACCCTGTGTCCAGCGCTGTTACTCATGGGTGTCGGTGCTGGAGAGCAGAAAAAAGGACACCATGGGACCCCTGGGGGACTAAGTCTGTGCCCTGGTCCCCCTTCCCATTTGCTATCCTATCTGCTTGCTCTTAAGGGAGGGAGGAGTGGCTCAGTGGTTGGGAAAGGTTACCTCGGGCCGGAAGGCTGGGGGTTCAGTTCCCACATGGGGACAAGCAACCTCTAGTCCCATGGCCACTCCTTGTGGCCTTGGGCAAGCCACTTAACCCTCCATTGCCTCAGGTACACTTAGATTGTGAGCCCTTCGGGGACAAGGGAATAAAAAGTACCTGTTAGTATACATGTGAACCGCACTGATTCTGAAGAGCGCAGTATAAAAAAAAATAATAAAAAAATATTTTTTTTTTGAAAAACTGGTAATTGGAAAAGAGAGAAAACAATCTGCTCTTTCCTGCTTGCAATAAAGCAGTTTCAGAATTAAAAAATAAAAATCCATTGAGACAGTTGGGCTTTCCCAGGCCTGTGGGGGGCGGCTGTGACGGCCCTTTTTTGGGTTTCCATTGCCAGTCTATTAACTTTAGGGACTCCCTTTTCAAGGGTTCCTCTTTTTACTGTGGCCGTGGCAGTTTAAACCAACGACTGGTTACAAATTTTGTCTTTAGAGTGGTGTAAATGCCCCGGAGCATGTTTTGTACTTCCCACGGGGGACCTGGTGCCTGATGCCTTGTTTGACGCCTTTGCTACATATCTCTTCTTTTTCCATGGCGAATTTGGATAGTTTCATGGTTCCTGTGGAGCCAGGAATGTGGTGGGTTGGCTGCACCATTAAGTCCATGGGTCCATGAGAATCACTTGGCCATTTTTTCACCCAGATTGAGCAGCAGCTCCTGAAACAACTCATGGGCTGTTTTTCAGTCTTTAGAAGCCCCCTCCTACTTGGAACTCTCTGGTGCCTCTCCCATGGGGAGCAAGTGAGTTAAGAGCCACTGTTCTGACTTTTTCGCTTGTCCATTCCTCTAGGAGCCTTGCCTTGTACCCAGTGGGGGTTGGTTAGGATGAAGGTGAGGATTCTTTTTTTCAGTGGGTAAGTTAGTGGAGGTGAGGGAGCTTTCCCTGGTGGAAGGGAAGTTCCATTGGTGATCTGCCTATTTTACGGGGAGAATTTTTTTTGCCCTTATTCAGAACACTGTGGTGGCGTATGGATTGCCTTAAGGATTTATTTTATTTATTTAGACAGTTGTGTATACCACCTTATCCTTCAATCAAAGTGGTCACAACACAATTGGGGGATACATTTAACACGAGGGGCTATGAGAGACAGACACTAATACTTACAGGGAACATGGGCAATGGAGGGTTAAGTGGCTTGCCCAAGACCAAAAGGAGCACCTGTGGGACTAGAAACCCCAGTCCTTCCGGCCCAAGGTTGCTGTCCTCTAGTGGGATTTGAACCCCCGACATTCCGGCCTGAGGTAACTTGCCCCAACCACTGGGCCACTCCTCCCTAAGGATGTAAGAGTCTGGACAATGCATATTCTTAGGCTTCTAAACCCCACAAGGGTCAGTCTTTTCAGGATTCCCAGTGTTCTCAGAACTCTGTAATGGCTTTCTACAGAGCCATTAAGCTCTTGCAATGAGATTCAGCAGGTCCCTTCCAAGCTTACAGCTGGTCAATTTATTTATTTATTTGGTATACATTTGTATGCCGCCACTTCCAGTGATCAGCAGCGGTCCAATGGTGGAGAAAACAAGGGAGTATGTACATATCAATTTAAGAATACAGTCTGATTTGAGGGAGGGGTGCACGACACACACATGAATTACAATTATACATTTGATTAACCAGATAAATTACAGTTTGATCAACAACATAAATTACAGTTATACAATACAACGCAAAATATGCAATTTTATTAACAGTGGATATATACATATATACATTTTAAATCGCCATAGATGTGAGCTGTCGGTGCAATAGATTTTAAGACTCATGTGCTTCGGAGGGAGGTAGGCAACTTGGGCAATGAATAATGGTTGCATTTGTCTAGGTGACGCCGTAATGTGATTGGAACAGGTGGGTTTTAAGCTTTTTTCTGAAGGCCTGTAGGTCGTTGATCAGGCGTATCTCATGAGGCAGTTGGTTCCAAAGCTTGGGTGCAGCGTACGTAAATGCCCGGTTGCTCGTTCGCTCTTTGACAGCTCTTATACTGCTTGGAACGCAGAGTGTGTTCAGGTTCGCAGTCCATCGGCATCTGTTGGGGGGCTGTGAGATGATGAGGTTATCGATGAATGAAGGGGATAATTTGTGAATGATTTTGAATGTTACCAGTATTTTGTAAACTACTCGTGCAGAGATGGGGAGCCAGTGAAGCTCAATCAGGACTGGTGTAATGTGATCTATCAGTTTCTTATTCATGATAATCCTGGCTGATACATTTTGTGCCAATTGTAAGATGTTTAAGGTTTTTTTCAGTAGACCTTGCAAGATGGCATTACAGTAGTCAAAGTGGGGAATGATGAGCGCTTGAGCTACTGTTCTGAAGTCTGTGTGGTCAATTATGCTGCGTAGGGGTTGAAGGACTCTCAGCTTGTGAAAAATTGCTCTGTTGATTATCCGGAGATGTTTGTCCATTTTTAGGGGCAACTCCAGCTGTTCTAGAGGACCCATTGATCTGATGTGATTATAGGCCCATTCCAGGAAGGTCTTAAGTCGGAGGTATGCACCGGAGTTTCCAGAGCCTCTTCGGGATGCTTTTCTGGAGTCTCCTTGATGCTCCCTGCTCAAGTGGGTGGTGTTCAAGAATATTTTAACCTAAAAAATATATGAAATAGAGATCTCGATTCTTAAGATCTATAGCTCAATAAGTGGCCAAACTTATGGATTGGTAACATTACAATTAATTATTAAACCTAAATAACTTAGAGAACATCAGAAAAAAAGGCTATAATTGGCGTTCCACAACATCTTATTTACAGCCTATAGCACCATCATAGGTTCTCTCCACCATGTGCATATAATTTAATGTTAAAAATATAGTATTTATTATAATCTTAAATATTGATATAGGTAGGTGAAAGCCCCCAGTTAAGTGATGCATTAAATACCTTTATGGAAATGGGTAACAGGGGTAACATATGGAAAGCAGTATGTATAAATAACCGTAGCATGGGGAATAAGATCCCTGATGTTGAAGCTTTGGTGGGAGTGGCCGACTTGGATTTAGTGGCAGTTAAAGAAACATGGTTCACAGAAAACCATGACTGGGATGTAACTATACCTGGCTATACTTCATTCAGAAAGGACAGGGGAGGAAGAAGGGGAGGAGGAGTGGCACTATATGTAAAAAATACTATTAAAGCTTTGGAATTGCAGAGCTTAAAAGGGAGAGAGGAGGCATTGTGGCTTAAACTAGAAAGAGGGACAGAAATCTATTTGCATTGGCATGATATATACAGACCTCCCTCACAAGAGGAAAAGGTGGACAGAGTTAATTGAAGACATACGCAGCATTGCTAGGAAAGGGGAAGTTCTACTGATAAGGGATTTCAATATGCCAGATGTTGAATGGCACATTCCTGCTGCAGTATCATCTAGAAGTAGAGAGATCCTGGATTCTCTATAGGGAGGAACTATTCAAGCAATTGGTAACAGACCCCACACATGAAGGGGCCATACTGGACTTGGTGCTTACCTATGATGAAAGTGTTTCTGATGTTATAGTAGGAGATCATTTTGCATCCAGTGATCACCAGATGGTGTGGTTGAGTATTAGGACTAGGGCTGTTAGAATCAATTCAAAGGTGAGGGTCTTAGACTTTAGGAAGACTAACTTTGCCAAGATGGGCTAATACCTCAGGGAGTCGTTAGCGGGATGGGAAAAGCTGAGGGATGTAGAAAAACAGTGGGCAAAACTAAAAGGAGATATTTTAAGGGCAACAAACCTTTTTGTTAAAATGGTAAATAAAGGTAAAAGGAAAAGGAGACCGCTATGGCTTTCGAAAGAGGTAGCTGAAAAAGTGAAGAAAGAGGGAGGCCTTTGTGAAATATAAGAGATCACAGAGAGAGGAAGACGAGCATCTCTATTTGGAAAAAACTTAGAGAAGCTAGCAAAGTAGTCAGGAAAGCAAAGATTCAAAAAGAGGAGGAAATAGCCAATGCAATAAAATGGGGGGGGGGAGGGATAAGACATTTTTCAGATATGTTAGAAGAGGAAGGGCAAAAGTGGTATTGTCAGACTCAAGGTTGAAGGGGAGGATTAGGTAGAAGCTGATGAGGATAAAACTGAATTGCTTAACAAATATTCCTGTTCTGTGTTCACAGATGAAGAACCAGGAGCAGGACCTCAGAAAACACCCACAAACAGTAACAGAAGCGAGGGATATCTTGAACAATTTTCAGAAGACTGTGTTCGTGAGAAACTAGCTCAGCTTAAAGTAGACAAAGCGATGGGACCGGATGGGATACACCCTAGAATACTGAGGGAACTTGGGGATGTTCTAGCAGCTCCACTGACTGACCTTTTCAATGCCTCGTTGGAGTCGGGAGTGGTGCAAAAGGACTGGAGAGAGGCTCATGTGGTGCCTTTACACAAAAGCGGAAGTAAGGATGTGGTTGAAAACTATAGGCCGGTTAGTTTAACTTCGGTGGTGAGTAAATTATTGGAAACGCTGCTGAAAGAAAAAATAGTGAGGTTCCTGAGCGGGTGCGGGTGTCCAGTTTAGTCCTCCACATCCGGGTAGTGCACCTCCTCCTGCAGCAAGGAGACTGGACCAATCAGCTCTTTAGTAATCTAGCCTGTATACTGCTGGAACTCCCATCAGCCCTCCAGTGTGTCCAGTCTCCTTGCAGCAGGAGGTGGTGTGAGCCTGGCGCTAGGCTCACTTACAGTCTTGTTAGCTGTTTTATTTCTTCTCTTTATTTTATCTTTCATTTCTCTTTAATTTTCCTTTAATTGCAGCCTATACCTTTAAAAAAAAAAAAAAAAAAAGAAAGGGCAAGCGCGGTGGAGGAGCCGAGCTGGCACTGCTCTTCTCCCCGGCACTCTACTGGCAGCTCAGAGTAAGCAGCAACCTGTGATCGCTCCCCCAGGACGGTTCGGGGGTAGGATCCGTGTGCTACCGGGCTCAGCAATTGTTTTCCACATGGCACGGCACTAAGCAGTCTGTCAGAGGAACCGGCGCTTAAGCCCATCTCCAACAACCAGGTTCTCTGCACTGTCCCGTTCATGATTCGAGCGGCATTGCGGGCCCTTCATTTATTGCTGGCTGCCTGGTAAGTGCCTTCTCTCTGGTGTTTAGGGGACGTTAGCTTCATCGGCTCTTTATTTTATTTCTTTATTTTTCGTCTTTGGGTTTTGGCGCCTTTTTCCTTCAGCACGGCTCAACCGCGGCGGCCATTTTGGTTTTTCGGTTTTGGTGGTAAAGAGCTTAAAGTCTGTCAGTCTTGCTAATTTGGTGGCGTTTTGGGTTCTGAACAGTATCGGGAGGTTGCTGGTTTCCCTGTATCTGAGAAAAAAAAATCAACGAGGCCAGAGGACAAGAGACGTGCGGTATAGGGGTAACTGCATTGGGCTCCTGCCTTTCTCCCTGCGGGGCTGCTTATCTCAGTCTGTCCCTTCCTGTTCTGCGGGGGATATAGGCTGTTTTTCATGTCCTCAAAACCGCAGTGTGTGGTCTGCGGTTCGCGTAGGCGGTCAGTGTCAGCTTCAGGGTTCTACGGGAGCTGCGCTGTGGTCTCCTGTGATATAGATCCACAGATGGAGGGCAGTTCTCAGACAGAGCCCTTGGAATCTTTGTTGTCTGATTAAGGAAACGCTTCTCCGGGGCCTCTGTTGCCGCCTGTTCCTTCTGGGTCTAAGGGACAGGTGGCTGGGATTCCGGTGGAACCAGGGGACCCCCCTTCTGCCTTTGCGGGTTTTTCGCCGGACTTCGTGCTGATTATGCAACAGGCCTTCAAATTGGGGCGGTTAGGCAAATGGCCTGAGTCCTTGTCCTCGTCTCCGGCCCCTCCGCCCGCTAGTGCGGACCTGGCCGGACGTGTTTTTTCCAAGCCGGCTAAGAGACCTTGGTCCTTAGACTTAAATCAAGAGGATTTGGAAGGGCAAGACATGGATGTGGAGGTAGATCCGGAGTGCAGTATGGATGATCTTGAAGAAAGGGAGATTTCGGACCCTGAGGATCAGGCTAGGATTGTTCGGGTGTTTCGTAGGGAGGAATTGATTCCTCTTATTACGGAAGCTCTTCAGACACTCAATCTCGCTGCACCGCCTCCGGGGGACGGCGAGGCTTTGGAGGATCCTCTTATTCAGGCGGTTCGGGATTCCCAGGTGGTGTTCCCAGTACACCGGGTTGTGGCTCAAATGATTCAAACTGAGTGGGACCAGCTGGACTCTGGTTTGAAAGGGATCCGGACGATGCATCACCTCTATCCTTTGGCAGACAAGGATAAGGAGAGGTTTAAGTCGCCTCGGGTGGACGCGGCGGTATCGGCAGTGACGAAGAAGACCACAATCCCGGTGGAGGGGAGTGCGGCCTTGAAGGACATTCAGGACATTCAGGACAAGAGGGTGGGCGGATTGTTGAAACAAGCGTTAGAAGCCTGTAACGACAAGGCATTGGTTTCAATCTGTGGGGCCTGGGTAGCTAGAGCCTCTTTACGGTGGGCTCAACGGTTGCGCCAGAATCCACTCTTAGATCAGCAAGCGTTGCTCGAGGTCATGCGCTTGGAGTCTGGTTCAGCGTATTTAGCGGATGTCCATTATGATTTGATCCGGACGTTGGCTAATAGTATGGCTTCCTTGGTGGTGGCGCGCAGATCCATTTGGCTACGAAACTGGGCGGCCGACCCTTCTTCCAAATCTCGTCTCAGCAAACTCCCCTTTAAAGGCAGGTGGTTGTTCGGGGATGATTTGGATAAGTTGGTAAAGGGATTTGGGAGAGTCTAAAGGTGGGAGACTACCGGAGGACAGGCTTAAGTCCGGTAGGGGCTTACCAGTGGTCAGGGGTCAATTTCGGGACTTTAGGAGATTTCGATCGTCCCGCCTTTGGAGTTCTCAGCGAGGCAGGTTTGCGTCTAGGACGCAGTCCTTTCGCGGTTTTCGGGGAGCTGGCAGAGGTTTTTCAACTGGCTCCTCCGGTTCGGCCTCTTCCTTTAGTCGCAAACCGTAATGAAGTGAGGCGGGCCCGGAGGGAAGCCAAGTGATCGGCGGTCGACTTCGGAACTTTCTTCACTCTTGGGTCACCATAACAACGGACCAGTGGGTCCTAGAAATTGTCAGAGAAGGTTATGCGTTGGAGTTTGCCGTTCCGCCGTGAGACTCTTTTGTTCTGTCTCCCAGCAGAGGGCAGCAGAAGGAACTGGCCATTCGTGCTACGTTGGAGCGTCTGTTAGCGCTGGGTGCAGTTGTTCCCGTTCTGGAGAGTGAGCGCGGTCTCGGTCGTTACTCCATTTATTTCGTGGTGCCAAAGAAGGACGGCTCCTTGCGGCCTATTCTAGATCTCAAGGGCGTGAATCGCTGTCTGCGGGTTCCTCATTTTCGCATGGAGACCCTCAAGTCCATTGTTGCAGTGCGGCAGGGGGAGTTTTTGACTTCTCTGGACCTCACCGAGGCTTATCTGCATATTCCAATCAGAACGGCTCATCAAATGTTTCTGCGGTTCGCATTCCCCTGGCGTCACTTTCAGTTCCAAGCTTTACCTTTCGGCCTGGCTACAGCTCCTCGCATTTTCACCAAGGTAATAGGGGTGGACCAGCACACTTTCCCTTCTCAAGGCCGCCGCCACCACCACCATCTCGACGACTGGTTGATACGAGCGAAGTCAGCGGAGGAGAGCTTGCAGGCTACGGACAAGGTAGTGCGTCTCCTGCAGAGCCTCGGCTGGGTGATCAATGTGCAGAAGAGTCACTTGGTTCCAACTCAGCTTCTCAAATATCTGGGTGTCTGCTTCAACACGTCAGCAGGCGTGGTGTCTCTGCCGGTTCGGCGTGCTCAAGGGTTGCGTCGTCTGGTGTGGTTTTTCTTGGCGAGTCCCGCTCCCTCGGCATGGTGGTATCTACAGGTGCTGGGAACCATGGCATCGACTCTGGAGGTGGTTCTGTGGGCCAGGTTCCATATGCAGCCTCTTCAGCGAGCCCTGCTCCGTCGTTGGTCCAAACAGTCGGATTCTCTCAATCGCCGGTTGCTGTGTCCGAGACTGGTTCGGAAGGCATTACAGTGGTGGCTGTGCCCGAGGTCGCTTCGGGCGGGAGTCCCCTTGGAACAACCAGTTTGGTTACCGGTCATCATGGATGCAAGTCTAACAGGCTGGGGAGCCCACTGTCAGGGCCATTTCACGCAGGGGACGTGGTCTCCGCAGGAGGCTTTGTGGTCGATCAACCGTCTCGAGCTGCGAGCTGTGTGGCTAGTGTTGCAAGTCTTCGAGTCGTCGGTACGGAGTCGGGCGGTTCGCGTTCTGTCGGACAACTCGGCGGCGGTGGTGTACATCAACCGGCAGGGAGGCACGGGAAGCATAGCCATGGACGACGAGGCGGAGGCGCTGTTCGCCTGGGTGGAGGTGCGACTTTTGGCCATTTCGGCAGCGCATATCGCGGGAAAAGAAAATGTGATGGCGGATTTTCTGAGTTGGGTGCACGTGGACGCCGGAGAGTGGGAGTTGCACCCGCAGATATATGCTCAAATAGCTCATCGTTGGGGCCCGCCGATCATGGATCTCATGGCGACCTTCCGGTCGGTGAAGACAAGTCGCTTCTTCAGCAGGCGGCGAGAGCGCATGTCCGAAGGCATCGATGCACTCATCCAACCGTGGCCCACGTTTGGGCTTCTGTATGTCTTCCCGCCGTGGGCTCTGATTGTAAGGGTAGTTCAACGCATCGAAGCTCACCATGGAAAGGTTTTGTTGGTGGCGCCGGATTGGGCCCGTCGGCTTTGGTACGCAGATCTGGTGCGGCTGCTCGACGGCGTGCCATGGAGGCTTCCTCCCTTAGTGGACCTGCTAGTTCAGGGCCCCCTGCGCATGCCTCAGGTGGATCGATTCTCGCTTACGGTATGGCCATTGAAAGGGCTAGGTTGAAAAGAAAAGGGTATTCCCCGGAGGTCATTGCTACTCTTCTTTGAGTTAGAAAAGCTTCTACATCCCTTATGTATGTTCGAGTTTGGCAAATTTTTGAAGATTGGTGTTCCCGGCATGATGTCGGGGCAGCGACCTCTTCGGTGGCAGTCATTCTTAGTTTTTTACGAGATGGTTTTGACAAGGGACTAGCTGCTAGTTCTCTGAAGGTTCAGGTGGCGGCTCTGGCGTGCTATAGAGGCAAGATTCAGGATATCCCTCTTGCGGCGCATGTGGACATTCGGTGTTTTCTGAAGGCTGTGTTTCGGTTGCGTCCGTCGCGCAGGGTTACTTTGCCACCTTGGGATTTGAACCTGGTGCTGCAGGTTTTGGTTCGGGAGCCTTTTGAACCCCTTCGTCATGCCTCGGTTAAAGACTTAACACTGAAGGCGGTTTTTCTCGTTGCCATTTGCTCGGCGCAACATCGCATCAAAGCTGTTCGTTCTTACTTTTCACACTCTTCTATTATCACTTTGGTCATATCCCTAGTTATTTCGCGACTCGATTACTGCAACGTTGTTTATGCTGGTCTTCCCTCTCACCAACTTCACCGCCTTCAAATCGTTCAAAATGCTGCCGCCCGTCTTATTACTCTATCCCCTCTCCGCTCTCATGTTTCCCCCTGTCTCTCTTCTCTACACTGGCTCCCTATTAAGTTTCGGTTTGTGTTTAAACTACTTATCCTTGCACACAAGGCCCTTTTCTCTGACTCCCCCCAATATTTAGCCAATATTATCCATCTCCAGCCCTCTCCCCGCCTTCTCCGGTCTGCCCATGGTAATCGTCTTTTTCTTCCCTCACCCACTCAGGCCCGTCTCGAATCCACCCGACATTCTGCCTTCTTCTTTCTATGCCCTGCCCTCTGGAATTCTCTTCCCTTATCTCTCCGTTTAGAACCCTCCTATACTCGTTTTAAAACTATTCTCAAGACTCATCTTTTCTGTCAAGCATTCAATCTCCCTCCCCCCACTGATAATGTCCTTCCCACTTAGCCTTTTATTCCCTCCCTCCCTCTTATTTCTCTATTTTCCCCTCTCCGCTGGTGTCATGTTCCCCTAGTCTCGCCTCTCGCTCCGCCTATATCTGGTTCGAGTCTCCTTCTCCTCTCCTCACTCCTTTAATTTTTATTGTTTTTAAGTTTTTAAGTTTTATTATTAGTATTATGGTTTTAAATTCCGTTGCTCTGCTGCTTTCTGTTGCCCCTCTTTATCTTCTGCTATTTCTTTTACTGTCCTATTATTTGGCGTTCTTTTCTTCTCTTCCTTTCTCAGCAGCTGTCACTTTTTTATGATTGTACACCGCCCTGATGCTTCGGCCTGGGCGGTTTATCAAATGTTTTAATAAAGATAAAGATAAAGATTTCGGAATTTCAAGCGCTTTCTTGTAGAGCTCCCTTCTTGTCCTTTTTCCGAGATCGGGTGGTTTTACGGCCAGTTCCCTCTTTTCTGTCGAAGGTGGTCTCTCCTTTTCATGTGAATCAGTCTGTTGTGTTGCCCATTTTTTCCCCAGAGTCTTCTCAGGGGTCCGATGCCGCTCTCCATAGGCTGGATGTGCGGCGAATCCTGCGTCGGTACCTGAAGGTCTCAGAGTCCTTTCAAAAGTCGGATCACTTGTTTGTGCTGTTCGGTGGAGCTCGAAAGGGGGAGGCGGCGGTGAAGGCCTCCATTTCTTGGTGTATTAAGGAGGCTATTGCTTCGGCTTATATTCTGCAAGGTAGGTCTGTTCCATTGGGTCTGCGAGCTCATTCTACTAGAGCGCAAGCAATGTCTTGGGCGGAGCATAGTCTGGTTCCGCCGTTGGAGATTTGCAGGGCGGCGACGTGGTCCTCTCTCCATGCCTTCAGTAGACATTACTGGTTGGATGTGGCGGCGGCCTGGGATACTTGTTTTGGGTCAGCGGTCTTGCGCACCGCGTGGCAAGATCCCCCCCTGTTAACTGCTCTGGTACATCCCGGATGTGGAGGACTAAACTGGACACCCGCTCAGGAAATAGAAATTACACTTACCTGGTAATTGTAGTTCCTGGAGGATCCAGTTTAGTCCTCATTCCCGCCCGGATGTTTCGGTGACTACAGTCAAACCTCGGTTTTCATGATTAATCCGTTCGAAAAAGTCTGACTAAAACCGAAACGTATGAAAACTGAAGCAATATTTGCCATAAGAAATAATGTAAATCCAATTAATCCGTTCCAGACACCCAAAAATATTCACAAAAAATACATTTTATAGAGAATAACTATATTTTTACATACAGAAAACAATGAGAAATAAATATAAATGACTAATGAAATGGATAAATGAACATTTAACATCACTGAAAGCAAGCTAAGACAGTACTGTACAGTACAGTATGTTAGCATCTGGCCTTAGCCACCCCTGACAAGCTGCTGTGCCCAGCTCTCTTCGGAATCACATTGGATTCAGCCCATTAAAATACCTTTACTTTATCTGCTCAATGCTTCAGAATGGCAGAAAATCTTAATGATATAGCTTCAGACGTACCCTGCAAGAGAAAGAACTGCCTCCCACATTCATGCAACATCTCCTGCTTACGTTGACAGCTTTTCTTCCCTGCTACCTCTGAGCCTGAGGGGGCGCTCCAGAGAATGGGCAGGCGGTGGACGAGATCGGGGCCTTCCTCTCTGTGCAATCCTTGCCTAACTCTGACCAGGCTCGAGGATGTGTTTCATTTACGTGCTCAGCTGGCTTTCGCTTCTCATCACGCTGGCGATCGGTGAGTCCGGGGGGCAGTGCTGCCGGGACCGGGCGGGCGTTCTGGCAGTGTATACAGACCGGTGTGCAGCGCGAGGGTGTATGTATTTACAGTACTGTACTTTACGAAAACCGAGGCGATGTACGAGAACCGGGACAAAATCTCAGTCAAAAAAGACGTTGAAAACCGAAGCGTATGAAAACCGGGGCAAATGAAAACCGAGGTTTGACTGTACTTGGTCTGGGCGGTGCGCTAAGTCCGTTGTGAGGCGCTGTCTGTCTGTTTTCGGCTCGTACAAAAAAAAAAAAGACAAAACCCCGCGGGACAAGGGACCTTGTCATTTTTCTAGGGGTTTCTGCGTCCCTTCGAGTTTTCTGTGGTGGTGGTTGTTCTTCGGCTTGCTGCTCTGCCTGCCGGTTTCTTTTAAGTGCTGGGGACGGAAGCAAGGTGCAGAGTTCGAGCCCTCTCGTTTGGGGAGAGGGTCACTTAGCTGATTAAGGGGTCCTCTATACTGATCCATACATTTTTCTTTAATCTGTTCTTTCTTGAGTCTGCTTTGTTACTAGTTCACTGGAGGTCTGATGGGAGTTCCAGCAGTATACAGGCTAGATTACTAAAGAGTTGATTGGTCCAGTCTCCTTGCAGCAGGAGGAGGTGCACTACCCCGATGTGGAGGACTAAACTGGACCCTCCAGGAACTACAATTACCAGGTAAGTGTAATTTCTATTTTCTGGAGTTCAGCAGATTACAGGATCCTAGGCAGCATGGATTCACCAGAGGCAGGTCTTGTCAGACAAATCTGATTGATTTCTTTGACTGGGTGACCAGGGAGTTGGACAGAGGGAGAGCCCTAGATGTGGTGTATTTAAATTTCAGTAAAGCCTTTGACACTTCCTCACAGGTGACTTATAAACAAACTGAGCACCCTAGGGATGGACCCTAAAGTTACTGCTTGGGTTAGAAATTGGTTGGGTGGGGGGCGACAAAGAGTACAGGTAAATGGGGCTCACTCTGAGGAGAAGGATGTTACCAGTGGTGTGCCCCAGGGATCTGTCCTTGGTCCAATTCTTTTTAACATCTTTGTTAGTGATATAGCGGAAGGGCTGTCCGATAAGGTTTGCCTTTTTGCGGATGATACCAAAATCTGCAATAGAGTAGACACCCAGGAAGGTGTAGATAACATGAGGAGGGATCTAGCTAAACTTGAAGAATGGTCTAGAATCTGGCAGCTGGGATTTAATGTTAAAAAATGTAAGGTCATGCATTTGGGCTGCAGCAATCCAAGGGAGCAATATAGTATAGGGGGTGAAGTACTTTTGTCCACTAAAGAAGAGCGGGATCTGGGCGTGGTTGTGTCTGATCTTAAAGTAGCTAAACAGGTAGAAAAGGCGATGGCAAAAGCTAGAAGGATGCTTTGGTGCATACGGAGAGGAATGGCTAGCAGAAAAAAAAAGTGATAGTGCCTCTGTATAAGTCTTTGGTGCGACCTCATTTGGAGTATAGTGTGCAGTTCTGGAGACCGCACCTTCAAAAGGATGTGAACAGGGTGGAGTCGGTGCAGACGGTTGCTACTAAAATGGTTAGTGGTCTTCATTATAAAGCATATGAGGACAGACTTAAGGATCTTAATATGTACACCTTAGAGGAAAGGCGGGATAGAGGTGATATGATTGAGATGTTTAAATACCTCCATGGCCTAAATGTTCAGGCGGAGAGCCTCTTTCATTTGAAAGCAAGTTTTGCTACGAGAGGAGATGGGATGAGCGTGAAGGGGATAGATTCAGGAGTGATTTGTGGAAATATTTCTTTACGGAAAGAGTAGTGGATCCGTGGAATCGTCTCCCAGTGGAGGTGGTAGAGATGAGAACAGTATCTGAATTCAAAAAAGCATGGGACAAACACAGGATCTCTAAAGGAAAAAAGGGGACTGTTGTAACTGTTGATATGGAAGGACAGACTAGATAGGCCATGTGGTCTTTTTCTGTCGTCATATTTCTATGTTTCTATTTCATTTTCATCAAGAAGATTTTTTATTAAAAATAGAAGCAAGAAAATACTACTTAGCTGCTCTCATATCAATAAACCCTTTATTGATGGACTGCCTTAAGTATGTAAGAGTCTGGACAATGCCTATTCTTATGCTTCTAAACTCCACAAGGGTCAACCTTTTCAGGGTTCCTAGTGTTCAGGACTCTGCAGTGTAAAATACTACTTAGCTGCCCTATCAAGAAACCCTTTATTGATATGAGAGCAGCTAAGTAGTATTTTCAGAATGGGACTGGTGTAGTAGTCCCTTCTTTACAAACTACCTGAGCTGTTAAATAATTTAAACAATTTTTATTCTGTTTAAGTAGTTTTATGCAAAAAACATTGCTTTTAACATAATTGCATCTGTTATTAGCTCTTTGAGGAATGTGATTGGGATACCAGCTTATTTTTTCATGCTGGGGACTACTTTTGTATTATTTTTTGGATTTTATTCTTTGGTCATTTTGGCCTAGGAACTCAGACTGGGGGACAGCCAAAGACCTTGGGGCTGTGGGGTTTCTAGACTTGGTATTGTACTGTTATGACTATTGGTTCCTTGGGAAGTATGTGTAAGATTCTGTAAACTTGTTATCCTCCAATGAATAAAAATAAACTCAGGTAAGTATAAATGTACAGTAAGCAATATAATTTTGTGATGGAATTCTGGTGCATCAGAATGTAATCATGCCTGGGATTTAATTTTTAAGGCAACAAGCTCCAAATATAGATGCTTATGCAAGGGGAAGTATATACTCATATTGGTAGACGTTTGTTAGTATAATTTTAGGCGTTTATTTTAAATCATTTGGTATATAGCCTATACCTACATCAGTACCCAGGATGCAAAATAAAACGCTGTAGTTTATTTACGTTCTCTTATATACCGCACTATTCTGCATCAGTGCGGTTTACATTGAACAAACTGAAATTACATTGAACAGGGCATTATAACTTGGAGATAACTATTTTACAGGGAACATGGGCTATGGAGGGTTAAGTGGCTTGCCCAAGACCACACGGAGCACCTGTGGGACTAGAAACCCCAGTCCTTCCGGCCCAAGGTTGCTGTCCTCTAGTGGGATTTGAACCCCGAACCTTCCGGCCTGAAGTACCTTGCCCCAACCACTAGGCCACTCCTCCACTCCACAATAATAATTGTATAACTACAACAAAGATTTCAAGCAACAATTCTCAACA
The DNA here is from genome assembly GCA_033557465.1 of Ichthyophis bannanicus. Taxonomy (NCBI): domain Eukaryota; kingdom Metazoa; phylum Chordata; class Amphibia; order Gymnophiona; family Ichthyophiidae; genus Ichthyophis; species Ichthyophis bannanicus. The sequence continues at coordinate 299,093,184 of CM066037.1, forward strand.
AAGCCACAGCAGAATCACCTTCCCAGGGGTTTCCTGGGGATATATCTATGATTTAATACAATAATTCTATCATACTAATCATAGATGCTTTTTAAATATTTCCTATAAGGAAGTAGTTCCCAGGGCAGTTAATTTCACAACAGTGGAATACAGGTACTCATGGAAAATGCCACCTGGACACAGTACTAGAGCCTGCAGAATCAACACTGCGACTCCATCTTCCTTAGAAGTGAGGAACTGGCATATAGCCCTAAAAGTGGAAGAGGTGCCAGCATCCCAGGAACAGGAGGTATTGGAGCTCAAAATCCTCAAAGCTTGTAGGATCAGCAACCACTTGGAAGCGAAAGTTAGTGGTAGTAAGTGACTCTCTTCTGAGAGGTACAGAGGCATCATCTGCCATCCAGACATGGTAATGTCCCAAGAGGTGTGCTGACTGCCTTGTGCCAAAATCTGAGATATGTCAAGTCAAGTTTGCTGAGACTCCTCAAGCCTATCAGATGCTGCTCATCCATGTTGACACAAACAATACTGCTTGGTTCCTTTCTGAACATATGAAGTGATTTTGTGGCTCTGAGAGAGGTGGTGAAGTGCACCGTTAAATGCACAGGTGGTGGCCTCAGTCTTCCATATTGGGTCAGGACCAAGGCCAAGAGACTCGCATCTTAGAGGTGAATGCCTGGCTGTGTTCATGATGTCATCGAACAATTTGGTATCCAGGACCACTGCTTAGTTTTCTAAGGGTTGCTGAGCAGAGATGGCATCCACCTGTTGAAGAAGAGGGAAAAGGTCTTCCACAACAGATTGGTAACCTATTGATGAGGGCTTTAAACTAAGATAATCGGGAATGGGCAAATGAAGCCCTCAGATAAGTAAAATATTTATAAATAGTATAGAAAAGGGGGGAAAAAGACAATCTGGAGTGTTGCATATACTAATACCCATAACATGGTTTCAGATTTAGAGTCTATAATGGTAGATCCTATCTTGGCAGTTATGGAGACATGATACACAGAAAAAGATGACTGGGACATAGTTATACCAGCTATAATCTGTACAGGAAAAAACAGCTTAGAAAGAAAGAGACAAGGAGTGGTAAACTATAGATATAGATTAAAAAAAAAAAGAAAACAACAAAAAATCCTTACTTAAGCCCTGTAATTCTGTGGCTTTGAGAGGAGGAGACTGCACTGTTGCTTAGTCTGGAAAGAGAGAATAGAAAAAAATCTATTTACACAGATATGTAGCAGAGGACATAGAGATTTAATTGAAGACCTTCACAATATCACTAAAAAAGGGAACATACTGTTAAATTTCAATTTGCCAGATTTTGATTCAGATATCCAGATTGTAGTGTCAACTAATAGGGAGATCCTGGATTCTTTATGGGGAGAATTGTTCCAATAACTGAACCTATGCAGCAGGGGGAAGGTACAGGACTTGGTGATTACAAAAGGGGGCCGTTTCTGATGCTGTAGTGGGTGATATGGTGTGCAGTAATCACTGGATGATTAGCTTCAGTATTAGGACACAGGTGGAGATAATTCATTCAAAAGTGAGGGTCCTAAGCTTTAGGAAAACTAACTTTGCAAAGATGAGGGAATATGTTAAGAAGGTGTTAGCTGGATAGGAAAATCTGGGGGAAGTAGAACAACAGTAGGCAAAACTGAAAGATATTTTAAGGGCAACAAGCCTTTTTGTTAGAAAAATAAATAAAAGTAAGAGGGAAAGGAGGCTACTATGACTTTCAAAAGTGCTAGTTGAAAAGATAAAGAAAAAATGGTTAGTCTTCAATAATGAAAAAAGATTTGTTACTACTACGTATTTATGTAGTGCTACAAGTCATACTACGTATTTATGTAGTGCTAGAAGTCATACACAGTGCAATACACATACAAGTAAGACAGTTCCTACTCATCAGAGCTCACAGTCTAATTAAAACAGATCGCACAACAACTGGGGACTAGGGTAAATCAAGGGGAATGGCAAGCTCCATATAGGTGATAAGCAGGAGAATAAGGGGATCAGGATCCAAGATTGCAGAAAGAGGAAAACAAATGGCAATATTTGGAGAAGCTAGAAGAAGCTGGTAAAGAAGGCAGGAAAGCAAAGTTGCTAATAAAAGAAAGAAATAGCCATTTATGGTGTAAAAAAAATTGGGACAATTTCTTTTTGAGGTATGTTAGTGACTGGAGGAGGTGCAGAAGTGATGGTGTGAGATTCAAGTGTGAAGGGGAGGAATAGGAAGAGACTGAGGATAAAGCATTAATTGCTCAACAAATACTACTTTTCTTTGTTCACAGATGTAGGGCTGGGAAGTGTATCGCAAAATAAACACAAATAAGAATGGAAAGGAGGTAGAACGCAAACTATTTTCTGAAGGTTTTTTTGAGGAGCTAGCTAAACTGGAGATGGGTGAGTGTAGTTCCTGTCCACAAAGGTTGGGAGTAAGGAAGAGGTTGGTAACTACAAACAGTTTAGTCTGATCTCTAAGGAGTGTAAATTAATGGAAATGTTAAAGCAGAGGATGGTGCAGTTTCTGGTATCTAAGGAATAACAGGGTATGAGAGAGCATGACTTTACTAGAGGTAGATCTTGTCAGACGAATCTGATTTCTCTGACTAGGAGACCAGAGAATTGGGCTGGGGGAGAACACTAGAATGTGGTATTCTTAGATTTCAGCAAGGTCTTTGCCGTTCTGCACTGGTGATTTAAAAATACATTGAATGCTCTTGGGATAGACCCTAAAACTACTGACCAAATTAGAAACTGGTTGAGTGAGAGGCAACAGAGGGTTAGTAGTAAAGAGAGTTCACTCTGGAGGTAGGGGTGTTACCTGTGGCGTGCTGTAAGGATTGGTCCTTGGTTCTGTACTCTTATCTTTCATAATAGTATTTCTTACAAAAATGTTATGTTTGCAAAGATATGCACCTCTGCGATTGATAAAAATCTGCAACAGGTTAGACACCCTGGAAGGTGTAGATAACATGAGTTGGGATCTAGCGAAGCTTGAAAAATAGTTGAGAATTTGGTAACTAAGATTTAACACTAAAAAAAAAACAAAAAAAAAAACAACAGGGTCATGCGTCTGGGTGCCAAAACCCAAGTGAGCAGTACAGTATGGGGGGGGGGGGGGGTGGTGGTGAAGTACTTCGGTGCATGAAACAATCACCACGAGGTCCTGTTCTATCTGATCATTTTAAAAAGGTGGAAAAGGTGATGGCAAAATCCAGAAGGATGTTTGCGTGCATAGAGAGGAATGGCCAGTGAAGGTGCTGGAAACAAGAACTTTATCTGAATTCCAGAATGCGTGTGACAAATAGAGTATCTCTGAGGGGAGAGGAAGGGCTTATAGAACTTAATAGTTCTTATGGATGGGTAGAGTGGATAAGCTGTAGTCTTTATCAGCCATCATTTTCTATATTTCTATGTACTACAGCACATGGTCACTAGATATGCTGTTCCTAATCCATTAAATTCTTTGCCTACAATCATAGACTTGTATCTGGCTCCATATTGCTCATTACCAGGAATGGCAACGCCAGCGCTTTCAACAGGATATTCAAAGCAATAGGCAACCCCAGTGGCGATCCTGCAGTACTGGAGAGTTATGATCTTGAGAGCCTATCTGCTTTAGCTGCCCTCATAGCTGCATTTTTCTTTAATTGGAAGCATCTTACACTTCTCTAAAGTAATCCCAGATACAGCATATTTCAGTAATCTAGTTGTTCACTCAGAACCAGGGCAGTACCAAGCTATAACTGTGTTCTGTGTGACTTATGAACCTGGTGGTCCCCCTCCACCCATTGGGCCTCATTTGCATATATTTAATTTTAAAATTTATATGCAGCCCATTTAAAATTTTAGGAGGCTTTCAAAGGAGCTTTTTATTGTCCTTGCAATTAATTAGGGACATGTTTAGTAGACATTAATGTGCATTAAATGTCACTAGACCCATAGAAATAAATGGGCAGGGGCGGCCCAAGGGGGGTGCGGGGCCATGTGCGGAGACTCGGTGCGGGGCCTCATTTGCATAAGTGGTCTTATTTGCATAAATATTTGCATAATGTTACCATTCACTAACTTTTAGTAAACATGTCTCTTAATGAGTGTATGGATAAAGAAAGACTAAAAGATTTCTACATTACTATAATCCAGTGCCAACCGCCAGGCACATTGGGAACTACAAACGCTGCCCATTTAGAACCCATAGCAAACCCGCTGTATCCTGACAGCATTACCAGGACTCACAAAGCACCAGACCCTACCTATCAAAAGGAAACACTGCAAATATTAAACCAGTACATTTCAGAGAATACTGGGGAAAGAGAACAAGTGGCAATGTCAAATAGGAATTACATAAACAGAATACCTCAGCTCAGTTACACATGCAGAACATAGACCATCACCAAACAAGGAATCGCAATTTAGAAACAGGAAGGCAATAATTAAACTGGGAACCCCAAAAGCCAAACTTGGAATGTACAACAACACTGTAGAAATAAAACTATAAATCAATTTCCTCTTGTACCAAACAAAGCGCAGACGTTAATGATGCACATTTCCCAGAGCTTTCATATTCCAGTTAATAAATTCAAAATAAAGAGATATCTTTCTACCTTTTGTGCATTTTTTTTCAGTTGCAATTGCTCCAGACACTTTCTTCTGGTTTCTTCATGTTTTCTGCTAACTCTCCATCGTCTGCTGTCCATTTGTCCTTTCTTCTCTCTTCTAGTTTTCTTTCCATCCTCTCTCTCTACATCTGCTTTAACATACTAATCTTTCTCCTTTTGCTCTTTCCTCATTCTTATTTCATCCACACAAATTTTACCCCTCCATCCTCAATCCCCACTTACTCTCCCAATACCCGGCCAATTGTAGATTTTTCATCCCTCCCACACAAAATATTTTTCCCCTCTCCATTTTACTCTCCCAGCCCCATCCCATTCTAATCCTCCCCCAACATCAGCTCCCTTCTAGTTCCAGTCTCACCCAGCATCCATTCCCTTCTAGTCCCTGCATCAGCCCATTTCCAGTCCTAGCCCCCCATCAACCCATTTCCAGTCCTAGCTCTCCCATCCATTTTCAGTCTGAGTCCCTTCATCAGCTCATTTCCAATCCTAGCCCCCCATCAGCCCATTTCTAGTCATTTCCTAGCCCCACCATCAGCCCATGTCAAATCCTAGCTCCCCTCCACTCAGCCCAATTCCAGTCCAAGCCCCCCCATGAGCCTACTGCCAGGTCTAGCCCCTCCAGGAGTCCAGGTCAATTCAAGCCCCCACCACAGCCCATTTCCAATCTTAGCTCCCCCCCAACAGCCCATTTCCAGTCCTATCCTAGCTGCTCCATCAGCCCATTTTCAGTCCTAGCTCCCTTCCCTCACAGCCCATTTCCATTCCAAGCTCCCTCCCCATCAGCTATTTGCAGTTCAAGCCTCCCCGTCCACTCAGTCCATTTCCAGTCATAGCAATCCCCCAACCCATTACCAGTCCTAGCCCCCCATCAACCCATTTTCAGTTTAAGCCCCCCCTATAACCCATTACCAGTCCTAACCCCCCCATCAGCCCACTTCCAGTCTTAACCCCATCAGCCCATTTCCAGTCAGCCCCCCATAGCCCATTGCCAGTCCTAACCCCCCATCAGCCCACAGCCCATTACCAGTCCTAACCACATCAGCCCACCTCAAGTCCTAACCCCTCCCCATCAGCCCATTTCCTGTCCTAGCGCCCCCATAGCCCATTAGCAGTCCTAACTCCCCCATAGCCCATTAGCAATCCTAACCCCCATCACCCTATTTCCAGACTGCCCCCATCAGCCCACAGCCCATTACCAGTCTTAACCCCCCCCCCCCAGCCCATTTCCAGTCCTACCCCCCCATCACCCCATTTCCAGTCAGCCTCCATCAACCCCCAGCCCATTACCAGTCTTAACCCCCCCTAGCCCATTTCCAGTCCTAACCCCCCCAGCCCATTTCCAGTCAGCCTCCATCAGCCCCAGCCCATTAGCAGTCTTAACCACCCCCCCAGCCCATTTCCAGTCCTAACCCCCCCATCACCCCATTTCCAGTCAGCCTCCATCAACCCCCAGCACATTTCCAGTCCTAACCCCCCCTAGCACATTTCCAGTCCTAACCCCCCCAGCACATTTCCAGTCCTAACCCCCCCCAGCACATTTCCAATCCTAACCCCCCCCAGCACATTTCCAATCCTAACCCCCCCAAGCACATTTCCAGTCCTAACCCCCCCAAGCACATTAGCACATTTCCAGTCCTAACCCCCCCAGCACATTAGCACATTTCCAGTCCTAACCCCCCCCAGCACATTTCCAATCCTAACCTCCCCCCCTCGCACAGGTCCAGTCCTAACCCCCCCCAAGCACCTTTCCCGTCCTAACCCCCCCCTAGCCCTTTAGCAGAGTTCCCGTCCTACCCCCCCCAGCACATTTCCAGTCCTAACCCCCCCAAGCACATTAGCACATTTCCAGTCCGAACCCCCACCCAGCACATTTCCAGTCCTAACCCCCCCCCCCCAAGCACATTTCCAGTCCTAACCCCCCCAGCACATTTCCAGTCCTAACCCCCCTTCACCCCATTTCCAGACAGCCTCCATCAGCCCCCCAGCCCATTACCAGTCTTAAACCCCCCCCCTTCCCCCTTCCCTTCCCTTCCCTTCCCTTCCCTTCCGGCAAATTTAAAAAAAAAAAAACCTGGCTCTAGCTGCTGCCGCTGCCGCGTCCGTCGCAGCAGCGGCAGAATGGAGTGTCCCGCGGGGCCCCCGCGCCTCGGGGAGCCCTCTGCAAGAGCTGTCAGATTCGCGAAGGGTGAGTGCTCCCTCCCGTCTCTGTAAAGCCCGCAGGGGCTCATGGGAAATTTCCCATCTGCCCCTTTAGACGCGAGGGGCTGATGGGAAATTTCCCATTAGCCCCTGCGGGCTTTACAGAGACGCGAGGGAGCACTCTCCCTTCGCGAATCTGAAAGCCCTTGCAGAGGGCTCAACGAGGAGAGGGGGCCCCGCGGGACACTCCATTCTGCCGCTGCTGCGACGGACGCGGCAGCGGCAGCAGCCAGAGACAGGTTTTTTTTTAAAAATGTAATTTAAAAAAAAAAAAGCAGAATGTTCTTTGCGCGGGGCCCCCTGAAACGCGGGGCCCTGTGCAAAAAACATTCTTGCTCAATGGACGGGCCGGCCCTGTAAATGGGTACTGCTATACTTAATGCGTGTCAACATTTGTGAATACGCATTAACCTTTAGTAAACATGCCTCTTAATGAGTGTCTTAATACCATTTGCATGGACAGTGAGGATAAAGAGAGGCTACTATATTTCTACATTACCATCCTCCAGTGTCAGGTACATTAGGAAGTATTACAAAACCCAGAGCAAACCTGCCATATCATAACAGCACTACCAGGATTCACACAGCACCAAACTCTAGATATAAAAAGGCAGCACTGACAATATAAATCAATATACCTCATAGAAAACCAATACATCTCCTACTGGGAAAAGAGAACAAGTAGGACAACTACACAAATAGAATACTGCAGCTCGGTCATATATGCAAAACACAGACAGACCATCAAATACAAAACAAGGGATCGCAATTAGAAATATAGGCAATGAGTGAACTGGGAAACCCAAAAGCCAAACTTGGAATGCACCACAACACTGGAGAAATAAAACTATAAATTCATTTCCTCTTGTACTGAAAAAACACAGACGACAGTGATGTACATTTCCCAAAGCTGACATATTCCAGTAATAAATTCAAAATAAAATAATTTCTCTACCTTTTTTGGGCATTTTATTTTTTAGTCCCAACTTCCCCTTTCTCTCTTTTGCTTTCTTAATATATTCTGCTAATTCAGGTCTCTCCAGCATCAGCTCCCTTCCAGCTTCCAGCTGGTAGCTCTTCTCAGCATCAGCTCCCCTCCAGTCCTTGTCCCCACCTCAGCATCAGCTCCCCTCCAGTCCTTGTCCCCACCCCAGCATCAACTCCTTTCCAGTCCTTGTCTCCCAGCAGCAGTCCTTCCATGCCTTCTGCCCACTCCCCAAGCAGCAGCCTTCTGTGCCTTCCCCACTCAGTTACTCATCGATCATCAAAACTAATACTTAAAGGCATATAATCAGTCAAGGAATGTGAAATATCCTTAAAGTAAACAATGGAGACTTGAACCTTTTCTGTCAGCAAAAAACTTAAGGATCAAAGTTTGTCTGTGTGCCAATTATTTTTATTTAATCTTTTACTGTTGCATAGCAGAAATTGGCAAAATCACTTGCAGATCAGGCTGAAAGCATATTACAAAAATACGCTGGTTACGGTAGATCAAAAGCGTTTGCTATTCTTCTTTTGTCATTATTGCAATATTGCATGATCAGCTTTCCAGGCTTGTAAATTGCTTGTTAGATTTCCAGGTGTAAAGCTGTAATATATTACAGGTAGTGACACTGAATATGTTTTCGGTGTGAATGGGTTAGCAATTAACCCTTTTTTTGACAGCTATGCAGTGCACTAGATTTTCCCAGTGTTTGCCTATTGTACTTTATGCTAGGCAGTGAAAATGTCCTCTAGCCTTAATCCTGCCTCTCAAAGGTCAACTAGATAGTGACTGTACCTGCAGAGCTTTGTTTGCATCTGAAAGATCTAAGAGTTTTGTAGAGATCTTGAGACTGTTTACTCTTGTTTACACTTAGGGTCTATCAGTCTCTTCCTTCTGGGGATAGCTATCCAAACTTCCTTGCATCTGATAAGGACTAGGGCAATAAGGACTAGGGCAGTCGCCAAAGCTCGTATACATACTCTTTAACAAAATAAAGCATTGATATGTGGCAAAGGGTAAAAAGAGTTGGCCTAAGGTTGGATCAAAAAAGAGCAGTAAAGAAGAAATATTCAACCTTTTAGAGCCATCAGCTATTATGGGATAGGATAAGCCAGGTTTAGTGGCATGAGAGGGGGTGTGGTATGAGCACGATTACTAACAGATTTGTTGTATTACATTATTTGTGGTTTTATTTATGTAAACTGCTTTGAATAATTGCAGTATAGAAATGCTTTTTTTTTATAAAACCTTGCTAGAGAGCAGGTGCCCTGCTTGGCAGTGAATTTCTATCTGACAAAAGGAGGTGGTTGAGTATTCTGATCTGTGGGCAGTCTGGAGTCAACCTGGACTGATGTCATTAAGATTTGATGCAGGACTTTAGAAATCCAGGGTTTGCTGTAGAATGTGGCTATGGACATATAGCCAAAGGGCATATCCATAGGAGAGCACTCCTTCGGAGGTTCCTTCAGGGTACCTGAGGAGTGGAATATTCTCCCATCTGGGTTTGGGGAAAAGGAAGATGAAGGTAGGTAGTGCTGGAAGACCAGGGGTGAGCACTGTTTGAGGCTCTCTGGACCAGCACATTAAGTCTGTGGAAAGTAATGAAAAGATTTTTCACCAGTCTGTATTACTTCTTCTATTTGAAGTCTCCTTGATTTCAGGTGACAGGATCCCAGCTCCGCCTGCCCCCTCCTCCCCTCCCCCCTCCCCCACCCATAGAAGCCATTAGAAGAGCTGGTGAGTTCTTTCCAAAGTGAGGGTCAATCTGCTACTTCCACCCTGTCCTGAATTGATATTCCTGTTAGACATAATAACTTTGTAGCTAGTAGAGTGGGTGGTGGTCCCCTCAGATCAGGCTGTACCCACTCCCCTCTAGGTTGGCTGATAACTTTTATGGAGGCATCTAATCCCTGTGTATTTAATGACTTTCCTTATCCTGATCTGTCATTTTCTGGGTTATGCTGTATCTTAGCATGGGAACAGACATTTATTTCAGCCACCATACTGTGGCTTCCTTCAGGGTGAAGCGATAATGCCTGTTCTTTTATACAGTGGTTCTCAAACTGAATTGGTGGGATTGAGTTGGGAAATTTGATTTGTGATGGGAAGGTTCATTGGAGAAAGTCTGGAATTAACTCTCTCCCCATAGACTGGAATGTTCTCAAAGTTTAAAGTTCTCCCCGTAGTCATCCATTGCATAACGGCTTCACTGAAGAAAGCCGCAGCATAGTGGCTGAAATATCTGTTCCAGTTACTAAGATGCATCATGACTCTGAAAACTGCAAAGATAATCATACTACTAGCTGCAGTCCAGACAAGTGGATTATGCTCTCTTGCCAGCAGGTAGAGATAGACTTGAGCAACTTTCAGTGATGTCAACATTTGGTATATCTTTTTTGGTGTAGCACTGAGAATAGCCAGTAGTTTCTGCCTGCAGCAGGATTCAAGGGAAAAAAAATTAACAGGTATGGAAAAATGCTCCATTTGCAGGTCACTTTTTTACCCTGAGAGGCTAAAAAAAGCTTGAAATATGAAATGAATAGATGTTTCTCCAAAGCTAAAAGCTATTCATTTTCTTGGACTCAATGATGTCACAAAGAGTCATGGCCAGCTACCATCCAGCAAGATAAGAAAAAAACAAGGGGTAGATAAAGATAGTAAGTCTGCAACTGTTCTAGGAAATGTTTGGTCCTGTTGAAGAGAAACTGAAGGAGAAGCCATAAGTATTTTCTAAGATAGCATATGATGAAGGGGCTCTGAAGACTTCTGTACTCTTGTGTTTGAGGAATGATTATTGGCTGTTCTGGGCAAAGAGGATCTAAACGATGGACATGCAAAGGGACAATCTAGTATGGAATGCCTATATTTTGGTTTTTTGATGATTAAATATTGTACTGTAAACTTTCATCTGTATTTATGGCAGGCACACCTCTTCCTCTGCTGATGGATGGATTTAATCAATATCGTGTGATATTGTACGGAGTATTGTATACTGGCAAGAAAATGAGTGAGAGATAGGCATGAAAGTGAATGGAACATGCACCGTAATTTAACACTATTACCAGTTTCTCTCCAAGATCTCACTCATTTCCTTCCAGATGTCAATAACATCACAAATAAAACAGCTATTTTTCTGCATATTATTCAAGGATGCAGAAATCTGCTCTAGGTTAGTCAATATATGTTCAAGGTTTCTCTTAGCTTACTGTTAGAGCTGCCATAGCCAGAGTTCTTATCTATTTTTTTCAGGATTTTGTTCAAAGGTTGCTATCTATTTAGGCCAGTTCTTGATATAATACTCACAACAGTTCATTAGCAAATTCCATTGGGCATCTTGTGGGAGTTAATTTGGTTATTTCTGTTTTCTTCTGAATTGCTGCTGCTAAGTGGTTATTGTGGAAGCATTTTGAAAGTTGAGCAACATTAGCCTTTATTTATGGAGCACTGAAGGCTTTTGCTAGTAGATACATCAAATCAGCACTTCTGCTGTATGCTATTAGTTTTGGGTTTTCTTAATTTCTGCATTTATTATTTTGGACACATTTGCAACATTATCTGACAAAACCATAAACTAGACATCTGAAATTCTTTTCATAGATATGTTTACTGCTACTTGTAAGTATTCAGCAGTGCATGTCTGGGTTTTTTTTGTATTTTTATCTTTCTTCCATCTGTCAAGTTTGAGATACAAACTTCAACATAATATAGCAACAACAGAAATAGAGGGTACGGAGATGGAAATCCACCGATGTTCCAGAACCCCAGTCCAAGAAATCCAACAGTTGGTCACCCATCCCATTCATCTAAGCTCAGTAGGGTGTCCATAAATGAACTTCCCTTTTATTCATCAAAGCATGCATCACACTCTGCTTTGGCTGGAGCTGCTGCCCTCTGCCTCCACACTGCAAGTATTTGCCCAGTTAATCTGGGCCACATGAATCACTGAACACTCAGCTTCTTGTCTCCTTTAGGAATTGACCCCTATTCACAGATCACCAACAAGTATAGCTGCATTGACAAGACTATTGGGCCTTTGAGGATGATTATGCCATCTCCAACTTTACCCCCCCACCAAAACTAGGCCACTACAGGATAGTTGCGTCATATGTCCATAAATATGTCCTTTAACCCACAATTCTGCCAGCAAAGAGCACTGACTGTAGAATTAAATCTACTAAAATATATACAGTACTGGTAGTTGTAATGTAGCAGCCTAACAAATATCTCTACAGACTCAAAGCACATGGAAACTCTGAGCCATTTTCCAGATAACCCTTTAGTCATTGTATTAGTTTATTGTATCAACTCGGTTCCATGTAAACTGTTTTGACTTGTAGAAAAACGGTATATAAAAAATCTGTTCAATAAATCTAAATGTATCCATAGGTGGTCATTCCATTTACTTATAAGGAGCTTCAATATGGTGCTTGCTTTGGCCTTGTAGAAGAGTGTCCCATAAAATACCCAATTACTCAAGAGACTATCTCCTCCTCATAGATCAACTTCACTCCCCCAAAAATAGCTATTGAGAGAACCTTTTTTATTTTTTTTATTTTCTATTTATGCAATTTTACAAACTTAAACATCAATAATGTTTACAGAAAAGATGAATTCTTGTGGATAAATACAAAAGAAACATTCATATTAACTGAAAATAGATAACAAGAGACATCATTAGTCCCCAAGGTAGGGGGAGTGGTTACAGAGAGAACTTTTAGGGATTACAAATTCATTCACTAACTCCTTGAACAGCCTGAACATTCCCTCTTCCAGTAGCTGCTTCCCAAAGTTCAGCCTGTACCATCCCCGTCCCACAACCTCGACTGAGAAAATACATGCTGATTTAAATAGGCATTATCTTGTGACTGGCATTCACACGTGCAATCAATGCACTAGAATAGGGCTGGCTCTCACAATGCTATGTGTCTGAGGCAGTGCAGTCTCTGCCAAGTGCTGGACTCCAATTTCAGAGTGCCCACCTGATACTGTATTTCTCCAAATCTCTCCCAAGTCTTCCCTCAACTAATCCCAGAGACATTGCAGCCTAGCTACCCAGTAGCATAACTTAAGATTTATAAGCACCATTCCCTTGAATCCTTAGAGCTTATAGTATAGAGTTTCTAAGACTAGCCTGGGCACTTTCTTCCAGATAAAGCTTACAAAGCTACTGTTCAGCTTCACAAAGGGACATTACAAAGCAGGGCTGAAAGACATACAACAAACTGGGAAGAACATTCATTTTCAGCATATTAAGTCAGCCTACCCAAGATATCCAACCATCCGACCAATCTGCCAAGTCTTTTTTTGATTATGCTATGAATAGGGGCATAGTTCAACCTGTATAGAGCCTTTAGTTGGGCTTAGATCCATATGCCAAAATACTGAAAAACTATGGTCACCTGCTTAAACTGAATCAGCATGTTTGGGAGGCTACACTGAGGCCCCCACCAGGTAAAACCTTGGGTTTGTCAATTAGTGGTAGCCTGACACTGTTCCATAATACTCCTCAGGAATCTGCAGCAAAGAAGGGACTGGGTGATGACAATCCATCAGATAAATAAGTATGTCATCTGCATATAAGGATATTTTATGATGTACTTTCCTCTACCACAAAGCTGGAAAATTTCAATATTCTTCAAAAAAAAAAAAACATCGTGCAAGCAACTCGGTTGCAAGAGCAAAGGAGAATGTGGGCAACCTCTTGTGCTGCTCCCTGTAGAAAAAAATCTTTGTTGCCTGTTTACCAGAATGCGAGCCTTAGGCACTTGATATAGGAACAACACATAGTGGCATGTTTACTGTATAGTATGGGGTTCAGCATGCCTCAAGTGTGCTGTCCGTAAGAAGTGCTACATGTTAAAAATATTGGTGTGCTAAAACTCTCATGCTACCTGAACAGCATGGGTTGGAGCAGAGAATGGGTGGTGTCCAAATCTTGGGTGGTGGTTGTTAAGTGCCGTTGAGTCGGAGTCGACTCATGGCAACCCTCTGGATAGCTATCCTAAATTGTATTCGGTCTTGAGTCAGGCGGCTCATTGTTGACAGACTGGTACCCATAGCTGCTGTTATTGTATCGATCCATCTCATTGCTGGCCTTCCTCTGTTGCGTTGACCTTCTATCTTGCCAAGCATGATTTGGTCTTGAAGGACTAGAAAAAGGGACTGTTACTTCTGGAGAGAGATCTGCAGCTGTGAGTATATACTTCTGGTAATTTTCTAAAAGGAATTCTTTGTATTAAAGCTAATTAATCTGTGAACCCACTATTTTTGTTAAATCAGTCAGGGCCTAGTAGCAGCAGTTTAAGTTTAAATTTAAAACACAGAGGAGAACTTTCTGGTTACATTTCATACCCAGCAGAGAGCTTGTAGTTTAAATTTAATAGTCACTCAGGGCCTAGTAACAGCAAAGTACTTTTAGTTTAAATTTAAAACACAAGAGAGCTCTCGGCGCTTCTGTTCAACATATACATCCAGCCAATATGCGACATCCTGAAAGCGAACAGCATCCAATACACAATCTATGCAGACGACATCATGATATACACGCCTATATCAATTGACAACCCAGACTACTCTAAAATAACAAACTGCCTAATACAAATGACAGGATGGTGTAAAGACAACAACCTCGCTATCAACTACAGCAAGACGGAGGCACTAATAATCACTCGCAAAACAGACTTCATCCACCCACTGGACATCAAAATACAAAACACAACCATACCAATGAAATCGGAAGTAAAATACCTTGGAGTGACCCTGGACAACGAACTGAATCTCAAGACACACGTAAACAAAACAATCAAGAACGCATACCACAGGATGAGGATCATCAGAAGACTCAAACCCCTCCTCACCACTGAACACTTCCGGACTGTATGTCAAGCTCTAATTACTCCCCTACTGGACTTCTGCAACCCCATTTACCTTGGACTAGCAAAACAAACACTCAGGCCACTACAACTAGCACAAAACACTGCAGCCCGCATAATCTCTGGCACAACAAGACATGATCACATTACTCCAGTATTGAAAGACCTTCACTGGCTCCCAATCAGTTCACGCATCAAATACAAAACAATCATAAACATTTTCAAGATCAAACACCACACTTCAGCCAACAGCCTGCACACCCTCATACAACCAGACACCAGCACTCGCCCAAGAAGAAAAGGAACCTCCAACAGAGTCAATACCCCGAACGACTTCAGAAAAACACGCAAGGACACCACAGAGAGAGCCATCTCCCTGGCTGCTCCAACAATATGGAACTCCCGGACGAACTGCGATCGACAACAACCTCAAAGACTTTCGCAAACTGCTGAAGACAACGCTATTCATCGAACACTACGGTCATATCACGTAACCGTACCAACGGGAATCACCAACTTACCTTTACAAACCCTGATAAGAAACGGAACAACGGCACATGATGTATCTTAATTGTATAGAACAATGTACTATAGCTCACACTGTACCATAGCTCACAATGTACATAGCTCAACCTAATCTAATACACTAACCCCTTACACGCAACGCATGACACTTTCTCACTGCATGATATACCCTTCCAAACCTTTTGATTGTTTTGCTGTGACACCGCCTTGATTGTAGGATAAGGCGGTATAGAAATACTGTTAAATAAATAAATAAATTTGGAACCCAGCAGAGAGCTTGTAGTTTAAATTTAATAGTCACTCAGGGCCTAGCATCAGCAAAGTACTTTTAGCTTAAATTTAAAACACAGAAGAGAGCTTGTAGTTTAAATTTCATAAGAAGTTAGAGCCTAGCAGCAGCTAAGAGCTATAATTTAAATCAAATCAGAATATAGCTTACCTCAGCAGCACAAGACAGGGTACTGTGTAGCAGCCCTCTTTTAATAAGTGTTATTTCCCTCCCTCCCCTGGGATAGTCGTAGCTTTATAGGTACTTACACATCTTACAAGACAGGAGGTGCTCTCAGGTGAAGCTCATTACCCAAATCAGTCATACACTAAGGACCTGAGATTAGTTAAGCTTCAGGTGAACAAGGTATATTACACGTATTAGGTACAGTTTTATTAGTATAAATATCCATAGCAACCCTTAGTAAGTAATGAACTTAGATCTAAACACAAACTTAAAACTAAGATGCAGACAGCAGTCCAGCAGCGGGATGGGGGCTTTCCAGTCTTTTGCATTGAGTGTCACATGTATGATTTTCTCCCAGTTGGTGAGAGGTCTTACGTGTGCACTAGGTGCAAGGAGCTCTTTTCTCTCAGGGAAAGAGTCCGTTCTCTAGAGGCTAAAGTAGCAGACTTGGAAAGCATAAGACAGACAGAGAGGTACATAGACGAGACCTACAGGGATATAGTCCTGAAGTCCCACCTCCAGTCTGGCAGCATCCCTGTTGCCATGGAGGAGAGAGGTCACGTGACAGGAGAGCATCACCCTGGTGTGGCAGGAAGTGATCCTGTAACTAGGACCTGTCCTCCAGGTGATGTAAAACCCTCTCGCACCGAGGAAGTTTCTCCAGGGCCATGTGCCCATGAGGGAAGGGTTAGGACAGCCGTTATAGTTGGTGATTCAATCATTAGGCATGTAGATAGCTGGGTGGCTGGTGGATGTGAGGATCGCCTGGTAACATGCCTGCCTGGTGCTAAGGTAGCGGACCTCACACGCCACCTAGATAAGGTCTTAGATAGTGCTGGGGAGGAGTCTGCTGTCTTGGTACATGTCGGTACTGTGATAAGGAAGCTTATCATAGCTCAGGTAGGAGCTATAGAAAAGATGATGTGACTCTGAACAAGCAACCTGTCAGTTCTGGTAGAAGCAAGAAAACAGAGTTTTCACATAAAAGACTACCAGTCCCAGAATGCACCAGGTTTCCAGCAGCCAGGAGAGGGGCTGAAGTGAGAAAAATGTGTGTGCAATCAAGAGAGCTATGAGGTAATCCCTAAGTACTCATCTCAAAGGGCAGGGCCTGATTCAACACAGGTGCGCTGTGTTAGGGAGGAGCACACATTAGGAAAGAATAAGAATAGAGTTTTTTCTTCAGATAACAGTTTCAAGAACAGCTTCAGCAAAAGCTACAGAAAGAGCTTGAGGGAGAGCTTCAGCAACGGCTACAAGCCCCAGTATCACCTGGAGAAGCAGAAGCCAAGCCAAGCGGATAGAGAGAGAAGGAAACTCTCTGGAAGGAAGAGAAGAAGGGCCATTGGAAGGTCTGGGAGATTCCAAGGCAGTACCCATACTGGGAGGTATTCCAAGTGCCAGCAGAGTCCATTGGACTGGATTCAGCCAGAGGAATGGAATGGCAGAGATAGGAATCACCAGTGGCTACCTGGAAGAGAGAAGACTGCACGTGGAAGGGACTTTCAGACCAAGGCCAGAAGGTATGTGAGAGGAGATCCAGTGTCCAGGGATCAAGATTGGAAGGCTGGACATCAGAATTGGATTACATACTGGCCAGGCTATACAGAGAGGAATAATGACATCAGGAGAAGCTCAGGTATGAACACTGATCCAGACCCTATCTATAATAGAGAATGGCAGCAAGGGAATAAGCATTCTCATGATAGTGCCTTAATGAAAGACTCATCTGTGCCAATGTATGATACTGACCCTATGCTGATTGATGAAGGGGGAGATACAGCAGATGAAAGTACAGTTTACATGGACTGTTCTCTATCTAAATGCTATTGCTAGCTTTCTGTGAGCAAACACATCAGCCATCACAAAGAAACCTAACTTTGTTCTTTATTTCCACTGCAAACAGCTCTTAAAGCAGGATTTGGGTTCACACAGTAGCAGCCAGCCAGCTAAAGGCTTACAGCTGGTCAATTGATAGTAATTAAAGCTGCACCTGATTGTGTGTGTGAGCAAGGGAGAATCACTGCTGAGATCTGCGTGGAAAATAAGCAGAAGTTAACCTAACCAGCAAAGTTTATTCTTTTCTTTGTGCCTTTGTATTTAATAATTATTTGCTAAGAAAACATTAGCTAATTGCCTGACAAGCTGAAGGTTGTTTTCTGGTTTACTTTGTGACTTTTTGTTATCCATTTAAACACTGCAAGCAAGTAACCTCATTTATATGGCTATCAAGCATACATGTGCTGGGTGAATTAAACCCCATCAATAAAAGAAGTATTTTATTGACCTTACCACTTGGTTTCACAACTTAATTATTGTCATCAGCTGTGTTTGGGAGTGAACAAACTACAATACCCACAATACCTTGCAAGAATCATATGAATATATGCATCGTCAAGATTGTGTAAGTTCTCACCCTAGGCAGCCGTCTGACAGTACCAATGAAATAGAAAAATGTGATAGGGAGGTTCTGGAGGCTAAATTTAGGCTTTTAGGTAGGAAGTTGAAATCCAGAACTTCTAGGGTAGCATTCTCTGAAATGCTTCCTGTTCCACGCGCAGGACCCAAAAGGCAGGCAGAGCTCCGGAGTCTCAATGCGTGGATGAGACAATGGTGCAGAGATGAGGGTTTTGGATTTGTTAGGAACTGGGGAACATTCTGGGGAAAGGAGGGGCTCTTCCGAAGGGATGGGCTTCACCTTAACCGGGATGGAACCAGGCTGCTGGCAATTAACCTTTAAAAAGGAGAGAGAGCAGTTTTTAAACTAGATATTAGGGGAAAGCCGACAGTCGCCCAAGAGCGGATGGTTCGGAAGAATGTATCTTTGAAGGATACTACCAAAAACAGAGAGGTTCCACAAAAGAGTAAAGTAGCCCAAATGCCCTCAAGTATGGAGTAGACAGAGCTTAAAGATCCTAAATTACCCATGTCTAACAATAGCCAAATTAATATGAATAAAATACATTCTCTAAAATGCTTGTATGCAAATGCTAGAAGTCTAAAAAATAAGATGGGAGAGTTAGAATATATAGCACTATCTCCAGGAACAAGCAGGAATGAGTCTTCACACGTGGGAGACGTCGCCGACAGAGCCCGCACGGGAATGCTCCCCAGCATCCAAACACAAAGCCTTTGGGAGCACCCCTCGCGCCTGCGCGGTGGCTTCCCGCCCTTCCTACTGCCTCTCCCCAGTTTTTCGTTTTCCGCGGAGCAAGCAGGACGTCCTCCTGCTACCGCAGAAACGTTTTTCTTTTTCCTTTCCTTTTCTTGTTTCTTGTGGTCGCGGCCTTTTTTCCCACCGACACCGGCACCACCGGTGTTTTTTTCTTCTTTTAATCACTCGAGGGAACTTCTTTCCCTCTGGTCATTTGAGGCTACCGGGCTTTCCAGCATGGAGCCTTCTTCCCCTAAGAAGTGCCCTCAATGTGGAGACTTCGTTTTTTACTTAGACTCCAATGCCTGGTGCCTCTCCTGTTTGGGCGCTGATCCCTTTTCTCCCGGTCCTCCGGGCTTCAGTGTCGGGAGAAGACCTTCCCTTTTTCGGGTGTCCCTCGATGTTTTTCCTCCTAAGGTGCGGTCATCGGTTTTGTCTTCTCTCCAGGATCAGGTAACCACACATGTCTTTTAAGACTAGCCAAGTCTTGAGGGGTGAGTGTCATGCACGGCAAGACGACTGCTCCGGTCTCCCCCTCGAGTCCTCCTTGGCAAATAAACCCCGGCGGGAGTCTTCGGGCTCCAAAGCATCTGCGGGGTTTCGGGTTGTTCCTGGGGTTAGCTCCTCACAGAACATTCCCGAGCCATGCTCGGTGGTGGTATCCGCTTCGAGCGGTGCCGATTCCCCGGCGTCGGCGTCGAGTGTTCCACTCTTCGCCAGGGATCGTCAGCTGGTGTCCTCGGCACCTCCGGGGCCGATCGACTCGATCCAGTCTGACTTTCCTGCATCCCAGCCATGCGCGGAGGTGGTACCCGCTTCGGGTGGTACCGATTCCTCGGCATCGGCGTCGGTGTCGAGTGTTTCACTCGTAGCCGGGGATCGTCATATGGTGCCCTCGGTACCTTTGGGGCCGCTCGATTCGGCCCGGGCTGGCTTTCCTGCATCCCAGTCCTGCGCGGGGGTGGTACCAGCTTTGAGCAGCGCCGCCTTCCCGGCGCTGGCATCGGTGTCGAGTGCTCCACTCCTCACCAGGGATCGCTGCCTGGCTCCCCCGGTACCTTTGGGACCTATCGATCTGTCCCGGACGGGCAATCCCCCGGCATCGATGCGGACGTCGAGTGCTCCGCTCGTCGCTAGCAGGGGGGCCTCGGGGACTTCGATCGATTCGACCCAGCCGGGTCTTCCGTCGTCCTGGCCAACAGCGGGGTTGGTCCCGGCGTCAAGACATTGACCCCCCCCTTGTTCTTGGATGGATCTTCCCGCCACCTCCCAGGTGGGCGTTCTTCTGTGGCAGGTCTGACTTATCAGTATTATACTCCCGTATGTATGTTCCTCGGCATACATGTTTTTAGTACCTGGGTGGGCGCTCTACCTACCCTACTTACCTAGATATATATTGCATATTTATCTGTATCGGTAGGCGCCCACTGGGAGATGCCCACAGCACCCTGTGTATTACCGTCTATCTCCCTATTGCAGGTACTTGCGTTTACTCTTTACGGGGTCCGACCAGTCCGCTTGCCTATTTCTTGTGGCTTGGTATCTGGGACCGGTTATACTCAACTTGCTGCTGTGAAGTCAACAGCTTCAATTTTTTTCTGTTATGCACCTCTTCCTGAGGTTCAGGCCCTATGTCTTCCTTTTCTCAGCTAGGGCTGATAGTGTACTCTTCGGTTCAGGGGTACGCCCCTGTTCTCCTCCGGACTGGGCTCTCCAGATCGGCCAGTCTTCTACTTCTAGCCCTCAGGGTTCGGGACTCTGCCCCTGAAGGAGTGCTCAGCTTTTTCCATAAAGCTTCCTTGAAGACCTGCCGTTCTTCTCCTGCGTCAGTTGACACCTGGGTCTCCTGCCCTTCCGGATTTGGAACTTCCCCCTCATTGCTGTGAAGTTCCCTCGAAGACTTCGCTACTGAGTCTACGGTACCTCCATCACAGTTCTCCTTCCTGCGATCCGGTAGGTGAGCTCTATGTGGTACTAGTTCATTAAATACTTAATGATACTGACTTGCATTCTGAAGACTACTCTCCCCTGTAGTTTTGGTTTTGCTGTTCCTCTGGAACCTTTTTTTCTTCTCAACTCCTACCCTCCATCCCTCAGGGGATGCCGGGGATCCAGGTTGGGAAAATGCCTGCCTGCCAGGGCTCCGCATTTTATGGGATCTCCCCTGGCACCCTCAGCTAGGGAGTCCCCACATGTGAAGACTCATTCCTGCTTGTTCCTGGAGATAGCACAGTTACTTACCTGTAACAGGTGATCTCCGGAACAGCAGGAATTAGTCTTCACAACCCGCCCACCTCCCCTAGGAGTTGTATCTCTCTATTCCTTCCTCTTCCTCTCCTTCTCTCTCAGCTATGAACTCAACTGGGGAGAGGCAGTAGGAAGGGCGGGAAGCCACCGCGTAGGCGCGAGGGGTGCTCCCAAAGGCTTTGTGTTTGGATGCTGGGGAGCATTCCCATGCGGGCTCCGTCGGCGACGTCTCCCACGTGTGAAGACTAATTCCTGCTGTTCCGGAGATCACCTGTTACAGGTAAGTAACTGTGCTAAATGAAAGGTTAGATATGATTGGAATATCAGAGACATGGTGGAAGGAGGACAACCAGTGGGACACTGTGATACCTGGGTACCAGCTATATCGTAATGATAGAGCTGATCAAATTGGTGGAGGGGTTGCTCTCTATGTTAGAGAGGGCATTGAGTCAGAAAGGATTAAAGTTTTGCAGGAAACAAAATCTGCTGTAGAATCTATATGGATTGAAATTCCATGTAAAAGGGGGAAGGCAATGGCAGTGGGGGTGTACTATCGAGCGCCTGGCCAGAATGACCAAATTGATGATGAAATGCTCAAAGAAATCAAGGAAGCTAACAAACGTTACAGCACAGTAATAATAATGGGTGATTTCAACTACCCTGGTATCGACTGGGTCAGTGTCACGGCAGGACATGCTAGGGAGATAAAGTTCCTAGATGAAATAAGTGACTGCTTCTTGGAGCAGCTGGCTCATGAACCGACAAGAGGGGAAGCCATATTAGACCGAATCCTTAGTGGAACACCAGATCTAGTGCAAGAGATAAGGTTGTTGGGGCCACTTGGCAATAGTGATCATAGCATGATAGCCTTTGATTTAATTAGTGGAGGAGGGATAGTAAGGAAATCCACAGTACTACCTTTTAACTTTCGAAAGGGAGACTATGATAAAATGAGGAAAACAGTTAAGAAAAAACTAAAAAGAGCAGTTGCAAAGGTTAAAGACGTACATCAGGCTTGGCTGTTGTTGAAAAATACTATCTTGGAAGCCCAGACCAGCTGTATTCCACGCTTTAAGAAAAGTGGAAGGAAGTCCAAAAACCTGCCAGCATGGTTTAAAGGTGAGGTCAGAGAGGCTGTTGCCAAAAAAGCATCTTTCAGGAAATGGAAAAAAGAGCCAAAAGACGAAACCTGGAAACAGCACAAGCACTGGCAAGTCAAATACAAGGCATTGATAAGGCAGGCAAAGGGAGAATTTGAGAAGAAGCTTGCTGCAGAAGCAAAAACGCGAAGTAAAGACCTTTTCAAGTACATTCGTAGCAAAAAACCTGTGAGAGAGTCAGTTGGTCCATTAGATGATAAAGGGGTTAAAGGAGCACTAAGAGACAAGGCGATAGCGGAGAGACTGAATGAATTCTTTGCTTCAGTCTTTACTGAGGAAGACGTAGGGATGTTACCCATGACTGAAGTGGTATTTAAAGGTGCGGAAGAATTGAAGGAAATATCGATACATCGGGAAGATGTATTACAACTGTTAAATAAACTGAAGAGTAGCAAATCATCTGGGCCGGATGGTATACATCCAAGGGTGTTGAAAGAACTGAAATATGAGATTGCAGACCTGCTATTAGTAATCTGTGAACTATCATTAAAATCATCTCTAATACCTGAAGATTGGAGGATCGCCAATGTAACACCAATTTTTAAAAAAGGTTCCAGGGGTGATCCGGGAAACTACAGACCGGTGAGCCTGACATCAGTACCGGGAAAAATGGTAGAAACCATCATAAAGAATAAAATTACTCAGCATGTAGATAGTCATGACCTAATGGGAGACAGCCAACATGGCTTTAGACAAGGAAGATCTTGTCTTACTAATCTGTTATGTTTTTTTGAAGGAGTGAATAATCAGGTGGACAAAGGTGAGTCGGTTGATATTGTGTATCTGGACTTTCAGAAAGCCTTTGACAAGGTCCCTCATGAGAGACCTTTGGCAAAACTAAAGAGTCATGGGATAGGAGGCAGTGTACTATTGTGAATCAGGAACTGGTTAAAAGATAGAAAGCAGAGGGTAGGGCTAAATGGCCAATTTTCCCAATGGAGAAAGGTGAATAGTGGTGTACCCCAGGGATCTGTGCTGGGTCTACTGCTTTTTGACATATTCATAAATGACCTGGAAAGTGGAATAACGAGTGAGGTTATCAAATTTGCAGATGACACAAAACTACTTAAAGTTGTTAAAACCCAAGAGGATTGTGGAAAATTGCAAGAGTATCTTGATAAATTGGAAGACTGGGCATCAAAATGACAGATGAAGGGAGGAGTGGCCTAGTGGTTGGGGCAAGGTACTACAGGCCGGAAGGTCGGTGGTTCAAATCCCACTAGAGGACAGCAACCTTGGGCCGGAAGGACTGGGGTTTCTAGTCCCGCAGGTGCTCCTTGTGGTCTTGGGCAAGCCACTTAACCCTCCATTGCCCATGTTCCCTGTAAGTATTAGTGTATGTGTCTCATATCCCCTCGTGTTAAATGTATCCCCCAACCGCTTTGACCCGGTGAAAAGCGGGATATAAATGCAGCTAAATAAATAAATAAATAAATGTGGACAAGTGCAAGGTTATGCACCTAGGGAAGAACAACCCAAACTATGGTTACACGATGCAAGGTTCCACATTAGGAACCACCACCCAGGAAAAAGATTTAGGCGTCATTGTGGATACCATGTTAAAACCCTCGGCCCAGTGTGCAGCGGCGGCCAAGAGAGCAAATAGAATGCTAGGTATGATAAGGAAAGGAATGGAAAATAAAACAAAAGATATTATAATGCCTCTATATCGTTCCATGGTGAGACCGCACCTTGAATATTGTGTGCAATTCTGGTCGCCGTATCTTAAAAAGGATATAGCGATTTTAGAAAAGGTTCAGAGAAGAGCCACCAAAATGGTAAAGGGGATGGAAGGATACTCCTATGAAGAAAGGCTAAAAAGGTTAGGGCTCTTTAACCTGGAAAAGAGACGGCTGAGGGGAAATATGATAGAAGTCTATAAATTAATGAATGGAGTGGAACGGGTAAACGTAGATCGATTGTTTACCTTATCAGAATATAGAAAGACTAGGGGACATGCAATGAAGCTACAGGGTAAACTATTTAAGACTATAATAAAAGAAAATATTTTTTCACTCAACGTGTAATCAAACTCTGGAATTTGTTACCAGAGGATGTAATAAAGGCTGTTAATGTAGCTGGGTTAAAAAAAGGTTTGGACAAGTTCCTGGAGGAAAGGTCCATAAACCATTATTAAGAAGGGACCCAGGATATCAATGCTTGAACCAATACAAGCATTGTGGAACCTGTGTCCCTTGGGGAAACTGCTAGGTACATATGACCTAGATTGGCCACTGTTGGAAACAAAATACTGGGCTTGATGGACCTTGGTCTGACCCAGTATGGCATATCTTATGTCCTGATGTTCTTATGTCTTTCTCTAATGATCTCTCTCTTCGCATGATGTGTCCAAAGTATGAAAGTCGAAGTCTTGTGATCTCAGCTTCTAAAGAAAGCTTAGGTTTGATCTCCTCTAGTACTAACTGGTTTGTTCTTCGGGCAGTCCATGGTATACACAGTATTCGCCGCCAGCACCATAATTCAAAGTCATCAGTTTTCTTCCTGTCTATCTTTTTCACTGTCCAGCTTTCACATCCATATGATATTGAAAATACCATTGCTTGAACAAGTCAAATCTTTGTATGGAGAGAGACATCTTTGCTCTTGAGAATCTTATCTTGGTCTTTCATATCCATTCTACCAAGAGCAATGCGTCGTCTGATTTCTTGACTGCTTGTTGCTTCTTTATTGATGGTTGATCCAAATAGGTTAAAGTTGTTCACAATTTCAATTTCTTCTCGTTCAACGATGAACCTGTTGATTATGCCAGTTGTCATGATCTTTGTCTTCTTTACATTAAGGTGCAGGCCCATTTTGAGACTGTTCTTTGATTGTGAGAAGCAAATGTTTCAGATCATCTTCACTTTCAGCCAGTAATGTGGTATCATCAGCATAGCGAAGGTTGTTGATGAGTCTTCCACCAATCTTCACACCTCTGTTGTCTTCATACAATCCTGCTTCTCTGGTGATTTGTTCGGCATATAAATTAAACAGGTAGGGGGAAAGTATGCAGCCTTGTCTTACACCTTTGCTTATTTTAAACCATTCTGTTTCTCCTTGTTCCGTTCAAACTGCTGCTTCTTGATCAGTGTACAGATTGTGCAAGAGTACGATTAGGTGTTCTGGTATACCCATGCTTCTTAATGTGGCCCAGTGTTTCTCATGGTTTACACAGTCAAAAGCCTTGCTATAGTCGATAAAGCACAAATATCCTTTTGGTATTCTTTAGTCTTTTCAAGGATCCATCTCACATCTGCAATGATGTCTCTAGTTCCTCGCCCTTTCCTGAACTCTGCACTTCAGGTAGATCTCCAGGAACAAGCAGGAATGTAGTCTTCATATATGGGTATCATCTGTACCAAAGGAGCCTGCGCGGGAACGCTCCCCAGCGTCCAATAGGAACGCTTTTGGGAGCATCCTTCAGCACATGCGCACTGCCTTCCCGCCTTTCCAGCTGTCCCTTTTCAGTTCTTCGTTTTCCGCGGAGCCGACAGGCTCTATTTCCTGTCACTGCAGAAAATTCCGTCTTTAAATTTCTTTTCTTGTGGTCGCGTTTGCCTACCGCACGACGCTTACCGGTACTGCCGGTTCTTTTCTTTC
Source organism: Ichthyophis bannanicus (assembly GCA_033557465.1). Classification (NCBI taxonomy): domain Eukaryota; kingdom Metazoa; phylum Chordata; class Amphibia; order Gymnophiona; family Ichthyophiidae; genus Ichthyophis; species Ichthyophis bannanicus. Next base: position 299,119,011 of record CM066037.1, read on the forward strand.
TTTAAAACAAAACAAAACAAAACTTAGACTTAGACTGTTTCTCTTCAGAAACGTTTCTCTTTGGTGCCAGGCGCCATTTTGGGCACTAGGCCCATATTCCTAAAACATGGAAAAGCCAACTAGTGTTTTTAAAAAATGTACTAAGTGTGGCGGTACCATCTCCATCACTGACACCCATGAATGGTGTCTTAAATGTTTAGGACCTGAACATTCCCCAACTGAATGTCTTTCCTGTGTGGGGATGACTAAAGAGGAAGGCAGAACCGGGCTGCAAAGCTGGGTACCCTCTTTTCTTCGGATGCCAGATCCATTGCATCTACATCGTTAAGGGCCTCTTCTTCCTCCCATGGATCTCAGGTAACTAAACATAAAAGCCGGTCCTCAAAGGGTAGCTCAGAAAAAGGAGTTTCCTTTCTGTATAGTACCATTCTGTTGACTGAGTGTTTGGCTTTTTTCTGGGGTGTATAAACTGGTGGTTCAGGTCACTCCCCAGTACTAAGCTCTCTGGTATATTTACAGTTTTGTGAGTTGTCCTCTGGTACCTCTCTCCAGTTTTTGAGAGGGGGCCCGATAGATTTCATTTGGCATAGACTGGCTATTTAATTTCTTTGGCTCAAGGGAAAAAAAAAGGGAAAACGATAAGCAGATTACTGTACTGCAGCGACAAGATAGTTGCAGATCACTATCTGGTTTGTCTTCCAAGTGTGAGGTGAGAGCATTTTCTTTACTTTCATAGTCGGTGTTCTTCAGCCATGGCTTTAATCTATGCCAACATCCCAAGAGGTCTGCGTACCCTGTGGCAGCCGCCAAGCTCAGTTGAGGGCAGCGGGCTTTTGCTGATCCTTTGTGGAGGAGGGCAAAGTTGCAGAGGATATCATATGAGGATATCATATGAAGGATATCATATGAAGGATATCATATGAAGGATATCATATGAAGGCTCACATCAATAACATAACAAAATCTGTCTATCACAAAATCCGGTCCCTTCGCCATCTTCGTCAGCTGTTAGAACCTGAAGACTTCCGAACTGTTTTTCAGGCCCTAATAATGCCCCACCTTGACTATGCTAATGCGATATTACATGGCCTACCAAAGAATACGACCAACCCCTTACAACTTGCTATGAATTCTGCTGCAAGAATCCTTCATGGAGCTTCCAGAAGATCCCACATCACTCCAATACTAAAACAGTTGCACTGGCTGCCCATACAGGCCAGGATCTCCTACAAGGTTCTAACAATGACCCATAAAGCCATCAAGAAATTCCCGGCTACTGCTATCACCGACCTAGTATCCATCACACCTCCTAACCGGCTAAGGAGATTGAATGCTGCAAACACCCTCATTCTACCTAAGGCAAGTACTAAGTGCTCTCAAGCTACCAGATCTAGAGCCTTTGCCTTTTTTGCACCATCTTGCTGGAACGCACTCCCGGCGCCTATCAGAACCATCAGCGATCTCTCCCAATTCAAGAAGGAACTGAAGCATCACCTTTTTCTCCTTTACTACAATGCCGCAGCCCCCCCTCCACAGTCACCTACTTCCACACCTCATGGTAGCTCCTCAAGCCCATACATCATACACTCCTAGTCTGAATACCTGCAACCACACCTTAACCGCCTCCATACTTAACTTACTCTGAGAAGCTCGTGCTGTGCACGTAACCATGTATATAGTTACATTAACTGGCCTGTATATAGTTATTGTTCTCCCTGTTCTCCCTGTTAAGAAACTTGTTCATTGTACATCCGAGTTATTTTTACCTGTTTATTGTAAGCACAAATCACTAAACTGAGATGTGTAGATTCAATGTTTTATTGTAAACCGCACTGATCTTAAATAGCGCGGTATAAAAGAAAATGTAATAAATAAATAATAAAAATAAATGAGAGAGAATAGGCAGACTATAGGGGACACTCCGGTGATGTCTGAAAATGAAATTGCTCCATTTTCTTAGTTGTCTTTCTTACCCTCACCTGTGTGGTTTTGGCGGGAACCACATCCATGATGTCAGTAGGAGAGGCAGGAAATCTCTCAGGAATGCAGGGATTGATTCCAGGTTCTTCTGGGGAGCACCAGTTGAAACTATGGGAGTCTGGGGGGGGGGGGGGAGAGGCTCAAATATTCCCTTATCTCCAAGAACAAACAGGAATGAGTCTTCACATATGGGTATCGTTGGTACCGACGGAGCCTGCGCGGGAACGCTTCCCAGCGTCCAGTAAGAAAGCTTTTGGGAGCATCCAACAGCGCCTGCGCGCTGCCTTCCTGCCTTTCCCAACTGCCTCTCTCCAGTTCTTCTATTCCACGGAGCCAGCAGGTCGTGTTCCTGTCACCGCAGAAGAAGTTCTTTATTTTTCTGTGTCGCGTCTGCCTTCTTCGATGTCAGACCGGTAGCGCCGGTCTTTTCTTTCTTTAAAAAAACAAAAAACAAAACAAAACTATTCTTTACTTCAACAGTGCATTTTCAGTTTGGGCCTTAGGCCTGAATATTTTTCTCCTCCATGGAAAAGCCCGCTTCCGGGTTCAAAAAGTGCACAAATGTGGCGGTACTATTTCTGTCACTGACACCCATGATTGTTGTCTAAAATGTTTGGGTCCTGACCATTCCATCACGGATTGTGTGTCCTGTACCATGATGTCTAAAAGAGGTCGGCAGAACCGAGCAGCCAAGCTCAGTACCCTGTTTCACTCTGATGCAGCCTCGGTGGCATTGACGTCTTCCAGGGCTGCTTCTTCCTCCCATGGATCTCAGGTAACCAAACATAAATCTAGCCGGGCCTCGAAGGGCAAATCTCCCTTTAAGCATCGAGATGCCTCTGGGCTTGTCCTCGAGGATCCCGCACCGGCAAAATTACCCCTGCGGGAAGCTCCGGCTTCCAAAGCATTGTCTATGGGGTCACAGGTTGACATCGATGGCTCGGCCTCGACCGATCACCTGTTGCCGTGTTCTGGGGTACCGGTGACCTCCACTGGTACCGACATCCAGACTCTGGTGGCGTCGATGGATCAGAAGATTCTGTCCATACAGCGCACCCTAACGGCGTTTATGCAGGCTGCGACGCCTCCGGTACCGCAACAATCTCCGTTGCCGGTACTGGCTCAGGCACCGGCATCGTTCCCGGTGCCGGTACCGATTGCATCGACATCAGCTTCGGTGTCGACTGCAACGGTACTCTGTCCTACGATGCCCGTCGGTACCGAACCAGTACCGCTTACTCCCGATGTCGATCCCACTCGGTATGCATATCGGGCTTTACAGGAGCATCCAAACAGGCGATACTTCGATTCCTCCGAAGACTCTGAGTCGGAGGCTTCTGTCGAGGCATCGGTACTTCTTCCTCAGGAGTCTGCTTCTCCAAAACGAAGAATGTCTCCTCCAGAAGACTTGTCTTTTCAAGACTTCATTAGGGAAGTGGCTAGGGGCTTCTCCATTACAGTGACCCCTGAGCCTAGAGCCAAGCAATTAGATATTTTGCAATATCCTAAGGCTCCTAAAGAGGCAGCTACCTTACCTATTCATGAGATTCTCTATGATCTCATGTTGAGCATGTGGGAGACTCCTCTTACCACCTCTCCTCATTCTCGTAGGTTGGACACCATGTACCGTGTCCCTCCTTGTCCTGGCTTTCATAAGTCTCAGCTTCCTCACCACTCTATTGTGGTAGAGTCTGCCATGAGGAAAATAAAGAGTGCAAAGAGACACTCATCTAATCCTCCAGGACGTGAATGCAGGACCCTAGATGCTTTTGGCCGAAGGGTTTTCCAAGCTAATATGCTTGCTGCCAGAATCAACTCCTATAGTCTTTATATGGGGATGTTTCTAAAAGAAGTCACAGATCATCTGCAGACTTTATCTCCTTTTATTTCAGAAGATAAAAGGCAGGAATTTCTCACTTGGCTCAAACATGCCCAGGATGTTTCCAAATTTTCCAACCGTGCAGCCTTTGACTCTTTTGAGTGTGTAAGCAGAGCCTCGGCTATTGCCATAGGTGCACGCAGAATTGCTTGGTTACAAGCTTCTGATTTGGAACTCTGGGTCCAAGATGAATTGGGAAATCTTCCTTGTACAGGTGAAAACCTTTTTGGCAAGGATTGGCAAGCAAAGGTCACTCAGATGGATGCTGAGAACTCTGCTTTGTATCGACTTTCAAAGTCTACCTCTGCTCCTGTCAAGAAAAGATTGTTCAAAAAGACATTTTTTTTTCTAAAAAGGGAAGATATTATCCTGCTTATGGTCAGCAGGCATCTTCTGCAGGTCGTTTTGCTGCAAAGCGTCAGCAACCACCTAAAGAGGCCAAGTCAAAGGCTGCCAGGCCTCCCACGGCACAGCAGCCTCAGCCTCCTCAGGGCCTTTGACTTGCAACTAGAGAACTTAGCCTTTCTAGCTCTGGAAGAACCAGAGCCCCTCACCATTCCAGGAAGGTTGGCTTACTTGAGCACATCACAGCAGAGCAATGGACCCTCTCCATCATAAGGGAAGGGTACAAGCTCCATTTCCTAAGCCTTCCTCCTCACATCATGGCGAGACAGTTCAGTTCTCCAACATCTCTCCTCAACCTTCTGGGTCAGGAGATTGCTACCCTTCTTGCCCAAGGGGCGATAGAAGAAGTACCTCTTCTTCAACAGGGCTCAGGGTTCTACTCCCCTTATTTTCTTATTCCAAAGAAAACAGGGGGCTACAGACCCATATTAGATCTCAGAGAATCGAACAAGTTTCTATTCAAGGAGAAATTCAAGATGATTTCTCTCGGTGCTCTGCTTCCATACCTTCAGAGTCAGGACTGGCTTTGTTCTCTAGATCTCAAGGATGCATACACCCATGTCCTCATCCATCCAACACACAGAAGGTTCCTTCGGTTCCTTTTTCAAGGAAAGCACTACCAGTACAGGGTGCTTCCTTTCGGTCTGGCCTCTGCACCAAGGGTGTTCACGAAATGCATGGCAGTAGTAGCTGCATTTCTACGCACTCTATGAATATTCGTATTCCCATATTTGGACAACTGGCTCATTTGAGCTCCATCCCAGTCAGAGGCCCAGACTTGTCTATCTTGCACAATGCGTGTCCTTCAGTATTTGGGACTGGTAATAAACATCCCAAAATCCAATCTCACCCCTACTCAGGCCCTTGCAGTTGTGGTATCTAGCAAGGCCCCTATAAACTCCAGAGACTATCTTCCTCAGGCCTGTTGCCTACACTTGGTGCAGTTAGCCTCCCAGATACAGTTAAAGTCCCATTTAACTGCTTGAGAGATGTTACAACTATTAGGCCACATGGCATCCACCGTGCATGTGGTTCCATATGCTCGCCTTCACATGAGGGCAGCTCAATGGACTTTGTCCACCCAATGGACTCAGGCATCAGGTTGCCTGTCAGACAAAATAGCAAACTCCAGTCGCCTCTTTTGGTCTCTCCAGTGGTGGAAGTCCTCTCAAAACCTGTTGCTGGGGTCCCCTTTTCAACAGTCACTTCCCCAAGCAACCCTTACAACAGATGCCTCTCCAAGGGGCTGGGGAGCTCATCTGCAAGATCTCTCCACCCAGGGCATCTGGTCTCCACAGGAGACCTCACTACACATAAATCTCTTGGAACTCAGAGCAATTTTCTTAGCTCTCAGAGTGTTCCACTCCCTGCTCAGCTACAGGACAGTCCTCATCCACACGGACAATCAAGTAACCATGTTCTATGTAAGCAAGCAGGGAGGGACTGGCTCTCTGTCGCTTTGCAACGAAGCTTTGCGACCTTCGCCAGAGAGCATCAGATTCATCTTATGGCTGTATATCTTCCAGGCGTTCAAAACTCTTGGGCAGACAGACTCGGTCGAGTTCTGCTTCCACACGAATGGTCCCTCCACAGGGACCAGGTAGCCAGGATTTTTCGAATTTGGGGAACCCCGGACATAGATCTATTTGCAAGTCCGTGGAATGCCAAACTTCCCCGGTTCTGTTCCAGGATTCCGTGTCAGGGAGTTCAGGCCAAGGATGCCTTCCTCCTTCACTGGGGTCAAGACTTCCTTTATGCCTTTCCACCCATTCCCCTAATTCCCAAAACACTGTTCAAGCTTCAGAGAGGCCGGGGTTCTATGATCCTCATAGCACCACATTGGCCACGCCAAGTGTGGTACCCTCTACTTCTGCATCTCTCTCAAGCTCCATCCCTGGAATTGGGCTCTGCTCCAGACCTTCTATCCCAGGAAGAAGGAACGTTGTGGCACCCAAACCCCCAGTCTCTCCATCTCAGGGCTTGGTTGCTGAGGGCCTAGACCTTCAAGATTTTCATCTCTCTCAGCAAGTCAGAGATGTTATTCATGCCTCTAGAAAGCCTTCTACTAGACGTTCCTATGCTTTCAAATGGAAAAGATTTACCATTTGGTGTTCAGGGAAGGGTCTTAACCCTCTTGCCATACCTTTGAATTCTTTACTAGAGTATTTTCTGCATCTATCCCATGCAGGTCTGAAAACAAATTCGGTAAGAGTCCATTTGAGTGCTATTGCAGCGTCCCTCAAGCCTCTCAATGGACAGCCTATTTTCTCTCACCCTCTTATAGCAAGATTCATGAGAGGCCGCCTTCTAACTAAATCTCCCATTAGACCACCTCCAGTGGCATGGGACTTAAACCTGGTTCTTGGCCAGCTTATGAAGCCACCCTTTGAACCTTTAGCCACCACCTCCTTGAAATTTCTTTCTTGGAAGGTTATCTTTCTCATTGCAGTCACCTCAGCACGTCGCATCAGTGAGTTGCAAGCCTTGGTGGCTAATCCTCCTTATACAAGGTTCCATCATGATAAGGTAGTCCTCAGGACCAATCCACACTTTATGCCCAAAGTGGTCTCGCCTTTTCATCTGAACCAAGAGGTATACTTGCCTGTCTTTTTTCCAGGACCTCATGCATCAAGTGCAGAGAGGAATCTGCATAATTTGGATTGTAAAAGAGCTCTTGCCTTTTACTTACAAAGAACACAGCAACATAGAAAGTCTTCTCAACTCTTTGTTGCTTTTGATCCTTCCCATTTAGGACTTCCAGTTTCTAAAAGAACACTGTCCAACTGGATTGCTCAGTGTATTAATTTCGCCTACCAGAGTAGGAACCTTTCTCTGGAGGGCCATGTCACAGCTCACAATGTGAGAGCCATGGCAGCCTCAATGGCTCATCTAAACTCTGTGTCCATCGACCAAATCTGTCGAGCGGCCACCTGGGCCTCGGTTCATACCTTCACAGCCCATTACTGTTTGGACAAGGACTCCCGCCGGGATGCCTCGTTTGGTCAGGCTGTTCTCAAACACCTGTTTCATTCCTAATCAACTCCTACCCACCTACCCTGGTCGGATGCCAGAGATCCATGGGAGGGGGTAGAGTCCTTTTCAAGGACACACAACCTGGGGTTTCTCCCTGGCATCTGCAGCTAGGGAGTCCCCATATGTGAAGACTCATTCCTGCTTGTTCGTGGAGATAGCACAGTTACTTACCTGTAACAGGTGATCTATGGGAACAGCAGGAATAAGTCTTCACAATCCACCCACCTCCCCTAGGAGTTGTATCTCTCTATCTATCTTTCCTTTCCTCTCTCTCTCTTTGTCTCAGCTTTAAAACTCGAACTGGAGAGAGGCGGTTGGGAAAGGCGGGAAGGCAGCGCGCAGGCGCTGTGGGATGCTCCCAAAAGCTTTCTTACTGGACGCTGTGGAGCGTTCCCGCGCAGGTTCCGTCGGTACCGACGATACCCATATGTGAAGACTTATTCCTGCTGTTCCCAGAGATCACCTGTTACAGGTAAGTAACTGTGCTTTCCCCAGACTTTGTACTGCTATTACACCAGGCCTACTGCATGAAGCAGGGCCTGGTGGAAGCCATTTGTCAGAAATCTGATAGGAACATGTGACAAGCCACTATTTCCACAATTAAAGATTCCTTTGAGCCACCAACAAAACGCCATAGGGTGGGCGAAGACACATGGGAGGTGCAAATGTCCTTTCTGGGGCTTCAGAGGATCTTTGGAGGGAGCCTCTAGACTTTGGAGTGGGACTCTGCTGTAGCAGATCTCAAAGAAGGAGAAATTCCACCAAGGGAGGACCCCAACATCATTAGGGTCTTTCATTGGGAAGAGTTAGCTCTTCTCATTTCTCAGTCTTTGTCAGCACCTAATATTCCACAAGGTTCTCTGGTGACAGAAGTGACTATAGAAGATCCTCTATTGCAGAACATATGGAAGTCTCAGAGGTCTTTTCTGGAGCATAGTGCCATAAAGGAGACTGAAATAGAATGGGCAGTACCAGAATCTGGTTTATGGGGCAGCAAGTCTGTTGTGTTTGTACCAGATTCCTCTGAACGAAAAGGACCTCCTCAAATGGCCAAAAATGGATGCTCAGGTTTTGGCTGTTACCAAGAAGACTACCATTCCCATAGAGGAAGGTGTGTAGCCTTGAAGGATGCTCCGGATAGAAAACTGGAAACTATATTGAAGTAATCTTTTGAGATCAATGTGCTAGCGTTACAAGCCTCAATTTCTGGGGCATATGTGGTTCAAGCATGTTTAAGATGGGTACAGCATTTACCCAAGTCTGATACCGGTCCTTTGGAAACATTGTCAGAGGCGGCTAAGCTGGAGTCGGGGTCCATGAACCTTGTGGATGTGTTGTATGACTTTTAGAGCTTCTGCTAAGAGTATGGCTTTTGTAGTATCCGCTTGTTGTTCTCTGGCTTCGCAATTGGTCTGCAGATGTAGTTTCTAAAACTTGTTTCAGTAAGCTTCCTTTCAAAGATAAACATCTCTCTGGAGAGGTGCTAGATAGTGGTTAAGGACTTGGGTGAGACCAAGGTTCCCAGTCTAACAGAGGACAAACCTGAGACTGGGAAATCTACAGCTCCTGTGAGGAACTATTTCAGGGATTTTTGTAGGTTTCATGCCACCTGCTTTGCTCCTTTTCAACTGTCTCGCGATCCTTCAAGAGGACAGCCCTTTCAAGGAGGTAGGGGAACAGGTAGGGACTATTATATAAGAGCTGCAGCTTCCTCCAAGAAGCCCTATGAAGTGAGGGGGACCCAGGTGGGGTTGATTCCTGTAGGCGGTCTGCCCCAAACGTTTTACTTCACTTGGGTCCAGGTTGTGTCTGATCAGTGGGTGCACAAAATGGGTATAGCAAGGCTACTCTCTAGAGTTGGCGTGACACCTCTCCAACGCCTTTGTTGTCCACCTTGCAGGGCTCTCCTATCAAAGCAAAGGCAGTAGCTGACACTTGAGATGCTGATCCAGATACAAGGTTTCCTTGGACCAGCTTGGACAAGGTCGGTAGTTCCCAAGAAAAAGGGTTCCTTTCGTCCCATTGATCTCGGCAATGTCAGTTGAGCTTTGAGTACCCCACTTTCACATGGAAATGTTGCATTCAGTTATAGTGGCCATGGTGGCCGTATGAAAAGGGAGTTTTTGACATCCCTGGATCTCACCAAAGTATACCTGCCATATTCCCCATTTGTCCAGATTTTCAGCAATACCTTCGATTTTGCCTTTCCTATGAGGCATTTTTAATTTCGTGCCTTACCATTTGATTTAGCCACTGCTCCTTGGATCTTAACAAAGGTGATGGCGGTAGTAGCAGCTGCTCTTCGGCGTGAGAGTATCTTGGTCCATCCGTAATCAGAGGAAAATCAGCACAGAAAAGTCAAGAGGTGACACAATAAGTGATAGCTTTCCTTCAAAAATTAGGATGGGTGATCAATTTCAACAAGAGCAATTTGGAATTGACAAAAGATTTGTACTGGGCCTACTGCTTTTTTTTTTTTTTTTTTTTGAAATCTTTCTTTATTGAGACAAAAGATAAATGGTACACAGTTCTTAACATCTTGAAAATGCATACATAGCAAACGGTATGGGTTCGATAATATCAAACAAAAGAGAGATCCATCAACGTCAACAGTTACCCAGTAAATCATCATCTCTTCATTTTCATATTTATTCCCCCCATCCCCCCCCTAAGACGTGAAACTGTTGTCCGTTCAATTGTAGTTATTCAAATTTCCCACAGGCATAACAAGATAATGCAAAGCAGATGGACATAATCAAGTACAACACACGTGAGAAACATTATAGTACAGAGAAACAGAGAAATTCTCCTCAGCAAGAAAGAAGAACACACGTGAGAAACAGTATAGGACAGAGAGACAGAGAAATGCTCCTCAACAAGAAAGAAGAAAGTGGGGAAACCCCCCCCCCCAGTACCCCAGAATAGGTAAAAACATGCCGCAGACTCTAAGCTACGCCTAGAACCCCAAAGGACACTGGGACCCCAGGGCCCCCAAGACTCTCAAACCATGTCTGAGGATAGAACAACATAATGGCCCCACCCCCCGTAGTCCAACTATAACAAACCCCCGGACAGGTGAGCCCAGGGTGTATTCTTCTCCTGTGCCCACCATCACATCCAGTAGGGAAGCAGGTAAACTGATTAACCCCTCCCCTAATCCCCCCCTCTCTAAACCCCCCCTCACCCCTCCCCCCCCCATTTCCCCAATAGGTGCAATCCAATCCGCATTATGTGTGCACTCGGGAGAGGCCCGTAAGCAAAAGTAAAGATCCTCAAAACCCGCCCAGAATCCGACTGCGAGTATGTCGAGGTAGAGACTCCAAGTGTGGTCCCCAGCCCCGCAAGAAACGCTGCCACCGCCCGGGATGCCCACTAGCACGAAGCCCTTCCATCAAAAGCAACTCATGCAGGCGCCCCCTCCACATCCCATATAGGGGACCTCTGGCATCCAACCATCCATGCAAAATAGTCATTCTCGCAGCCGCCAACACCAAACGCATCCAAGGCAGTACCCCCTGTCCCACCCGTTCAGTCCAGCCGTCCTCCCACACATCCAAAACCACATTCACTGCAGTAAAAGGTAACAGGTGGAGCACACCCCCCCCAAGGTATGCAAACACCTTGCCCCAGAAGACTTGAACCCGCGCACACCCCCAGAACATATGACCCAATGTGGCATGTTCCTCCCCACAGCGAGGGCAACAATGAGAACTGGTAATCCCGGCCTTCCACGCCCTACGAGGAGCATAGTATAGACGACGCAACAATTTATACTGCATATCCCGTAAAGTCACCACCACACTAAGTTGAGGGATATTGGACAGACCCTCCAAGAGCTCTGCACCTGTCACCGCCAAACCTAAGTCGCGCGTCCAAGCCGCGGCCAGATCATCCAATTCCAGCGGCGGCACCAAGTCCCATAACACTTTGTATAGCCAAGCTACACGCACCCCCTGCTCCCCCCCTAACAAAGCCACCTCAATTTCAGAGCTGACATCGCCACGCAACGTCTCCTGGGGCACCGTACGAATATAACTGCGCACCTGAGCGTATAGAAAAACGTCCCTGCCCCGTAAAGGATACTGCTGACGCAAGGAAGAGAATTCTGCCACCACTCCCTCCGGTGCTACCACATGCTCCAAATTCACAATACCCAGCTGAGTCCAACGCATGAATAAACTACCCCCAAGGCCCGGTAGAAATGCACCATTTCCCCGAATGGGGAGATACGGGGAAGAAGAAGCAACAATCCGGCGGCTAGCACAAAAATATTTCCACGCTTTGCGAACGGGGTCCAGAACGATCGCTCTTAAAGCTCTGTCCGGTATCTGCACCCTCGGCGCATGCAAAAGGTAACGCAAGTGGAAGGGCTTCACCGCCCCTTGCAACATCGCCAGAGGAGTGTAGTCTCCGATGTCCCAAAGCCAATCCCTAGCATACCGTAACAAACAAGCTATATTATATTTACTGATATCGGGAAGTCCCAGGCCACCCAAGGACCACGGCTGTCGTAGCACAGCCAGACGCACCCTGGGTCGCCTCCCCCGCCAAAGAAAACGATTAATCAGCCTATCCATCTTCCGCATGTCCGAACGCCTCAACAGCAGTGGGAGTGTCTGCAGCACATACAAAATTTGGGGAAATACCACCATCTTGAACAATGCATTGCGACCCCCTAGAGATAATGGCAGATCTTGCCACTTATCCATACGAACCGTCATGGCTGCCAAAAGCTTAGTGACATTCAGCTGGTAGAGTTCTCCCAACTGTCCCGGCACGTAAATACCTAGATATTTAAAATGTCCCCGCGCCCATTTCAGAGGAAAGTCACCCTGCCACTCCCGGTGCGCATCAGGCCCCAATAGCATCGCCTCAGACTTATCCAAGTTTAATCGGAACCCTGAGGGCATCCCATAGTCATATAGAAGATTTAATAGATGTGGGAGCCCCCTCTGAGGGTCCTCGATATGCACAAGGAGGTCGTCAGCAAAGGCCGCGATCCGAAATTCCGTCCTTCCCACAGTGATACCCCGAAAGTGAGAGTGGGCCCGAATCCGTATCAACAAGGGTTCCAAGGTAAGCACAAATAGGAGCGGTGACAAAGGACAGCCCTGGCGCGTCCCTTTCTGTATAGAGAATTCTGATGACATGTTCCCATTCACCATGATAGCCCCTATCGGGTTCGCGTAAAGAAGCCGTACCACCTCCACGAAGAAACCTGTAAACCCCATGGCAGCCAAGACCCGGTACATAAACCCCCAATTTACCCGATCAAATGCTTTTTCAGCATCAAAACTTATAAGCATAGACTCCAATCTAGCCGTATGTCCCACACAGAGGGAAATCAGTAGCCTTTGCAAACTATAAGCTGCGTGTCGACCCCGCACAAAGCCCACTTGATCTTTATGAATCAGAGTCGGCAAAAACACCGCCAACCGATCTGCCATGATCTTTGCTAAGATTTTAATATCCACATTAAGAAGAGAAATGGGCCTATACGATCCCGCGAGAAGCGGGTCTCTCCCCGGTTTCGGCAAGATAGTGACCAAAGCTTTATTCGCCTCATACGGGAAATGACCACGTTGTATCAAATCTTCAAAGTATCCAACAAGCGGGGCTACCAAAACGTCTCCCATCACCTTATAGAATTCACCCCTCAACCCGTCGAGACCAGGGGCACGTCCGTTTTTCAAATTCCGAATGCCAGCTTGCACCTCTCGTCCGGATATGGGTGCATTCAAAGTCTGCACTTGTTCTGTACTCAGACGTGGTAAAACGCAGCCCGCTAGAAATTCCTGGCTCTCTATCACTCTATCCCCATCCCCAGCATAGAGCTGACGGAAATACTCAAAAAGGACTTTCTCAATCTCCACCGCGTCCCGCCGCAAGGACCCGTCCGGATGTCGTATCACCCCAATATGGCGTGAGCCCCCGTCCGGCCTTACCAAGGATGACAGTAATTTCCCCGCCCGATTCCCATGCTGATACAACTGGAATCTGTAGTACCTAAGGGATTTCTGGGCACGCTGGTGAAGGAGCATCTCCAACTCCATTTGTACCTCCTGCAACCTGCGCCGATTCACCGCCGTCTTATTAGATGCCAGCTGCCTCCGCGCTTTGCCCAATTCGCGCTCCAACAGTAGGATTCGCTGATTCCTGCGTCTCCTTTTTAAGCTATGGTAGCTAAGGATTTCCCCCCTAAGAACCGCCTTACCAGCCTCCCAGAATAGAGCAGGAGAAATCTCGGGGTGATCATTAAAGGCCACATAATCCCTCCATCTATCCCTAAGGAACCCAGCAAACTGGGCATCCCCACTAAGCTCCAATGGATATCGCCAAATTCGGTTATGGCGGGGGTCACGACTGCGCAATTCCATAATTATCATCGCGTGGTCAGAAAGAACAGAAGGACCAACCTCCGCTGCCACTACCCAGTTAAACAAAGACTCCGATATCAAGAAGTAATCAATTCGGGACCATGTGCCATGGGCTCGAGACATATGGGTGTACTCCCTGTCTCCAGGGTGTAAAATTCTCCAAATATCCAGCAATTTATTCGCCTCACACAGTCCCCACAGGCGCCGTGAACTCCGTCGATCTCTCCCCCCCAGCGGCCCGGATCTATCCATAGTGTCATCTAGAACTGTATTCAAATCGCCGCCCAGAATGACCTGGTAGCCCGCCATGGATGCTAACAGCCGAGTCAAAGCCCGATAAAACCGTGCTTCATAGGTGTTGGGCGCATACACTGAACATAAGGCCACTTTGACGCCATCCAACAGTCCCCACACCATGACATAACGGCCCTCCAAGTCCATTTCAACTTTTTCTTCCACCCAACCAACATTTCGACCAATTAAAATGGCCACCCCGCGTTTCTTCCCCACAGCTGGAGCACCATATACCTTAGCGATAGGGCCCTTACACAATTTTGCATGTTCAGCTGCAGATTGGTGGGTCTCCTGCAACATTATAATCCCGATGCGCTTGCGTTTAAGATGCTGCAATATTTTATATCTCTTTATTGGGGAGCCCAGGCCGCAAACATTCCAGGAGGCTATCCTAGTACCATTACCCAGTATAACAGCCACAAAAGGATCTCCAAACAAGACCAATCATCTCCGTAAGACGGCGAGGACCCCCCCAGCCTAGGGTCCCCCCCAACTCAGTTATACCTCTCCATCCCTTCACACACACATCCACCCATTCTGTAGTGCACCCCACTCGTAGCTCATCCAAACACCCAATTGCACCCGTACCCCCCTCCCTTCCCCACACCCTAATAATAAAAGAGGCCCCCCCATTAGCAAACGTAATCCCCCCCCCTCCCCCCCTTATCCCCTCCCCCTCGCAACTCCTCAACTCCCTGCCCATCAATCAATTGTCGCCCTGACTCCCCAGGACCCTCCACCTTTGCCAAACCCCCGGGACATGTAGAACCCCCCCTTCCCCCCCCATCCCCTGAAGCCACACAAACAAACAGCAACCCCCAGTACCCTTTCCAACGGACGATAACAGCCTGATCACCAATTCCTATGCCCCCTAAGCCCTACGGAACCAATCCGGTCAATGTTTCTATCAGAGGATCTCTAAAGGTAGAAAGTGGGCTGTTGTAGTTGTTGTGGAAGGACAGACTAGATGGGCCTTTTGGTCTTTGTCTGTCATCATGTGTCCATGTTTCTATGTTTCTAGCCCATCACCCCGAGAGGACAGCAACCCGGGGCCAGAAGAACCGAGGGCCTCCAGTCCCACAGGCGCTCCCCATGATCTCAACCCTCCACTCAACCCTCCACTGCCCATAGTCCCTGCAAGATAATCATCTCTAAGTGGAATGCCCTGCTCCATGTAATCTCAGTCTGCGCAATGTGAACCGCATTAACGCATAATAGCGCGGCATAGAGGGAAAATGCAAACAAACCAACAAAACAAACAAAATAAAATACTGGCAGGCCGACACTAATAATGGCTCCATATAGCGCCACTCAGCCCTCAAATCCCTTGCCCCCCAATTTATCCCAGCTCCCTAGTAAGTAGCCCCCCACAATAGAAAAATTGTGAACAAAAAGGAGCAGCTTATGAAAAAAGAAACCTGAATGACAACAACAAGTCTCACTTGGGACTACGAAGCCTCAGTGTGCCCATCTAGCAAAGCCCCCACCCACTCAAATGCTGAAAAAGCTTCACCCCACCTTTCATTAACAAATGTTTCCGCCATCTTTTGTCGAGCCAGCAAAGGCCCCCAACAAACATAGGGCAATCAACTTCCCACCCCAGAAACACCCCACCAGTGAGGACCCCTACTCAATAGACCATCCCAAGTGTAAAGGATGGGAAATTGAGGGGGGGGCACCAACACCCACACTCAAGGCTCCCTCTCAGCACAGATAACACAGCAAACTCAAACAACAAATAGATTAACAACCTGTGCGTGAAACAGTAAATGGGTGCTCCCTCCCCTCAGCCCATGTATGTTCCGGGAGTCCACGAGTACCTGAAGATCAATATCCATCACATGAAGGACCCCAAAGTCACCCACATCGGTCACAATAGGCCATGGCCTCTTCTGGTGTCGAAAACACACGACGTCCTTCTGCACTGTCCACTCGCAGAGATGCGGGATAGATCATTGTGAATCGGATGCCCTTTTCCACCAAGCGACTACATACTGCGTTATAGCCCCGACGCCGCTGTGAAACCCCGGCAGAATAGTCCTGAAAGATTAACACTTTACAGGCAGGAGATCCCAGACGCCGGGACTGTCGCGCTGCTCTCAAGACTCCCTCCTGGGCCTCATTTAAAAAACGGGCAATGACTACTCGGGGCCGATTCTCACCAGCTTTGTACAGGCCCAGTCGATGTGCCCTTTCAATAACAATCTCCCCGAGCCCTTCCTCCAGAGGTAAATGGGCGGGCAGCCACTTCACCAGATGCTGTCGGAGATCTCTATCCTGCACCGACTCTGCCACGCCAATGAAACGGAGATTATTCCGCCGGCTGCGGTTCTCAAGATCTTCCATTTTGTCTGCATGTTTTTGCAAGGCCTCTTCTAGCTTCTTAATCCGAGTATCCTCGTGCTCCCGAGTGTCCTCCAAGGCGCTAATGCGCTGCTCCATCTGCTCCACGCGACCCGTGAAGTCAGAGACTGCCTGGGCCACCTCGCTAATTTGGGATGCCAGTCCTCCCAGGCGATCCTCAAGCGCAGCCACCACGGCCCTCGAGACCTCCTCCACCAACATACACTGAGCAGTGGGTTCCGGGCCAGATACCTCACTCTCCGCCATCTTGGCTTCACCACCGCGGGGCTGCTCTCGCCGGGCGGATTTTGATGCCATATGGTCCTCAACCAGGCTAGAGCGTTGCGTTATCCCCCTCCAAGGTAAGAATAGTGTTTCCCCAACGCGATCCAAGCTGGGGAACTACGGGCAGCAAGTCAAGTATGGAGGGGGGAAGGAACGAGCTCCGGAGCTAAGAAGGAGACGTCCTCCTTAGTCCACCATGCCACCGGAAGTCTACTGCTTTTTTTTAAAAAAATTTTTATATATCAATTATTAATGAATAATACATCCAAAAGGAACATTGAATGAAAAAGAAAATGGGCATTACAAATACAGGAAAAACAAAAGGAAAAGATGAAACCATCCTAAAGATACTTCTCTCATTTACATATTTAGACCTCAAAATAAGGAAATATTGAGGAAGTACTGGGAACAAAGTATATACAGAGAGTAAAGCACCCCAAACGGTCCTAAACTATCTATCCCAGGGGTCTCAAACTCAAATTGCTTTGAGGGCCAAATGAGGACTTGTAGAGTAACCCGGGGGCCGCACAAGACGCAGGCCTCATTTGCATAAGGGCATCATTTGCATAAGGGCATCATTTGCATAAATATTTGCATAATGTTACCATACACTAACTTTTAGTAAACATGCCTTTTAATGAGTGTATGGATAAAGAAAGACTAAAAGATTTCTGCTTAAAATGGTGGAGGCAGCCAAACAGGAGCAGCTTTGTGAAACTTTAAACACTAATATCCCCTCAGGAATGAAACATGAATCAGAACTTAAAAGCAGGAGCTTAATGATTTTGTGTAGCTGCCAGATGCATTATCTAACCTTTTTTGGTTTTGCTAATAGTGCTGCTGACTTAGCAGCGTCCCTCTGCGGTAGCCCAAGAGATAAAAGAGTGCTGGGCCTTGTTACAAAACCATAAATGGGGAAGTAAAAAGCAAGAGTAACCGCAGTCACTTCCATCTTGCTGCTCCCTTGAAATCTTTCTCTGTAACTGTCCAGCTCAAGGACTAACGATTACCTGCCAGTACTGAGGAAGTGACAACACATGACTAGCTGGACATTTGAGCCCTGAGCTCCATTGTATTGGCCAGTTAAAGCAAAAAAAGAAGGCATCCCAAGCTCATGGGTATGTGTACAATTCAGCGAGTGACGGTAAGACACAATCGGAAAAGTGATGGCAACCCGTAAAAAAGTGTCCAATTTAAAAGACTTTGGGGCTTGTTTACAAAGCCGCGGTAGCGGTTTGCGATCGTAATCGGAGCCGCGGTTGCGATCGCGATCGCGAACCACTACCGCGGCTTTGTAAACAAGCCCCTTTGTTTACCAGGGCAGCAAACAGGCGCCCTGTGAAGAAGGAAGCATGGCAGAGGTGAAGCCATATGCAGCAGAGTACAACAGAGAAACAGAGCGCTGCAGATGAAATAGAGGGTGTGTCCCTGGAAACGTTCTGAGAGAAAATCCAGACCTGGTTTGGTGAATTTAAAAAATAATTCATGAAGGTGAGCTTGAAGATTGCGGCATTGGGAGAAGAGCTCCGTGCAGAGATTATGGTGATGAGTCAACACGTTGCAAAGTGTGATGGGCATATTTAAGAGTTGGAGAAGACCTGTTGGCTGTTAACCAAAGACTGGAGGTGCAGGAGAAAGGGAGGGAACAGATGGCTAACAGAGCCGCGAGAGGGAAATACTACTTGCTCTTTTCACGGCCCTGAAAGCTGCCGCTGATGGGAGTAAAATGCTTTGCCGGGCAGACGGGAAGGCGCCGCGGGACAGTTGATTCTGCCGCTGCCACGCAGCGGCAGCTGAAGCCGGGGGGAGGTTTTTGTTTCTTCGGCATCGCGGGCCGCACAAAGGTCTCTCGCGGGCCGCATGCGGCCCGCGGGCCGCGTGTTTGAGACCCCTGATCTATCCCCTACATATAGTACAAACAGGTGGAGACTTAGGCGTCAGCCGAATGGGAGGGTCCAGCTACTTCAACTATCACAACATCCCTAGCTTCCAAGAACGCCTGAATTTGCGTAGGGTCAAAAGACATATATATTTTTTGTTTAAATACCACACAACACTTGGCAGGAAATTTAAGCTGAAAAGTTGCCCCCAGAGCTAAAACCCTGGGGCGAAGGGCCAAAAAGTCCTTCCTTCTCAATTGCGTCTCACGAGATATATCAGGAAATATGCGCACATTCGAGCCTAGGAAAACTTCATTGAAATTCTTGAAATACAATCTGAGAATATAAAACTTATCCAACTCCAGTGCTAGAGTTACAAGGAGAGTAGCTTTGTCAGTAATGACCTCCAGGGAAGATTCCAAAAACCCTGTGAGGTCACCCACTCCAGGAGAAACAGGAGGGATATTGGAACCATGATTTCGTAACCCCAAGGACAAATACTGGGCCCA
This sequence comes from Ichthyophis bannanicus, assembly GCA_033557465.1. Taxonomy (NCBI): domain Eukaryota; kingdom Metazoa; phylum Chordata; class Amphibia; order Gymnophiona; family Ichthyophiidae; genus Ichthyophis; species Ichthyophis bannanicus. The sequence continues at coordinate 299,137,996 of CM066037.1, forward strand.
AACCAGAGGTGGGAAATGCTCTGGGGAAATCTTCAAAATTTCCCCAAAATACTTCCTCACCATCTCCATTGGTGACATTAAAGGAGACCGGAAAATTCAGGAACCGCAGGTTACACCGACAGACCTGATTCTCCAGATACTTCATTTTTTTGGAAAACACAATCCTGTCCTTAACCTGAGCAGCCACCAAATCCCGAAGCTACCCAAAGTCCCGCTCCAACCTAGAGAGTGTCTCAGCTTGCTCATCCTGGACACCAGGGAGGGTAACATAAGTTGACTTCACCCCAACAATCTCTCTACTCACGATACCCAATACATTCTTCAGGGAAGTGTTTAGAGCAGCCAGTTCACAGTGTTTCTATTGTTATCACCGCCAGTCTTTCCAGCATAAACACTCCCGAAAGGTCCTCTACTTGGCCAGGTGCTGCCACAGCTTGCCCCTCCTATATATCCTCTCTCTCTGCTGCCCTCTGCTGCACCATGACACCAGTTGACAAAAGACTTACCGCTGATGCACCTCCCTGGTTCTCCCTTCACCGGCGTACTCACAGGCAAGCCTGTGGGAAAAGCAGCTCCAAGCGGGGAAACACTTCTGGGTCGCGGGGGGGGGGGGGGGTACACTCCTCCAGTGAAAGCCAAACCCCCGATGCACTCAGGGTCGACACAGCTCCTTCCGCCACTGCTGAAGATGCTGCTCCTGCTCCGGTCATGAAGCTACATTCCGTCAGCGTTTGTTGGGTTGATGATCCCGGCAGGTCCACCCCAGGAGGAAAGGCAGCCTGCTTCCGCTTCTTCCGCACCATAACCGAAGTTAAGGAACACGCCACAAAACCGCAAGCACAGACACAACGCAGTCTCACAGGTCAGAGCCTCATGTCGCCATCTTGTTACTTCCTCATCTGCTATCGGGCCTGCAAATTTTTAAGGTATTCCCAAATGACCTGGAAATGGAATAATGAGTGAGGTTGCTCAAATTTACAGATGACACAAAATTATTCAAAGGTTAAAACACAAGAGGATTGTGAAAACTTGGAAGAGGATCTTGATAAATTGGAAGACTGGATGTCCAAATGGCAGATGAAATTTCATGTGGACAAGTGCAGAGTTATGCACTTAGAGAAGAACAACCCAAACTATGGTTACATGATGCAAGATTCCACATTAGGAACCACCACCCAGGAAAAAGATTTAGGTGTCGTGGATAATACGTTAAAACTCTGCCAGTGTGCAGTGGCGGCCAAGAAAGAAAATAAAATGCTAGGAATCATAGGAAAGGATTAGAGAATAAAACAAGGATGATGTAATGTCTCTATCATTCCATGGTGCAACAGCATCTTGAATATCGTGTGCAATTCTGGTCACCATATCTTAGAAAGGATATAGCAGAATTAGGAAAGATTACAGAGAAGAGCCACCAAAATGGTAAAGGGGATAGAAGGATACCCCTGAGGAAAGGCTTAAAAGGTTAGGGCTCTTCGTCCTGGAAAATTGACAGCTATGATATAAGTCTAAAACTAATGAATGAAGTGGAGATGGGTAAACGTAGATCGGTTGTTTATGCCATCAAAAAGTAGAAAGACTAGGGAACATGCAATGAAGTTACAATGTAATCCATTTAAGACTAATAAGAGAAAATATTTTTTCACTCAATGCATAATAAACTCTGGAATTTGTTACCAGAGGATGTAGTAAAAGCTCTTAGTGTAGCTGTGTTTGGACAAGTTCCTGGAGGAAAGGTCCATAAACCATTCTTAAAGGGGACCTGGGACTCCACTGCTTACCCTGGGACAAGCATTGTGGAACCTATGTACCTTTTTGGGAACCTACCAGGTACTTGTGACCTGGATTGACCACTGTTGCAAATAGGATACTGGGCTTGATGGACCTCGGTCTGACATAGTATGGCATTTATGTTCTTATGATCTAATTTATCTAAGGCTCATTTCGATACAGAAGGGCCTGGTATCCCTCCCGGCAGATCGAGTCAGGAAGGTGCAGAATCGGATCCGGAAGTTCTCATGGATACAATCTCCATCCGTATGGCATTACCTATAATTCTTGGGGTCCATGGCAGTGACCTTAGATCTGGTGGAATGGGCCAGAGCTCATATGCAACCTCTGCAGCAAGCCCTGTTCTCAGTGGTCTCTGCAGAAGCAGGCACATTCGGAAAGATTACCATGCTCTCAGGAGTCCAGGGTGAGCCTGCACTGTTGGTTGGATTCTCTGAAACTAGCATCAGGAATGCTGCTGCAGCCACCCGAGTGAGTAGTAGTGCCAGCCTATCTGGATTGGGGGGGGGGGGGCACATTGTCTGACCCAGGTAGCTCAGAGTCAATGGTCTCCGGAGGAGAGCACTTGGTCCATAAATCGCTTGGAGATATAAGCGATCTTTCTGGTGCCCCCCAGTCCTCCTTCCCGATATTGCAGCACAAAGCAGTCAGGATCTTCTTGGACAATGCCAGCACAGTAGCTCTGTGCAGCTCTGGTGGAGGAGATATCTCTACTTCTTCACTGGGCAGAAACAAATCAAGCACTGTCTGCAGCTCACATAGCCAGAAAAGAAAAACGTTCAAGGCGACTTCCTCAGTTGTCATCAGATCCGTGGGCATGGTCTCTAGAGAGCTCTGTTTTACAGCATAGTTCGGTGGCGGGGTCTGCCAATAATGGATCTGATGGCATCTGTCTCCAGTGCCATAGTGGGAAGGTTCTTCAGCTGCAGGAAGAAGCCGATGTCTGAAGGTCTGGATGCTCTAGCCCAGTCATGGCCAAAGAATAGTCCTTTGTACATTTTTCCTCCATGGCCTGACTGGCAGACTTCTTCAGAAAATAGCACATCAGCGGCTGGTGATTCTAGTGGCACCGGACTGGCCTCGAAGACTTTGGTATGCAGATCTGGTCCAGCTGATGGTGGGCGTACGCTGGTGATGCCTTCCTGCAGTGGACAATCTACTTTCGCAGGATCTGATTCTCATGCCTCAAGTGGATAGATTCTTGCTTATGGCCTGGCTCTTGAAAAGTCTAGGTCGAGAAAGAAAGGCTACTTGGCTCAGGTCATAGCAACTTTGCTTCAAGCTCTCAAGTGGTCCACGTCGTTGTCCTAGATTAGAATAGTAACATAGTAAATGATGGCAGATAAAGACCAATCTCCAGGAACAAGCAGGAATGAGTCTTCACATATGGGTACGTCGGTACCGACGGAGCCTGCGCGGGAACGCTCCCCAGCGTCCAATCGGAAAGCTTTTGGGAGCATCCCTCAGCGCCTGCGTGCTGCCTTCCCGCCTTTCCAACTGTCTCTCCTCAGTTTTCGTTTTTCCGCGGAGCCAGCAGGACGTCTTCCTGTCACCGCAGAAAATTTTTTCTTTAAATCTTTTACTTTTTGTTTTTCTTGTGGTCGCGGCTGTTTCCCCGACTCCACCGGTACCGCCGGTGGTTATTTTCTTTTCTTTTCCCTAAAACTCAGGGAGTTTTTTTCCCTCTGTTTCTGTCTTGAATTTTTGGGCCTGTAAGGCCTCTCCATTATGGAGCCTTCTTCTCCTAAGAAGTGCCTTAACTGTAGAAATACAGTTTTCTTTTTAGACTCCAATAACTGGTGTCTAACCTGTTTGGGTCCTGACCCCTTTCCTTCAGAGCCATCCGGCTACAATTTTATGAAAAGAAATTCTCCATTTCGAGTTTCCCTCGATGCCGTTTTCCCTTCCAGTGTAAGGGCACCGACCATTTCTTCTCTACAGGATCAGGTAACCCACAAACAGTCTGTCAAGACTAGCCAATCCTTGGGTGGTAAGTCTCATGCCAAGCATGATGACGGCTCCGGCCTTGCCCTCAAGACCTCATTGGCTTCAAAACCCCGGCGGGAGTCTTCGGTCTCCAAAGCCTTTCAGGGGTTTCAGGTTGTTCCTGGGGCTCACCCCTCACAGAACATACCTGAGCCATGCTCGGGGGTGGCATCCACTTCGAGCGGTACCGATAACCCGGCATCGGCACCGGTGTTGAGTGCTCCACTCTTCACCAGGGATCGTCATCTGGCGTCCTCGGTACCTTCGGGACCGATCGATACGTTCCAGTTTGACTTTCCAGTATCTAAGCAATGCACGGTGGTGACATCCGCTTCCAGCGGTACCGATACCCCGGCATCGGCTCCGGTGTTGAGTATTCCACTCTTCGCCACAGATCGTCATCGGACGTCCTCGGTACCTTCGGGACAGGTCGATACGTCCCAGATTGACTTTCCAGTATCGACAGCATCGCCGATAATACCACCGACGTCGGTACCCTCCAGACATGTATCGATAGACTCGCTTCCTTTGATGCCGAGTCTAGAATCGATATCTAGTCTGGAAGACTGGGTACCGACGCGTCTCGGAACCGACACACACCGATTCCGGATGTGCAGTTCCGAGGATATTCACCGAGACTTTCCAGTTTCCTTGGTACCGTTTGAGCAGCCTCCGCTGACTGTTTCGGTGTCGATGCTGGTACCCGCAGTAGTATCGGGACCAGCTCCATCCATGCTTTTTTCCTCAGGTTCGCTCCTTTCTATGCCTAGTTTGGAATCGATACCTAGCATGGATGATACAGTACTGACGGTTTCAGGTCATACCCGCCAGTCCCAGTATCCATTCATTAGAGATCCTGTTTTGCACCGGAAAAGTACATCCTCTGGTGCCCAGCCTAGTTTTTCGAGTTTAACCTGTCCAGGGATTGTTCCCATTGGAGATCCTTCTTTTCAGAAATTTCTCCTTGACATGGCAACATTCCTGGCTATTCCTATCTCTGGCTATGATCCTACACAAGGCTGTTCTGGGAAGAAGGAAAATATAATGCTTCCTGTACATCATTCTTTACAGGATCTTCTGAAAATATGGGAAACACCTTTAAAGGCTTCCTCACCTTCTACAGACTGCTCTTCTGTATCAGGTGCCCCCCTCTCCAGGGTTTCAGAAGACTCAACTTCCCCATCATTCCATTGTAGTGGAATCAGCAATGAGGAAGGTAAAAAGCAAGAAGAAGCATTCTTCTTTCCCGCCAGGTCGTGCATCTAGAACACTAGATGCTTTTGGACGTCAAACCTTCCAAACATCTATGCTGGCAACAAGGATTCTCTCATATATTTTTTATATGAGTCTATCCCTTCAGGAGGTCACAGAGAAATTATCTCTTTTGACTCCTTTTCTTTCAGAGCCCAAGGCTGCAGACTATTCCTTGCTTCTTAGTCATAGCCAGAATATCTCTAGGTTTCTTTCTCGTGCTTCCCTAGACTCCTTTGAGTCTGTTAGCAGAACCTCTGCTATAGCCATAGGAGCACTATGTAGAGCCTGGCTTCAAGCTTCAGACTTGAGCAGATGGGCACAACAAAGACTGGGTAACACTCCTTGTACTGGAGAAAATCTCTTCAACAAGGAGTCTTTACGTCAGGTTGCTCATTGCTCCACTGACTTCCCTGTTTCTGAGGGCTATCCTAAACCTTCTCCTATCCCAGTAGGTAGGAAATGCCCTACCAAATCTTCTTTCCCTAAAAGAAGGTTTTATTCTTCTCCTGCCCATCATACAGATGTTCCCAAGCAAGGGAAACCTCGCCCTGGTCTGAAGAATCCAAACTCCAACCAGGAAAACCCTCAATAGGGTTCCAATTAATCTGTTATAATATACAGTTCTTCTTCTCATTAGAAGTTTTTCACTGTTTTTTCCTTAAACCTCTACACTTGGATTCCTGTTTCCAGGACATCCACTTGTGTTTTTAGGTATGCTGAGCTGTCAGGATATTCATGCTTTTGGGTCACAGGATTTTCCTCCTCTTTCTACACTGAAGAGAGGTTTGCCAACTATCTCATGATAGTTTTTCTGTACCACCATGAATTTTTCCCTCTACAGACTTACCATATGGCAAGTCTCACCTCAGCTCCTGTTTTTTCTTTACCTTCTTTTCCAGGGTTCCCCTGTAACAGTGGTATCATACCAATGGAAGGCTTTCTTAGCCTTTCCAGTCTTCCTTTTTTCCTGATCTGGGCAGCCTGTCAGACAGGAACAGGATATTTCTTCTTGTTCTGTCTGTTCTTTCTGTTTTAAAACAGAAAATTCTTTCTGATCTGCCATTCAGCAGCTGCCCATGCAGGAACTTCAATGATTGGTCTACTGGTACTTTTCTATAAGTTCCAGTATGATCTTCCACTACTTTTGTACAACCTTAGTAGTGCTTCCAAGATAGTCCTCATCTATCTTGGATAATCCTTGTAACTTCATTTCTGCCATCTCCAAACCCTTGGAGTTGGCAGCATAGTTGAGCTGGCAGCTGGTTCTCTCCAACTCTCCTGCATAGTGCTCTCTGCAATCCTACAGAGAAGCTTTTCACTATAGGCCTTTGCTAGAGAGCATAGGGTTTTTTTCTCTAATGACTATCCTATATAGTTGGAAAAGGCTTCCTCAGTCACCTCCCAGGACTGTGAGGGTTCTTACACCCTTCTATTCCCTTTTAATAAAGGACATAAGCCTTTCCAACGTGACAGTCGAAAGAGTTACCAACTTCCTATAGGAAATAGGCTCTTTTTCCTTGCGACTTGTTCTTATGGACAGCACATATTTAAATAACGTTTGATACCCCACCCCTTGTCCCTCAAGTGGGTCTACCTGGTGTCTCCCCTATGCGTATTCTGTCCCTTCACCATGTTAGAGTTCTACTGGACTCAGGACGTGCTGTTACAGACTAATATTATCCTCTGTTTACTCGCAACCAGCCTGGTTATTTTACTGGGTAGCATTCTACTCCATCTTAACCAGAGGGAATAGATTCTCTATATCTTCTCAAGTAGGTTCCACCTTCTTGTTATGAGATGAATCATTCCTCTTCACATCTTCCATGTGAGGATCCCTATAGACATATCTCCTTCTGCTAAATTGCAGACATTTCTCTTTAGACATATATATATATATATATATATATATAGGTTCATATGTCTATATGCTTTTTTAGATGCATATATCTGTCAGCCATGTGTGCATAGACTATACCCCCTGGATCTCGACATAAACATATCTATCTATATGCCTCTATATATCTATCTATCTATATATCTATCTATCTATCTATATATATATCTCTGTCGAGATACTCTTTTAGGTAGATATGTATTCACATACTTATCTCTCTAACTGTCTGTGCTTATAAAGGTGTGTTTTCCTTCCTATCTGTTCCAGACAGTGGGTTTTCACATGTTCATACTATTTCACAGTATGTTTCAGTTTTATGCACACAACCACTGCTGTGGTACTGACAGCTTTTACCATAACCTTAGGTTTAGGTATCCCTGTAGCTCCCTATTCCTTTATCTTCCTACCTCTCGTCAGTTAGGACAGACATGGGGGGGATCTTCAGTAGCTCTGAGGTTTCCAACTCCTCAGACATCTGTCCTTCCTTGGGATTACGGGGTTTTTCCCCTTACCCTTCTTCCCTCAAGGACTAAGCCAATTTTGTCCATCTCGGTCAGTCTCCCTCTTTTGCTCCTAGCTATAATTAACTCTGTAGCCAAAAGAGTTTTCAGCTTTTTCCATAAAGCTTTCTACTAAAGACTCACCGTTTTTGTTCTTCCCCAGTTGAATCCTGGGGTCACCTGTCGGTTCCAGATTTGACATTCAACTCACTCCTGTGAGGTCATCTTGAAGATTCCTCTACTGGATCCCCAGTAGATTCCATCCGCCTCTCTACTTCCTGCAATCCAGTAGGTGAGGTCCATATGGTCATTGTTCATTTCAATACATTTCATGATGCTTATCATATATACAAGGACTCCTTGTCTGTAGTCCTATTTTAGGTCTGCTGTCTCTTACAGCTCCTCTCTTCTTCAACTCCTACCCTCCATCCTCGGGATGCCTGGGCATATGGGGTGGAGCATGTTTTAATCACCAACATGCTAGGGCTCCAGGCATCTTAGCTTGGGAGTCCCCATATGTGAAGACTCATTCCTGCTTGTTCCTGGAGATAGCACAGTTACTTACCTGTAACAGGTGATCTCTGGGAACAGCAGGAATAAGTCTTCACAACCCACCCACCTCCCCTAGGAGTTGTATCTCTCTATCTCTCTTCCTTTCCTCTTTCTCTTTGTCTCAGCTATAAAACTCAACTGAGGAGAGACAGTTGGAAAGGCGGGAAGGCAGCACGCAGGCACTCAGGGATGCTCCCAAAAGCTTTCTGATTGGACGCTGGGGAGCGTTCTCGCGCAGGCTCCGTCGGTACCGACGTACCCATATGTGAAGACTTATTCCTGCTGTTCCCAGAGATCACCTGTTACAGGTAAGTAACTGTGCTGTATAGTACATCTAGTCTGCCCAGTAAGATGGCAAGAGTAGGTGCACCTGCTGCTCAATGCAGGTCACCCCTCCCCATGTCTTTGTTTAGGAGTGAACCCACCGCTCCATGTAGGACACCCCTGTTTGTTGGGAAATTAGATAGTTAAGTTTATTTTGATTTTATCCTGTTGCTGTAAAGGGATCCACTGTGTCTGTCCCATGCCATTTTGAATTCTGTCACTGTATTTGCCCCCATTTGGGGTGTTTTCTAAGGCTGATGTGAAGAAAAAGCCAACGAGCTCTATCTATGCTGGATATGCTAATATTTTTATAGACTGGTTTAGATAAAGGTCTGGTGTTCAACTCCTTGCGTGTTCAGGTGGCTGCCTTAGCTTGTTATCAAGGGTGCATTCAAGGCATTTTGTTGGCTTCTCATACTGATGTAGTTCGTTTCCTTCCTTGAAGTTAAGGTCCCACGGAGGCATCAACTTGTTCCCCCATGGGGCCTCAATCTGGTTTTATCGCCTTTGATGGGTCCTTCTTTTGAACCACTGAGTATATCTTCTCTTAAGGATCTCGCGTTGAAGGTGGTTTTTCTGGTTGCCATCTGCCTGGCTCGGAGGATCTTGGAGTTAAGTCTTACCTTGTAGAAAACCTTTCCTTATGATCTTAAACTATTTCCTGCAACTATTTCCTTCCTTCCTTGCCTAAATTGGTATCCATGTTCTATTTTAATCAAGCTGCGACTCATCCTGTATTTACAGGCTCGGAGAAAAACTCAGAATATTGTCAGCTGCATTTGCTGGACATCTGCAGAGTCCTTCACTGTTAACTTAAATGTACTAAGTCCTTCAGAAAATCGAATTATCTGTCTTTTTTGGAGGTCCACACAAGGGTGAGGCAGCATCAAAAGCCTCTATTGCGTGATGGTTGAAGGAAGCTATTGCATCAGCTTATCTGCTTAAATGTAGGGCTCTTCCAGTTAAATTGCGAGCTCACTCAACTAGAACTCAAGCGGCTTCTCGGGCAGAGTATAGTCTCATTCCCCCCATTGATATCTGTAAAGCAGCATCTTGGTCGTCGCTGCATACTTTTGTAACGTCACTATTACATAAATGTTCAGACTAAAAGGGATGCACAGTTTGGGATGCGAGTTTTGCAAACTGGCCTCATGGGTCCCTCTCAAGATTGAGTACTGCTCTGTTACATCCCATGCATCTGGACTGGAGGGATAGGGAAGGTGAAATTAGGCCTTACCTGCTAATTTTCTTTCCTTAAGACTCCCCAGTCCAGTCCAGAACCATCTGATTTCAGTATCTTTTGTAGGAAAGCTGGGAAATAAAAGAATGTTACTTATAGCTCATATCCGGTGCTTTCTTTTTGTTCCTTTGTTTAGGCTCGTCAGATAACAGGCAAGTTCCAAAATCCTGTTGCCTTAGCTGTTTCTCTATGAATTTGAATAGTTATTACACATTGCTTAAGTTCTATATCATCTCTCTTGTGGAGTCTATTATTAGAATACTAGTCTGAGAGGAGGAGTGGCTTAGTGGTTGGGGCAGTTGCTTCAGGCCGGAGGGCTGGGGGTTCGAATTCCATAGGAGGACAGCAACCTTGGGCCGGAGGGACTGGGGTTTCTTGTCCCACACCGCTCCTTGTGGCCTTGGGCAAGCCACTTAACCCTCCATTGCCTTGGGAACAAAAAAAAGATTGTGAGCCCTTCGGGGACAAGGGAAATATGTACTGTAACTGAATGTACATCACTTTGACCTGATGAAAAGCAGTATATAAGCATTGCTAAATAAAATAAGAGGATGTACACAGAAGCCTTATAGTGTGACATCAAAACCTGTGGTTCTCAGCCTCCATCTGCTGGTGATAGGGCATAACCTATGCATTTGGAGTGGACGGGAGACTCAAGGAAAGAAAATTAGCAGGTAAGGCCTACTTTCGCCAAATAGAAGAATATCTGCACTTTTTGAGCAGTTGGTGTTAAAATATAATATGAAGCAAGAAACTTTAAGAATTCAAATTTCTTTATTTAAATATGGTGAGAGAGACCCTTAAATTGTCAATGGCCAATGTTAAATAACTGTCATGTAATAGCTACAGATAACTACCCCTGAAACTCAATTTGATCCATTCCCACCCACTTTGGTTGCACTTTCTCCAGCCAAAGAAGCAGCTCTTTAGCTAAAATGTGAATGTCAGCATTAATAAAAGATGTTAGCTGCCTCCTTCCCCTTTTTTTGTGAACTAAAGTGATAGTGGTTTCCAGAAATTGCTCTGGGGGATCAGTTTGGGAGACTACCAAATAATTTCTCAGAAATTCATCATTAAAAAATCCACTAGGTGGGAAGATCACAAGGTTTGTGCGTGAGCTCTGCTGCATTATGAGCCATAGGCTCTGGAAGGGAAGCGCCGTGTTTCATTGGGCTGTTGCAGACACCAGCATGGACACCTTTCCTTGATGATAGCAAGGCACCAAGACACCGAGCACACACAAAACCTGGCAGCGACATCCTGTGCAGCCCAAAGGGGTGGGTCACGCCCCTTTGTGAGCTCTTTCAGAACACCGACAGAGGACTGTCTGAGGTTGTTTGGTGTCTCTATCAATGAAATCATATTCCAGGTACTTTTCCTTTTTATTCTTGGGGGCCTGAAGGAATAACTGAAATGGGAAAGAAGTTGAGAATCAGCCTAAGGCTATGCCTGCTGTCCAGCAAATGGGCGAAGTGATTGGCTCTTTTGATGAGTACCTTGTGGCTGCACTCTGCCCATAGCTATCTCCAGATGGAGTATCCGTTAGTTCCACAGGGAGGAGGACTCCACCCCCCTCCAAATCCGTTGCCATCATCAACTGTTCTTTCTAAGATTTCATCATCAGAGCAAGTGACTCTCTCCCCCTGGTACCCGGTGCCCTGCTGAAGCCAGTATTTCTATTGCAACAGCAAGGGGCATGGTCTGTTTCATTACAAACTCAGGTTATTACCATGAAGGACTTATGGCTTGCTATTTCAAATATTGATTCTGAATTGTCTAAGTTACTTTGCTTTGCTCTTTCTCACAAGAGATGGTTCAGAAATTGCAGGAAGTAAATTGTAGGTTTTTGAAGATGGGTAAGTATTTCCAATCTACTTCCGGTGACACTGCCAAGAAAAACCAGGAGCTTCTGGGTCGCCAGGAGTCAGGACTGACTCGAAGGCACACATTGCATTGCAAGTATTTCCAAATTGGATGGTCATCTGCAAATTGTGCAGCAGACCAGTGTTTCCTCAATTAAGGATTCACTTTCTATTTATTATAGAATGGAAGCTCTTGAGAATTCTTCTAGAACTCAAAATTTTAGTTTTCTCAAATTTTCTTCTAATTCATCTACTCTCTGCTGAAATTCTGTTAAGTATTTCACAGAAGTTTTGTCAGTCAGATGCCACCCCTGTTCAGAATTATTTGCCTATTAAGCTTCTTATGTAATCTGTGTACCTTTTTTGGGAACCTGATAGGTACTTGTGATCTGGATTGGCTGCTGTTGGAAACAAGCTACTGAGCTTGATGGACCCTTGGTCTGAACCAGTATAGCATATCTTATGATGTGCTGCAAGAGAGAAATCTTGGCATGCAGCCACACACAGGACAAAAGAAAATAGAACATGCCCCAACCATTCTAGAATCCCCTCCTTCCTTAACAGTCCCATAATAACAATACAGTCCCCCCCCCCCCCCCGGCACTACTCTTCACAAACTAACTTTCCCAAGCATAAAGCGCACACTGCCAACTCACCCCTCCAAGATGCCACACACACAAATGCACAGCAACCCACTATACTCTAATACTCCCACTCCAGCTTACAAATCTCGACTGTGTGCCACATTCAGTATACAAGCATATATCTGGTATTGCGGTTGTGACAGGCAGTGGCAAAAAGAAATAAAAATGTTAAGAAAAGGGAACCACAAATAATTTTTAAAAAAGCCTGTTTTTAAAAAGCGCCACTGAAAAGGGAACCTCTAGCTCAGCAGAGGAATCTGCTCCCCTCACCCATGCCAGTTGAGGAAACCTGAGAAGGGTCTACCCGGCCTCTCATGCAGAGCTGAGGAAGCCCTGCTACCAAGCTCTGTCTCTTTGAAACTGCTGTTTTGCACTGCAAAGATTCTGTTTAGAGAGCAATGAAAACAAAATAGAAGAAAATAAGGGAGGATAGGGGAAAGGGAGAAAGCCTGGGCCTTACAGCCCTTGACAAGGAGCCCTGTGGGGTGATTCTTGTCACCTCTCCAGCCCATCAGCACTGGAACTCATAGGGCAACTATGTTGGACCAGGGTGTCCTCAAGCTGTAGGAGACAAGGACTCACCATGCTTCGAGTGAGTGATGGGCCTAAGGCTGAGCACACAACCCACAAGACGTTGATCTAGACTAGGGGAGCCAGGTCTTTCAACTGCTGCACCAGTTCACATGCCACCATCTTCTGGAGGCAGAGAATACTCCCAAATCTCGATGCTGCACCACCACTTAGGTGGTAATGTCACTGAAGATTTGCTCTAGTCTGCCTTTATTTGCTGACTGGGGTGCGTAATCCACTCATCTGGACTGTTCTAGCAAGAATAGAGGAAAAGAAATTGGCAGATATGTAAATTTTCTCCTTATTAGGGGACAGACATACACACACATTTCATAAACTCTTCTTCCCTTTGGAAAAGTAAGCAAAAAAGGACCAAGAATCAGTACAGTATAGTTACTAGTCTTCATATTGAAGATTGAAATTGATGATTTGAAAGGTTTTCTAAACACTTATTCACAGAGCCTTAGGAAGGGCAAAAGGTCCTTACCTGGGGCAGAAAATAAACCCTAAAACATTTACATAATAAATGATGGCAAAGACCATACTGGCTTATCCATTCTCCCATTAGAAGATTAGGTGCGCACACAAGCTTTTACATGCAGCCCAACACCAGCTCAGTCTGTTATCCCTCTTCCATATTTGCCTCAAGCATGCTCAGAATCCTTCCACCGGAGCTGGTGGAAAGGCAGTGGCCACCTCAGGCCCTGGCATCTTCAAGGTTGATGCCTTCAGGACAAACACCAAAGCCCTGCAACAATCCTTACGTTAATCAAGAAGCTGCAGCTTCTAAAGCAAAGTGTGTGTGTGTGTGGGGGGGGGGGGGGGGGGGGAAAGGTTTCCCTTTCTGCTCATTGAATCTTGGAGACCAGTTATAGTCTTTCCACATAAGTCATGCCAGCTGCCTGAAAGCATGATGTTAACGCAAACACCACTTCATGTAGGCACCCCAGTGCCTGCCTAGAGGATCTGATGCTGTTTTGGATTATAACTGCTGCTCTGTGAAATTTACTTCAGTATTTTATTGCTATCTTGTTTGCCATTAAGTGTCCTATGTGCTTATCCCATTTTGTTTTGTTTTTGTTTTTATTTATTTATTTATTTACATTCTCTTATATATCGCGCTATTCTGCATCAGTGCGGTTTACATTGAACAAACTGAAATTACATTGAACAGGGCATTGGAGATAACTACAGTCAAACCTCGGTTTTCATTTGCCCCGGTTTTCATACGCTTCGGTTTTCAACGTCTTTTCTGACTGAGATTTTGTCCCGGTTTTCATGCATTGCTTCGGTTTTCAACGTCTTTTGACTGAGATTTTGTCCCGGTAGCAGGGAAGAAAAGCTGTCAACGTAAGCAGAAGATGTTGCATGAATGTGGGAGGCAGTTCTTTCTCTTGCAGGGTACGTCTGAAGCTATATCATTAAGATTTTCTGCCATTCTGAAGCATTGAGCAGATAATGTAAAGGTATTTTAATGGACTGAATTCAATGTGATTCCGAAGAGAGCTGGGCACAGCAGCTTGTCAGGGGTGGCTAAGGCCAGATGTTATCATACTGTACTGTACAGTACTGTACTTAGCTTGCTTTCAGTGATGTTAAATGTTCATTTATCCATTTCATTAGTCATTTATATTTATTTCTCATTGTTTTCTGTATGTAAAAATATAGTTATTCTCTATAAAATGTATTTTTTGTGAATATTTTTGGGTGTCTGGAACGGATTAATTGGATTTACATTATTTCTTATGGGAAATATTGCTTCAGTTTTCATACGTTTCGGTTTTAGTCAGACTTTTTCGAACGGATTAATCATGAAAACCGAGGTTTGACTGTATTTTACAGGGAACATGGGCTATGGAGGGTTAAGTGGCTTGCCCAAGACCACAAGGAGCACCTGTGGGACTAGAAACCCCAGTCCTTCCAGCCCAAGGTTGCTGTCCTCTAGTGGGATTTGAACCCCCGACCTTCTGGCCTGAAGTACCTTGCCCCAACCACTAGGCCACTCCTCCACTCCAGGACAAACGCCAATGAATTTTAAAAATTCATTCCCTTGTTTGTCTGACACCTCAGAGTCCATTCCATGTATCTTCATGAGTCATTGACGCATGCTTTTTTAATGCTCATAAATGTCCAAATTTGCTTCACCATTTTGGTATGCAGATCTGAAACTTTCTTGCTTAAACTGTCATTTGTGTTGATAGCCTTCTAACAATTTTTTGTTGATTTGCTTATATTCTTCATAGCTTCATTTTTGACCTTCTCTTCCACTTTTGTTGCTGATAAGCGTTTCAAAATGACTTATTTTGTTTTCTCTGCTGTTGGGATGGTGTTGCTATAAATGGCATCCTGAACTCATTCTCTTCCATCTTCTTCCTTTAGTGCACCAAAATGCACTATCATTAATGCATGTTACATCATAACATGCTATTTTCTCAAAGATCCCATGTTACTCAAGGAACCTAGTTACTAATAGCAAGTGTTAACAGAGTTAATGCACACTAACGCAGTAGCACACCTTAGAAACTAGCCCCATAAGTCACCTAATATATATAAAACTTGCTTTACTCTGAGTTTGGAGCCTTTCTTCCTTACCATGAATAGGCAGTACTTTTGAAAATGCTAGAATGTTTACTTTGGCCTGAAGCCCTCTCCAAAGGTCTAAAAATCTGTATGTGCTATAGAAATGCTGTATCTAACCAGATCATTTTTTCCCTGATCGATGATGACATAGAGTGCATACTTTCATCTCCAGGAACAAGCAGGAATGAGTCTTCACATATGGGTACGTCTGTACCGACGGAGCCTGCGCGGGAACGCTCCCCAGCTTCCCAAAAAGGAAAGCTTTTGGGAGCATCCCACAGCGCCTGCGCGCTGCCTTCCCGCCTTTCCTAACCAACTCTCCTCAGTTCTTCTTTGCCGCGGAGCCAGCAGGTCGAGCCCTGTCACCGCTGAAGAAGTTCCTTATTTTATTTTATTTCTTTGGTCGCGTGTCTGCCTTCCCCGACTCCGGACCGGTACCGCCGGTCTTTTCTTTCTTTAAAAAAAAAAAAAAAATCGATATTTTTTCCTCACTTGGTGTACTTTTCTTCTTAAGGCCTCAGGGCCCACAAGAAAATTTCCCTCATGGAAAAACCAACCTCCGGGTTCAAAAAATGCACTAAGTGTAGCGGTACTATTTCTGTTACAGATACCCATGAATGGTGTCTTAAATGTTTGGGTCCTGAACAGTCCATTCCGGATTGTCCGTCCTGCTCCCTAATGTCTAAACGGGGGTTACAGAACTGAGCAGCTAAGCTCCATGTCCTGTTTCCCGCTGAGGCACCGGCAGTAGCATCGACATCTTCCAGGTCTTCTTCTCCTGAAGGATCTCAGGTAACCAAACATAAACCTAGCAGGTCCTCGAAGGGTAGATCTCCCTCTAAGCATCGAGATGCCTCCGGGCTTGCCCTCGAGGATCCTGCACCAGCCAAACAACCCCGGTGGGAAGCTCTGGCTTCCAAAGTTCCTCCTATGGGGTTACAGGTTGACATCGATGGCACTGCCTCGACCGATCACCTGTTAGAATGATCTGGGGTACCGGCACAATCTACCGGTACCGACCTCCAGGCATTCATGGTGTCGATGGATCAGAATGTTCTGTCCATGCAGCAGGCTATTTCAGCCTTCATTCAAGCTGCGACACCGGCGGTACCGCAATGAGCTCCGTTGTCGGTATCGGCTCCCGTACCGGCACCAGCGCCGATGCCAGTACCGACGGCATCGAAATCGACCAGGATACCGACTGCTGCGGTTCCTTGTCCAGGGCTACTTCTCGGTACCGATCCGGTACCGGGGACGCCCGATGTCGATACCGCTCGATACGCGTATCGAGTGTTAGAAGAGCACCCTGACAGGCGATACTTTGATTCCTCTGATGATTCTGATACATCAGATGAGTCTCCTGAAGTATCCATAGCCCTTCCTGAGGAGACTTCTTCTCCAAAAAGAAGAATGTCTCCTCCAGAGGACTTGTCCTTTCAAGACTTCATAAGAGAAGTAGCTAAAGGACTCTCTATTTCAGTAACCTCTGAATCAGAGCCTAGAGCAAAAAAAATTAGATATTTTAGGATACTCTAGGGCTCCTAAAGAGGCAGTCACCTTACCAATTCATGAGATTCTTCATGAACACATGATTGATTTATGGGAGACTCCTCTCACTCTCTCTCCTCATTCTCGCAGGTTGGACACTATGTATCGTGTCCCTCCTTGTCCTGGGTTCCAGAAAACTCATCTTCCTCACCATTCCATTGTGGTGCAGTCAGCTATGAAGAGGATAAAGAGTACAAAGAGACACTCTTCTGCTCCTCCAGGAAGAGAATGCAGGACCTTGGATGCTTTTGGTAGGAAAATCTTCCAGGCCAGTATGCTTATTGCCAGAATCAACTCATATAGCCTTCATATGGGTATGTTTCTGAAAGAAGTGGCAGAAAAGTTGCACACTTACCTCCCTTTTATTCCAGAAGATAAAAGGGAAGAATTCCGCAAGTGGCTTAAGCATACTCAGGACATCTCCAAGTTTTCAAACAGGGCAGCCTTTGACTCCTTTGAAGGTGCCAGTAGAGCCTCAGGCATTGCCATAGCTGCTTGCAGAATTGCTTGGCTCCAGGCTTCTGATTTAGAACCCTGGGTTCAAGATGGCTTAGGAAATCTGCCCTATACAGGTGAAAATCTGTTTGGCAAAGAGTGACAAATTAAAGCCACTCAAATGGATGCAGAGAATTCTGCTCTGGATAGACTTTCAAGGTCTACCTCCATTCCTGCCAAGAAAAAGACTTTTAAAAAGTCTTTTTTCAAAAAGGGCAGGTTTCCTTCCACTTCTGGCCAACAATCTTCTACAGGTCGCTTTATGGCTAAGCGTCAGCAACCTAAGCAGGCCAGACCTAAAGTCTACAGGGGCTGCTGTAACCCAGCAGTCCCAACCCCCTCAGGGTTTTTGACTTGATGCTAGAGAACGTAGCCTTTCTGGCTTTAACACAGCCAGAACCTCTGACCATTCCAGGAAGGTTAGCTCATTTTGTTCCCAGATGGGAGCAAATCACATCAGAGCAGTGGACCCTCTCCATCATAAGAGAGGGCTACAAACTTCATTTCTCAGACCTTCCTCCCCACACCATGGTGAGACACTTCAATTCTCCCACATCTCTTCTCGACCTTTTAGGTCAGGAGATAACTACCCTTCTTGCCCAAGGGGCAATAGAAGAAGTTCCTCTTCTTCAACAAGGGTCAGGGTTCTACTCCCCCTATTTTCTCATTCCAAAGAAGACAGGGGGATACAGACCCATTCTAGATCTCAGAGAATTGAACAAATTTCTATGCAAGGAGAAGTTCAAGATGCTTTCTCTGGGCACTCTCCTTCCATACCTTCAAAGTCAGGATTGGCTTTGTTCTCTAGATCTCAAGGATGCGTACACACATGTACTCATCCATCCAACTCACAGAAAATTCCTACGTTTTCTTTTCCAGGGAAAACATTACCAATACAGAGTCCTTCCTTTTGGTCTGGCCTCTGCTCTGAGAGTGTTCACCAAATGCATGGCAATAGTTGCTGCATTTCTACGCACTCTGGGAATATTTGTCTTCCCATATCTGGACGACTGGCTCATCCGAGCTCCATCTCAATCAGAGGCCCAGATTTCCCTGGACCGCACAAGGCGCATTCTGCAGTATCTGGGACTGGTAGTAAACCTCCCAAAGTCACAGCTCATCCCTACTCAGTCCCTGGAATTCATAGGGGCCTGGTTGGATACCACCACTGCAAGGGCCTACCTTCCTCAGGCCCGTTGCCAACGTCTAGTGCAGCTAGCCTCCCAGATTCAGTCAAAGAGCCACTTAACTGCCAGGGAGATGCTACAATTGCTAGGTCACATGGCTTCCACAGTACATGTGGTACCCTATGCTCGCCTACACATGAGAGCAGCTCAATGGACTTTGTCCACCCAGTGGACTCAAGCTTCAGGAGCTCTCTCAGACCAAATAGCAACCTCCAAACGTCTCTTTTGGTCTCCCCAATGGTGGATGTCCACTCAAAATCTGTTGCTGGGGTCCCCTTTCCAACAGTTGTTGCCCCAAGCAACCCTCACAACAGATGCCTCCCAAACAGGTTGGGGAGCCCATCTACAGGACCTCTCCACTCAAGGCACTTGGTCCCCACAGGAGACCTCTCTTCATATCAACCACTTGGAGCTTCGAGCAGTGTTTCTAGCTCTCAAGGTCTTTCATACCCTCCTCAGCTACAAGACAGTCCTTATTCATACGGACAATCAGGTAGCCATGTTTTACATAAACAAGCAAGGAGGAACTGGCTCTCTGTCGCTTTGCAACGAAGCTCTAAGATTATGGGCCTTCGCCAGAGAGCATCAAATCCATCTCCTGGCAGTATATCTCCCAGGAATCCAAAACTCTTGGGCAGACAGACTCAGTCGAGTTCTGCTTCCACACGAATGGTCCCTGCACATGGATCAGGTACTCAGAATCTTTCAAGAATGGGGAACCCCGGACATAGACCTCTTTGCAAGTCCGTGAAATGCCAAACTTCCCCGGTTCTGTTCCAGAATTCCGTGTCAGGGGGTTCAGGCCAAGGATGCCTTCCTCCTTCATTGGGGTCGGGGCTTCCTGTATTCCTTTCCACCCATTCCCTTGATTCCCAAGAATCTGTTCAAACTCCAGAGGGATCAAGGATCTATGATCCTCATAGCTCCACGCTGGCCACGCCAAGTGTGGTACCCTCTACTTCTACATCTCTCCCAAGCCCCCTCCCTGGACTTGGGAGCTGCTCCAGACCTTCTGTCTCAAGAGGAAGGGGCTTTGTGGCACCCAAACCCCAAGTCCCTTCACCTCAGAGCTTGGTTACTGAAGGCCTAGACCTTCAAAACTTGAATCTTTCTCAGCAGGTGAAGGATATCCTCCATGCTTCCAGGAAACCTTCCACCAGGCGTTCCTATGCTTTTAAGTGGAAAAGATTTTCCATTTGGTGTGCTGAAAAGGGTCTTGACCCTCCAGCACTACCTTTAACTTCTTTGTTAGACTATCTCCTGCATCTCTCCAATGCAGGACTTAAATTCAGTAAGAGTCCATTTGAGTGCTATTGCAGCATCCCTTAAGCCCATCAATGGATAACCTATCTCCTCTCATCCTCTTATTTCAAGATTCATGAGAGGCCTAACTTTAACTAAACCTCCCATTAGGCCTCCTCCGGTGGCATGGGACTTAAATTTGGTTCTTGGTCAGCTTATGAAGCCACCTTTTGAACCCTTAGCCACTACCTCCTTGAAATTTCTTTCCTGGAAGGTTATTTTCCTCATTGCAGTCACTTCTGCTCGCCGCATCAGTGAACTGCAGGCCTTAGTGGCTAATCCACCTTATACAAGGTTCCATCATGACAAGGTAGTCCTTAGGACAAATCCACACTTTATGCCTAAAGTGGTCTCACCTTTTCATCTTAATCAGGAGGTATATCTACCTGTCTTTTTTCCAGCTCCTCATGCATCCAGTGCAGAGAGGAATCTTCATACTCTGGATTGTAAAAGAGCTCTTGCTTTTTACTTACATAGGACACAGCAACATAGAAAGTCTTCCCAGCTTTTTGTTGCTTTTGATCCTTCTCATTTGGGACTTCCAGTCTCTAAGAGAACACTGTCCAATTGGATTGCTCAGTGTATTTCTTTCGCCTACCAGAGTAAGAACCTTTCTCTGGAGAACCATGTCACAGCTCATAATGTGAGGGCCATGGCCACCTTTATGGCTCATCTAAATTCTGTGTCCATCGACCAGATCTGTCGAGCAGCCACCTGGGCCTCTGTTCATACCTTCACAGCCCATTACTGCTTGGACAAGGATTCCCGCCGGGATGCCTTGTTTGGTCAGGCTGTCCTCAGACACCTGTTCCATTCTTAAACAACTCCTGCTCTCCTTCCCTGGATGGATGCTTGAGATCCATAGGAGGACACAGACCCCTTTCAGGGTCTCATATCCTTGGGGATCTCCCAGGCATCTCAGCTACTTATCTCCCATTGCCTCAGTTACCCACTTGAAGAGGCTGAAAGCTATTTGCGCAGAAACATATTTATTGGGCTCTCTAGGCCCCTTGATTTTTTGATAATTAAACTCAACAATGAAGATGATCCCAATACCACTCGTCCCACAACAATCCTGCAGAAATGCATAAGTGGACATCCTAGTTTTGGTTATTAAACTTTGCTGTGTATCTATGCAGGTAAAAGAATGTGCTGTTAGCATTGTGTGGCACTCAAGATCTATTGTTTTGCTGTTGCTGCTTTTTCCCTAGGCCAGGGGTCTGCAACCTTTAAGACATAAAGAGCCACTTGGACCCGTTTCCGAAGGGAAAAAAAAACTGGGAGCCGCAAAACCATTGCGACATTTAAAACAAATCTAACACTGCATATATTGTTTCTTACCTTAATGCTATATACAGGATCGTGCAGTCAGCTGTCAATCTGAAGACAAAAAGGACTTTTTCACTTAACAATGTAAAATAGCTATTAATGTGCAAAAATATAATTAAAATATTTAATTTACCTGGTTAATGGGATTTTTGCTCCTGAACCTCAGTGCACAGTGTCTGCACATCAGGGCTGTAAGACGTCACCTTCATTTTCACACAGGCTTGCAAGCTGTCATCTGTGAGGCGTGATCGATGTTTGTTTTTAATATAGTTTATGTTGGAGAAGACCTGCTCACATACATATGTGGAGCCGAAGATTGACAGCACTCCAAATGCATACTTTTTCATGTTTATATAAGTGTTGGGGATGGCATTCCATGTTTCGAATACAAGTTTGTCCTGTTTGGGAAGGTTTTCAATTTCACTCCATTTATGATTCTGAGCCAGAATGGCCTTCTGACGGGCAACATCCTCAAGAGTAGCGGTCAAGCATTTGAACTTGGACTCCCGTATATCTTTGTCGGCTATATCGGCCAATTCCATCTCAAGATCAGGTTGACTTACACCTGCAAATGCAGTCATATTCAATAGGGATGAATCGATCGCCAGGGGAATGACAGGGAAGGATAATGTGGTTTTTTCCTCTCTGAACTCACAGAATCGTTTCCCAAACGAACTTTGCATTGCGGTGATTGCAGACTTGAAATATTCCAAATTGATCGTATCATGACTTTGAACTCAAAGAGGGAAAGTGAGACAGTGTACCTCTCTGTAAATCTTTGACAAACACTGTCAACTTGCGCTCGAATGCCAAAACCTCCTCCAGCATGTGCAGGGCTGTGCCTCCTTTCCCCTGAAGGGTTGTATTTAGCGTGTTTAGATGTGCTGTCATGTCTACCATAAAATGTAATTTTTCCAGCCACTCTGGCTGTTCCAGCTCAGCAAAGGTGAGCTCTTTGCTGGCCAGGAAGGTTTTTACTTCTTCCAAACATGTGACAAAGCGTTTTATCACCTCGCCTCTGGACAGCCACCGGACCTTGTTGTGGAGCAGGAGGTCAGAATATATGCTTTCCACCTCATCCAATAACAAACGGAACTGGCGGTGGTTTAAACCCTTTGCCATTATCTTATTAACAATCTGAATGACCACATCCATCACTTTTGTGCATTCCGGCGGAAATGTTTGAGCACACAATGCCTCTTGGTGCAGGATGCAATGAAATGACAGCAGCGTTCTACCAAGCGCCTTCTGCAGTAGAGCCACAAAGCCCTTCTGTGCTCCTCTCATGCTCGGTGCCCCATCAGTAGCCACTGAGACCAGGTGTTTGGTGTTTATTTTTTTAGCAGTTAAAAAGTCCAGGACAGCCTTACAGATATCCTCACCCCTTGTTTGGTCTTTTAGTGGTATCAGCTCAATCAGTTCTTCCTGTGGCCCAAAAGAGTTCACATATCGGCAGAACAGCGCTATTTGTTCAATATCACCTTTATCTTTGGACTCATCACAGGTGATGGAGTACGCCACAGCTGAATTAATGTCTTGAATTTGCTGTTTGCTAATGTTTTCTGTCATTTTTAGGGTTCTGTCTTTGACAGTCTTCGCAGAGAGTGGCATGTCTTTGATTTTCTGCACAATTTCATTCTTGTTTTTGACGTCCATGTATAGATGTTCCGAAATCTTAATGAATGTTTCTTTTATATACTCTCCATCTGTGAAGGGCTTCCCGTGCTTGACTATTTCCTGAGCGGCCACAAAACTAGCATATGTTGTGGAATTTGCAGACTTCACCCACTTCTTGAAATTATTTTTGCTCATATTAACCTTCCTCATAAGTTCTGCAACGGCTTTTCGTCTCTCGGAGATATCCAGATGGAGATTTTTCAGCAAAGGCTGTGTGTTTATTCTGGAAATGTCTTGCAATATTGGACTTTTTGTGGTTTGCTAATTTCTCACCACATATTAAGCATACTGGTAAACCAGTCTCGTCAGAGAATGCAAATGATTCTGTCCGTGTATCATTAAACACTGTTTTCTTCAGAAATTTTTCTCTTCTTGCCTTTATCCATGGCTGGCCTACCAGGGGGTCAAACAGCAACGTAAGTAGAAATCACAGGGCCCCATACCAAAATTTGCTATGCCCACCCCCCTCAAGTTCCAGCCACCCCCCTCCCCTTCCTTTCCCTGCAACCTGTGTGAAAATTAACTTACCTTTTTATTTGTTCTTCACTCCCGCGCAGTGCTGTGTTCTTCTTCACTCCCGCGTAGCGCTGGCTCACGCTGGTTCCGGCTCTGTCACTCCTCCCCCTCGCACGCAGGCGGCCTGACGTCACCAGGCACTTTACTCGTGGCGAGGCGGAGCTGAGCCACGTTGAGTAGCTACGGCAACACTATTGCCTGTCACCGGGCGGGCAGTGTGCTCCGGAGCCGCGGCAAAGGTGAAAAAGAGCCGCATGCGGCTCTGGAGCCGCGGGTTGCCGACACCTGCCCTAGGCAATTGCTTAGTTTCGTTTGTGTATGGTAGCAAAGTTAAAGAAATAAATATGCAATATATGCACATATAGTTTGATTTTGATCCCAAAAAACATAACTATACTGACCTGTGCATAGGTTTGAGGTTAAAATTTGAGGATTCATCAGGTGCCCAGAATCTCCACTTTCTCCAGGAATAAGCAGGAAGTCAGTCCTCACATATGGGTGACGTTGGTACCGACGGAGCCCACTCGGAGCATCTCGCCAGCTTTCAAAAAAAAAAGCCTTTGGGAATGCTATCACGCATGTGTGGTCCCCTTCCCGCCCAAGGGTGCCATCTTGCTCAGTTTCCTTTTATCCATGGAGTCCAATGGATGTGGTCTTCTACTCTCCCAGAAAAAGTTTTTATTCCTTCCCTTTATCCAGCTTGCATACTGGTTCCCTTTCTGCCTTGAGGCAGCACCACCGATGCTGATCTCAGCTACCCTTTTTTTCGTGTTTCCTTGAGGTTCTACCTCAACTGGCCTTCATGCCTTTTTATCACCCTGGGGTCCTCGACCCCAGCCTGGTGTGCTCCCACCATGACTCCTGGTGGGTTCAAGAAATGCGACCGCTGCAGTCAGACTATCTTAGTCACTGATACACATGAGTTCTGCATGTGTTGCCTGGGCCTTGACCATGACAGTTTTACCTGTGACTGGTGCCAGCCCTTACCCCTAAAACCAACAGGAGGTGGTCTGAGTTGCAGGGGAAGCTTTTCCCAAGGTTTGACTGCCCCGGCTTCCCTATCGCCGAGGTCCAGGCGTCCTCAGAATCCCGTGGCGGTGGCTCCTCTGTTGTGGTTCCGGACCCTCCCAAAAAGGAGGTCCTGAAGGAGGTGCCTCAGAGCAAACCTGGAAGGGTCCCTCGATGGGCGACTGAGCAGTGCCCTCAGAGTCCTCGGCTGGTGGAGACTGTGCCAGGACCAGTGAACCTATAGTCTTCCTTGAGGATGCACTCTGGAGTGTTGACAACGGACCCGAGGCCTTTGGTGTTCACGCAGAGTGCTGCACAGTCTCTCCTCCATCTTGGTCTTGCAGCGGGTGTTGATGTCTGGTCCACTGACATCTTTGGCCCTGACACCAGGCCCCCCGGCCTTGGGGAGCCTCTGGGTATCAAACTTGGCATCAGGTGCCACCAGCTTCAGGTAAGTCCTTGGCATCGATTGAGGTCTTGATCACGCTCCTCAGGATTCTGGTCCTCCCTGGTGAGTTTCTGGGAGTCTGACATCAGGTCCTCCGGGGGGGGGGCCCCAGTTCCTTGGGGCCGACTCCTCGACGCCCTTGGGCTCTAACTGGGAGACATAGGAGAAGGCCTCCTCGGAGACCTCCCAACACTGGGACGTCTTCTCCAAGCCATCTCCCCCAGAGCCTCGGTGCCACTCCCCACCTAAAGATGTGGCCTTTCATGACTTTGTTCATGACATGGCCCAGGCTCTCTCAATCCAGACTGAGTCGGAGGAGGACCCGTGCACCAAGGAGCTTGAAATCCTACAATATGTCCCCTCCCAAGGAGACTCTCATGGTGCCAGTTCCATCCATCCTTGAGAGATTGCTCCTCCAGATGTGGGAGTCCCCAGCCTCGGTGCCAGTGGTCAGTCGGTGCCTAGATGTCATCTATCACGTCCAGAAGGACCCCCGTGTTCCACAAGCCACAACTTCCCCACAACTCAATGGTGGTTGAGTCCTCCATGCAAAAGATGAAGAGCCATTATTAAGAAGGGACCCAGGATATCAACGCTTGAACCAATACAAGCATTGTGGAACCTGTGTCCCTTGGGGAAACTGCTAGGTACGTATGACCTAGATTGGCCACTGTTGGAAACAGAATACTGGGCTTGATGGACCTTGGTCTGACCCAGTATGGCATATCTTATGTTCTTATGTTCTTATGTTCAAAAGACCTACTCTTCAGTTCCCCCTGGCAGGGAAACCTGGGCCCTCAACGCCATGGGATGCAAGTACTAGCAGGGTGCTATGCTTGGGTACAGAATACAGGCATACGAATTGTACATTGGAATGTACCTTAAGTGCCTGATACAGGAACTCTCGGGGTTCTTGGTGGGCCTTGCTGGGGAACCTCTGCAAAGGTTCCAGCCCCTAGCAGCAGGCATCCAGGACTGTTCCAAATTCCTCTCCCGGGCTGCCAATGACTGGTTTGAGTCTGCGGCCAGGATTGAGGCAGCCGGCATCGGTGCCAGGCATGGCTACAGACCTCAGACTGGGAGCAGAGTGGGTACAGGAGAAGCTCCTGGATGTTCCCTGCAATGGTGAGATCCTTTTCAGGAACCGATGTCTGATAAGGCTGTGGAGATTGAGGCTGAGGTCTTGACCCGGCAGAGGCTGTCCAAAAAGATCTCTGCTCTCCCAAGGAAAAAATCCTTGGGGGGGGGGGGCCTTTTTCCCAAGGAAAAAGGGTTACTCCCAGGCTGGCCACCGCCAGCCCTTACTCGGGGCAGCCTCACCAATTCTCACAGCCAAAAGGCCAGGGACACGGGCCTAGGAAGCCCAAGGCTCCCAAGCCCCAGACACCAGCTCCCACTCAATCGGGGGGAAGCTTTTGACTCCCTGGGCTGGACTTCCCCTCTCCTGGGAGGCCCACTTCAGCCCACAGGGGGTCGATTGGCCTCTTTCACCCACAGATGGGCCAGTATCACCACAGACCAGTAGGTTCTGCGGGAGATGGCATTGCTTATCCAGCAATCAGGCATCTCCTTTTTACTTTTTTGCCGATGATGATATATTGCTACACCATACCAATTCCCAATCCCCTAATCTTTCCCCTATTAATACTTGTTTAGACAACATCCACACTTTATCTGTAAACCGCCTCCACCTCACCCCATCCAAATCTGCTGCCATTGTTTTAGTTTACATATGCTTTGCCCTTCACTTGCACCTACAATCATGCCTGTCCCAGTCCCTCTTCACTCGCTTCGATACTTGGGGGTTCTGCTTGATGATACTGTCCTCTCTTTTCATGAGCATGTCATCTTTGGTCCAACGCTGCTCCTTCTTTCTTTGACAGGTCTGTGCGGTTCGTTCTTTTCTCACGTTACCCTCCCTCACAATGTTAGTCCTCTCGTTGGTCATATCTCGGTTAGACTACTGTAATGTGCCACTTGCAGGCCTTCCCTGTTATCAGCTTCATTGTCTCCAGCTCATACAAAATACTGCTGCACACATTTTCACGCACTCATCCCATCATGACCATGTCATTCCCCTGCTGATCCACTTGCACTGGCTCCCTCTCAAGTTCCGTATGGATTACAAAGTTCTTACCATTATCCATAAAGTCCTTTATACTGGAATACCACATTACCTATCTGATTTGCTTCAATTACATTCTTCCCACCATCTTCCCAGGGCCATACACGTTAACCACTTAGTCCTTCCCACAGTCTTTCAGGCACACCTAGAACAAACTCGGAAGTCGGCCATTTTTTATCTGCCTTATGCAACTCGCTGCCACCTGCACTCCGTTCTGAAACGTCCTTTACCAGATTCAAAACACTGCTGAAAATATACTTTTTCCATACTTTTTCCATACTACCTTCGATCTCCACAGTGATTCTCAGTAAGATACTCTCAGCCTGTCCCTCTCCTAGTCCTGAGGCATCTTCTGCCCTTTTCTTTGTTCTTTATAGTCTTTTCTGTCTTGTATGACTTTGGTGTTCCTTTTACCCTCTAGGTTGTGTTTTTTTTGTTTTTTTTTTAAGTATTGTAAACGGCTCTGGGGTTTTAACCATTTGGGTGGTATATCAAGCAGCTGATAAGGAATCCTCCAGACTTCTTCCTAGGAGAGCCACCACAGCCTCTTTTCCACCAGGCTTTGCTTGACACAGAATTCGCAGGCTTGCTCAGGGACAGGGCAGTGGAACCAGTACCCCATCATCTCGGGGGGGGGGGGGGAGGGGTTCTATTCAAGGTATTTCCTTGTCTCAAAAAGAACAGGAGGTCTCCGGCCCATCCTGGACCTGCGTAACTCGAACAAGTTCCTGGTGAGGGAAAAGTTCAAGATGCTCTCCCTTGGGACACTGCTGCCCTACCTCCTCTGGGGAGACTAGCTCTGCTCCTTGGATCTCAAGGATGCTTACACCCACATCCTGATCCCTCCCTCCCTCAGGCATTACCTGAGATTCATGGTGGGGGGGGGGCAGCACTACTAGTACAGGGTCCTGCCGTTTGGCATCGCCTCTTCTCCAAGGGTCTTTACAAAATGCCTGGTGGTCGTAGCTGCCCATGTGTGCCTCCAGGGTGCCCATGTCTTCCCTTACCTGGATGACTGGCTCATCAGAGGCAGCACACCTCTCGAGGCCAGGTGGGCCACAAGGCTCACTATCCACACCCTGCAGTAGTTGGGGCTCATCAACTACCCCATCCTCTCCCCGGCATTCATAGGGGCCCAGCTGGAGACACTGTGGATCAGGGCCTTCCCGCCCATGGAGAGAGCCCCATGAAGAGGCAACTCCTGCTCTCCAACCCTTCTGTGTTCAGACTACCGGAGTTATAGTGATGCTGGATGCTTGGGTCTGCAGAGTCTCTTGGTAGGAACTCAGCTTCTGCAACTCACGACCTCCCTTGGGTCGCTGCTGCTGCTGTCATGGTTCAGGCCCTAGCAGCCTGGAACTAGGGAGTCCCATATGTTAGGACTGACTTCCTGCTTGTTCCTGGAGAAAGCGTAGTTACTCACCTGTAAGAATCAGTCCTCACTACCCTCCCTCCTCCCCTTGGAATTGCCTCCTTTACCTTTTTGTCTTTGCCTAAGCTATGTCATCTGACTGAGCAAGGTGGCACCCTTGGGCAGGATCACGCAAGCGTGGTAGCATTCCCAATGGCTTTCTTTGGAAGCTGTGGAGATGCTCCGCATGGGCTCTGTTGGTGCCAACGTCACCCATATGTGAGGATTGATTCCTGCTGTCCCTGGTGGATGCCTGTTAAAGGTGAGTAACTACGCTTTCCTTTAATTCCCTACCTCTAACTTCTCCCCCCCCCTCCCATGCCCAATATCTCCTCTTCTCTCTGCTCCCCTGAGGTCAGCAGAGCAGACAATGTACTTGATTTCAGCAGCTTTGCCATGCTGTCACCAATCCTCACCCTGCCTTTGAATGAAGCCAGGCAGTAGCAGACACAGAAACACAGCATATGGCCTATCTAGTCTATATAGTCCCTTTAGAGGAGATCTGTATTTGTCCCATGCTTTCTTAAATTCCAATACTGTCCTCTTCTTCTCTACTGCCTCCACAGGGAGACTATTCCATGCATTTACCACTCTTTCCGTAAAGAAATATTTCTGCATTTTCCTCCTTTGTCTATCCCCTTTCACCCTCATCTTATGTCCCCTCGTAGGAAATCTTGCTTTCATTCAAAAGAGGCTCTCCTCCTATGCATTTATGCCATGGAGGTATTTAAACGTCTCTCTCATATCTCCTCTATCCTGCCTTTCCTCTAATATATATATTTTAGAGGAAAGGCGGGATAGAGGAGATATGAGACAGACATTTAAATACTTATACAGTGGCACTGTCACCTCCTTTTCTCTGCTGGCCATTCCTCTCCCTGTCCACCCAAGCATCCTTCTGGCTTTTGCCGTTGCCTTTTCTACCTGTTAGCCACTTCAAGATCATCAGAAACTATCACGCCCAGCTCCCCTCTTTTGTGGACAGAAGTACTTCACACCCTACACTGTACCGCTCCCTTGGATTTTTGACCCTGCATGACCCTGCAATTTTTTTTAGCATTAAATTTCAGCTACCAAATTCTTGACCATTCTTCAAGCTTAGCTAGATCCCTCCTCATGTTATCTACTCCTTCCTGGGTGTCTATTGCAGATTTTGGTATCACCTGACAACCCTTCCACAGTATCACTAGCAAAGATATTAAAAGAATCTGACCAAGGAAAGATCCCTGCGGCTCACCACTGGTAACATACTTCTCCTCAGTGAGGTCCATTTACCTGTACACGTGGTCACCTCCCATGCAACCAGTTTCTAATCCAGTCACTTTAGGGTCCATCTCTAGAATGCTCAATTTATTTATAAGTCATCTGTGCGGAACTGTCACAGGCTTTACTGAAGTCCAAGTACACACCATCTAGGGCTCTCTTGGTCCAACTCTCTGGTCACCCTGTCAAAGAAATCAGTTGGATTTGGCTGACAAGACCTACTTCTGGTAAACCCATGCTGCCTATGATCCTGCAATCCATTGAACTCCAGAAACCTCACTATTCTCTGTTTTAGCAGCATTTCTATTAATTTACTCATCACAGAGGCCTGTAGTTCTCATCTCCATCTTTCTGCTTTTGTGTTAAGGGATCACATGTGACTTTCTCCAGTCTTTTGAGACCACTCCAGATCCTAAAGAAGAAACATTGAAAAGGTCAGTCAGTGGAGCTGCTAGAAGGTCCCCAAGTTCCTTCTGTATTCTCGGTTGTATCCCATCCTGCCCCATCACTTTGTCTACTTTTAGTTTAGCTAGATCCCCTTCACTTCTGTTCCTATTTGTGGGTGTTTTCTGAGGTCCTGCTCCTGGCTCTTCATCTGTGAACACTGAACAACAATATTTTGCTGAACAAAGATATTTTGCTAAACAATTCCTCATCAGCTTCTACATATTCCTTCTCCTTCACCCTTGAGTCTGACAATACTACTTTTGCACTTCCTCCTCTTGTTAACATATCTGAAAAATGTCTTAGCCCCCCTTCCTCCCATTTTATTGCATTGGCTATTCTTTTTTTTTTTTTTTTTGTATCTTTGCTTTCATGATTATAAGGTGCAGTCAAAAAGTATCGAGACTTGTACAATAGCACAAGAAGCATAACACTGATAGTTATCACACCCAGTCTCCTTCAAAGTAGTCCCCTTTTGATAAAACTCACTTCCTCCAGCGTTTCTGCCACTGTTGTAAACAATTTTGAAATGCCTCTTTCATTGCTTGATCAGATATTTGGCCAAGAACTGCTGGACAAGATGTGATGCATGAGCTGGGGTGCTATCATGATGAAAGCAACTATTTATCATTCCTGTGCAACTCTGGCCTCTTACAACAAACTGCATCTCTCAAATGAGTCAGAACTTGGACGTAGTACTCTTTATTGATGGTTTGGCCTTTTGGAGCATACTCATGATCAAAGAAAACAGTGAACAAGACCTTGACATTCATTGCTCCTCACCTGATGGGCTTTCTTGGGTCTGGGATAGTCTGGAGTCTTCCATTGTGAGGACTGAGCCTTAGTTTCTGGGTCATAGCTCTAAACCCATGATTCATCACCAGTAATCTTTTTGATGATATCTGAGTCATTTTCAACGCATTCCAACAACTCCCTGTCTGCAGACAGTCTATCTTCTTTTTGGTCAGGGGACAGGAGTTTTGGCATGAATTTTGTGGATGCATGTCTCATCCCAAAATTGACAGTAAGAATGGACTATGCTGACCTGAAACTGATGTCCATGTTCTCACCAAGCTCCCCGATAGTCAATCAACGATTTGAGCATATTGTGGCATGCATTGCTTCAACTTTGTCTTCATTCCTGCTCCTGGATGGCTTTCCAGAACATTCGTCACTGTCAACACTTTGGTAGCCCTCTTGGAAGCATTTATACCAGTCATAAACTTGAGCATGACTTATGCATTCATTGCCTTATACTTGCTGTATCTTGTCATAAGTCTCTGCATGAATCATCAAGTTTCTGGCAGACTTTAATGCAGATTCGCTGTTCAATTTTTTCACTCATCGTAAATCTGACAAACTGATTTTAAATGATACCAAACATCACATGATTAAAGAAAAGTACATGTATGCTGCAAACATGCTATACTCTGCGTATGTAGCGCACATAACTAGGTCACTGCATGCTTAATAGCATCGTGCTGCCACGTATTGTTATATAGCTACACAACAAGTCTTGATACTTTTTGATCACACCTCCTCCTTTCCTAGCTTCTCTGAGTTTTTCCAAATATTGATGGTTGTCTTCCTCTTGATGTGATTTATTTTATGAAGGCCATCCTCTCTTTCTTCATCTTTTCAGCTACTACTTTCGAAAACCATAGTGGCCTCCTTTTCCTTTTCCATTATTTACCTTTCTAACAAAGGTTTAATCGGGGATATTTTAAAGGCAATGGTTTTGCCCATTGCTTTTCTGCATCTCCCAGTTGTTCCCAACCTGCTAACGGCTCCTTGAGGTATTGGTCTCATCTTGGCATTGTTAAGTTTTCCTTAAGTTTAAGACCCTCGCTTTTGAATGGACTTTCAGCCCTAGTGTTATTACTTAACCACACCACCTAGTGATCATTGAATGTGAGATGATCTCCCACTATAACATCAGAAACACTTTCCCCATTGGTCAGCACCAAGTTCAGTTTGGCCCCTTGACGTGGGGTTCTGTTACCAGTTGCCTGAATAACTCTCTCTGTAGAGAATCCAGGATCTCCTTACTTCTAGATGACACTGCATCAGGGATGTGCCAGTCAACATCCAACATATTGAAATCACCTATCAGTAGCACTTCTGCTTTTATGGCAATACTGTGTATGTCTTCTATTAAATCTGTCTACTTCTCCCTGTGAGGGGTATCTGTATATCACACCAATGCATAAGGATTTCCCTTTCCCTCTTTCTAGTTTAACCCACAGTGCCTCCTCTCTAGCTTTTAAGCCCTGTAATTCCAAAGCTCTAATATTATTTTTTACATATAGTGCCACTTCTCCTCCCCTTCTTTCTACCCTGTCCTTTCTGAATAAAGAATAGCCTGGTATAATCCCATTCATAGTTGTCTATGTCTCTGTAACTGCCACTAAATCCAAGTCATCCTCTTCTATTAAAGCCCTCAACATCTGGGATCTTATTTGCCATACTATAGGCATTTATGCACCCAGCTTTCCAGTTGTCTTTTACCCATTTCCATAAAGGTATTTGATGTTTTACTTACCTGGGGCTTTCTTCTCCCATCCCCAAAGGACCTAGTTTAAAGCCCTTTTCAGTAGGTTAGTCAGTCTGCTGTGATAGACACTTTCCACCTTCTTGGCTAGGTGGATACCATCTCTGCTCTGCAGCCCTTGGAAAATTATCCCATGGTCCAGTTAACCAAAACGTTTGACACCATCCACACAACTATGCATCCATATCCAGGATGTGAGCCTCTCTGCCTCGGCCTTTACTCTCAATAGGGAGGATGGAAGAGAACCTCATCTGTGCACCTTTCTGCTTCACCCTCTGACCTAGAGCCATGAAGTAACTTCTGATATGCTCAGATAGATACCTAGGAGTATCATTTGTGCCGACATGGATGAACAACATAAGAGATGTCATACTGGGTCAGACCAAGGTCCATCAAGCCCAGTATCCTGTTTCCAACAGTGACCAATCTAGGTCACAAGTACCTAGCAGTTTACCCAAAAGACACAGGGTTCCACAGTGCTTTTATTGGGGCAAGCAGTGGATATTCTGGGTCCACTTTAATAATGGTTTATGGACCTTTCCTCAAGAAACTTGTCCAAACCTTTATTAAACCCGGCTACACTAACAGCTTTTACTACATCCTCCGGTAACAAATTCCAGAGTTTGATTACATGTTGAGTGAAAAGATAATTTCTCTTATTAATCTTAAATATGTTACCCTGTAGCTTCATTGCATGCCCCCTAGTCTTTCTATATTTTGATGATGTAAGCAATTGATCTATATTTACCCGTTCCACTCTATTCATTAATTTATAGACTTCTATCATATCTCCCCTCAGTCGCCTCTCTTCCAGGTTGAAGAGCCCTAACCCTTTTAGCCTCTTTTCATAGGGGTATCCTTCCATCCCCTTTACCATTTTGGTGGCTTTTCGCTGTACCTTGTCTAATAATAAAGCCATAAAGCCATCAATAAATACCCTGCTACTGCCATTACTGATCTAATTTCAATCACACCTCCCAATCGAGCAAGGAGATCGAATGCCGCAAATACTCTCATATTACCTAAGGCAAGCACGAAGTGTTCTCAATTCACTAGATCCAGAGCCTTCTCCTTCTTTGCTCCATCCTGCTGGAACGCACTACCAGCAACTATCAGAACAATCAGTGAACTCTCCCAATTTAGGAAGGCACTGAAACGGCACCTCTTTCTTCATCACTACGATGATGCAGTCTTCTCCCCACACTCACATCTCAATGCAGCACCTCAAACTCATGCACGTCACATTCCCAGACTGATCACTCGCAATCACACCTTCCCCTCCAACCACCATGAGAAACTTATGCAGTGCCGCATAACTCATTATATTGTTGCATAAAGTAGACTGTATTTATTCATCGTGTCTCCTTGTTAAGGGACTGGTTATTTATACCCTATTTTACCTGTTATACCTGCTTAATGCATACCCAAGTTTAATTTTCCTGTTTAATGTATACCCAAGTTATTATACCTGTTTCACTGTAAGCACAAATCACGAAATTGAGATGTGCAACTCTTATGTTTATTGTAAACCGCACTGATGTTGAATAGCGCGGTATAAAAGAGACTGCAAATAAATAAATAAATAATAATGCTATATCCTTTTTAAGATATGGTGACCAGAATTGCACACAATACTCAAGGTGCGGTCGCACCATGGAATGATACATATGTATAATAATATCCTTTTTTTTATTCTCCATGCCCCACCTTATGATACCTAGCATTCTATTTGCTCTCTTGGCTGCTGCTGCACACTGGGTGGAGGATTTTAACATTATCCACGATGACACCTAAATCTTTTTCCTGGGTAGTAGTTCCTAATGTAGAACCTTGCATCGTGTAACCATAGGTTTGGTTTTTTTTTTTTTCCTGGATGCATAACTTTGCACTTGTCCACATTAAATTTCATCTGCCATTTGGATGCCCAGTCTTCCAATTTATCAAGATCCTTTTGCAATTTTCCACAATCCTCATGGGTTTTAACAACTTTGAATAGTTTTGTGTCATCTGCAAATCTGATAACTTAACTCATTATTCCCATTTCTAGGACATTTATGAATATGTTAAAAAGCAGAGGACCCAGCACTGATCCGTGAGGTACTCCACTATTCACCTTTCTGCATTGGGAAAATTGGCCATTGATCCACAATAGTACACTGCCTCCTATCCCATGACTTTTTAATTTTGCCAAAAGTCTCTGATGAGGGACCTTGTCAAAGGCTTTCTGAAAGTCCAGATACGCTATATCAACCGACTCATCTTTGTCTACCTGTTTATTCACTACATCGGATAATAGTCAGTGGGCTTGATGAGTCTCATCAAACTCTGCGAAACATCTTTGTTTTTGGCACCTGACAGACAGCACACCTCTCTGGGCATCAAATCGTGGGCAGATGAACATCTCAATACCCCTCAGAAGAGAGTCACCAACCACCACTACCCATCGCTTCCTTGAGATAACTGATTCTGCAACTTTGGTTATATGAGCTCTGGTTCTTCCCTTTCCTGAGATGCTTTCACCTTCTCCACTTCCAGGGCTGCATACTGGTTCTTCAGTTTGAAGGCTGGAGGAGATAGATTGTCATTTCTGCAGGCTCTGGTAACTCATGTTCAACTTCATTCTGGAGCATCCTATCTTCACCTCCTGTAAGAGAGCTTGGATGCTTCAAGAAGCATCATATCTGTGTACTTCTCACTGTCTCAAATGCTTCTCAACCTCTCCACCTCTTCTCTAAGCTCTTCCACTTGTTTCATGAGTGCTTCAGCTTGCAGGCATCTTACACATGGAACTGGTCCCTCGACTTTCTGGAGAGAGGCAGAAGCTGTAATGGGGGCACCAGCTTTGGCAATATGATTTTTCCTAGCCATCGTTCGGTTGGTGGCGCTTTGGTACATGCTGAAGTAAATGAGAGACCTACAGAAGTCCCCAACTTTTCCTCAGCTGTCCTCTAAGAAAAAAAAAAGAAGCTAACCTCTTTTATGTGTGTTCTAACAGCACTATTCTATGTCCCTGTGTATAGTCCTGCTTCCTTTCTAGACTGTTATTACTTTACATTAGTACATTTTGATATTGTGTATCTGAAGTGTATAGATTAATGTGTTCCTTTTGTAAAATTACCTAGTCAAAGCTCCTTGAAGAATTGACAAATTGTGAATAAGTTAATTGGGGAGTTGCCCTATATAGCAAGAATTCTCACAAGGGATGGGAAGGGAGGGATCTAACACTTGAGGTCAGTGACTTGAAAGAGCTTACTTATCACTTTGAACTTGAAGGCTAGAGGAGGAAAAAATAACTCACAATAAAAAAAATAGCTTTACAGAAGAATACCAAAATTTCCCCTTTTTCAATACAGCAGAAAAAGAATTAGCTATTAAAAATGTAAAACAAAACCACAGAACCCTTTTAAGAGCTCTCAGGAAAAGAGCTTGTATTCAAGAGCCACACAGTATTACCTTGCTTGCAATGGGAGACCCTTTTAGGAATGCTTAGGTGTATCTTCTCTTCTCCTGCCATGCGGAGCAAAGTCTGGCAGGAGCTGTGAAATTGCGTAAATTTTGTGTTTATACTTATTGCTGGGTTATACAAAATTTTAAGATGAAAATTATGTGCGTACAATTAATGAGATTGAGGGTCACCTCTCCGTTACCCCTCCCAACCCCTTATCTTGTCTAGCATTTCCCTTTCACTCCCTCCCTTGGAATTCAGTATGGCAGACATTGTGCATATCAAAGTTTTCAGTGTTGCTACACTGTCTCCAATCCTTGCCTCTCGCAATGAAGCTGGGTGGTGGTAGACTTGTATAGAGACGTCATGTCTCTTCCTGCCATGCAGAGCCAAATATTGGTGGGTCTTTTCAAACAAGGAATTACCTAAGAACCACATGTTGCGGCAAGGAAACCATTCTAGTAGATAAACTGAGTTTTCTGTTACACTTATGAGTGGTTTCTTAGCCAAAGGGCAGCAAATATTGCCTTCCCTTGCTGGGGATCTTTTGGGATAAGTTTGCTCACAGAAGTGCATGATATGAAGATAGTTACATTCTCCTTTAGAAGAGATCAGAAAGCAGATTAATGTCAGAAGACTTCCCTCTCTGCTGTGGGAAAACAGCTGTACCTGTATTCTCTAATACCACTAGTAAAAAAAAAAATTAAAAAATTAATACTCTGAAAGGTCAGAGGGACTGATTCTCATAACTCCATCTTGGCTGAGACCAATTTTTCTGATACTGTAGGAAAACACCACTGCTCAAAATATATTCCTCAAAGAATCCTTGAGGATTTATTGACCAGGAAACCAATCATATTGGACATTTTTCCAGCACTACTTTAATTGCAGAACCAAAGAACATTACTCATCCCAACTTCCAATCCCCTTCACACTCATGGTTTGAAGGTTGAGGGTGAAGAAATGTTTTCTCTTGCATGCAATGTCTCAGATTTTCTGGCTTCTAGAAAGCAATCCCACTATAAGGTTATATTATTGCAGCTTTAGTTATCTGGCATGAGGGTAAGGTCCTAGATCACTTTACCTAGATTCCACAGGTCTGCGACTAAAAAGCTGTTTGATTAATTTCATCTAATTTCCATGTATTTTGGTGTGCTGAAAACAAATAAAATATTGAAAAAACTCCTAGACGTCATGATTTGCCACAACATGCAAAATTGTCTTCAAATTTATTAATTTTTTTTCAAATTACTATTAATTCAAATTACTATTAATTAATTCACATAAGTGCATTTAAGATATAAAATGCCAAAAAAACCTTAAAGGGGTTGTCTGAGTTATGTAAAAAAAAATATAGCACTGTAAATCTGATGGTCAGCAATATATACATAAGCTAAGCAAGTTTTAAGTCCGTGCTTCTAATGGTAGAAGGGGTTAATCTTTCCTGAAGAATCCAGTGGGAGGGAGACACGGGGCAGATAGCAGCAGCTCCAGCACTGTGACGTCTCAGTGTACAGACACAGAGCTGCTCTCTCCTGCATGCCACACTTTTGCACGAATCATCATCAGGTTCTTGGTTCTAGGCTGTTCACACTTTTTCATCGCAATTCGTGTTAGCTCGTCAATTCTTCAACCGTTATGTTATGGCTCCGCGAAAGTGTATTAATTCGCCAGACAGTTTCTGTTTCATCTGTGGTGAATATACAGTGTTGAAGCAACAGCAGAATATTACAGACTTTGTGAAAAAGTATACTTTGCATACTTTGGACTAAAAATTGGAGATCAAGATAAAGTCTGGGCGCCTCATAAAAGTGTGCAAATGGTGTGTTGAGGACCTCCGAAACTGGTTCAAGGGTAAGAAAAAATCTTTCCGTTATGGGATTCCTATGGTATGGCGAGAGCAAAAGAACCATAGTGACGACTGTTACTTTTGTTCATGCGATGTGAAAGGGTTTAATTCCAAATGGAAGCATTCCATTTCATACCCCAATCTTCACTCGGCAATTCATCCCATCCCCCATGGCACAGATATACCAGTACCCAAGCCCCCTGCTACCTTGGAAGAGATACCTAGCTCCGATGAAGGTGAAGTCTTACCTGAACCAGATGACGAATCAAGTTCTTACTTTGAAGATGGTACAAGACCAAAATTGTTTTCTCAGGAGGAGGTGAATGATTTGGTAAGAGACTTGAATCTTCCCAAAGATGTCGCTGAGTTACTCGGATCAAGGCTGAAAAGCAGGAATTTATTGTTGCCAGGAATGTCATGGGTCAGACATCGTGAAAAGGAGTTCGTTCCTTACTTCGCCCAGGAAGACAAGTTGGTTTATTGCATTGATGTCGAAGGTCTGATGGGTCAGTTTAAAATCCAATATGATTCAGAGCAATGGCATCTTTTTATAGATTCTTCAAAAAGAAGTCTCAAAGCAGTTTTACTCCACAACGTTTTTTACGCTTCCATACCTGTAGGTCATTCCGTACACTTGAAGGAAACCTACGAGAACTTGGAATTGGTTCTTCGTAAACTTAAATATGAAGACCATGGTTGGCAAGTGTGTGGGGACTTGAAGGTCTTGTGCATGCTGCTCGGGCAACAAGCTGGGTATACGAAATATCCATGTTTTCTGTTTCTATGGGACAGTCGAGACCGACAAAATCACTGGACCAAGAAGAGTTGGCAGCCGAGGGTGCTAACAGTCGTTGAAAAAAATGCCCTCCGAGAAACTTTGGTACCTTCCCATAAAGTTCTTCTACCACCTCTCCACATAAAATTGGGATTGAAGCAATTCGTAAAATCACTTCCAAGAGATGGAGAATGTTTCAAATACTTGGTCACCAAGTTTCCAGGCCTGTCGGAGGCAAAATTGAAGGAAGGTGTGTTCGTCGGACCAGACATTAGAAGGCTTATAGTTGATCGTTTGTCAATACCATGACGGATCCTCAAAAAGAAGGGTGGATTGCATTTAAAGAAGTCGTACAGAAAGTTTTAGGCAATAACAAAGATCCTCACTACAAAAAGATCATCGGACGAATGCTGAAAGCATTTCAAGCTTTAGGTTGCCTGATGAGTTTGAAAGTGCATTTCCTCCAGTCCCACCTTGACTACTTTCCTGAAAATTTGGGAGCTGTGAGTGAGGAACAAGGTGAACGATTCCACCAAGACATTAAAGAGATGGAAAGGAGATACCAGGGAAAATGGAGCATTACAATGATGGCAGACTACTGTTGGATGCTTCAGAGAGGCATTCCAGATGCTACTCACAAGCGTAAATGCACCAAGAGGAGCCTCACAAGGAAGAAGAATCAAGTTTAGTGTGTGTAGGTGAGCTCATTTCAGTTCAAAAAAGGATTTTCATGAAAATATTGTAATAAAACATTAATTTTATAAGTCTATTTCTATTTATTTTGAGGTATTGCCTTATTTAACATAGTTACCTAAACTGTCAGGAAACGTGATGTCCTATGACAAAATGGACGTCATTTTCGGATTCAGCGCACCAAAAAACATAAAGATTACGTGGAATAACCAAAACAGCTCTCGAAAAAATTTTTTTTGCAGACCTGTGTTCTCTCTTAGAAACAAACACACTGCCTGACTACCTTTTACATATGCCAGTCAGGAGGACTCAAAGCGAGCTCTGTTAAGGTGGACTCTAGTGTAGTTGATATATACCACCATTATGTAGAAAGGAGGTTGATATTTTTTTTGTAACATTTAATTGTAGCGTTTATGCAAGGCTTACTTTATTTGAAGCGTCTCGCAAAGTCTGCTGCTTGTGTCATGGGAGCTCAATGGTTTTAACACAGTTTAGGAAAGCCAATTCTGAACTCCTTGACAGCTAAATTACCTGACCTGTAAGGTTGTGGTATTTGGAACAGTCCCTTTAGCCTAGAGCAGCGATGGCGAACCTGTGGCACGCGAAGGCCTTGCAGCTGGCACGCGGGAAGGTCCGCTAGGACAGGTGTCTGCCTCCCTTCGTCTGCAGCCGCGGCTCCCTGCCTGTTAGGGAACCGCGGCTGTGCTTGTAAAATCGTTGCGGAGCCCTTCCTGTCTTGACGGGCTCCGTGCAGCATTGTCCCGCCTCTAAAGGAAGTTGTAAGTACAACTTCCTTTAGAGGCGGGACAATGCTGCACGGAGCCCGTCAAGACAGGAAGGGCTCCGCAACGATTTTACAAGCACAGCCGCGGTTCCCTAAGAGGCAGGGAGCCGCGGCTGCAGACGAAGGGAGGAAGACATGGGGAGAGGGGGGGGCGACCAGCGACAGGGGGAGAGGGGGGGGCTACCATCGACATGGGGAGAGGGGGGGGCTACCATCGACATGGGGAGAGGGGGGGGGCTACCATCGACATGGGGAGAGGGGGGGGGGGGCTACCATCGACATGGGGAGAGGGGGGGGCTACCATCGACATCGGGGGGGAGGGGGGCTTACATGGAGGGAGGGAGCTGATATGGATGGATGGAAGGAGGGGGGCTTACATGGAAGGAGGGAGCTGATATGGATGGATGGAAGGAGGGGGGCTTACATGGAAGGAGGGATAGATGGAGGGAGGGGGCTGACATGGACAGAGGGGGGACTGACATGGAGGGAGGCTGACATGGACAGTGGGGCTGATAGGGAGGGAGGGAGCTGACATGGACAGATGGAAGGACGGGGGCTGACATGGAGGGAGGGGGGCTGGCATGCACAAAGGGGAGAGACAGGGACATACTGGACAGATGGGATAAATGCTGGAGAGAGGCGAGAGACATTGCGGCTTAGGATTATAATGGGCTGATGGGGGAGCTAGCACTGGTAATGGGCAGATGGGAGGGGACTAGGACTGGTAATGGGTTGAAGGCTAGGACTGGGAATGGACTGATCAAGGGGGGGGGTTGGGACTGGTAATGGGCTGATAGGGGGGTATGACTGATAATGGACTGATGGGGGGCTAGCATTGGAAATGAGCTGATCGGTGAGGTTAGGACTGGAAATGGGCTGATGGGGGGATAGGACTGGTGATGGGGGGGTAGGACTGGTGGTATTGGGCTGATTAGGGGAGGCTAGCACTGGTAATGGGGTTGAGGGGGGATTAGCACTGGAAGTGAGCTGATTGGGGGGCTTTGACTGAGAATGGGCTGATTGTGGGGAGGGGAGGATAGAGCTGCTGGCCCTGGAAGAAAACTGGGGGCTAAGGCTACAAATGGGCTGATGCGAGGGGATGGGAGAATGGAACTGGAAGGGAGTGGATCTGAGAGGGGCTGCCATGGTATTTGTACTAGAAGGGACTGGTCAGTGGGGAAGGAGGGGGACTGGAAGGGAATGGACACCAGTGGCAATCATGGGAATGCAAGTTGACATTGGAAGGTACTGGGAGTGAGGACTGGAAAGGGGCTGATACTGGGGAGGGTTACTGGGACTGGAAATAGGCTGATGGAAAGAAGTGAAGAAAACGAAAGAAGAGATAAGAAATGGCAGATGGACCATAGACCACAGAAACAGAGCTAAGAGAAGACAGGAAAGCAGAAGCCTCAGATCGGGACCAGCATGATCAGAGAATAAATTGGTCAGACAACAAAGGTAGAAAAAATAATTTTATTTCATATTAGTGATTTGACTACAAAATCATCATAATTTTGAAATCAAATATTGTTACTTGTTGTGATTAATTAACCGTATTTTCCGGCGTATTTTTTTGGTGTGCGCTGGAAGAGGGGTAGTCTTATACGGCGAGTATAGGCCAAACACCTATATTTTAACAGGAAAAGTAGGGGGTCGTCTTATACGCCCAGTCGTCTTATACGCCGGAAAATACGGTAAGTAAATTTAACGTTTTCTATGAAAAGTAGTTCTGAGGGGGGTCAAAAAAATATTAAAAGAAAAGTGACAATAATATAATAATATATTTATAATGTGGATTACATTTGGGCCCTCATATTTACCTCAGGCTATGATTGTGATTGTGATTATGATGGTACACTGTAAGAAACAATATATGCAGTGTTAGATTTGTTTTAAATGTCGCAATGGTTTTGCGGCTCCCAGTTTTTTTTTTCCCCTTCGGAAACGGGTCCAAGTGGCTCTTTATGTCTTAAAGGTTGCAGACCCCTGTGCTAGGAGAAAGGCCCCAGCCCGGCCCCGCGCTTCCCCTTCCGGTCGGAGCTTCTGCGCGCCTCTCGCCGAGAAGCTGCACGCTAGGGCTCGTGCGCCGTCCTCTCGCGAGATTATAGGACCCGCGCGGGAGCTGGGTTCCAAAGAAGAGCAAAACCTACCACTTTCATGATGAATGGGAAATGGACTACTTCTTCATCATGGTGAAAGACAAGTGTTGTGTAATTTGTAACGCCCCAGTATCCTTGCCCAAAATGGGTGATCTGGAACATCATTATAAGGCTCTAAAATATTGTTGTTAAGGTTTAATTGACGTGCTGGCACTTTGAGGAAATTCTTTGGTTTTGTGCGGCAGTTTGGGCACTCGGGCTCAAAAAGGTTAGCCATCACTGGCCTAGAGTCAGAACTTTCAGGCAATACTAGCTTAATTATCTTACACTGTTTTATCAGAATGGAGGTGGTGGTGCACTTGAATCCTAAATTTCTGCGTAAAATAGTGACTGATCTCTGTTAGAATCAGTTGGATGTACTTCAAACATTTTTCTAGAGGCTACATGCAAACCAAGGTGAAGGAGTTCTTCACACTTTTGGATTGTAAGAGAGCTGTTGCCTTCTGTTTTGAGCAGAGGAAAGACCGTAGAAAATTTGCTTTTTGCCTTAGTAAGACTGGAAATGATGTATCAGTGATGATGCTGCCTTATTGGATAGTAGTTTGCAAGATGTACTTGTATGTTTTTAAACATTCCCTTTACCAAAAGCTACTCTTTTACTCCTCTCCCAGCCCTGAACCAGGCTGTTGTTTTGTTGCTGACTTGTTGCATCAGGTGTGCAGTGCAGATGAGTAATTGCTCCTGTTGCCACTACACAGCTTGCTGGAAATTGATCCCTGTAGTGGGAAAGAGTGTCTGGAGAAGAAAAAGTTTGACAGGACAGGTAAGGAGGGTGATAATCATGAGTGAAGAAGAGGGGAGAAAGGAATATTGCAATTGAAGATGGGGGGTAGTAAAAAAGTGAGTGGACTAGAAAGACCATATGGAAGGAAGAGGTGAAACTGGTAAGGAAGAGGATGGGATGAAGGAGGAATTATGTCTTTGTGCATACCAGACCAGTGGGATTTGCTCTTCTGCTAGCTGATGGAGACAGAGCAGATCTGCTCATTTCCTTATATGTTGGTGTAGTCAGGAAGCCAATCTGTATTGCTCTCTCTAGCAGGTGGGAGATGTGTCTAGTGCAGTAAAGTTGAAGATTTTGACTAGCCTACAGGCTCTGTATATCCAGGGACCTGTGGCCTTAAGCATTTTTTTTTGTTGCCTCAGCCAGCAGTGGGCTGATCTTCCTCTTCAGGATCTCTGGAGGAGTCCCTGGAGGCAAGGCAGTGGAGTTTGGGTTGGCACTATCTTCCGGGGAGCAATAAATATGGACTTTTTCTGAAGGGAGTGGAGCAGATCAGTCTGCCACTAAATCTGGTAGCTCCTCTTATTCGGAAAGCCCCTCTTGAGGATTTGACCCTAAAGTGGTTTTTACAATGGCTATTAAGTCTACCAGACGGGTGCCAGAGCTATAGGCCTTGCCCTACAGAGAACCTTCTTTCCTTTCTCCTAACAGTGTTGTCTTTTTTTTTTCATGGTAATCATTACTGTCATCCTGCCCTCCTTGTCAGAAGCAGACGGATGGATGTGAGGAGGTCATTAGTGAGATACTTGGTGCTAATTCCTTATGTTAGTTGGACCATCTTTGTTCTGCTCGCCAGTCCAAGAAAAGTGCAAGCAGTAGCCAAGTCCTCAATTGCTTGCTGAATTAAGATGGCTATTAATTCAACCTTCCTTCTGTGGAAAGCATATGCCAGAGGGAGTCAGAGCTCCTGGGTGGAGTCTGCTTTGGTATCTCTGGAGGGCATCTGTAAAGGCAGCTACTTGGTCATTTCCAAACATCTTTGTGAAGCACTATAGGTTGCATGTAGGAGCTGGAGCAGATAGCACCTTTGGCAGGGCAGTTCTGTCCAGAACATCTTCCTTCTATCCTGGGTCCTGGCTGATTGGATACATCCCACTCACCTAGGCTGGTATATCAAGATAAGGAAAGATAAATGTATATACCTGGTAATTTTCTTTCCTTGACCCCTGCTAGACCAGTCCAAGACCCTCCTGCAGATTTATTTATTAAATCATTTATACTCCACAACGATCCTAAGATCTTGACGGTTTACAAAAAAGTACACTATTCATAGAACAATAAAAATCAAAACTAAAAACCATAAAAAGACTAAATTAGCACCACAATGTAATGACTAATCTCCTCATTAAAATCAAATTATTCAAAGACAATCCCTCAAAGGCCTGCTGGAACAAATAAATCTTCAAATTCTTCCATTAGGATAAGTACCCAGCCTGAACTCTAAGACTTGCTGGTAGTGTATTCTGTAGTATTGGCCCAGTTACAAAAAAGGCACTCTCACGTATACAAGTCAATTGGGACTTCTTAACTGCAGGGACCTTGGAGGATGGTAGAACTTCAAGTTAGTACAAATACTAAGAGGAGCCTCATTGCAAAGTGCTTTAAAAACAAGAGTTAAGTCCTTAAATCTACATGTCAATAAACTGGCAGCCAGTGCAGCATGGACAGTGTAGGTGTAATATGTTCATACTTACTAATTTCAGTCAAAAGGCGCTCTGCTGCATTTTGGGCCAATTGCAAAGGCTTGGTAGAAAACCTAGGAAGGTCTAAGTACAGTATATTACAGCAATCCAACTGAG
Source organism: Ichthyophis bannanicus (assembly GCA_033557465.1). Taxonomy (NCBI): domain Eukaryota; kingdom Metazoa; phylum Chordata; class Amphibia; order Gymnophiona; family Ichthyophiidae; genus Ichthyophis; species Ichthyophis bannanicus. The sequence goes on from CM066037.1 coordinate 299,182,785, forward strand.
ATGATGATAAATGTCAAAACTGTTTGAAAATTGTCAGAACTTAAATATTTAGGCTGGCTCACTAATTGTAACTTCAAAAAAGTCTTCCTTAGAACATTGAGATTAGCAGAATTGTCAAATTAATCTCCTAAATAAAATGGAATGACTGTGATAGTAATAAAAGCTGCAGATATCAAGTGACACCAGAATTTGAATTTCCATATTCAAAACCCCTCCACACAAAATCCAAGTTGAAAAGCAGTAAAGATTCAGATTTGGGAGCCCTGCTGCTCTTGATTGCATTGTGAGTTATCTGTCTGATACAGCCAAGTTATGGTACAAAACAGTGGCTTAAATTCTGTCCAAGCAGCCCTTGCAATATATGTATGTATGTATGTGTGTGTGGGAACCCATGCAGGAAGGGTCCCACACAGCAGTTGTAAAAGCAGAGCAGTAAATCCCATTGATGCTTCCTGTGACCTTGGCCAAATCACTTAACTCTCCATAGCCTGTCGAGGACAGGAAAATATCTATTGTACCTGAACATAACTAACTTTGAGCTACTCCTGAAAAGGTGTGGGGTAAAGTCAAATCCAGATTAAACAAGACCATTGGCAAACTGATCTTTGTAAGAATTCAACAAAATGAAGTTTGAATAAACTGCCAGATTTGTGCCCTTTTTTCATTGCCAAAGTCAGTTTATGCTCTTGACAATATTGTGCATGAGATTCTTCACACCCTTCTCTTCCCAACAAAGAATGTTGTCTTTCAGTGTTCTTATTTTGGAATCTTTATTTTAAAACATTCTAATCCTTCTGTTTTTAACATGTTGCCTTATTAAATTTTGGTGCATAGTTACAGGCACCACTATTAAATATGGTCTGGTAAATTGATATTTTAATTAAAATCAAACCCTCAAAAAGACAAGAAAACAACTATGAATAGACCATTTGTCAGTGGATCCGTTAGAACCAGTATGCCTGATGTCACTTGTGGTGATCTTGCCAACATGGGTGCCCTCAGGAGAGCAGAAGTGCTTAATACAAACCAACTATTTTTTACATGTTAATTTTGGCTGAGAGTTTAATAGCACAATATAACCTGACAATAAGTGATGTGCTGGTTAAATAGCTGTCAGTTTTGATATTGCAACATCTATTCTTACATACACAGCTTGCAGATTACACACCAGCTAGCAAAGTCTCTTTAAAGTCCTATAAGAGATGTTCTTCACCATATAACTATGCCTGCCTTTTATGTGAGTTGTGCTCTGCTTCCTGTGTGGACTGTGGACCCTGATATGTATAAGAGAACTTTGCCCACTGTTACTGAAAGTTCTCACGTTCTGTGCTGAATTCTTGTATGGATTGTCAGAAGGCACACTGTAAATGAGTGTGAGGACTGAGAAAAACAAACTGTTGACAGAATGTGAGGTTTTGTCATGACTCTGGAGAGACTTTCCTTGTTGAAGCTGATGTATTTGCAGTTTTTGCCAGTTTATCCTGTGCGATGGTCTTCCCCAGAGCCAGTCTGAGCAAAGCTGTTGGTGAGCCCCTGACAATATACAAAAAAAATGCAGTTGGCTAGGATCAGTGGATACAGTAGTACCAGCATTGCATTGCAAAGCAGTCAGAGTGAGAAAATGTGGCGCACAAATGCTGGATTGTCCCAGTGATAATTGTGTTATCGGCCTGTTTGTTTTCCAATCACTTCTTGATATGTTGGCTGTGCATATTTTTGACCTTCAGAGGATGGTTCTTTCTGGCATAATACAGGTGCTGAGATGAGCATTAATCTCCATCCTGGTTTCAGTGACACTCATGTCTGTCATGGTATGTGCAAATCTAACCCATTTGGAGTCTGCACATAGAAGAAACTAATCTGTCACTGAGAATTGTTTTTTTTTGGGATGCATAGTGGCATATAGAGAGGGAAGGCTCCAAGCTTGCTTATCTTAGGACTTAAAAACCAAATAACTTTTTTTTATGCTGAGTAATTTTATTTTAAGCCTGCTATTGCAACTTCTACTGTTTTGAAGAGCACAGACAAACTTTTATATGGTATGTCCCATTTAATAATATATTCTTATGCAGGAGTAAGTAAATCATAAAATCCTTCCTGTATGAAGACAGTGATATGAATTTGCACATCTTGGTTGAATCATTAGCTACTTTGTCAGTGACTTTGGATGTAATTGCCCTTTTAACAGAGAAATATTTAAAATTGACATTGGCTTCCATGGTTTTTCACAGAACTTATTACCATCAGGAAAAGTATAATCAACTCCTGAAAGTCTATCAAGAATTGGTGATTGGTAGCATAAAAGCCTCTCTTGCTCCTATGACACAGAGCTATTAATCAGCCATTAGAGCTATTCTTAGTATAGGGTTTGACCTTATTCCCAAAACTGAAATATAACCCCCATAATGTCAATCTGATGTAAGCTTATTTTGGGCAAGAAAAGCAAAATTAGTATAGGATTCAGTAGGGTACTCTACTAATAGGTTGAAGATGCTTTGGTGGTTCAGGCTCCTAGATGGTACTACCTTTAGAGATATAACTTAAAATGTCCTGGGAATGGTTAGTAGACTTAAACCAATATCGTGTTTTGGACCTTTGCCTGGTAGGGTTAGATAAACTAGGTAAATTGGTTTTACAGAATGTTTTCTGGTTATGAGAAAGATGCCAACAATATTAAAGTGCTCTGTTCCTACAGTTTTGAAGATGCTATCGCTTGCTCTGAATCAGCCATCCTCCTATTAGTCAATTTCTAATTCAATTCTTAGCAAGCTGCTATAAATGCCATTTTTGGGTCAACTCCAGGAAGTTGTAGGTTTTTGGATTTTTCCAACCAGGGTTTCACTGAGGGTACAGTACTGAGATCTTATAGGTCTCGGTGTTCGATTGAATCAGAATCCAACCCATGATGCAAGATATCTATCTAGTGGTTACTTTTCCTGCTAGAATTCTGCACACAATTCAAAATTCTGTTTTAAAAGGACTGAACCATGCAAAATTCTGCGTTCTTTGTCAAAACAAAGATTGTTTTGAGTGATGATAAATACCCCCGCCCAAATCACAAAAAAGTGCAAAGTGTTTGACGTGTGCAGAATTCCAGCAGAAATAGATGTTGCCATCCACTTTTGATACACTAAGACAATGGTGTTGAATTGATTGGGATAGCAAGTAACTGGTTTGCTTCATTCTTGCACACTAGAAGATAACAGAGCAGATAGGGAGAGTTGTAACTCCTCTCTGTGAAGTATTGTTGATTGTTACCTCTGCTTGGTCTGCCTTTTTGTAGGCACTGCCTGTGTCTTCAGGAGTCCAGATAAACGTTTGCTTTAATTTATGTTCAGTGTTATGTTGCACACCCCCTTGCTATTCTGAAAGACAGTCAATTGAGTCTATTACACATTAAATATTACTTTGGAGGTCCCACATGCCTCAGCCCTAATCCCAGTACTTTTTAATATTTACTTATACAAACCATTTGATCAGTTGTTTTTGAGTTAGGGGTATTTTTCCATCTACATGCTGATAAAGCGTAGTTACTCACCTGTAACAGGTGTTCTCCAGGGACAGCAGGAATCAGCCCTCACATATGGGTGACGTCGGCACTGATGGAGCCCCGTGTGGAGCATTTCCCTAGCTTTCAAAGAAAACTTTTGGGAATGCTACCACACATGAGTGGTCCCCTTCCCGACCAAGGGTGCCATCTTGCTCAGTCAGATGATATAGCTTAGGCAAAAGGTGAAATAAGGTAAAGGAGGCAACTCCTAGGGGAGGAGGGAGGGTTGCGAGGACTGATTCCTGCTGTCCCTGAAGAACACCTGATTTCCAGGAACAAGCAAGAATGTAGTCTTCGCATATGGGTATCGTTGGCACCGACGGAGCCTGCGTGGGAACGCTCCCCAGCGTCCAATAGGAAAGCTTTTGGGAGCATCCCACAGCGCCTGCGTGCTGCCTTCCCGCCTTTCCCAACTGTCCCTCTCCAGTTTTTCGTTTTCCGTGGAGCCGACAGGTCGCACATCCTGTCACCGCAGAAAAAAATCCCTTCTATTCTTTTTTTGTGGTCGTGTCTGTCTTCCCTCGATGCTACATTGGTACCGCCGGTGGTGGTGGTTCGTTCTTATCTTAAAAAAAAAACAAAAAAACAACTTTCTTCTGGAGTCTTTCCAGTAATTTTCTCTTCAGGTGCCACACGCCTTCAGAATGGAAAAACCAGCTTTGGGTTTTAAAAAGTGTTCTAAGTGTGGCGGTACCATCTCCGTCACTGACACCCATAAGTGGTGCCTCAAATGTTTAGGTCCTGACCACTCTATTTCTGAGTGTGTTGCCTGTGGGATGATGTCGAAAAGGGGTCGGCAGGACTGAGCTGCTAAACTTAGCACCCTTTTTCCCTCCGATACAGCCGCCGTGGCATCGATGTCTTCCAGGGCTTCATCTGCCTCCCATGGATCTCAGGTAACTAAACATAAATCTAGCCAGTCCTCAAAGGGTAGATCTCCTTCTAGACAGCAAGATGCCTCTGGCATTGCCCTTGAGGGACTTTCACAGGCAAAATTGCCCCAGTGGGAGGCTTCGGCTTCCAAGGCATTAACCGGGGCTCCAGGATGTTCTTAAGGCTTCAACCTCGGCAGAATTACTGGTGCCATGATCTGGGGTACCGGCCGCTTCATCCGGTACTGATACCCAAGCATCAGCAGCATCGATAGACCAGAGATTCTTGGCTATTGAACGCAGTCTGGTGGCTCTTCTCACGGCCTCGATGCCCCTGAAACCGCTTCAGACAATTCAACCGGTACCGGCACCGACTCCATCAACATCGGCAGGTATTCTACCGGGACCGAGTCATGCGTATCCATCCGGTATCGACAGGTCGGTACCGGACCACTCTGATGTCGACTTTGATCGGTACCGGTACCCTGCCTTGCACGATCACCCGGATCGGAGATACTTCGAATCCTCGGATGAGTCTGAAGACTCTGAAAGCTCTGCCGATACCAGAGTACTTCTTCCTGAGGATGATTCTTCTCCTCAGGGTAGGATGTCTCCACCAGAGGATATGACCTTTCAAGATTTTATCCGAGATGTGGCTCGAGATCTTTCCATCACAGTGGCTCCTGAAAAAGAGCCTGGTGCAAAGGAATTAGAAATCCTGCAATACCCTAAAGCTCCCAAGGAGGCAGCTACCTTACCTATTCATGAGATCTTGCATGATCTCATGTTAAGGATGTGGGAAACACCTCTAACCACATCTCCTCACTCTCGAAGACTCGACACCATGTATCGAGTTCCTCCTTGTCCTGGGTTTCAGAAGACTCAGTTACCACACCATTCCATGGTGGTGGAATCGGCTATGAGAAGGATAAGGAGTGCAAAAAGGCATGCATCTAATCCTCCAGGACGTGAGTGTAGGACTCTTGATGCCTTTGGACGTCGAACCTTCCAGGCTTCCATGCTTTCTGCTAGGATCAGTTCCTATATCTTATATATGGGAATGTTCCTTAAGGAGGTCACAGGAGATTTAGAGCTTATGAACCCTCTCCTTCCTGATGATAAGAGGAAAGATTACCTTGCCATTGTTAAACATGCTCAGGATGTTTCCAAGTTTGTGAATCGTGCAGCCTTTGACTGCTTTGAGTGCATAAGCAGAACCTCTGCTATTGCCATAGGTGCACGTAGGATTGCCTGGCTCCAGGCTTCTGACTTGGAAATTTGGGTACAGGATAAACTAGGGAATATTCCTTGCACAGGAGAGAATCTCTTTGGCAAGAATTGGCAGGAAAAAGCTAATGAGAGAGATGCTGACAATATCACTTTGGATGGATTGTCTAAATCTACAGCCAGCTGATCCTGCGAGGAAAAAATCCTCTAAGAAACCATTCTTCAGTAAGAAGAAGTTTTATCCCTCCTAAACCTAACAGGGGCATCGCTTAGGTCAGTCTGCCCAAAAGGGACAGCAGCAACAACCTAGGCAAAGAAAGACTAAAGCAGCTAAGCTTCAACCAGCTCAGCAAATTCAACCTCTACAGGGGCTTTGACTCCTATCTAGAGAACTTTGCCTTCCTGGCCCTGAACGGCCTAGAACCCTCCACCATCCCAGGAAGGTTATGTCATATTGCCCCCAGATGGGGTCAGATAACAGCAGAAAATTGGACTCTGTCTATTGTAAGAAAGGGGTACAAGCTTCATTTCCTCAGCATGCCCCCTCCTACGATGTTAAGACAGTTCAATTCTCAGACCTCTCTCAACGACCAGTTAGGTCAAGAGGTCACTGTGCTCCTTGCTCAAGGGACAATAGAAGAGGTACCCATTCCTGTACAGGGTTTTACTCCCCCTATTTCCTTATTCCAAAGAAAACAGAAGGACACAGACCCATCTTAGACCTCAGAGAATTGAACAAATTCCTATTCAAAGAGAAATTCCAAATGATTTCTCTAGGAACTCTGCTGCCATACCTTCAGAGTCAGGAATGGCTTTGTTCTTTAGATCTCAAGGATGCATACACTCATGTTCTCATCCATCCAACTCACCGAAAGTTCCTTCGCTTTCTGTGTCAAGGGAAGCACTACCAATACAGGGTTCTTCCTTTTGGCCTGGCCTCTGCACCAAGGGTGTTCACAAAATGCATGGCTGTGGTGGCAGCATTTCTCCGCACCCTAGGAATATTTGTCTTCCCTTACTTAGACAACTGGCTCATTCAAGCCCCTTCAGAGCCAGAGGCCAGGGTTGCTATCTCTTGCACTATGCACATCCTTCAGTATTTGGGACTTGTCATAAACTTCCCAAAATCCAACCTTGTTCCCACTCAGTCCCTAGAGTTTATAGGAGCTCTGCTGGATACCAGACAGACAAGGGCCTTCCTTCCACAGCCCTGCTGCCTTCGCATTGTGCAGTTAGCTTCCCAAGCAGTGTTAAAACCTCACCTCACTGCTCGGGAAATGTTACAATTGCTAGGCCACATGGCATCCACCGTGCATGTGGTTCCTTATGCTCGCCTCTATATGAGGGCAGCCCAGTGAACTTTGTCCACTCAGTGGACTCGGGCGTCAGGTTGCCTGTTATACAAAATAGCAAACTCAGATCGCCTTATTTTGTCCCTTCAATGGTGGCAGTCGCCCCAAAACCTTTTGGTGGGGGTCTCCTTTTCAGCAACCCCCACCCCAAGCCACTCTAACAACAGATGCTTCACAAGTGGGTTGCGGAGCCCACTTGCAAGGCCTCTCTACCCAGAGTACCTGGACTCCATAGGAGGCTTATCTACACATCAGTCTCCTGGAACTCAGAGCAATCTTTGTTGCTCTTCGAGTATTCCACACCCAGCTCAGCTACAAGACAGTCCTAGTTCAAATGGACAGTCAAGTAGCCATGTTCTTTGTGAACAAGCAGGGTGGAACAGGCTCTCTGTCGCTATGCAATGAAGCTTTGTGACTATGGGCCCTCGCCAGAGAGCATCAGATTGATCTCCTTGCGGTGTATCTTCCAGGCATTCAAAACTCTTGGGCAGACAGACTCAGTTGAGTTCTGCTTCCACATGAATGGTCTCTCCATACAGACCAGGTGGCCAAAGCTTTTCAAGTTTGGGGAACCCCGGACATAGACCTCTTTGTAAGTCTGCTGATTGCCAAACTTCCCTGGTTCAGTTACAGAATTCCGGCTCAGGGTTGTCAGGCCAGGGATGCTTTCTTTCTCCATTGGAGTCAGGATTTCCTGTATGCCTTTCCACCCATTCCCCTAATTCCCAAAACCCTGTTCAAGCTTCAGAGACAGAGGTCATATGATTCTCATAGCTCCACGTTGGCAAATGTGGTACCCTTTGCTCCTACATCTCTCTCAAGCTCTGCCTCTGGAGTTAGGATCTGCTCCAAATCTCCTTTCTCAAGAGGACGGGATGCTGTGGCATCCCAATCCCCAGTCTCTGCATCTCAGGGCCTGGTTGCTGAAAGCCTAGAACTTCACGGTCTTAACCTTTCTCAGCAGGTAAAGGATATCCTTTATGCTTCCAGGAAGCCTTCCACAGGACGCTTTTATGCATTTAAGTGGAAAAGGTTTACCATATGGTGCTCGCAGAAGGGTCTTAACCCTCTTGCTATACCTCTGGAATCATTACTGGAGTACCTCCATTTATCAAATGCAGGGCTTAAGACCAATTTGGTGAGAGTTCATTTGAGTGCTATTGCAGCTTCTTTCAAGCCTCTAAATGGACAACCTATTTCCTCTCATTCTCTCATAGCGAGATTTATGAGAGGCCTTCTTTTAACTAAGCCTCCCATTAAGCCATCACCGGTGGCATGGGATTTAAATCTGGTTCTTGGGCAGCTCATGAAGCTGCCTTTTGAATCATTAGCTACTACCTCTTTGAAATTCCTTTCCTGGAAGGTCATCTTTCTTATTGCAATCACATCAGCATGTTGCATCAGTGAATTGCAAGCATTAGTTGCTGATCCTCCTTATACAAGGTTCCATCATAAGGTAGTCCTTAGAACTCATCCACACTTTATGCCAAAGGTGGTATTGCCTTTTCATTTAAACCAAAAGGTTTACCTTCCTGTATTCTTCCCAAGGCCTCACGCCTCAAATGCAGAAAGGAATCTTCATACTTTGGACTGTAAAAGGGCTTTGGCATTTTACTTGCAAAGGACACAGCAACATAGAAAGTCCTCTCAACTCTTTGTTGCATTTGATCCTAGTCATTTGGGACTTCCAGTCTCCAAACGAACACTGTCCAACTGGATTGCACAGTGTATATCTTTTGCCTATGAGAGTAAGAACCTTCCTCTTGAAGGTCATGTCACAGCTCACAATGTGAGAGCCATGGCAGCCTCAATGGCTCATCTTCACTCTGTCTATCGACGACATCTGTCGAGCAGCTACTTGGGCTTCGGTTCATACCTTCACAGCCCATTACTGCTTAGACAAGGACGCCCACCGGGATGCCTTGTTTGGTCAGGCTATTCTTCAACACCTGTTCCATACTTAATCAACTCCTACCCACCATCCCTGGTAGGATGCCAGAGATTCATGGATGGAAGTGGAGTCCTTTCAGAGGGGCACACAACTTCTGGGGCCTTCTCCCTGGCATCTGCAGCTAGGGAGTCCCCCATATGTGAAGACTATATTCCTGCTTGTTCCTGGAGATAGCATAGTTACTCACCTGTAACAGGTGATCTCCGGGAACAGCAGGAATTTAGTCTTCACAACCCAACCACCTCCCCATGGAGTTGTATCTCTCTATCTCTCTTTCCCTTTCTCTTTGTCTCAGCTTTAAACTCAACTGGAGAGGGACAGTTGGGAAAGGTGGGAAGGCAGCATGCAGGTGCTGTGGGATATTCCCAAAAGCTTTCCTATTGGATGCTGGGGAGTGTTCCCACGCAGGCTCCATCGGTGCCGACGATACCCATATTTGAAGACTAAATTCCTGCTGTTCCCAGAGATCACCTGTTACAGGTGAGTAACTATGCTTTCTCCAGGAACAAGCAGGAAGTCCGTACTCGCATATGTGACTTCCTAGCTCCAGGCTGCCGGGGACCAAACCATGACAGCACCAATAGCTACCAATATGGAGGCTGTGAGTTTCAGAGGGTGAGCCCCTACCAAGAGACTCTGCAGACCTCAGCGTCCAACATCACCATCACACCGGTAGCCTGAACATGGACGGGTTGAAGGGCAGGAGTTGCCTATATACCGAGAATGCTTCAGAATACTGCCTGGCCAAAGGCACTGTCCCTGCTGGACTCTCTCTAGGCAGTAGTGAGCTGCGAACGTATGTGCTGAAGACCTTGTGGTGGCTTTACAAATTTCTGTCACTGGCACTGGGCATAGGTTGGCCACCGACCTGGCCATAGCCCTCACATGATGGCCAGTGATACAGTGCTCTAGGGAGAGGCCAGCTTGCTCATAAGTAAGGGCAATACAGTCTGCCATCCAAGTGGAAAGGGTTTGCTTGGTCAGAGGTAGCCACAACCTGCTGGGGTTATAAGCAGCAAAGAGTTGAGGAGTCTTGCGGTGAACCTGGGTCCTCTGTAGATAGGACAGGGCCTTCTTACAATCCAACATATGCAGAATTGATTCTGCCTTACCGGCATGAGACCTTGGGGAGGGCAACCTTCTGATTGAGATGGAAAGCCAATACCACATTTAGGAGGAACTTGGAGTGCATGGATAGCACAAACCCTGTTCGTATAGAACCTGGTATAAGGTGGATCCACCACCAGGGCTTGTAGCTTACTCACTCTCCAGGCAGATGTCAAGGCTACCAGGAAGGCCTCCTTCCAGGAGAGATACCTCAGGTGGGAAGTCACTGGGGTCTCAAATGGCAGTCTAGTGAGCTGTGAGCACCACATTGAGATCTCACTCTGGTTGGAGGGGGGCTTCGATAAAAGAAGGCCTCTGTGGAACCTGGAAACCAGGGGCTGGCTTGAGAGAAGTCTCCTCTCCACAGTGCGATGGTTAGCTGCTATGGCACTGAGATGCATCCAGATCGAACTAGATTTCAACCCAGAGCAGGAGAGATGAAGCAGGTACTGCAGTATGAACTGCAGATGGAAGGAGAAGGAATTCTCATTCTGCTCAGCACATCCTAGAGAGAATCTCCTCCACTTGAAGGCATATACCCATCTGGTGGAGGGTTTCCGGGAGGCTAGGAGGATCTCTTGCACTTCATCCATGAGACTGATGGGGACAAGTGCTACCCTTTCAGCATCCATGCAGTTAGTGTCAGGGATGCCAGGTTGGGGGGGAGAAGGGAGTCCCCCTCCTGGGAAAGATCATCTGGCTGATGGCCCAGTACCACTGGGGGTGCCACTGACAGGGAGAGTAGCAGGGAGAACCAGGGCTGTCTGGGCCACCTGGGAGCAATCGGGATTACTGCAGCATGGTTGCTCTGGATCTTGTAAAGGCACCTGGCTATTAGAGGGGTCGGTGGGAATGCATAAAGCAGGCCCCTTGACCATGAGACAAGGAAGGCATCTGCTGCCACCCTCCTGTGGTGTGTCTGAGGTGAACAGAATCTGGGCAGCTGTGCATTGTCTGGGGACGCTAACAGGTCCAGCCAAGGTCTGCCCCAGGGGCGGAAGAGCCTCTGTGCTACCCTGGGATCCAGATGCCACTTGTATGGGTGAAGGATCCTGCTGAGCTTATCCGCCAGGAGGTTGTCCTGGCCCGGCACGTACACTGCTCTCAGGTGCATACTGTTGTGCACTGTGAAGGAGTGGAGGGCTACTGCTCCCTGACAGAGGGAGTAGGAGCCCGGGCCTCCCTGCTTGTTCACATAGAATATGGCAACCTGATTGTCCATCTGTATGAGGACCAAGAGGTTGCTCAGAAGGTAGCAGAAGGCCTGTAGGGCCAGGAAGATGGCCCTGAACTTGAGGAGGTTGACTTGTAACCAAGATGCGTCTGATGACCAGTTGCCCTGAGTGCAATAGGCCTCACAATGTGTGCTCCAGTCCTGATGTTGCAGGGACTGCCACCAGTTGAGGCTAGTTGGTGGATGACCCTTACCATGTCCCTCAGCCTGCCTGTGTCCATTGGGATCTGAGGCACCACTGAGTTTGCTCGCATGTGCAGGTGAGCCAAGGGCATGACATGAACCTTCAAGGTCATTTGGTCTAACAAGCGGAGGAGCAGGCGGGCTGGCACCAACCTGCAGTTTTGAACCTCCTTAGTTAACTGTATCAGTTGGCGGACCCTTTCTATCGGGAGGAAGGCCTTGACCTGCAGTGTATCCAGCTGGGTGCCTATGAACTCCATGTCTTGAACTGGGGAGAGGATGGGCTTAGGGTAATTGATGATGAATCCCAGATCTCCAGGAACAAGCAGGAATGTAGTTTTCACATATGGGGTATCGTCGGTACCGATGGAGCCTGCGCGGGAACACTCCCCAGCGTCCAATTAGAAAGCTTTTGGGAGCATCCCACAGTGCCTGCGTGCTGCCTTCCCGCCTTTCCCAACTGCCTCTCTCCAGTTCTTCGTTTTCCGCGGAGCCAGCAGGTCGTCGTTCCTGTCACCGCAGAAAATGTTTCCTTTTTGCCTTCTTTTTTGTGGTCGTGTCTGCCTTCCTCGACGCTTTACCGGTACCGCCAGTTCTTCTTTCTTTTTTTTCTGTTCTTTAAAAAACAAAAAACAAAAGAAAAAAAAACGCTTCGGGTTTCAAAAAGTGCACCAAGTGTGGCGGTACCATCTCCGTCACCGACACCCATGAGTGGTGTCTTAAATGTTTAGGTCCTGACCACTCCATCACGGAATGTATGGCCTGTGCCATGATGTCTAAAAGAGGTCGGCAGAACCGAGCTGCTAAGCTCAGTTCCCTGTTTCCCTCTGATGCAGCCTCGGTGGCATCGACGTCTTCCAGGGCTTCCTCTTCCTCCCGTGGATCTCAGGTAACTAAACACAAGTCTAGCCGGTCATCAAAGGGTAGATCTCTTTCTAAGCATCGAGATGCCCCTGGCATTGCCCTTGAGGATTCTGCACCAACAAAATTGCCCCGGCGGGAGGCTTTCACTTCCAAAGCATTATCGGGGCTCCAGGACGTTCTCGAGGCCTCGACCTCGGCAGAACTACTGGTGCCATGCTCTGGGGTACCGGCTGCTTCCGGTACCGATACCCAGGCATCGGCAGCGTCGATAGACCAGAGGTTCCTGGCTATTGAACGCAGTCTGGCGGCTCTGCTTGTGGCATCGACACCCTCGGAACCGCGTCAGACAGTTCAACTGGTACCAGCACCGACTCCGGCACCGGTATCTGTACCAGTACCGACAGCATCGATGTCGGCATTGCCGGCACCCAGTGATGCGATGCCCTCCGGTACAGATTCCCCCCGGTACTGACTTCGGTCGGTACAGGTATCGGGCTCTTCAAGAACATCCGGACAGAAGGTACTTCGAGTCCTCAGAGGAATCTGAGGATTCTGACAGTTCTGTCAGTATGGGAATACTTCTCCCAGAGGAGCCTTTCTCCCCCAAATGCAGGATGTCAACTCCAGAGGATATTTCATTTCAGGACTTCATCAGGGAGGTGGCTCGAGGTCTCTCCATTACTGTGGCTCCTGAAACAGAGCCCAGAGCAAAGGAGTTGGAAATTTTACAATATTCCAAAGCTCCTAAGGAGGCAGCTACTCTACCCATCCATGAGATCTTGCATGATCTCATGCTAAGAATGTGGGAGACGCCTCTTACCACCTCTCCTCACTCTTGTAGACTGGATACTATGTATCTAGTCCCTCCTTGTCCTGGTTTCCAGAAGACTCAGCTTCCTCACCACTCTATTGTAGTGGAATCAGCTACGAGAAGGATCAGGAGTGCAAAAAGGCATGCCTCTAATTCTCCAGGGCATGAGTGCAGAACTTTGGATGCTTTTGGACGTTGTACTTTCCAAGCTTCCATGCTTTCTGCCAGGATCAGTTCCTATATTTTATATATGGGAATGTTCCTAAATGAAATCACAGGAGATTTAGAGGTTTTGAGCCCTCTTCTTCATGACGATAGAAGATAGGATTTTCTCACATTGGTCAAACATGCCCAGGATGTTTCCAAATTTGTCAACCATGCAGCTTTTGACTGTTTTGAGTGCATAAGAAGCACCTCTGCCATTTGCCATAGGTACACGTAGAATTGCCTGGCTCCAGGTATCTGATTTGGAGTTCTGGGTACAAGACAAATTGGGCAATATTCCTTGTACTGGTGAGAACCTGTTTGGCAAAGATTGGCAAGAAAAAGCCAATGAGTTGGATGCTGACAACTCCACCTTGGATAGATTATCCAAGGCCACAGCTGATCCTGCAAGAAAGAAATCTTTCAAAAAACCATTCTTTTCCAAAAAGAAGAGGTTTTATCCTGCTTATTCCCAGCAGGGACGCTCTGCAGGTCAACCTGTCTAGAAAGGTCAGCAACCACCCACACAAAGGAAAGCAAACACGGCTAAGCCTCAACCAGTCTCAGCCTCCACAAGGCCTTTGACTTTCATCTAGAGAACTTAGCCTTCCTGGCTCTCAATGGACCAGAGCCTTCCACCATTCCAGGAAGGATGTGTCAATTTGCCCCCAGATGGGGGGCAGATATCAGCAGAGCATTGGACACTCTCCATCATAAAAGAGGGGTACAAGCTCCATTTTTCGAGCATGCCCCCTCCCACAATGGTAAGACAGTTCAATTCTCAGACCTCTCATCAACCTATTAGATCAAGAGGTCACTATACTTCTTGCCCAAGGGGCAATAGAAGAAGTACCCATTCTTCAACAGGGTACAGGGTTTTACTCCCCCTATTTCCTTATCCCAAAGAAAACAGGAGGACACCGACCTATTTTAGACCTCAGAGAATGGAACAAATTCCTGTTCAAGGAGAAATTCAAGATGGTTTCTCTAAGAACTGTGCTGCCATACTTTCAGAGTCAGGATTGACTATGTTCTCTAGATCTCAAGGATACATACACTCATGTTCACATCCATCTCACAGAAAGTTCCTTCGGTTCCTTTTTCAGGGAAAGCACTACCAATACAGGGTTCTTCCTTTTGGCCTGGCCTCTGCACCAAGGGTGTTCACAAAATGCATGGCTGTGGTGGCAGCATTTCTCCGCACCCTAGGAATATTCATCTTCCCCTACTTAGATGACTGGCTCATTCGAGCCCCATCACAGTCAGAGGCTAGGACCTCCCTATCTTGCACAATGCGTATCCTTGAGTATTTGGGTCTTGTCATAAACGTCCCAAAATCCAGTCTAACTCCCACTCAGACTCTAGAATTCATAGGAGCTTTGCTGGATACCAAAAAGGCAAGGGCCTATCTTCCCCAGGCCCGTTGCCTTCGCATAGTGCAGTTAGCTTCTCAAGCAGTGTTAAAGCCTCATTTCACTGCCTGAGAAATGCTACAACTGCTAGGCCACATGGCATCTACCTGCATGTGGTTCCTTATGCTCGCCTCCATATGAGAGCAGCCCAGTGGACTTTATCCACTCAATGGACCCAGGCATCAGGGTGCCTGGCAGACAAAATAGCAAACGGTAAAGGGAAAGAAGAGGGTCTTCCACAGGAGGAACATTAAAGCAGAGCGGAAGCTAAAGACCATGGCCAAACACAGAGGAGTGGTGTAAAATATTCTTTATTAGCAGACCCAACTCAATGTTAATGTACCATCAGTCCCACTTTAGGAGCCCGAAAGTGGTGCTGATGGTGGCAACATTAACGTTCTAAACGCCATTAATCAAGGCACTTTCTCTGCTTAAAGTTTGCTGAATTGAGTTTTGAAGCAAGCTGAGCTATGTCAAGAGTGAACCATCCCAAAGAGTGAGATATACCACCTCCAGTGAGATTGAAGTCCAAATGCATAGTAGACCATGTGATCGTCAGATGCAAAGTGCCTGATGCCAGTCCATTTCAGTTCGCTGACACCCAACAGATCGAGTTGTACACGTTCCATTTCATTTTTGTCCACTTTCAACTTCCCCTGGTTCATGCTTCATATGTTCCATATCCCAATATATTGGGAAGAGTGGCTCGGGCCACCATTTTCAGGTTGTTTGTCTGTTCCTTCATGACCCCTGAAGAAGGCCTCTGGCCGAAACCGTTGAGTTGGGTCTGCTAATAAAGAATATTTTACACCACTCCTCTGTGTTTGGCCGTGGTCTTTAGACAAAATAGCAAACACAGATCGCCTTATTTTGTCCCTCCAATGGTGGCAGTCCACTCAGAACCTGTTGCTGGGGTCCCCATTTCAGCAACCCTTACCCCAGGCAACTCTCACAACAGATGCTTCACCAGTGGCTTGGGAAGCTCATCTGCAAGACCTCTCCACCCAAGGCACTTGGACTCCACAGGAGACTCATCTACATATCAATCTCTTGGAGCTCAGAGCAATCTTCCTTTCTCCAGGACCAAGCAGGAAGTCAGTCCTCACATATGGGTGTCATCGGCGCCGATGAAGCCCCAGCGGAGCATTTCCCCAGCTTTCTATGAAAGCCTTTGGGACTGCAGGCACGCGTGCGCGGTTCCCTTCCCGCCTAAAGGTGCCATCTTACTTCAGTCTCTTTTTTTTTCCGAGAAGCCCACCGGACGTGTGTCCTGTCATCCCGGATGAAAGTTGATTTTTTTCGGCGATACTCGCTGTTTTTTCTCCCAGTTCGACGCAGGTTCCCTTCCCGCCGGGTTCGATACACCGGTATCGAGCCCGATTCTTCTTTTTCGTTTTTTTGCCCTTCGTGGCTGGGGTTCGTGCCCTTTTTTGCTTTTTCCGTGGAAGGCCGGTCCTTCGACCTCGCGGGGACTCTTTTTTTCCCCGATGGCTTCCAGCGGTTTCAAGAAGTGTGATCGGTGTAAGAAATTAATGTCTCTCACCGACACCCGACTGCTGCCTTCGGTGCCTCGGTCCTGATCACGACCCTAAGTCGTGGACCATGTGGGAAGATGTCTTCCAAGGCAATCCGAAGTTGCCAGCAGCAGAAAGAAAGGCTTTTCTCGGACTCAGCCTCCGGCCGGGCCCAGGCCTCGTCATCTCGGGATTCGGATCCCGAGCGCCGTCGGAGCTCCTCGGACAGGGGGTCCCCCGACCGGGAACGCAAGAGGAAGAAGCGGCTCACGAGGGCGTCGTCGGAGGAGGTCCCTGGCTTCTCGAGGGCCAGGTCTAAGACCCCCGACCGTCGCCCCGGGCCCGTGGACCAAGAGAAGCCTGCCAAAGTTCCTCGCGTGGAGCTGGAGTCTGCTGGACGCATAAGCCCTGTAGTCCTCGAGGACTCTCCTCCCAGGGAGCCGACGTCGGGCCCGGCGCCACTGGGGCCCGAGTCGGTGGCTGCTGCATCTCCCGAGCTGAGTCTCAGGATGACAGCCTTGGAGAGCAGATTGTCTGTCTGCCTTCATGGAGCAGCAGCGGGCACTGATGGCCAGCCTGTCGGGCGCATCTGCCCCGACCACCAGGACATCGACTTCAAAGTCGACCCCAGAGACCGAGCCGATACTAGAGTCCATCATGGCTCGAAGTCGACCTCGCTCGCGGTCTCCCTCGACCTCCCGCTCGGGACCGAGGGCGTCGACGCTGGTGCCTCCGGCGTTGGGCGGGTACTCCAGGGGCCCTGCGGGGTCAGACCCGGACTCCTCATCGGACAAGTCCGCCTGGGAGACGGAGGATGAGGAGTCCCCCGATACGTTCAAGACTCGGTGCGTCCCGTCGGACTCACCGCAGTCTGAGCCCCGGAGTAGATCCCCTCCGGAGGATACTCGGTTCTCGGAGTTCGTCTGGGATATGGAAGAGCTCGAGGCCCTGCAGTATGACTCTCCTCCGAAGGAGGCCTTTACTGTCCCGGTTCCTCCGATGCTGGAACGGCTCCTCTTCCGGATGTGGGAGGCACCGGCCTCGGCGCCGGTTTTAAGCAAGCGAGTCGACTCAATCTATCGACTCAGGAAGAGCCCTGGCTTTCAGAAAGCACAGCTACCACACCATTCCATGGTTGTGGAATCGACCATGCATCGTCTGAAGAGCCAGAAGATGCACTCCGCGGTGCCCCCCCGGCAGGGAGGCCAGGAACCTCGATGGCATCGGTAGAAAGTGCTTCCAGAGCTCAATGCTTGCTTGCCGTGTCCAGTCTTATCAGCTGTACATGGGCATGTACTTACGGGACCTGGCCAAGGAGTTGGCTGGGTTCTCTGCTGGACTCTCTGGGGAAGCCTTGCAGAGATTCAAGTCCTTGTCCTCGGGGATTCGGGACTGCTCGAAGTTCATGTCCCGCGCCGCCTACGATGGCTTCGAGGCTTTGGCCCGAGTTGCGGCAGCCGGCATTGCGGCTCGACGCCAGGCATGGCAGCCATGCAGCAGTCATCGGACCTCGAGCCATGGGTTCAGGACAAGTTGGTCGATGTCCCTTGCCGAGGTGAAAACCCTTTTTTGGCAAGCCCATGACCGAGAAGGCCGCCCAGCTCGAAACAGAGCACCTTACACGGACAAAGCTGTCTAGGAAGACCTCTGCCCCTTCTCATAAGAAGAAGGGCTCAGGTAAAAAGCCCTTTTACCTGAGGAAGGGCCCTGCCTACAAACAGTACCCTCAATATCATTCTACCCAAGCTGCTCCCCAGGGTTAGCAAGCCAAGGGGCAGGGTAATGGGCCCCGTAGGCAGAGGACCTCCAAGCCTCTGGCCCCTGCTCCCACTCAGCAGGGTGGGGGTTTTTGACTCCTTGAGCGTAGCCTCTCCATCCCTGCTCTCCCAACCCTGCACAGGAGGTCGCCTCGCCCTCTTTGCCCACTAGTGGCCCCTCATCACCGGGGACAGTTGGGTGTTGGACATAGTCCACAGGGGCTATGCACTACATTTTCACCAACTGCCTCCACCATACTTTCCAGGGGAGCCTCCAAGGCCTTCCCTGCATACAGATCTTCTCCTTCAGGAACTTCAAGGTCTGTTGGTGGACAGGGCGGTGGAGCCTGTGCCTCTCCACTTGCAAGGTCACGGATTCTACTCCAGGTATTTCCTGGTGCCCAAAAGAACCGGTGGCCTTCGACCCATTCTGGACCTCAGGAACCTCAACATGTTCCTAGAGAAAGAGAAGTTCAAGATGCTTACTCTTGGAACACTTCTGCCCTACCTCCAGCAGGGAGATTGGCTATGCTCCTTAGATCTAAAGGATGCGTACACTCACATCCTCATTCATCCAGACCACAGAAAGTACCTCAGGTTCCTTGTGGGAAGAAACCATTATCAGTACAGAGTACTGCCTTTTGGCCTCACCTCTGCTCCCAGGGTCTTTACCAAATGCCTGGCAGTGGTGGCAGCCTACCTGAGAAATCAGGGAGTCTTTGTCTTCCCCTATCTGGACGACTGGCTCATCAAGGGTCAGACGTGCCAGGAGGCCAGACAAGCCACCCTCAGAACTATTGCTCTTCTTCAAAGCCTAGGGTTTGTAATAAATTTCGCAAAGTCCACTTTGCTCCCCTCCCAGAATTTGGAGTTCATAGGAGCAAGGCTGGACTCTCTCCTAGCAAAGGCTTTCTTGTCAGAAGACAGAGCACAAAGATTGATAGCCTTGGCAAACCAGTTTCTCAACAGGTCACTAGTCTCCGCCAGACTCTGCCTGAGGCTTCTAGGCCACATGGCTTCGACAGTACATGTGACCCCCAATGCCAGGCTCCATATGAGGCCTGCACAGTGGTGCCCTCGGACTCAGTGGTCACAGGCCACAGGCAGCCTCAGGGACAGGATAAGGGTGTCCAGACAATTTCTGAACTCCCTCAGTTTGTGGCTGCACCCACCCAATCTACTAAAAGGAGTGCCCTTTCAGATTCTTGGTTACACGGTGGTACTGACCACCGACGCCTCCCTGCAGGGCTGGGGAGCTCATTGTCTAGACAGGTGCACCCAGGGCCTGTGGTCTCCCTGGGAGGCAGCACAGCAGATCAATCTCCTGGAACTCAGGGCTATTCGCCTAGCTCTCGAAGCTTTCTCTCCTGCCCTGGCTCATCAATCTGTCCTGGTTCAGACAGACAATCGGGTGGCCATGTTTTATGTGAACAAACAGGGCGGGACTGGGTCCAGGCGCCTTTGTCGGGAAGCTCAAGATCATTTGCCCTAAAGCACAACATGTTCCTCAGGGCTGTGTACCTTCCAGGCCAGGAGAACTACCTGGCCGACAGGTTGAGCAGGATTCTGCAGCCCCACGAGTGGCAGCTGCATCCCTTGGTGGTTCAGAAGATCTTCCTGAAATGGGGTCTCCCTTGGATAGATCTGTTTGCCAGTCCACTGAACAAGCAACTGCCAAAGTTCTGCTCCAGGCAACCGCATCCTCTGCGGATAGCAGAAGATGCTTTTCTGATTCCATGGTCTCAGGGCCTCCTTTATGCGTTTCCTCCCATGCCCTTGGTGGCCCGAACTCTCTTCAAGATTCTTCAGGACAAGGCCTCGGTCCTGCTGGTGGCTCCCAGGTGGCCGAGACAACCTTGGTTTCCACTTCTGCTTCAGCTGGCGGTGGATCCCCCACTGCCTCTGGGGTTGCAACCTGACCTTCTCTCTCAGGATCAGGGTTCCCTTCTGCATCCGAATCTCAAAGCTCTCAATTTGATGGCCTGGAGGCTGCAAGGGTAGTTTTGGCTCCCTGGGGCCTACCTCAGGAAGTTGAGGAGGTTGTCCTAGCCTCTAGGAAACAATCCACTAGAAAAACCTATGCTGTCAAATGGAGGTGGTTTTCTGTGTGGTGTCAGCTACGTACAGAGGATCCTTTCTCCTGTACTGTACCAGTAGTGCTTCAGTATTTACTCCACTTGTCCAATCAGGGACTCAAGTCCAATTCTGTTCGGGTCCACCTCTCAGCTCTAGCAGCTCACCACTCACTGGTGGAAGGACATTCTCTGTCGATTCACCCCTTGGTGTCCCGCTTTCTCAGGGGCTTGCTTTTGCTCAAGCCTCCAATCCGTCGTCCTGCCCCTGAGTGGGAGTTGAATGTGGTCTTGCAGCAACTGACTCGCCCACATTTTGAGCCGATGGCTACTTGTCCACTACGCTTCCTATCCTGGAAGACACTCTTCCTGATAGCCCTTACCTCGGCTAGGCGAGTGAGTGAGCTTCAGGCCCTGGTCTGTGATAGGCCTTACACCAGAATTTATAGGAACAGGGTAGTCCTCAGGACTCATCCAAAGTTCCTCCCAAAGGTTGTCTCCTCTTTCCACCTCAATCAGGAGGTGGTTCTTCCTACATTCTTCCCTAGGCCTCATGCAAGCCAGGCTGAAGCAGTCCTGCATACCCTGGACTGTAGGAGGGCCTTATCCTTCTACCTTGACGGTAAGAAGGGGCATAGAAGGGCTACTCAGCTCTTCGTTTCTTTTGACCCTAATAAGTTGGGGTTGGCTGTCCAAGCGTACCTTGTCCATCTGGGTGGCTGACTGTATCACCTGGGCTTACAAGGTGGCTGACCTTCCTTTGCAGGGTCGGGTCACAGCCCACCGAGTCAGGGCAATGGCTGCCTCAGTGGCTCATCTCCGCTCTGTGCCATCTCCAGGGCTGCAACTTGGTCTTCAAGCCAGACTTTTGCGGCCCATTACTGTCTGGAGAGGGAGTCCCGTAGGGACAGTGCTTTTGGCCAAGCAGTACTCCGGAATCTCTTTGAGGTTTAGGCAACTCCTGCCCTCTGTTGGGCTACCGGTGGAGGTTGTGTCCTTGGAAAGCCTTTCTTTGCTGCTGAGACTAGAGGGAGTTCTCTTGTTCAGCCTGGGTTTTTGGTAGCCTAGAGCTTGGGAGTCAGCCATATGTGAGGACTGACTTCCTGCTTGGTCCTGGAGAAAGAGTAGTTACTTACCTGTAACAGGTGTTCTCCAGGAGCAGCAGGAATCAGTCCTCACAACCCTCCCTCCTCCCCTTGGAGTTGCAGTTGTACATAGCTTTTTTTTTCATTTTTGTGTGCTGTTCTTAGCTATGTCATTTGACTGAGGTAAGATGGCACCTTTAGGCAGGAAGGGAACCGCGCATGCATGCCTGCATTCCCAAAGGCTTTCATAGAAAGCTGGGGAAATGCTCCGCTGGGGCTTCATCGGCGCCGATGACACCCATATGTGAGGACTGATTCCTGCTGCTCCTGGAGAACACCTGTTACATGTGAGTAACTACTCTTGCTCTTCGAGTGTTCCACACTCTGCTGAGCTGCAAGACACATGGAGAACCAAGTAGCCATGTTCTCCGTGAACAAGCAGGGAGGAACAGGCTCTCTGTCGCTTTGCAACGAAGCTTTGCGACTGTGGGCCCTCGCCAGAGAGCATCAGATTCATCTCCTGGCAGTGTATCTTCCAGGCATATAAAACTCTTGGGCAGACAGACTCAGTCAAGTTCTGCTTCCACACAAATGGTCTCTACATGTACACCAGGTGACCAAGATTTTTCAAATTTGGGGAACCCCAGACATAGACCTCTTTGCAAGTCAGTTGAATTCCAGACTTCCCCGGTTCTGTTCCAGAATCCCGGCTCAGGACTCTCAGGCCAAGGATGCTTTCCTCTTTCACTGGGGCCAAGACTTCCTTTATGCCTTTCCACTCATTCCCCTAATTCTCAGGACCCTATTCAAGCTTCAGAGAGACAGAGGCCGTATGATTCTCATAGCTCCACATTGGCCTCGGCAAGTGTGGTACCCTCTGCTTCTACATCTCTCTCAAGCTCCCTCCCTGGAGTTAGGGTCTGCTCCAGATCTCCTATCTCAGGAGAATGGAATGTTGTGACATCCCAGTCCCCAGTCTCTGCATCTCAGGGCTTGGTTGCTGAAGGCCTAGATCTTCATGGTCTTAACTTCCCTCAGCAAGTAAAGGATATCCTTTGTGCTTCCAGGAAGCCTTCCACAAGACGCTCATGTTTTCAAGTGGAAAAGGTTTACCATATGGTGTTCGCAGAAGGGACTTAAACCCCCTTGCGGTACCTCTGGAATCATTACTTGAGTATCTCCTTCATTTATCCAATGCAGGACTTAAGACTAACTCAGTGAGAGTCCATTTGAGTGCTATTGCAGCTTCTTTCAAGCCTCTAAATGAGCAACCTATTTCCTCTCATCCTCTTATACAAAGATTTATGAGAGGCCTTCTGCTAACTAAGCCTCTCATTAGGCCACCATTTGTGGCATGGGACTTAAACTTGTTTCTTGGTCAGCTCATGAAGCCACCTTTTGAGCCCTTAGCTACTACCTCATTGAAATTCCTTTCTTGGAAGGTTATCTTTCTCATTGCAATCACATCAGCACGTCGCATCAGTGAGTTGCAAGCACTAGTGGCTGATCCACCTTATACAAGGTTCCATCATGACAAGGTAGTCCTTAGGACTCATCCACACTTTATACCAAAGATGGTCTCGCCCTTTCATCTAAACCAAGCAGTCTACCTACCTGTGTTCTTTCCATGGCCTCATGCATCAAATGCAGAAAGGAATCTTCATACTTTGGACTGTAAAAGAGCTTTAGCATTTTACTTGCAAAGAACACAGCAACATAAAAAGTCCTCTCAACTCTTTGTTGCTTTTGATCCTTCTTATTTGGGACTTCCAGTCTCCAAGAGAACACTGTCAAACTGTATTGCTCAGTGTATATCTTTTGCTAATCAGAGTAAGAATCTTCCTCTGGAGGGCCATGTCACAGCTCACAATGTGAGAGCCATGGCAGTTTCAATGGCTCATCTACACTCTGTGTCTATCGACGACATCTGTCGAGCAGCCACCTGGGCCTCCGTTCATACCTTCACAGCCCATTACTGCTTGGACAAGGACTACCGCCGGGATGCCTTGTTTGGTCAGGCTGTTCTCCAACACCTGTTCCATACTTAATCAACTCCTACCCACTATCCCTGATAGGATGCCAGAGATCCATGGGCGGATGTGGAGCCCTTTCTCAGGGACACATAACTTCTGGGGTTTCTCCCTGGCATCTAAAGCTAGGGATTCCCATATGTGAAGACTACATTCCTGCTTGTTCCTGGAGATAGCATAGTTACTCACCTGTAACAGGTGATCTCCGGGAACAGCAGGAATTTAGTCTTCACAACCCACCTACCTCCCCTAGGAGTTGTATCTCTCTATCTTTCTCTTTCCCCCTCTCTCTCTTTTTGTCTCAGCTTTAAAACTCAACTGGAGAGAGGCAGTTGGGAAGGGCGGGAAAGCGGCATGCAGGCGCTGTGGGATGCTCCCAAAAGCTGGGGAGCGTTCCCGCGCAGGCTCCATCGGTACCGATGATACCCCATATGTGAAGACTAAATTCCTGCTGTTCCCGGAGATCACCTGTTACAGGTGAGTAACTATGCTTTCCTGTAGGGTGTGGATTGTAAGCCTTGTGGCTTGGCTGGCATCGAGGGTCGTACTGCCTCTGAGGTAGTCCAGGTAGGGGAAGATGTGGGCCCCCTGTAGGCACACATGGGCAGCCATGACCACCAGGCACTTCGTGAAGACCCTTGGAGAGGAGCTGAGGCTGAATGGTAGTACCCTGTACTGGTAGTACTGAACCCCCCCCCCCCCGAACCTGAAGTACTGTCTGTGGGAGGGATGGACCAGGATGTGGGTGTACGTGCCCATGAGGTCCAAGAAGCAGAGCCATTCTCCCTGGTGTAGGTAGGGCAGCGGTGTCCCAAGTGAGAGCTTCTTGAACTTCTCCCTTACCAGGAACTTGTTCAAGTTGCGCAGGTCCAGGATGGGCTGGAGGCTCCCTGTTCTTTTTGGGACAAGGAAATACCTTGAGTAGAACCCCTTTCCCCAGAAGTGTTAGGGTACAGGCTCCACTGTCCTGTACCTGAGTAAGCCTGCAAGTTCTACAATGAGCAAGGCCTGGTGGAGGAGAGGCTGTGATGGTTCTCCTGGGAAGAAATCTGGAGGGTTCTGTTGTAGGAGGTGGAAACCCTCCCTTACCACCTGTAGGATCCACCTGTCTGTGATGATGCTGGACCAGTTGTGGGCAATCAAGTTCAGCTGACCCCCTTGTGGGCTGAGGCAGGACTCCTGGGGGAGGGGAAGCCCTGCCCAGGGATTCAAAAGCTTCCCCCTGGTTGGATAGAAGCTGGTGTCTGAGGCTTGGGGGCCTTGAGTTTCTGAGGCCCATGTCACTGGCTTTTAGTCTGTGAGGCCTGGTGCTACTGCCCCAAGTAAGGCTGGTAGGGCCTGGCCTGGTGATAGCCCTTTTTTCTTGGGAGGGTTGAGGTCTTCCTGGACAGCCTTTGCCGGGCCACTACCTCTTCCTCAGTTTTAGCCACCTTATTGGACATCTGCTTCCTGAACAAGTTCTTGCCATTGCAGGGGACATCCAACAGCTTTTCTTGTACCCACTGCTCAAGGTCTGAGGTTGTACCATAGCCTGGCGGCAGGCACTGATGCCGGCAGCTGCCACCCTGGCTGCAGACTTGAACCTATTGTAGGTGGCCCTAGAGAGGAATTTGGAGCAATCCCGGATGCCCACCACCAGGGACTGGAACCTTTGCAGGGGTTCCCTGGTGAGACCTGTTGAGAATCCCGAGAGCTCCTGGATCAAGCCTTTTAGGTACATTCCCTTGTACAGTTCATATGCCTGTATCCAGCACCTGAGCATGGCGCTCTGATAACACTTGCGGCCTAGGGAATCAAGGGCCTGGGTGTCCCTGCCGGGGGAACTGAAGAGTAGTTTTTTTTGGCTCTTCAGTTTCTGCATTGAGGATTCCATCACCAGAGCTGTGAGGGAGTTGTGGCTTATGGAACCCGAAGCCCTTCTGGACACAGTAGATAGCGTCCAGGTACCAAATGACACTGGCACCGAGGCCGGTGTCTCCCACATCCCGAGTAGCTGCCTTTCGAGGATGGGTGGAACTGGCACCGTGAGAGTCTCTTTGGGAGGAGACTTATATTGCAGGATCTAGAGTTCCTCAGTGCACGAATTCTCCTGAGACTCCTTCTGGATCGAAAGAGCCCGAGCCATGTCACAGAAAAGTCATGAAAGGCTACATCCTCAGGTGGGGAATGGCACTGAGGTTCCGGGGGAGATGTCTTGGAGGGGATATCCCTGTGCCGGGAGGTCTCTGGAGAGGCTTTGTCCTCTGTTTCTCATTCGTATCCCTAGGGCATCGAGGAATCGACCTCTGGGATAGTCCCGAGGAACCGGGGCCCACTGGAGGATCTGGGGTCAAACTCCCGAAAACTCACCAGGGAGGACCAGATCCCCAAGGAGCGTGACCGAGATCTCGATAGACGCTGAGGACTTACCCAAGGCCAATGGTGCTTGGTGCCCAGATCGACGCCCAGGGACTTCCCTGTGGTCGGGGGCCCGGTGTCTGAGCCGATGATGCTGGAAACACAGGCATCAATGCCTGCTGCAAGGCCAGGATGGAGGAGATGCTCTGCTCCATGGCCGCCTTTCAAGACTCGAGGCCCAATGGCTGCACAGCTCTTGGCATGGACACTGAGGGCCTTGAGTCAGATGCTGGCACTCCAGAGAGTGGGTCCTCGAGGAGGACTACAGGCTCACGGGTCCTGGTGTGGTCTCCGCCGGCCGAGGATTCCTGTCTCGAGACTTTATGAGGGCACTGCTCAGAGTCACCTGAGTCCTGCCATGGGACTTTGCCAGGTTTCATTGGAGGCACCTCAGCAGACTTTGGTACCTTTTTTCTTGGTAGGTCCAGGGCCGTGCTGGAGGAGCCACTGCCGTGAGACTGAGGATGCCCGGACCTCACAGAAAGTGCCGGCTTTGGGGCTTGGTGATGGGGAAGCTGAGGCAGAGTCAGATCTCGGGAACAGCTCCCACGCAACTCTGACCGCTTTCTTTTTGTTTTGGGGGTCATGGCCTTGCACCAGTCGCAAGTGGAGTTGTCGTGGTCTGGGCCCAGGCAGCGAAGACAGTAGTCATGGGTGTCAGTAACTAAAATAGTCTGACTGCAGCAGTCACATTTCTTGAACCCACCGGGAGTCATAGTGGCAGAACACCCAGCCGGGGTTGACGACCTCCACGTGAAAAATGGCACGAAGGCCTGTCAAGGAAGAACCTTGAGGTAAAAAAGGGAGTAAGAGCAGAGGATGGTACTGAGGGTGCTGGCTCAAGGCGGGAAGGGAACTGGTACGCAAACCGGAGAATTTGAAGAACTTTAGAAGAACCTTTTCTGGGGAAGTAGAGGATTACGTCCATTGGGCTCTGTGAAAAAAAGGGGACTGAGCAAGATGGCACCCTGGGGCAGGAAGGGGACCACCATGTGTGTGGTAGCATTCCCAAAGGCTTTCTTTGAATGCTGGGGAAATGCTCCGTGCGGGCTCTGTCGGTGCAGACGTCACCCATATGTGAGGACTGACTTCCTTCTTGTTCAGATGATGATCCTTATTACAGACTCTTGGGAAGATACTACACTACCTTAATTGCTGTATTCCTTGCTCTTTTCCTTGGCCTTTAATCTTCCCTCTCCACTCGTGTGAGTCTCTCCTTCCACGTTTACTGTCCTATTCTCCTCTTTTCTCCCCTATTCTGTCAAACATTGTAAATTCTTTTTCCATTTTCCTGGCCTTGGGCCTCTTTTTTTTTATTTTTTATTTAAATTATTGTATTGTAAACGGCTCTGATTACCACAGAAGGGCGGTCTATCAAGCGAAATAAACATAAACATTGTGGATAGGTGGCTTGGGAAAATAGATTTTTTTCCTCAACCACTGTAAATTGAACTTTTAGAGGTCTCTCATAAAGCAAAAAATGGACTGGAACTTTAGTCTGAGGGCAGTATGTGGAATATTAGTAAGAGAGCCTGTAATCTGGGGGTGGTGTTAGATTTTACTCTTTCCCTAAAGGTCCAAATTAGGAGGATAACTCATTTGTCGTATTTTAAACTATGAATGCTCTGAAGGCCATAAAAATGTGGTCCGTTATTCAGGCACTGGTATTTTTACATTTAGGTTACTGTGATGCAATTTAAGTGCTCCTAAATCGTCATGTATTACAGATGATACAAAACACTTATGCCTGCCTTGTCTGTATCATCAGCTTGTATCCTTTATCTTATCTGCCTACATGGTTGCCTATGAGAGATGTGCAATCATTTGAAACGACGCAGGAATGCCAACAACATTTCCTATATTATGTCATGTCCTTTATGAACAAAACAGAAGAGAATCTGTTTCGTTATTTCTCTCTTATGCACTGTCAATAGTGTACACTAATGAGTAATAATGAACACTATTAATGACATTTCCCCTGAAACAAAATATTAAAAAAAAAGTCCAGCAGACTGCAGGAAAGGTGTTTGGTTAAATCTGGGATGGTTTATGGGCAGAGTGGGGGCGGTCCTGCAGCTATCCAGTCAATGGTTATATTCAGCTGCTAATTGGATAGATAACCTGCATAAAGTTAGGCAGGTCAGTGGCTGACCTAACTTTGAGGTTTAACTGTCCAGTTGGTGGCTGAATATAGCTGCTGCGGTCATCAGCAAAATCAGATATTTAGCACTGGACATGGGATAGACTCCGGCTCTGATATCCAGTTTTAATTTCTGCGGTGGAATATTGACACCTTGATTTTGCATTTTCATTTATATTGAAATAAAATATGCATGAGTTTTTTTGACATTATCAAAAATAGCTCTACAATACTATAGTATGATGTTATATTTGGTATCTTGTGCTGTTCTATAACAGACATGTGCCTCGAGTACTGAGCAATTATTTTGGAAAATATAAAGATGCTGCATTAATATTTTGATTCTGCACAAAATATTCTCCAGTTTGGTCCTGGCATTTTCCATGAAAAGTACTATAATATTTTTCTAGGCAAATCTGGAATGTGTGTACTTGAATAAGGCTCACTGCTCCATAGGCAGCTTATTCTTGCAGTTAAATTATGATAGCCCAGCCGAATAAATGCTAGTGATTTGAAACAGTGGAGTGCTGATACAAATGTTCCCTTGCCTCTTCCATTTGGTGCTCACTGAGCAAAACTGCCCTCCAAGGTCACATACCATAATTGTTTGGGAACAGTGCTTTCCATAATTTTATTGTTGATGCATGCAATCCATCAAATGCCAAAAAAGTGATTGATATACAAGTTTCAGACTGCATGTTCTTGGGAAGCATTTAAATGACAGAAGAGAATGTTTGTTTCCTCATGGAGATTAGAGTGGGTTACTGCTGCTATCATTTTGAGAGTTTGTCCTTGAGCTTATGAAGAAAAATGGTATTGTATGTTTCCTTGAAAGCTGATATAAATCCAGAGCATCTGTGGTTAGAACTCCTCTGAAGAAACTAATACAGATGTTTGGGTCAGCATGAATGGTCATGACTGTTTAATAAGGGCATACCTACTTTTATTTTCTGAAATTTGCTATATTATAAAAACTTGTTCTTCAGTTCCTTAACTGCTGGAGGATGAGATTCTCAGCATATAATGTGCTAGTAAAACATTTTTTGCAAGCCTTTGTTGGGGATTTCTATGACCTTGTCACCAAAGGATTTTCGCATTTTCAAGAGATCTTAAAAGAATGGTTCTCAAATGTCATGGTGCATCCATAGCTAGTCTGATTTAATTTAATATGGCATTCCTTATCCTGCAAGACCAATCCAGACAAGTGGGTTATGCTCTCTTGCCAACATGTGGAGGCAGAAGAGCAACTTTCAGTGATATCATTGGTATATCCTATAGTGCTGCCCTGAAAGAAGCCAGTATTGTCTGCCTCCAGCAGGTGGCAGGGTATGTGGACTAGTGCAGATTCTTACCACCTCTGGCCCAGACTGTGGTTCTGTGGCCTGTGTGCAAGGATCCTTCCATCTGTGATCCCCCTTGCATACACTGATTCTTGTAAATTACTTCATGGGCATGGAGGAGTCCATGCACTTACCATGTGAATTAGCCACAGTAAATTACCACATGCTATGTGCTAACATGCATGCTAATTCATGCGTTAACTGCTTGGCTATTTAAAAGGTATTATAAGTCCTGAGTTTCTTGGAATATTTATCTTATTTTATCTGTCATTTTTTTCAGTACTCGTTTACCTTTGGTTATCTTCTATGCTTTTTGATTGTTGCATTTTATTGTATGTTTGCTTTTTTGTACTCCACATTGAAGTCTATACTCTTTCCATGCATAAAACAATTAGTTATTAAAGTTGGGAGAAGGAAGATGCAAAACTACAAACGAGTATTTAGAAACATAGAAACATAATGGAAGAAAAAGACCACGTAGCCTATCTAGCCTGCCTTTCCATATCAACTCTTAGTCCCCTTTTTACCTTTAGAGATCTTCTGTGTTTGTCTCATGCTTTTTTGAATTCAAATATTGTCCTTGTGTCCACCACCTCCACTGGGCGACTATTTCAGGCATCTACCAATCTTTCTGTAAAGAAATACTTCTGCATATTACTCCTGAGTCTATTCCCTTTAACTTTCATCCTGTGACAACCCCCCCCCCCCCCCATAGTAGAGCTTGCCTTCAGTTGAAAGAGACCCTCCTGTGCATTTATACCATGGAGGTATTTAAATGTCTCTGATATTGCACCATCCCACCTGTCCTCTAAAGTATCCTCATATGTTATATAACGAGCATCATTAACCATTTTAGTAGCCATCCTCTGTACAGACTTCAACCTGCTTATATCATTTTGAAGGTGCGGTCTCTGGAATTGTACACAATACTCCAAATGAGGTCGCACTAGAGACTTATAAAGAGGCATTATCACCACCACCTTTCTTCTGCCCATTCCTCTCTCTCTACACCCAAGCATCCTTCTAGCTTTTGCAGTCGCCTTTTCTTTCTGTTTAGTTAATTTAAGATCGTTGGACATAATTACACCCAGGTCCCGTTCTTCTTTTGTGGACAAAAGTAACTCACCTTCTACACTGTACTGCTCCTTTGGATTTTTGCAGCCCAAAAGCATGACCCTGCATTTTTTAGCATTAAATTTCAGCTGACAAATTCTAGACCAATGTTAAAGCTTAGCTAGATCCTTTCTCATATTATTCTGGGTGTCTACTTTATTGCAGATTTTGGTATCATCCGCAAACAAGCAAACCTTACCCAACAGCCCTTCTACAATATCATTAAGAAAGATGTTAAAAAGAATCGGACAAAGGACAGATCCCAGCGACTTACCATTGGTAACCTCCTCAGAGTGAGCGCCTTTTACCTGTACTCTTTGTCGCCTCCCACTTAACCAATTTCTAACCCAATCAATAACTTTAGGGTCCATTTCTAGGGTGCTCAGTTTGTTTATAAGTTGCCTGTGTAGAACGGTGTCAAAGGCTTTACTGAAATCTAAATACACCACATCTAGGGCTCTCCCTCTGTCCAACTCCCTGGTCACTCAAATCAATCAGATTTGTCTGGCAAGACCTGCCTCTGGTGACTCCATGCTGCCCTGGATCCTGCAATTCATTGGACTCTAGAAACCTCACCATTCTCTCTTGTAGTAGCCTTTCCAATGATTTACTAACCACAGAATTTAGATTAACCGGCCTGTAGTTCTCAATATCATCCTTGCATCCGCTTTTGTGTGCCTTTCTCCAGTCCTCTGGCACCACTCCTAACTCCAAGGGGTATTGAAAAGGTCAGATAGTGGAGCCACTGGAACGTCCCCAAGTTCCCTCAATATTCTTGGATGTATCCCATCTGGACCCATGGCTTTGTCTACTTTAGTTTAGCTAGTTCCTCATGAACACAGTCTTCTGAAAATCATTAGAGATTCCCTTCACTTCTTTTCCTATTTGTGGGTGTTTTCTGAGGTTCTGCTCCTGGCCCTTCATCTGTGAACACAGAACAGAAATATTTGTTAAGCAATTCCGCTTTATCTTCATCAGTTTTTGCATATTCCTCCCCTGCACCCTTGAGTCTGACAATACCACATTTGCCCTTCCTTCTCTCACATATCTGAAAAATGTCTTATCCCCGCATTTTATTGCATTGGCTATTTCTTCTTCTTTTTGTACTTTTGCTTTCCTGACTACTTTGCTGGCTTCTCTAAGTTTTCCCAAATATAGATGCCTCTCTTCCTCTCTCTGTGATCTCTTGTAGTTCATGAAGGCCTCCCTCTTTTTCTTCACCTTTTCAGCTACTTCTTTTGAGAACCGTAGCAGCCTCCTTTTCCTTTTCCTTTTATTTACCTTTCTAACAAAAAGGTTTGTTGCTCTTAAAATACCCCTTTTCAGTTTTGTATTGAAGTAGCCTGTAGTATGCCAGTAATAGCAGCATAATTAATCGTTAAAATAGCCTCTTTGTGTAAAATGTAAATATTTTCCTAGAACTTGTAATATTTGGCTTGATAATACAGTTGTCAACTGAAGTAGTGCTTCCATTGTCACCTTTGAGTATAAGAGGATGTTTCCTTAGTGGGCATGCATTTCTCTGAAATGTTGAAAGTTTGATTTTGTCAACAGTATGTCATTTTCTGATTAAATGTTTGTATATATGCATTGATTTATATAGATTTCCTTAATGTCCCTCCAGTCCAGTAAAGACACGTGGGTTATCTCCGTTCACTAGCAGCTGGAGATTAAGCATATCGTAACTGTCTGATGTCATAGTAGAAGCGCTCCCTTACAGCCCCCCACAGCCAGTAAACTCAGTCTCCAACAGCTGGTAAAGAGCTCCTGCCCTGAACTCCACTGACAGGGCAGGATTTAAAAAAAAAAAAAAGATTCATTAAGGAGGCAGGCATAAGGGGGATATTTGGCTATTCCTTTCTAGCCTGCCTGATAGTTGTGCTGTTTTTTTGTTTTTTTTTTAAACAAAACACAATAAAAAATACGCCAGCAGCCAGAACTGGGTCATCTTATAGACTTGGGCTAAGTGAAGAAATTAGCTGAAATTTGAACCAGGGTCATTGAATTGGCCTGGTTCTACTGAGGTGTTACAGCTGGTGATCCAGGTTCCTCCCCTCCCTCTCCCTCTGCAAGCTGAATTTTTCTGGTACTGCTGATTGTGCAGGCAAATGCCTTACATTGCAGCTGCCTTTCAGGCCTCATTGTTTTAAAAAAAAAAAGTGGCAATCTGAGCAGTACCTGGGTTAAATGGAGCTCGTTCCTGTGGCTGGGTGAGTACTGTAGCTCTGCTACTTTCCTCACATCGAGTGAGTCTGCTTGCTTTTTTTCCTGCTATTTCACTGAGTAAATGTGGGGAGAGTTTCATAATGCCACTAGAGAAACAAATTTGTGCAGCATGTGGCAGCTGCTGAAGTTCTATCTCCTCAGGGGGCACTCTGCTGCTCTTGTCAGAAGGGAGTGCAGGGCAGCTGAAGATGATTTGGCTGAGGCCAGGGCTAGTGTAGTGTTTCTGGAGGCCAGAAAGCAGCAGTAAAATCTCCTCAGGCTAGTCTTGCTGCTGCAGTTTTGGTGGGAACAGCTGACATTTTGCCCTCCCCTCCCCTCCGTTTCTCAGTCACATCAAGAAGAAGCAGGGGGTCTTCTGGAGCTGGCAATTTGCAAGGTTCTGTGCCCACAAGTGTGACTCTCTCTCCAGTTCTCATTTTGTTATTGCACTGAGCATATTTGAAGCAGGCTTTGCAAGGTAGTGTTTCCTCACAGGGCACTTTGATACCAGCACAGTTTAGCAATTCAGATTCCTTTCAGAATAGCATGAGACAGCTGGAGGACCCACTTCCCAAGTGCAGGCATTTGGAACCTGGGAAGTTCAGGGGTCCCCCCAATTCGGAGGCCTCAGAGGACCCGATGGAGGGTCCCTCTTATCTCTGGGGAAAAGTCAGCTGCCCCTGAACTGGAAGAGGGAGAAATCCCACCTAGAGAAAACCTTAATGTTCGGGTATTCAGGAAGGAAGAACTGGCTTCCCTAATTTCCCATTCTCTCGCAGCTTTAAAGATTGCTCAGTTACTGCAATCCTTAGAGGAGCCCTTGGAGGATCCTCTCCTGCAGGGTCTTAAGATCTCCCATACTGCTTTCTCAGTACATAGGGCAATCAAGCAGATGATTGAAGCTAAGTGGGAAGTCCTGAGGCTAGTCTGAAGGGTGATAGGGTAGAGTCAACCCATAGACCTATCCCGCAGGAGGAACGAGAGCTCGTTAAGTTGTCTAGAGTAGAAGCCCTGGTCACTGTAGTTATTAAGAGAACCACTATTCCCATGGAAGGAGGGGCGGCCCTAAGAGATGTGCACGATCGCAGGTTGGAAACTTCCTTGAAACAAGCATTTGAAATTTCAGCCCTCACACTGCAGGTCTCGATTTGTAAGGCTCTGGTTACTAGAGCATGCATTAGGTGGGTTCAAGCACTGCTTGAGACAGAGGGAAGTCCTCTAATGCCCTCAGAGGTGGACAAGCTGGAAACTGCATCTGTCTATTTGGTGGATGTGTTCTATGATATGGTTCAAGCTTTTAAGATTATGGTGTCTGTTATTGCTGCAGACACTTCTTGTGGCTCCATAACTGGTCTGCAGATGTTTCCTCTAAGTCCTATCTCAGTAAGCTGCCTTACAAGGGTAAGCTCTTAAGAAGATGGTAAAGGACCTGGGTGATGACAAGGGCGCAAGGCTTCTGGAAGATAAGCCTTAGGGGCCTAAGTCAGTGGCTCCTTCTAGGGGTCAGCCTCATGACTATTGCCATTTTAGAGTGGCCAGATTAGCCCCTTTTCAATGGGGTCAATATCTTTCTCGAAGCCAGCCCTTTTGAGGGCAAAGAGGAACAGGCAGAGGATATTATTCTGGAACTCCAGTGGGCACAATGAAGTGAGGCAAGTCCAGGCAGAATCAGTTGCTTTAGGAGGGCATATACAGTTCTTTCACTCCGCTTGGGCCCATATAACAATGGACCAGTGAAT
The DNA here is from genome assembly GCA_033557465.1 of Ichthyophis bannanicus. Lineage (NCBI taxonomy): Eukaryota > Metazoa > Chordata > Amphibia > Gymnophiona > Ichthyophiidae > Ichthyophis > Ichthyophis bannanicus. The sequence continues at coordinate 299,216,944 of CM066037.1, forward strand.
TCTGGAAATTGTCTGCGAAGGCTACGCTCTGGAGATCACTCGTCTGCTCTCCGATGCCTTTATATCTTCGTGCCAGGCTCCACCCAAGGCACAGGCAATGTGCGACAGACTACAGCATCTCCTCCATCGACAGGCAGTGGAATCAGTTCCGCCCGACCAGTTAGAATTAGATCATATATTTTGTAGTTCCCAAAAAGGAGGGAACTTTTCGTCCAAGCCAGGATCTCAAAGGGGTCAATCGAGCCTTATGAGTATCACATTTTCTTATGGAAACTCTGCAGTCTGTCATCGTGGCCATCACAAAGGCAAGTTTTTGACAACTTTGGACCTTACGGAGGATTATCTTCACATACCCATTTGACCCGAACATCAGCAGTTCCTCCATTTTGCTCTACTCAGGCTTAGCCCTAGCACTAGGCAAACTAGGTGGCTGCCTAGGGTGGCAGAATTTTAGGGGCAGCATTGCTGTAGACTTTGCTGAAGAAGGGATCAAATTTTCACCCGATGCTGTAGACTGATCAAAGTACTGGGTGCATCAGCAGCATCGGGTGAGTCGTCGTCCAGCAACGTGCACACATCATTTTTTTTTTTTTCCATTTAAATACCTTAAAATGATTTTCTTTGAAGTTGCTTACAGGAAGCCCAGGCAATCCTCTGAGTTATCTGAGAAAGTTCCTCCCAGAGGAATTAACGGGGTTACTTACCTGTAACTGGAGTTCTCTGTGGACAGCAGGATAAGTCAGTCACACCTGGTGTCATCCTCCGGGCGGCGCCATAGTACAGAAGTGCTCTCTAGAGCTCAGAAAGATGAGACTTTCTGAGCCCACCCAGGTAGCCCACCTCACCGCTCCGCCCCCTAGCCACCAGTAAGTTCCAAGCTAGTCCACCGGCTAGGGAGCGGTCCCCTTAGGAAGGCCTCCTCCAGGGGAGGCGGGTGGGATTGTGTGGCTGAATTATCCTGCTGTCCACGGAGAACTCCAGTTACAGGTAAGTAACTCCGTTTTCTCCATGGACAAGCAGGATTGCGTCAGCCACACCTGGTGTCTCCCTAGCTTGATATACTGGGGGGAGGAGGCCCTTGGTTAGCGCATGGACCTGGATACACTAATCAGGGACTTAGTCCAAACAAGATCAGCAACTGTATGTTTATTCAAGATCTGAGAAGAAAGTGCAACAGTGCTACAGCAATAGATTTGTGCATCGAGGTGCGAGCAGCATAATAGTGTCAAACAGTGCAACAACAACAGTGCAACAGTGCAAACAGCAAGTTAGGATCAGTGTAAACAGTGCAACAGTAGTGTCAATTGCCCATGTAGCAGAGGGCTAGAGCAATTGTATACAGGCAACACGACCAAGTGGTCGGAGCTAGCTTCTGCCCGTCGTTACACGTATTGGGTAGAGGCCGTGCTCAATCGCGCTTCGTGGCTGTGGAGAGGACAGCCGTGCCGAGAGCACAATCCTCCTGAGAGCGGAGGTCGAGGCAGTAGTGTCTCTGGAACGTGTGCGGGGAGGACCAAGTGGCCGCTCTGCAGACATCGACCAGTGGCACTGCGCGGAGGTTGGCAATCGAAGTGGCCAGAGCCCTAAGATGGTGGGGGCCCACTCTTGGGTGCTCACTGGTGCCTGAAGGCTCGAGGCAGTAAGAGACACAGGCGGAGACCCAGTGGGACAGTGTCCTCTTGTTGACGGGTCTTCCGGGTCTGTTCGGGTCGAAGGAAACGAAGAGTTGCTTGCCCTGCCGGATAGTTTGCGTTCTTTGCAGGTAGATCCGGAGAGCCCTGAGACAGTCGAGAGTGTGCAGGTGTCGTTCCTCGTCCGAAGAGTGAGGTTCCGAGAAGAAAGATGGAAGCTCTATGGACTGGTTAACATGGAAGGCCGAAGATACTTTCGGCACGAACCTGGGGTTGGTCCGCAGGGAAGCATGGGTCTGATGCAGGTGTGTGTAAGGAGGATATGATACTAGAGCATGTAGTTCGCTAATCCTCCTTGTGGATGTGATGGCCACGAGAAACAGCGGCTTCCAGGAGGCAAATTTCATGTCTGTTGACTGGAGAGGTTCAAAGGGTTCTTGTGTCAGGCGTTGCAGGACCGTGTTGAGATCCCAAGGTGGTACAGGTCGTCTGATCGGAGGCTTCAGATTCGACAGGCCCTTCATAAAGCGCGACGTAAGGGGCAGTGCCCTGATGGAAGTGGCCCCTGTTGGCGGTGAATGGAAGGCTGCTATCGCCGAGAGGTGTACTCGGATGGACTGCGTTTGCAGGCCAAGGTTAGACAGGGGCGTGAGGTACTGCAGGACATTGGGAAGTGGGCATGCGGTGGGCTCGAGGCCTTGGTTTGCGCACCAGGTGCTGAATCTTCTCCATTTAAGGCCATAGGACTTCCTGGTGGAGGGTCTCCTGGCCACTAGCACCACGTCCTGCACTTCGGCGGGTAGCTGGAGATTGGAAAGGTTTAGCCGCTCAACCTCCAGGCAGTGAGAGGCAGGGCTCCGAGGTTGGGGTGCCGTATGCTGCCCTCGTACTGTGTCAGCAGGTCCGGTCTGAGAGGTAGTCGCTTCGGGGCTCCCTGCGCTAGGCGCAGTAGTAGGGCAAACCACATCTGGCGCGGCCAGTAGGGAACTACCAGGATGGCGTTGGCTTTGTCCTGAACAATCTGTTGCAGCGTCGCTGGGATGAGGGGCGTTGGCGGGAAAGCATACACCAGAGACCACTCCCCCCAAAACACGTCGAATGCATTCGCCGCCAGCTTCCTGGTTGACGGGTGCCTGGAGCAGAACAGGGGGCATTTGGCATTCTGTTCTGTGGCGAAAAGGTCGACGTTCGGAGACCCCCAGTGCTGGAAGAGATTGCCGGAGACCTCTGGGTGCAGAGCCCATTCGTGGGGCTGGAGCTGTCTGCTCAGTCTGTCTGCCAGGATATTCTGGTCCCCTAGGAGATAGGATGCCCGAAGGTAGCATTCGTTTCTCAAGGCCAGGGCCCATATCAGTGTAGTCTCCTTGCAGAGGGGACGTGAGCCGGTGCCCCCTTGTTTGTTGACATAGAACATGGCCACCTGGTTGTCCGTCCGGATGAGGATTGATTTCCCGCACAATTGTGGGAGGAATGCTTTCAGAGCATATCTCATGGCCCTTAACTCGAGGAGGTTGATGTGCAGACGCCTCTCTTGTTGGGACCACTCCCCTTGAGTACGGAGGGATCGCATGTGCCCCAGCCAGTGTTCGATGCATCCGTAGTGAGAACAACCTGGTGATCGCGGGGGTGGATGTCCTTGCCCACTGACAGGTTGACTGGTATCGCCCACCAGCGAAGCTGGGTATGGATCTGTGGCGTCATCGTGATTACGGTGGAAAGAGGTTGATTATTGCTGGTTCCAGCAAGTGCATAAGTGCCATTGAAGAGGGCGCATCCGCAACCTCGCCATGGGAAGGACTGAAGTGGTGGCCGACATGTGTCCCAGAAGGCGCAGGATGGCTCTCACTGAGGAAGTCTTTGCCTCGGTCGCCTTGCCTGCCAGCACTGTGATGGCGGACAGTCTGCATTCTGGGAGGTAGGCCTTCGAAACCTTGGTGTCGATCACGGCCCCTATGAACTCCAGTCTCTGGGCCGGCGAGAGATGTGACTTGTTGAAGTTGATGACAAACCCCAGGGAGGATAGCAGTCATGGTTGTCTGTAGGGCCTCCTGTAACTCCGGGGCTGAAGGGGCCGTGAGGAGCCAGTCGTCCAGGTACGGGAAAACCGCTATGTTCTGCCTGCGGAGGTGGGCTGCCGCCACGGCTACACACTTCGTGAAGACCCGCGGAGCAGGGGACAGCCCGAAGGGTAAGACTCTGTACTGGTAGTGCTGGCCTAGCACTTGGAAACGGAGGTACTTCCTGTGCGACTTGTGAATGCGGATGTGGGTGTACGCGTCCTGCAGATCCAGTGACGCCATCCATTTGCCGGGCTGAATCAGGGGGAGGATGGCGTTTAGGGAGTACATCCTGAATTTCTCTTTGCTGATGAACTTGTTGAGCCGGCGGAGATCTAGGATGGGACGGAAGCCGCCAGTCCTTTTGGCAATGAGAAAGTACCTGGAGTAAAAACCAGAGTTCTTCTCGGGCGGGGGGACCTCCTCTATGGCCCGAGAGTGCAACAGATGTAGTAGTTCCGCGGCCATGGCCAGGCGCAGTTGTTGGGGCGTGTCGCTGACTGGAAGAGAGTTCTGATGGGGAGGGGCCACAAAGCATATGCAGTAGCCCTCCCGGATGACACGCAAAACCCAGGAGTCAGAGGATATTCGCTGCCACTCTGGCAAAAAATAAGTCAGGTGCCCCCGATCCGATGGGTTGCCCGTGATCCGGCGTCAAAAGGAGGGTCCACCTTTGTTGGTGGGCGCGCTGGTCTTCTTTTGTTTGCGGTCCCTCTGTGGGTTTCGCTGGTGAGGGGGTCCCTGGTAAGAATTGCTCTTATATCTGTTGCTTTGCCATTTGTGATTTGAAGGATACCTCTTGTTGGAGGAGTAGTTAGGTTTCCTCTGGAATTTGTTCCTCTGGGTGCCACTGTGGCGCTCAAAGCCGTCCTCCGCCAGGGTCTGTAGCGTGGTACAGTGCTCCTTCATATCATTGACAGTATCTTTAACCTTGTCGCCGAAGAGTGACTCGCCGGAGCAGGGCGCGTCCGCAATCCTGTCGTGTGTGTCGTCCCGCAGGCCAGACGCCCTCAGCCATGCCCATCGCCTCGCTGAAATGGCTGTCCCAGCGGTTCTCAGCGCTGTGTCGAAGGAGTCAAAGGTAGCACTGGCCAGGTGCTTGCTGCACTTGGACATGTCGGCGAGTGCCGTTGATGCCAAGATCTGAGACTCTTTTGGGAGGGAAGTCATAGCGGCTTTTAGGTTCGCCATGCACGCATCCTGGAAGAGGACTTGCTGGAATTGGTGAGCCGCTATTTTCGCGTTAAGCATGGCTCCTTGGTATACTTTCCTCCCGATATCATCGAGGAGCTTGTGGTCCCGACCCGGTGGGCTGTTGGCATGTGTGCGTGAAGACTTAATGCGCTTGAGGGTTGAGGACACCACGATGGATTGATGCAGCTGTGAAGATGCAAAACCTGGAACAGGCTGCACCTGGTATTTTGTTTCCAGCCTCCTGGGAAAGGGGCGGCCAGATGCTGGGGTCTGCCAGAGTATCAAATGACTGTCTCGGAGTGTCTGGATAGGCAACGTGAACACGGTTCTCGGGGTGGCTAGGTATTTCAAGACCTCCGGCACCGTCATCTCCTTGTCGTCCAGGCCTTGTAAGGACAAGGTAGATGCAAGTTTGAGCAGAAACTTGGGATAGGTGAGATCCTCAGCGGGGGGAGGTTCCTCAGGATCCGGGGAGCGTGCTCTATCTGGGGTCGCCCTTTCAAGCTCGTGGTCTGCCGACCCCACAATCGCCCCTCCAAGATCGCCCCTTTCAGTGTCCGGGGGTGGGTCACCCGAGGGTCTGTTGCATGGTGAGGGTGCCCGGTGCTCCCCGATCGGCGGATCTGTCTCCCGGATATCAAGCTGTGAGACTGCTGGGAGTGGAGCTTGATGAGGCAGATGTGAAGGGGCTGCCACTGCAGACTGTTTAAGGAGCTGAGACAGCAGGCGTACCATGGAGCTGGATGCAGATTTGCTCCGATGGCTGTGACAGGGGCTGGGGGAAGTTGAAGGGCTCACATGGCTCCTCCTACGCTTTTGGCGCCGATGCCTGCTGTGGCGTCTTGACGAGCGGCTGCCTCAATGCCTGTAGCTGTGATGCTGGCTGGACGAGCTGCTGTTGCTACTGCGGCTGGAACCGCGGTGGTGCTTGCCCCTATTTTTGCAGTGCTTCGAGCTCCGCTTCCGGCGTGAAGAGCGGCTACTGCTTGTGCTGCTGGAGAGGTCGCGCCGTCCATGCTTCTTCCCTTTGCGGCGGGTCCGTCTCTCGGAGCTGCTGCTATGCCTTCGGCGTGCGGGGGATTCGGCGCCAAGGAGAGAGGCGTTGCCATGGCTCCCTGATGATGCCGAGCGATAGCGAGGCTCGTGGGTGGGGCTGGAGGACCGGCGCCAGCAGACATCGCTGGCCGCATGGGTTTCAGTGTCCACAGGCTTGCCGTAGGAGGGGGCGGAGTTGGAGGACTGCCTTCCGGAGATGGAGGACCTGGACCGGGCGCCATCTTCTGCCACCACATGGCTCTCCCTGGATCGCTTCTCCGATTGGGAGTTGGAAGGCCTCACCTCCCCCGACGAGACCACCGCGGGCGACAGGCACGGCGGTGGGAGTCCAGATTGGAGGGTCTCAGCACCGCGGTTATGGAAGGAGGCCGCACCGGGCGTATCCAGAGCCGGGGCATGCAGGGAGATGGCCGGAGCAGAAGCAGGTACTGGGAGGGAGGGAAAAGCAGTACTTGCGCTTTCGGAGAGGAATTCTTTGAGATTATGTCCCCGGATCTTCAGAGCTCTAGGGGACATTCTCCCGCAATGCTCAGTCTTCAATTTTGTGGTCCGGCCCCAGGCAACGCAGGCAGCTGCCATGTGTGTCCATAATACTCATATTTCTCTTGCAGAGGAGGCATTTTTTAAATCCTGGTTTTGTCATGGTTTCACAAAAAAATTAGCAAAAATAACAAATTGTTGAAGAGAGAGAGCAGGGTCCGACTTGCTGGCAAGGCGGAAGGAATAAATACTGGTGGCTAGGGGGCGGAGCGGTGAGGTGGGCTACCTGGGTGGGCTCAAAGTCTCATCTTTCTGAGCTCTAGAGAGCACTTCCGTACTATGGCGCCGCCCGGAGGACGACACCAGGTGTGGCTGATGCAATCCTGCTTGTCCATGGAGAATGAGGATTGCTCAGGCTGCCTGGAAGGAACTTTAAAGAATACTAATTGTTAAGATAATTGAATGAAAAAGAGGTGTGTGCACGCTGCTGGATGATAATGCACCCAGTAATTCAATCACTCCTACTCTGTCTCATAGCATTGACTGAATTATCGGTGCATCAACAGCATCGGGTGAGAATGCTTTCTCCTTCATTTAATTCTGCCATAGTGCTGGGGCTACTTTCTGAGGAGAAGGCCAATACTGAAAGAAGGAAGAGCTTAAAGGAAGGGGTGGGTGAGGGGTAGAGCTTAAGGGAAGGGGTAGAGTTTGCATGAAAGAAAGGGGTGGGACATAAGGGTAGGATTTGTGCTAAGGATGGAAGATAAGGAAAGTGGTAGCGCACAAGGGAAGGAGCAGGGTTGGAAGAGAAAAGGAGAAGATACTGTGAGTGCATTAAGGAAGAAGGGAAGGGAGAGAGTGAAAGGCCTGAGAGAGTGCAAAGTTGGCTAGTAGGGGAGGAAGAGTATATAGGGGATGGGGCGGAGGGAAAAAAGGGATTTAGTGTAAGAGAAGTGAAAAATAGGAAATGGGTATATTGCAAGAGGATGAGGGGGACAAGGAGTAGGTGCAGGAGGATGGGAAAGTGCAGACACATGCCTACTTCTCCAACACACATGGATACACAACCACCCACCACACACACATACATACTCAGACAGCCCCCAGATGTACATACATGCACAGAGCCATCAAGACAGACAGACAGACAGACAGACAGACACACACACACACACACACACACACACACACCCTCACACACCCACACACACACACACACACACACACCCACACACACCCTCACACACCCACACACACACACACACACACACACCCTCACACACCCACACACACACACACACCCTCACACACACACACCCTCACCTGCCTGATTCTGCAAATGGAGGAAACACTGTAAGTGTACACTTTTTAACTTGCTAATACTTCCGGTGACGCGGCCAAGAAAACCCAGGAGCTTCTGGGTCACCAGGAGTCAGGACTGACTCGAAGGCACACATTGCATTGCAAGGGGAGATGTGATAGAGGTCTATAGAATAATGAATGGAGTGCAATGGGTAAACATAGATCGGTTGTTTACTCCTGCAAGAAGTAGGAGGACTATGGGACATGCAATGAAGCTACAATGCAGTACATTTAAGACTAATCAGAGAAAATATTTTTTTCATTCAACAAGTAATCCTTGCCAGAGTCTGTAGTAAAAGCTGTTAGTGTAGCTGGGTTTAAAAGAGGTTGGAACAAATTCCTGGAGGAAAAGTCCATTAACTATTAAAGAGAACTAAGGAAATCCACTACTTACCCCTGGGATAAGTAGCATGGAATCTATATATCTTTTGGGAACCTGAATTGGCCTCTGTTGAAAACAAGATACTGGACTTGATGGACGTTTGGTTTGACCCAGTATAGCATTTCTTATGTAAAATTCTCACATCTCTTCCCTTTTTAATTTAATTACCCTGTCTTCAAATGATTTTGTGAGTGATGTAACTCCCCAGCAGAGTTCTTTCAAGTTGCTTGATGGCAGCCTGGGCAATTCTCTGCCTTGTCCCCCCCCCCTCCTTCCCCCCCCCCCCAAAAAAAGGAAATGATCTCACATGCGCAGTTCCATTATTGTGTCCTCATAGCTGATGTGAGATCTTTACTTAGTAGCAATGCAGTTTGCTCTGGAGCATGGCAACAGAGTTGATTTTTGGCCTGTACATCTGATATCTAGCAGCACTATATAATTTTGTGGTAGTAATGAATAGAAACATAGAAATATGATGATAGAAAAAGACCACATGGCCTATCTAGTCTGTCCTTCCATATCAACAACTACAACAGTCCCCTTTTTTCCTTTAGAGATCCTCTGTGTTGATCCCATGCTTTTTTTAAATTCAGATACTGTCCTCATCTCTACCACCTCCACTGGGAGACTATTCTACAGATCCACCACTCTTTCCGTAAAGAAATATTTCCGCATATCACTCCTGAATCTATCCCCCTTCACCCTCATCCCATGTCCCCTCGTAGCAGAACTTGCTTTCAGTTGAAAGAGGCTCTCCCCCTGTACATTTATACCACAGAGATATTTAAACATCTCAATCATATCACCTCTATCCCACCTTTCCTCTAAGGTGTACATATTAAGATCCTTAAGTCTGTCGTCATATGCTTTATAATGAAGACCACTAACCATTTTAGTAGCCACCCTCTGTACTGACTCCATCCTGTTTATATCCTTTTGAAGGTGCGGTCTCCAGAATTGCATACTATACTTCAAATGAGTTTGCACCAAAAACGTATTGTATGATTGAAGCAGTTAAGCTTCAGTGTTGCATTCCAGAAAGTGGTGACCCATCAGTGCTGGATAATAAGGGGTTGGTGCATTGGAAGCTCGGTGATACAGAAGTGCTTCACTTTATATATTAAGGGATTTAATGAAGTGAGTGAGAGCATATGGCAGTGAGCATTTACTTTTCTTGTTTTGCAACTGCTGATGAATTCTCTATAAACACTGACATTGAGTAACTACTGTTAATCTGATTAGTGTCTTTGTTTAACAGAATCTACCCTTAAATCTGCTGTCTCAGCTTGACTTTGCAGCACACCACAAGATTTTTAATGTAGTATGTTCAGAAAAGATAATACTAAAATCTATACATGCACAGATAACTTAAAGTAGTTTATAAAATGGTTGCCAGAAAGCAAGGTATTCTACAACAGTTTCTGAAGTTTGTCAGACGGCTGCCTGGGTGAGAATCTAAACAGTCTTGGCAAGTGCATATATCTATATGATTTGCAAGGGATTGTGGGCAATGCAGTTCATTCACACCAGACACAGCTGCTCACAATAATTAGTTGTGCTTTTGGGTAAAGCCAATAAGATATTTATTTATGGGGTTATTTCTCCCAACACAGATATGCTTGGTAGCACATAAATCAGGTTACTTGCTTTCAGTGTTAAACTTGAAAAAAACAAAATCAGGAAACAACATTTGAACTTGTCAGGCAATCAAAGCAAAATAAATAAGACCTGGTTGGCAACAAACTGGTCTTTTCTGTAGGCTTTAGCTAATATTCTCTTAGCAATGTATCAAACAACAAACCAAAAGCCACAAAGAAGAGAAAAACTGTTCTTTTCAGGTTAACTTCTTATATCTTCCCACATAGATTCAGAAGTGATTCTCTCAGAGCCCACAAGCAATTAGGTAAGGCTCAATTGCTAGCAGTTATCCAGCTGAAACCCCTTAGCTGGCTTGCTTTCTACTGCGTGGCTAGAAATCCTACACAGGAGCTTTTCTGAGTAGATTAAAGAACAAGTTTGTATTTCTTTGTGATGGTTGCTGTACTTTATAACAGAAAATCACCAAAGGAGTTTAGACAGAGAGCAGTCCATGTAAACAGATTCTTCATCTGCTATCACCCCCTCTTCTTCAACAAGCATGGGTTCAATATCATGGATTGGCACAGATGAATCTCCCAATGGAGCACTTTCAGGAGAATACTTGTTTCCCTGCTGTCTTTCAAGGTTATAGCTAGGGCATAGATCAGTGTTCATACCTGAGCTTCCATTGCTGTTAGAGTTCCTCTCTATATAGCCTGGCCAGTATGTAGTCCAGTTCTTATGTCCAGCCTTCCAATCCAGATCCCTGGACACTGGATCTCTCTTCACATACCTTCTGGCACGGGTCTTAGGGTCCCTTCCACGTGCAGCCGTCTCCCTCACAGGTACCGTCTGGAGATTCCTAGCTCTGCAGCACCATTCCTCTGGCTTTCCCCAGTCCAATGGTGTATGCTGGCCCTTGGAATGCCTCCCAGTATACGTACTGCTTTGGACTCTTCTAGACCTCTCAAAGGCTTTTTCTCCTCTTTCTTCCAAAGGGTTTCTTTCCCTCTCTGTCCGTCCGGTTTGGCTTCTGCTTCTGATGATCCTCCTGATGATGAAGATGATCAAGCTCAAGCTCATTCTCTGTAGAATAAACTCTACCTTTATTCTGCTTAGATGAGTGCTCCTCCCTAACACAGCGCAGCTGTGCTGAATCAGGCCCTGCCCTTTGAGATGAGTGCTTAGGGATTACCTCATAGCCCTCCTGATTGAACACACGTTTCCCCACTTCAGCTCCTCTAATGGCCGTTGGAAACCTGGTGCATTCTGGGACTGGTAGTCTTTTATGGGAAAATTCTGTTTTCTTATTTCTACCAGAACTGACAGGTTGCTTGTTCAGAGTCACTTCACCTTTTCTATAGCTCCTTCCTGAGCTATGATAAGCTTCCTTATCACAAGTTTTTATATCTGAAATTTTAAAGCAAACATGTACCATTTGCAGAGTGGTGATGGGTGTAGTGCAGCCTATGTTATAAAACACTTAAGGCTCTATGTACTAAACTGCAGAGTCACTTTACAAAGTGCACTTCCCAAGGAATATAGCACAAATCACACGGAAATTTAGAAACAGTTTAGGCGTGTTATGCTGTTTTTTGTATGAAATGTACTTTGCAGTGGTAACCATTTGTAGGAAGCTTATGTAAATTTGCCATTAATGAGCTGTTGTGATGCAAAATCATGAAAAGCAGTTCATTAATGCATAAAAACCATGAAACCTAGCGTGCATAAAAGGCGTATTTCACTGAAAAAATAACTATAAGGGCTGTAGTTTTTTTTTCCAGATTAACAAAAAAGCACTCCTCATGTGGTGGCATGAAAAAAATTAAATCCAGAATTGGAAGTACCATTGGACCCCTTTCCCCAAGGGAACCTGAATTCCCTGTTGGCTCAGTGTGCGCGTTATTCCTCAGCCCCAATGTGATGCCGGCTGACTCCTAGCGAGTGTCTCACAGTACTGCTGCTAGGGGTCAGGTTGCCATGTTAAGAGGCAGTCACTGTTCTGGCAGCCTATCAAGCAAGAGCAAAAAGGGGGTCACCCTTGGGGTGAGTTGGATCTCTGCTCCCCTATATATTTCACTTTTATGTAGTAGGGCTTTGGACAGCAAGTTGGGAAAGAAGTGTGTAGGGCCCACTGGGTCATCGGGATCTTGAGGTTCCCCTGGGGTTTGAAGGGGGAGGAACTCCAATTCAAGGCAGTGAGCCCTTTAATTTGTTTGCACCACTATTTGAAGAGCAGATTTTTTTTCTTAATTTCTCAAGAGTTTGCTTCTTTGTTTCTCTATTTGCTGGTTCTTGATATTCTACTCCAGCCATGACCCTGAGTGATGTACAACAACCCCCCCCCCCCAGTAAAAACATATACCATGTCCCACAGTATATCAAGATGCATTGACAAATAGTGCTTAATCTCCAGGAACAAGCAGGAATGAGTCTTCACATATGGGTATCGTCGGTACCGATGGAGCCTGCACGGGAACGCTCCCCAGCGTCCAAAAGGAAAGCTTTTGGGAGCGTCCCACAGCGCCTGCGCGCTGCCTTCCCGCCTTTCCTAACCGCCTCTCTCCAGTTCTTCTTTTCCGCGGAGCCAGCAGGTCTTGTTTCCTGTCACCGCTGAAGAATTTCTTATTTTCTTTTATTTTTCTTTAGTCGCGTGTCTGCCTTCTCGATTCCGGACCGGTACTACCGGTCTTTTTTCTTTCTTTAAAAAAAAAACAAACACACTTTTACTCTCTTCAGTGCATTTTTTCTTCTGGGGCCTTAGGCCTACAGATATATTTTTCCTCATGGAAAAACCCGCCTCCGGGTTTAAAAAGTGCACGAAGTGCAGTAGCACTATTTCTGTCACAGACACCCATGACTGGTGTCTAAAATGTTTAGGTCCTGACCACTCCATTGCGGATTGTGAGTCCGGTTCCATGATGTCTAAAAGAGGGTTACAGAATCGGGCAGCCAAGCTCAGTGTCCTGTTTCCCTCCGATGCAGCTTCTGTGGCATCGACGTCTTCCAGGGCTGCTTCTTCATCCCATGGATCTCAGGTAACCAAACTTAAATCTGGCCGGTCCTCAAAGAGTTCATCTCCCTCCAAGTATCGAGATGCCCCCGGGCTTACTCTTGAGGAACCCTCACCAGCAAAATTACCCCGGCGGGAGGCTCCGGCTTCCAAAGCACTACCTATGGGGTCACAGGTTGACATCGATGGCTCGGCCTCGACCGATCACCTGTTACAATGTTCTGGGGTACCGGTGCTCTCCACCGATACCGACATCCAGACATTGGTGGCATTAATGGATCAGAATATCCTGACCATGCAGCATGCCATCACGGCATTCATACAAGCTGCGACGCCTACGGTACCGCAACAAACCCCGTTGTCGGTACCCGTACCGATACCGGTTCTGATACCAGTACCGCTTGCATCGACATCAGCATCGACGGCAGCGGTACGCTATCCAGTGATGCCCATCAGTACCGACATGGTACTGATTACTCCCGATGTCGATACCTCCCGGTACCCGTATCGGGCTTTGCGAGAGCATCCAGACAGTCGATACTTCGATTCCTCTGAAGACTCTGATTCTTCAGAGGCCTCAATTGAAGCATCGGGGATCCTTCCGCAGGAACCCTCTTCTCCAAAAAGGAGAATGTCTCCTCCTGAAGATTTGTCTTTTCAGGACTTCATTAGGGAGGTGGCCAAAGGCCTGTCCATCTCAGTGACCTCTGAAACTGAACCTAGAGCCAAAAAATTAGATATCCTTCAATATCCTAAGGCTCCTAAAGAGGCAGCCACCTTACCAATACATGAGCATGTTGGGCATATGGGAGACTCCTCTTTCCACCTCCCCTCATTCCAGAAGGTTGGACACCATGTATCGTGTTCCTCCTTGTCCTGGTTTTCATAAGACTCAGCTTCCTCACCACTCCATTGTGGTAGAGTCTGCTATGAAAAAGATCAAGAGTACAAAAAGGCACTCCTCTGCTCCTCCAGGAAGAGAATGCAGAACCCTAGATGCCTTTGGCAGGAAAATCTTCCAGGCCAGTATGCTTGTAGCCAGAATCAACTCCTATAGTCTCTATATGGGGATGTTTCTGAAAGAAGTTACAGATCATCTGCAAACCTTATCTCCTTTTATGTCAGAAGATAAGAGAGAAGAATATATCACCTGGCTTAAACATGCACAGGATGTATCCAAGTTTTCCAACCGTGCAGCCTTTGACTCTTTTGAGGGGGCCAGTAGAGCCTTGGCTATTGCCATAGGTGCACGCAGAGTTGCTTGGTTGCAAGCCTCTGATTTGGAATCCTGGGTACAGGATGGTCTAGGTAACCTTCCCTGTACAGGCAAAAACCTGTTTGGCAAAGATTGGCAAGCAAAGGCCAACCAGATGGATGCTGAAAATTCTGCTTTAGATAGACATTCAAAGTCTACTACTGCTCCTTTTAAAAAGAGGTTGTTCAAAAAGGGATCTTTCCCAAAGAAAGGGAAATTTTCTTCTTATGGTCAGGTCTCTTCTCAAGGTCGTTTTGCTACAAAGAGACAGCAACAACCAAAACAGGCCAAAACCCAGGCTGCGAGGACTGCTACGGCCCAACAGCCTCAGCCTCCTCAGGGCCTTTGACTTTCCACTAGAGAACTTAGCCTTTCTGGCTCTAGAAAATCCAGAGCCTCTCACCATCCCAGGAAGGTTAGCTCACTTTGCTCCCAGATTGGGAACAAATCACAGCAGAGCAGTGGACCCTCTCCATCATAAGGGAAGGGTACAAACTTTATTTCTTAAACCTTCCTCCTCACACCATGGTGAAACAGTTCAATTCTCCAACATCTCTCCTCAACCTTCTAGGTCAAGAGGTTGCTACCCTTCTTGCCCAAGGGGCAATAGAAGAAGTACCCTTTCTTCAACAGGGCTCAGGGTTCTACTCCCCCTATTTTCTAATTCCAAAGAAAACAGGGGGCTACAGACCTATATTAGATCTCAGAGAATTGAACAAGTTTCTATGCAAGGAGAAATTCAAGATGACTTCTCTCGGAACTCTCCTTCCGTACCTCCAGAGTCAAGACTGGCTTTGTTCTCTAGATCTCAAGGATGCGTACACCCATGTTCTCATCCATCCAACACACAGAAGTTTCCTTTGGTTCCTTTACCAAGGAAAGCACTACCAATACAAAGTGCTTCCTTTCGGTCTGGCCTCTGCTCCAAGAGTGTTCACAAAATGCATGGCAGTAGTAGCTGCATTCCTACGCACTCTAGGAATATTCGTATTCCCATATCTGGACGACTGGCTCATCCGAGCTCCATCCCAGTCAGAGGCCCAGACTTCCCTAGCCTGCACAAGGCGTGTTCTTCAGTATCTGGGACTGGTAATCAACGTTCCAAAATCCCATCTTACCCCTACTCAGTCTCTAGAGTTCATAGGGGCCTTACTGGATACCACAACTGCAAGGGCCTATCTTCCCCAGGCCCGTTGCCTACGCTTGGTGCAGTTAGCCTCCCAGATTCAGTTAAAATCCCATTTAACTGCTCGAGAGATGTTGCAACTTTTAGGCCACATGGCATCCACGGTGCATGTGGTTCCCTATGCTCGCCTTCACATGAGAGCAGCTCAGTGGACACTATCCACCCAATGGACCCAGGCATCAGGTTGCCTGTCAGATAAAATAGCAACCTCCAGTCGCCTATTTTGGTCCCTCCACTGGTGGAAGTCCACTCAGAATCTGTTGCTGGGGTCCCCCTTTCAACAGGTGTTACCCCAAGCAACCCTTACAACAGATGCCTCTCCAAAGGGTTGGGGGATCATCTACGAGATCTCTCGACCCAGGGCATCTGGTCTCCACAGGAGACATCTCTTCATATCAACCTCTTAGAGCTCAGAGCAATCTTTCTGGCTCTCAGTCTTCCACACCCTGCTCAGTTACAAGACAGTCCTCATCCACATGGACAACCAGGTAGCCATGTTCTACGTGAGCAAGCAGTGAGGGACTGGCTCTCTGTCGCTTTGCAATGAAGCTCTGAGATTGTGGGCCTTCGCCAGAGAGCATCAAATCCATCTAATGGCAGTGTATCTTCCAGGGGTTCAAAACTCTTGGACCGACAGAGTCAGTCTCTTCATCTCAGGGCCTGGTTGCTGAAGGCCTAGACCTTCAAGATTTACACCTTTCTCAGCAGGTGAAGGATATCCTTCATGCTTCCAGAAAGCCTTCCACCAGACGTTCATGTGCTTTTAAATGGAAAAGGTTTTCCATTTGGTGTGCAGAGAAGGGTCTCAACCCTCTTGCAATACCTTTGAATTCTTTACTAGACTATTTGCTGCATTTATCCCATGCAGGCCTTAAAACAAATTCAGAGTCCATTTGAGTGCTGTTGCAGCATCCCTTAAGCCTCTCAATGGACAACCTATTTCCTCTCATCCTCTTATAGCAAGATTCATGAGAGGCCTTCTGTTGACTAAACCTCCCATTAGACCACCTCCAGTGGCATGGGACTTGAATCTGGTTCTTGGCCAGCTTATGAAGCCACCCTTTGAACCCTTAGCCACTACCTCCTTGAAATTCCTTTCCTGGAAGGTTATTTTTCTCATTGCAGTCACCTCAGCTCGCCGTATCAGTGAGTTGCAAGCTTTAGTGGCTAATCCTCCTTATACAAGGTTCCATCATGACAAGGTAGTCCTCAGAACTAATCCACACTTTATGCCTAAAGTGGTCTCGCCTTTTCATCTGAACCAGGAGGTCTATTTACCTGTCTTTTTTCCAGGACCTCATGCATCAAGTGCAGAGAGGAATCTTCATACCCTGGATTGTAAAAGAGCACTTGCTTTCTACTTACAAAGGACACAGCAACATAGAAAGTCCTCTCAACTTTTTGTTGCTTTTGATCCTTCTCATTTAGGACTTCCAGTCTCCAAGAGAACTCTGTCTAATTGGATTGCTCAGTGTATTTCCTTCGCCTACCAGAGCAAGAATCTATCTCCAGGAACAAGCAGGAATAAGTCCTCCCTTATGGGTACGTCGGAACCGACGGAGCCTGCGCGGGAAAGCTCCCCAGCTTCCCAGAAAGGAAGCTTTTGGGGCCTCCCACTGCACATGCGCGCTGCCTTCCCGCCTTCCTGACCAGCTCTCCTCAGTTTCTCTCTTTCCGCGGAGCCAGCAGGTCGTGTTCCTATCACCGCTGAAGAAATTATTGTTTTAGTTTGTTTCTTTAGACCGCGTACCTGCCTTCCCCATACCGAAACCGGTACCGCCGGTCTCTTTCTTTTTCTTTTAAAAAAACAACAACTTTATCTTGCACAACTTGGTGACTTCGGTTAGGCCTCAGGCCTACACAAATTCTCCTCATGGAGAAACCAGCCCCTGGTTTTAAGAAGTGTACCAAGTGTAGTGCTGTTATTTCTGTCACAGACACCCATGAATGGTGTCTTAAATGTTTGGGACCTGACCACTCCATTCCGGACTGCCCATCCTGCTCCCAGATGTCTAAACGTGGTTTGCAGAACCGGGCCAACAAATTCCATGTGCTGTTTGCTTCAGATAATCCAGCATCACAGTCATCCAGGTCTTCCTCTCCGGATGGATATCAGGTAACCAAACCTTCTTCAGGCAGGTCCTCAAAGAGCAAATCTCCTTCAAAGCATCGAGAGGCTCTCACTTTTGAATCTGAGGACCATGCCCCAGCCAAACAACCCCGGCGGGAAGCTCTGGCTTCCAAAGCACCATCTATGGGGTTACAGGTTGACATCGATGGCACGGCCTCGACCGATCACCTGTTAGACTGCTCTGGGGTACCAGCCCATACCGGTACCGACATCCAGGCAGCAGTGGCGTCTATGAGCAATACTGTTCAGACCATGCAGCAGGCCATGCTGGCTTTCATTAATGCTGCGACGCCCTCGGTACCGCATCCAGCGGTTCCGGGTCCGGTTCCGGTACTGTCTTCCATACCGGAACCGAGACCATCGTCTTCCAAACGCAGATCGGTTCCGCATGCCGGATCCGGGTTTTCACCCGATACCGATCCCATACCCGGTACGCCCGATGTCGATACCGATCGGTATGCGTATCGTGCGTTGGAAGCGAATAGAGGATACTCTGATTCCTCTGAGGATTTTGACTCCTCTGATGACTCTGATGAGTTCTCTTGTTCTTCCTGAAGAGCCTTCTTCCCCAAAGAGGAGAATGTCTCCACCAGAGGATTTGTCCTTTCAAGACTTCATTATAGAAGTAGCTAAAGGACTTTCTATTACTACATCCTCTGAGAAAGAACCTAGATCAAAGAAATTGGATATTTTAGGATACCCTAAGGTTCCTAAAGAGGCAGTCACCCTGCCTATCCATGAAATCCTTCAAGAACACTTGATGGACTTATGGGAGGCTCCTCTAACGTTGTCTCCTTATTCTCGTAGGTTGGACACCATGTACCGGGTCCTCCCTCCTCCTGGTTTTCAAAAGACTCAGCAGCCTCACCATTCCATTGTGGTGAAGTCTGCGCTGAAAAAGATTAAGAGTACCAAAAGGCACTCTTCTACCCCTCCAGGGCGAGAATGTAAGACCCTAGACTCTTTTGGTAGGAAAATCTTCCAGGCTAGTATGCTTATAGCCAGGATTAATTCATACAGTCTGTATATGTGCATGTTTCTAAGGGAACTTGCCCTAAAGGTACGGCATTTTGCCTCCTTTATCCCTGAGGATAGAAAGGAGGAGTTCATTTCTCTGGTGAAACAGCTTCTAGATGTTTCTAAGTTCTCCAACAGAGCAGCTTTTGATTCCTTTGAGGGTGCCGGTAGAGCTTCGGGCATTGCTATTGCAGCCTGACGACTTGCTTGGCTCCAGGCCTCTGACCTAGAACCCTGGGTCCTGGATGGCTTACGGAATCTGCCCTGTACAGGTGAGAACTTATTTGGTAAGGACTGGCAAATTAAAGCCACTCAAATGGACGCAGAAAATGTTACATTAGATAGACTTTCTAAGTCTACCTCTACTCCTGCCAAGAAAAAGTCTTTCAAGAGGCCTTACTACAAGAAGGCCAGATTTTCCACAAATACTGGCCAACAATCTTCTCAGCCTCGCTTTGCTGCTAAACGTCAGCAACCTAAACAGGCAAGGTCAAAGCCTGCAGCGTCTGCCACTCCTCAGCAGGCTCAACCCCCTCAGGGGTTTTGACTTGCCCCTAGAGAACTTAACATTTCTGGCTCTAGAACAACCAGAGCCCCTCACCATTCCCGGAAGGTTAGCTCACTTTGTTCCCAGATGGGGGCAAATTACATCAGAGCACTGGACCCTCTCTATCATCAGAGAGGGCTACAAACTTCATTTTTCCAACCTTCCTCCATATACCATGGTGAGGCACTTCAATTCTCCCCCATCTCTCCTGGGCCTGTTGGATCAGGAAGTCTCTTCTCTCCTTGTCCAAGGGGCAATAGAAGAGGTTCCTCTTCTTCAACAAGGGACAGGATTCTACTCCCCTTATTTTCTCATTACAAAGAAGACAGGGGGATTCAGACCTATCCTAGATCTGAGAGAATTGAACAAATTTCTGTACAAGGAGAAATTCAAAATGCTTTCTCTAGGCATTCTCCTTCCATACCTTCAGAGTCAGGATTGGCTTTGTTCTCTAGATCTCAAGGATGTGTACACACATATACTCATCCACCCATCCCACAGAAAATATCTAAGATTTCTGTTTCAGGGAAAACATTTCCAGTACAGAGTACTTCCCTTCGGCCTAGCCTCTGCTCCAAGAGTGTTCACCAAATGCATGGCAGTTGTTGCCGCATTTCTAAGAGGTCTGGGAATTTTTGTATTCCCATATCTGGACGACTGGCTCATCCGAGCTCCATCTCAGTCAGAGGCCCAGATTTCCCTGGACCGCACAAGGCACATTCTGCAGTATCTGGGACTGGTGATAAACCTTCCCAAGTCTCAACTTATCCCTACTCAGTCTCTGGAATTCATAGGGGCCCAGTTGGACACCACCACTGCAAGGGCCTACCTACCTCAAGTCCGGGGCCAACGTCTGGTGTGCTTGGCCTCCCAAGCTCAGTCCAGCAGTCACTTGACAGCCAGAGAAATGCTGCGACTTCTGGGCCACATGGCCTCCACGGTACACGTGGTGCCCTACGCTCGTCTTCATATGAGAGCAGCTCAATGGACCTTGGCCACCCAGTGGACTCAGGCATCAGGAGCGCTCTCCGACCAAATACTCACCTCAAAGCGTCTGTTTTGGTCCCTCCAATGGTGGATGTCCACCAAGAATCTGTTGTTGGGGGCCCCCTTCCAACCTTTGTTGCCCCAAACAACCCTCACAACAGATGCCTCCCAAACAGGGTGGGGAGCCCATCTTCAACACCTCTCCACTCAGGGTGCTTGGTCTCCACAAGAGACCACCCTTCACATCAACCTCCTGGAACTGCGAGCAATCTACTTTGCCCTCAAAGTCTTCCATACCCTCCTAGTCAACCTGACCGTCCTAGTCCATACAGACAATCAGGTGGCCATGTTCTACATAAACAAACAAGGAGGGACAGGCTCTCTGTCGCTTTGCAACGAAGCTCTCAGATTATGGGCCTTCGCCAGAGAGCATCAAATTCATCTTCTGGCAGTGTATCTTCCAGGGGTTCAAAACTCTTGGGCAGACAGACTCAGTCGAGTTCTGCTTCCACACAAATGGTCCCTACATATGGACCAGATAAACACAATCTTTCAGGAATGGGGAACCCCGGACATAGACCTCTTTGCAAGTCCGTGGAATGCCAAACTTCCCCGGTTCTGTTCCAGGACTCCGTATCAGAGAGCTCAGGCCAACGACGCCTTTCTCCTACATTGGGGTCAGGAATTCCTATATGCCTTTCCACCCATTCCTTTGATTCCCAAGACTCTGTTCAAACTCCAGAGGGATCACGGATCGATGATCCTCATAGCTCCACGCTGGCCACGCCAAGTGTGGTTCCCTCTACTTCTGCATCTCTCCCAGGGACCCTCCCTGGACCTGGGAGCTGCGCCAGACCTTCTCTCTCAGGAGGAAGGGACTTTGTGGCACCCAAACCCCAAGTCCCTACACCTCAGAGCTTGGTTACTGAAGGCCTAAGCCTTCATGACTTCAATCTTTCTCAACCAGTGAAAGATATCCTTCATGCCTCTAGGAAACCCTCCACGAGGCGTTCCTATGCTTTCAAATGGAAACGCTTTTCCATTTGGTGTGCTCAACAGGGTCTTGACCCTCTAGCACTTCCTTTGAATTCTCTATTAGACTATCTCCTGCATCTTTCCAATGCAGGCCTTAAGACGAATTCAGTAAGAGTCCATTTGAGTGCTATTGCAGCATCTTTACAACCAATAAATGGACAACCTGTCTCCTCTCATCCTCTTATCTCACGGTTCATGAGAGGCCTGACTCTAACCAAACCTCCCATCCGGCCTCCTCCGGTAGCATGGGATTTGAACCTAGTTCTAGGTCATCTTATGAAGCCACCTTTGGTTTCTACCTCCTTGAAATTTCTTTCCTGGAAGGTCATTTTCCTTATTGCAGTCACTTCGGCTCGCCGCATCAGTGAACTACAGGCCTTAGTGGCTCATCCACCTTATACCAGATTTCATCATGATAAGGTGGTCCTTAGGACGAATCCCCACTTTATGCCCAAAGTGGTCTCGCCTTTTCATCTTAATCAGGAGGTATATCTACCTGTCTTTTTTCCGGCTCCTCATGCATCCAGTGCAGAGAGGAACCTTCATACTTTAGATTGTAAAAGAGCTCTTGCCTTTTACCTCAACAGGACTCAGCCACATCGAAAGTCTTCCCAACTTTTTGTGGCTTTTGATCCTTCTCATTTGGGACTTCCAGTCTCCAAACGTACACTTTCCAATTGGATTGCTCAGTGTATTTCCTTTGCTTACCAGAGTAAAAACATTTCTCTGGAAGGCCATGTCACAGCTCACAATGTGAGAGCCATGGCCACTTCTATGGCTCATCTTCACTCTGTATCCATAGATCAGATCTGTCGAGCCGCCACCTGGGCCTCGGTTCATACCTTCACAGCCCATTACTGTTTGGACAAGGACTCCCGCCGGGATGCCTTGTTTGGTCAGCCTGTCCTCAAACACCTGTTCCATACTTGAACAACTCCTGCCCACCTTCCCAGGATGGATGCCTGAGATCCATACGAAGATGGTGAACCCTTGAGAGGGGATCTCCCAGGCATCTTAGCTAGGGAGTCCCCATAAGTGAGGACTTATTCCTGCTTGTTCCTGGAGATAGCACAGTTACTTACCTGTAACAGGTGATCTCTGGGAACAGCAGGAATTAGTCCTCACAACCCACCCACCTCCCCTAGGAGTTGTATCTTCTATCTATCTTCCTTTCCTCTCTCTATTGTCTCAGCTATAAACTCGAACTGAGGAGAGCTGGTCAGGAAGGCGGGAAGGCAGCGCGCATGTGCAGTGGGAGGCCCCAAAAGCTTCCTTTCTGGGAAGCTGGGGAGCTTTCCCGCGCAGGCTCCGTCGGTTCCGACGTACCCATATGTGAAGACTTATTCCTGCTGTTCCCAGAGATCACCTGTTACAGGTAAGTAACTGTGCTTTCTCTGGAGGGCCATGTCACAGCTCACAATGTGAGGGCCATGGCAGCCTCTATGGCTCATCTTAACTCTGTGTCCATTGACCAAATCTGTTGAGCAGCCACCTGGGCATCAGTTCATACCTTCACAGCCCATTACTGCTTGGACAAGGACTCCCGCCGGGATGCCTTGTTTGGTCAGGCTGTTCTCAAACACCTGTTCCATACCTAATCAACTCCTACCCTCCATCCCTGACTGGATGCCTGAGATTCATGGATGCAGGTGGAGCCCTTCCCAGGGACTCACAATCTGGGTAATCTCCCAGGCATCTCTAGCTGGGGAGTCCCCATATGTGAAGACTCATTCCTGCTTGTTCCTGGAGATAGCACAGTTACTTACCTGTAACAGGTGATCTCTGGGAACAGCCGGAATAAGTCTTCACAACCCACCCACTTCCCCTAGGAGTTGTATCTCTCTATCTTTCCTTTCCTCGCTCTCTTTTGTCTCAGCTTTAAAACTCGAACTGGAGAGAGGCGGTTAGGAAAGGCGGGAAGGCAGCGCGCAGGCGATGTGGGATGCTCCCAAAAGCTTTCCTTTTGGACGCTGGGGAGCGTTCCCGCGCAGGCTCCGTCGGTACCGACGATACCCATATGTGAAGACTTATTCCTGCTGTTCCCAGAGATCACCTGTTACAGGTAAGTAACTGTGCTCTATTGCACAATGGGGCACACTGTTCACATTTCCCTCCAAAATGGAAAAAAAAACCCTGAATAAAATGAAAAATTCCATAAACACTGGAAACTAAAGCAAAAATATTTGGTCACACAATCCTAGTAATTGTGATTGCATAGTCAGGGTCAGCATAATTTAGTTGCACTATAATCTATCATCCATGTGATTGGCCAGCAAATTCCAGTCTTCCACCTCAGGCTGCCACATTTGTAAGCCACTGTTTGTTCCCGTTTGGTAGTCTGAAAGATCCATTTCTTTTCTCCTTTACCAATGTTATTACTGATCGGGGTCCTATATTTGTTTTTGCAACCTCTTGCAAGACTTATATGGCTTGTTGGAGTTGTGTGTTTTATGTACATAGATGGCATTCAGTTAACAGTTTTCAATGGAAACAGTTCTAGAACTAGGTTCCACGACATGAAGTTCCAAGAGGGTAGATTCGGAAATAATATAGACTTATTTTGCACCTCTTAGCTAAATTTTGTATTACATGGAGCCTCCCCCTTTTAGGAGCTTCTTAGAAACATCAGTTTGGCAGTTCCCTAAAAACATGACACACAAATTGGGTATTGCAAGTGCACACTTGACATGATTTGGTTATACTGTGTATGTGTCTTATTTGTCACATTTTAACAACTTGAATACTCCCGCCGACGACTCTTCTCCTCCTCCCCTACGCCCTTTCATATCAGCTTAAAAAATATGTAGCCTCAAAATAAGAAGAAATTAAACATATGCAGTGTAATTTTTTAAAAACATTTGTCTATCTGTTTTGATAATAGAATTGTTGTACCCACAGCCAATGCCCTTTTTAAAAATGGTCATTTTATTATGCTGTGTGAACCATCTCTACCCTGTCCTTGATTTTTTTTTTCTCTTATGGTACGGTTAGACCATTTTCAACAGATACCAGCATTGCTAATGCAAATCCTGACAATCTCTAACCAGCTATTATCTCCTCAGTTATTACCCAAGCAGAGACAATCTCCTGGGTCCAGTATTGCGTGCTTTGTGGATTAAGAGATCAGTGCTTAGAGGAGTCTAAGCAGCAGTAGTAACATGCATAGGAACTCATTAGTACAACTTCAACAAATATCCAGACTAAACAGCAGGGCATCCCATTAACCTTCCCAAGGGATTGATGCCACTGTAAATTCATCGAAATATGCCAGGGATTAGAGACTCCATGGTGGTTCTTGCCTCCCTGTTCTCTTCATATTTTTTCAAATTTGACATGTTTTTCAATCCATTATTGCCTGTGAGTGAGTACGTCCATAAGAATTTAAGATATGCCATGCTAGATAAGACCCAAAGGTTCATTAAGCCGTTGACCAGTCTAAATCATTAGAAGGACTTAACAAACCTCAAGACTAGATTAATTTCTTGTTGCTCAGACCTAGTGATAAGCAGTGGCTTTCCTTAAATCTATTTCTAAGTTATGCCATGGTTGTATATGGGGTTTCTTTTCAAGCATTCATTTAGACCCCTTTTAAGCCCAGCAATTCTAGATGATGCTTTGACATCTTCTGGCAACAAAATCCATAGCTTGATTGCATTTTGAATGGAAACATGTTTTCTTCAGTGTGTGAAATCTGCTACTTGTTTGATAGAATGTCCCCTAGTCCTTGTACTATTTTAAAGGGTAAATACCTGTTCTCATGCTTGTTCCACCCTGTTTGTGATGTTATAAGTCTTGATCATGCCTCCTTGGTCATTATTTGGTGAATTTAAATAATTCAAGAACACGGACATATCATGGGGCACACACTTGATCTTTTTTAAAAATTTTGAACCCAGAGCATCAATTCCTTCCCACTATAGTGCAAACTCCTAAGCAGATGATGCACTGTGGCTGACACTTGCCAGTGAGATCAGAGTAGTGCCATCTTGATGGGGGAAGGGGGGGTTTCACTCGGCACTGAGGATGACATGACAAGTGCCTTCGGAAGTCAAAGGGAGAGAGGATCAGACTGCAAGCCAGATGGTTTTGCTGAGGTGATAATTGTGAGGCCCTGTTACTCACAAAAGACCGATTACTAATTATCACTAATTTCCTGTATAGTCCAGATCCAAAAGTCAGTACAGGTGCAATCAGAATCTCTGTTTATTAGATAACTGATGGACAATACAGGCAGCGGAGAGGAGAGCTTCTGTCAGTCATCAGACACCAGACACCTCCAGAATTCCTCCTCCCCCGAGTACAATAATCATGTTACATATATACATTTTTTGCTTCCGTGTATGCATACAGTTTCCAAATCCATTCCTCTTTGGGTCCTCTCCCCTCCTCCCTCCTTCTGTTTCCTGTCATTGACCTTTCTGTCCCCTCTTATGTTCCTGTTTCAACATTCCCCAGGCCTCTCTGTCTTGCTTATACTCACCAGCTGTCAAAACCATCTACTGTCTTCAGGACTAACGGCTCAGCTTATACTTTTTTGCATGGTTTCCTGTGTACGTGCCCTCTGCACAAAGCCTCTGCATGGACTCTCCAGTCCAGGCATACACTTTGCTAAGGCTTATAATATATGATATTTCCTTATATGGTTCCTTATGCTGGCCTGGGGTTTTTTCTTTGTCCACAATATAGTAGTTTGGTTGACATATTAGAGCAGACATTTATAAAGGCCATTGAGTGATTATGAACCAGGAACATATCCCTAAACCTTATAATCCCTACATAATGGATAGAGCAACTATGATGGCTACGAATACTGTGTATACCATGGGCTGCCCGAAGAACAAACCAAAAAGCAAAAGGTCACTTTCAGAGTGAGAACACTTATCTAAACCAAAAAATCACTCCAATCATACCAACAAAAGAAAAACAAAAAACAAAAAAGTAAGGGATGTCCAAAGCACTCAAATACAACAGAGATGGAGGGAAGGTCTCAGAACAGCAGGCATCAACCAGAGACTGAGGAAAACCTCACTTTATAGGCCCTGTTACATCAAGGACCGACCCAACCACCTCACCATTATATGAAACACAGCTTCATGGTAAGTTGTATTAAACACAGCTTCACAATAAGAAACTAATATCAAAAAGTGAAATTCATCTTATCAAAAATATATAAATGATTTCTCTTAATCATAATAATCCCTTCTCATTATCATAATGATCCCAACGCCATACTCTTTGGCACCAAATACGTGTTTTGCAGCCAGTGCTTCTTCAAAGGGAAAGCTGAAAACACACTGTGGTCAGACAGATGAACCTTCCACATTGATGATTCAAATGCCCCCACGCCTGCCATAAAAACAAAAACAGACACACAAAAACTTACTCTTCACAAGATATCTTTGGATTGGAGCGATTTTTTTTGTTTCGAAGGACAAACCAGTCTACTAGAGAAGATCAAACCTAAGCTTTCCTTAGAAGCTCAGATGACAAGACTTCGACTTTCATACTTTGGACATATCTTGCGAAGAGAAAGACATTATGCTTGGCAAGGTAGAAGGTCGCCATAAAAGAGGAAGGCTGGCAATGAGATAGAGTGGTGCCCATAGCTGCTGCTATTATATCCATCTATCAACAATGAGCTGCTTGGCTGAAGACTGAACAAAGTTTAGGTCATCTATCCAGAGGGTTGCCAGGAGTCAACATTGACTTGGCGGCACTTAACAGCAAGGATTTTGTCCTCTGGAACTAAAGGTGGACAAAAAAATTATATCGCCTGGGTTTTAGTTCAAGTACTGAAACTAAGTAGTGCTAGCAAACGGTCAACTTCTGCGACCTTGTAGGGGGGAGTTAATGTCAGAAGTCACTTTCAGGTCAAATTCAGGATATTGTGGCCAAAGCTGGGGAGTCGTAATCTGTGCCCAGAAATTAGTTATTCATAATTTATCTCCATGTTTAGACTCTCTGGAGAACAAGGTTAAGGGGGTCCCAGGAGAAAGAATTTGGACTCATAATAACATAGAGTTTGGAAAATGTGATTAGAAGGCAGTTTGCATCATCTTCATTTCCCTAAGATTCTGATTGTGTCAGCAATTGAAATACTCGAAGTATGCTATCTAAGTGTTAGATCCACCCCTTATAAGGGCATTTTACTTGCCTTTTGCTAGGCAAAAGAGGCTGGGGGTCAGGAGCAACCCCACTCAGTTTTACTGTTAATAGCTTGGCATGCATGGAAATTTCTGGGACAGGCCAAATGTGGATATCTGCTGCTTATTGCATGTGCCTTAATTCCTAACTGAGAATGGATGCTGAAAATGTGTGCGTGTGGGTTTTTTTCTTTTTAAACACTAGAATTGCCATACAGGGTCAGATCAAAGGTATGCCATCAAGCCCAGTATCCTGTTTTCAACAGTGGCCAATCCAGGTCACAAGTACCTGGCAGAATCCCAAAAAGTAGTTTGACTCCAAACTAGTTACCCCCAGAGTAAGCAGTGACTTCTCTAGGTCTACCTTAAGAACAGGCTATTGACTTTCTCTCCAGGGACTTGTCCAACACTATCTTAAACCCAGCTATGCTAATTGCTTTTACCACATCCTTTGAGTTTGGAATCTTTAGCTAAGCATTAAGTGAAAAAATATTTTCTCCTTTTTGTTGTAAATGTACAACTTAGTAACATCATGATGTGACTCCTAGTTTTTGTAGTTTCTGAAAGATTTGCATACAGTGATCTGCATGCCCTGCATCCAATCGCATGTGTTTTCATTTTGGTTATACAGAAAACATGACTGGCTAGATATGTCCGAGGACTGGATTGAGAGCCACTTTAAGGGGATGTATGATGGTTTAGGTTTCTCATGACTTGCAAAGTACTAATTGGCTAGTTGAAGTATTGGTTTTACTGTTAAAGTAGTGCAGTTATTTAGTTGTTGAAATGTGTATCTTGGAGTTGCCAAGTTCCCCAATTCTAGGAGTGAAATTTTAAGCCACTCCTGGATTTCTGACAATCTTATTCTGATTCATTATTGGACCTGCAGCACTGATCCCAATGGGTAAAATCAGAGATTACAAGTACCATAATGCATTACAATGCAAATTTAAAACCAAAACTGGCAAAAGCATATCCTGGAACTGGGGAACTTGGAAACTCAGATTTTTAGAAACAGAGAAAAATGATGGCAGAAAAAGACTATGACCTATCCAGTCTGCTCTTCCGTATCAACTACTGTAGTCCCTGTTTTCCTTTAGAGATCGGTTTGTCTTATGCTTTCCCAAATTCAGATACTGTCCTGGTCTTTACTACCTCCACTGGGAGACTATTCCACTCATCTGCCACTCTTTCCATAAAGAAATATTTCTGCATATTACTCCTGAGTCTATCCCATTTCACCTTCATCCTATGTCCCCTCATTGCAGAGCTTACTTTCAACTGAAAGAGGCTGTCCTGTGCATTTATGGCACAGAGGTATTTAAACATCTCTATCATATCTCCTCTATCCTGCCTATCTGTCTAAAGTATACATATTGAGATCTTTAAATCTGTCCCCATATGTGTTATAATGAAGCCCACTGACCATTTTGGTAGCCACCCTCTGCACCGACTCCATCCTATTTATACTCTTTTGAAGATGTCTCCAGCATTGCACACAGTACTCCAAATGAGGTCTCACAAAATATTTATACAGAGGCATTATCACCTCCTTTTCCCTACTGGCAATTCCTCTCCTTATGCACCTAAGCATCCTTCTGGCTTTCGCCATTGCCTTTTCTACCTGTTTAGCCACTTTAAGATCATCAGAAATAATCACACCTAGGTCCTGTTCTTCTTTTGTGGACAGAAGTACTTCACTTCCTGTACTGTACCGCTCCCTTGGATTTTTGCAGCCCAGATGCATGACTCTGCATTTTTAAGCATTAAATCTCAGCTGTCAAATTCTCGACCATTCTTCAGGCTAGATCCCTCCCCATGTTATCTACTCCTTCCTGGGTTTCTACTCCAGTGCAGATTTTGGTATCATCCACAAACCGGCAAACCTTACCCAACAGTCCTTCCGCAGTATCACAAACAAAAATGTTAAAAAGAATCGGACCAAGGACAGATCCCTGCGGCACACCACCGGTAACATACTTCTCAAAATGAGCTCCATTTACTTGTACCCTCTGTCGCCTCCCACTCAATCAGTTTCTAACCCAGTCAATCACTTTAGGGTCCATCCCTAGGGTGCTCAATTTATAAGTCACCTGTGTGGAATGGTGTCAGAGGCTTTACTGAAATCTAAGTACAGCACATCTAGGCCTCTCCCTTGGTCCATCGCTCTGGTCACCCAGTCAAAGAAATCAATTTTGTGTATTAACAACTTTGAATAATTTTGTATTATCTGCAAATTTGATCACCTCACTGGTTATTACCATTTCTGGGCCATTTATGAATATGTTAAAAAAAAAAAAAAAAAGCAAAAAAACCCAGCGGGACCAGCACAGATCCCTGGGGTACTGCACTATTCACCTTTCTCCATTGGTAAGACTTGCCTCTAGCAAACCCATGCTGCAATCCATTGGACTCCAAAAGTCTAACTATCCTCTGTTTTAGCAGTGTTTTCCATTAATTTACTCACCACAGAGGTCGGACTAACCAGCCTGTAGTTCTTAACCTTAATTATGCTTTTGTGGAAAGGGACACTTGGAGGCTCCTGCCCAATCGGGGCAGTGGGAGGTGCAGCTGAGCCGGCATAAAGAACTGGCTCTGACCAGCGCGCCCACGCTTGGCAGACCTCGCCAGAGGGCCCTCTGGCTTGGCCCTTAGGTCCAGCACAAGGATGGGAAACAAGTAACAGCAACCAAAGAGCCCCAGCAACAGACGGAAGCAGCTGCAACAACACCAAAAGGTAATTCAAGATGGATACAATGTATTACCTGCTGCTGCTTCTCCTGGTCACCCATCTCATTCCACAACAATCATCCACACCTCTTAGCACCTCCAACAACTTTTGGATTCCCCCCAACCATTCATAACATACATACACTACCAGGACCCCAAGCTATCTCATAACATAGGCCCCAAACCAAAGCCAAGCAAGCAAGCAAGGAAAGGCCAAATGCAACACCCACACTCGCACACTCATAACACCTGAACTACCAACTAACATATCCATTGAGCTTATCAATGCCAGGTCAGTATGAAACAAAATAAATACCATCTCGGACTACATAAAAGACCAGCAAACAGACATCCTTTGCATCACAGAAACATGGCTCTCCCCCATGGATAACGTGCTACTCAACCAACTAGTCCCCAACACCCACACAGTGTACAACTGCCCATGCACTCAAAGAAGAGGAAGAGTCCTTATTGCAAGGACCAGCCTAAAGCTAAACAGCAAAACCACCACTACCACAAGCCACTGCAACAATCATAATAGAAAACATGGACCTAGCCCTATGCCTCACCTACAGAGCTCCAAATGCCCCAACAGGTGAACTCTCATCAATTTTAGAAGCGATTATGTACAGTCAACAACCTCCACAAACCACTTCTAGTACTTGAAGATTTCAATCTCAGATCTACCAATAGCAAAGAAGCAGAAGCCTTCCTATCAGCTATGGACTCCCTCCAATTCACCCAGATGATCAACACCCCCACACACAGACTCTGATCTTCCCCCGACCTCATCTTCGCATCGAACAACCAAAATGAAGAAAGCCTCATCTCAAGACCCCTCATCACACCAGTACCTTGGTCAGATCACCACCTAATAAAGATTCAACTACAATCAGCAAACATAAATAAACTTCACGATAATCCACCCACAACCAGGAGATTCAAAAGCTTCAACAAGGACCAGTTCACACAGGACACCCTACCTCTCCTCAACACTGACACAGTGGACATAGATGATCAAATCGCTAACTGGAACGATGACATCGCTTCTGCAGCCAAGCCAGCAGTCCCCAGAACACAACAATCACACAGCACAAGACCCATCTCCACACCATGGTACTCCAAGGATATACGCATAGCAAAGAGTGCACTAAGACAACTTGAACGCCGCTGGAGATGCACCAAGTTAGCCTCCTTACAGAAACAATACCAGATAAAACAAAAAGAATATAACAACCTCATCAACCAACAGAAGAAGGAATTCCATACAAACCTTATCCTGAAGTCTGCTAACAAGCCCTGAGAACTCTACGAAATAGTAAAGACCCTCACCAAAGAGCCCTACAACAAAAATGAGCAGCAAATAGACCCACAGACTTTCACAGACCACCTCAAGAACAACATGGAGATCGTCAACAACAAGACCTCTCCACCAAAACAAGGCTGGGGCAAATTCAACATCCCTTCAAATGATCAGCTCTCTAAAATTATCACTGACCTCAACACTAGCACCGCCCCTACAGATCCATGCCCAGTATGCTGGATTAAAGCAACTAAAGAAAGCCTGATACCAAGTCATCCGTAAAATAATTCACAATTCTCTCACCAAAGGAATAATGCCAAATGCCCTGAAGCTAGCCACAATACGCCCTATCCTCAAGAAATCCACCCTAGCTAAAACCGACACTGCCGCCTACAGACCCAGCTCAAGCCTTCCCTTCCTATCAAAAATCATCAAGAAAGTGGTTCAACATCAACTTCAACAACACATTGACATCCACACTCCGCTGGACTCCAACATGGCTTCCGACCAAACCATGGAGTCGAAACTCTACTAATACAACTATTCGACAAACTGATACAGACGATTGACAACATCAGAATGGGTGTCCTCATGATCTTCTTAGACATCTCCTCAGCATTTGACACTGTCACACAACCTTACTAACCAGACTACAAGAGGCAGGACTACATAGCACCACCTTGAGCTGGTTTACATCATACCCCACCAACAGACAGCTACAAGTCGAATGCGGCTCAGACGCCTCTCAACCTTTGAGAGCCACACAGGGCGTCCCACAAGGCTCAGCACTCTCCGCCCTGCTCGTCAATCTATACATACAACCCATCTGTGCCATCATCAAGGACCACATGATTCAATACACCAAATACGCAGACAACATAATGATATTCACACCAATCAAATTGGACAACCCAGACGACTCCAACCTAGCCAACCGCTTCCAACAAATGGCAACTTGGCTTAAGGAAAACAATCTTTCAATAAACTACAACAAAACTGAAGCTCTATTCATCTCAAACCTCACATTTTCACCCACAGCTACCATCAAACTAAATGACATCATGATACAGTCAAACCTCTGTTTTCATGATTAATCCGTTCGAAAAAGTCTGACTAAAACCGAAATGTATGAAAACTGAAGCAATATTTCCCATAAGAAATAATGTAAATCCAATTAATCCGTTCCAGACACCCAAAAATATTCACAAAAAATACATTTTATAGAGAATAACTATATTTTTACATACAGAAAACAATGAGAAATAAATATAAATGACTAATGAAATGGATAAATGAACATTTAACATCACTGAAAGCAAGCTAAGTACAGTACTGTACAGTACAGTATGTTAACATCTGGCCTTAGCCACCTCTGACAAGCTGCTGTGCCCAGCTCTCTTCGGAATCACATTGGATTCAGCCCATTATCTGCTCAATGCTTCAGAATGGCAGAAAATCTTAATGATATAGCTTCAGACGTACCCTGCAAGAGAAAGAACTGCCTCCCACATTCATGCAACATCTCCTGCTTATGTTGACAGCTTTTCTTCCCTGCTACCTCCGAGCCTGAGGGGGCGCTCCAGAGAACGGGCAGGCGGTGGATGAGATTGGGGCCTTCCTCTCTGCGCAATCCTTTCCTCTCAGACTCTGACCAGGCTCGAGGATGTGTTTCATTTACGTGCTCAGCTGGCTTTCGCTTCTCATCACGCTGGCGATCGATGCTGCCGGGACCGGGTGGGTGTTCCGGCAGTGTATACAGACCGGTGTGCAGCGCGAGGGTGTATGTATTTACAGTACTGTACTTTACGAAAACCGAGGCGATGTACGAGAACCGGGACAAAATCTCAGTCAAAAAAGACGTCGAAAACCGAAGCGTATGAAAACCGGAGCAAACGAAAACAGAGGTTTGACTGTACCAGTAAAACATGAAGTAAAATACCTGGGAGTGACGCTCGACAAGGACCTTAACCTACAATCCCACATTGCCAAAACCACAAAGAGTGCTTACATCAAAATGATAACTATCAGAAGGCTCAAACCCATCCTCGCTCAGGAGCATTTTTGAAGAGTCTGTCAAGCCCTCATCATTCCCACACTAGACTACTGTAACCCTATCTATCAGGGGCTACCAAAACAGTCTCTCAGACCTCTACAGCTAACACAGAACACTGCTGCATGCATCATAACAGATTGCTCAGGACACAACCACATTACTCCCATCCTGTACTACCTGCACTGGCTCCCAATCAGCTCTCGAATCCGCTTCAAAGTACTTATAAACATTTTCAAAATAATACACAACCTCTCAGCTAACAGCCTACAACCACTCATTAAAACTGACCGCAGCATAAGACCAAGAAGAAAAGGAACCTCGGACACCATCAGCCCACCAAAGGAATTCGCCAAAACAAAACAGGCCACATCAAGAAGGGCACTTTCCCTGGCAGCGCCTGCCCTATGGAACTCTTTCCCCGACCATCTAAGATCAGTCAAAGACCTCAAGGACTTCAGAAAGCTGCTTAAAATAACTCTATTTACAGAACACTACAAGGACTTCACCTCAACTGATTCCTATGTGCAGGGCCTACAACTCTCTGTAGGTCTTGATCTTAGATCACCTTTGTACATGGCTCTAATCTTGTATATATGTATATTGATCACTTTGTATATAGCTCACCGGTAAAATCTAGCACTCTGCACTTCACATCACTCTTCTTAATCTCCCACTGCATGCTACTGACCACACAATTATCTCGATGGTTTGATGTGCTAAACCGCTTTGATTTAATGATAAAGCGGTATACTAAATCCGTCTAAATAAATAAAATAAATTTCTCCAATCCTCTGTGACACTCCTGACTCTAAAGCTTTGAAAAGGTCAGACAGTGCAGCTGCTAGAACTTTCCCAAATTCCTTCAATACTCTCGGATGTATCCCATCTGGCCCCATGGCTTTGTCTACTTTTAGTTTAGCTGGTTCCTCACAGACATAGCCTTCTGAAAATCATTCAAGATCCTCTTCACTTCTGTTCCTATTTGTGGGTGTTTTCTGATGTCCTGCTCCTGGCCCTTCAGCTGTGAACACAGAACAAAAATATTTGTGAACAATTTGCTTTATCCTCATAGACTTCTACGTATTCCTCCCCTTTAGTCTGGCAATACCAGTTTTACACTTTTTCCTTTCTCTAACATATCTAAACAATGTCTTGTCCTCCCCATTTTATTGCATTGGCTAATTTCCTATTCATTCCTCCAGGCCAGTCCAGTTACACACAGGTTGTCACCATTCACCAGCAGCTGAAAACTGAGCATTCCAGTCTTGCAGTAGAAGAGCTCCCCCTTCAGCTTCCTGTTCCTATCTCTCAGTTCTCAGCAGTTGAGTGAAGAGCCTTGGCATACTAGCTCTCTGGCAGGCCTTAAAAAAAAGTCTGAAGGAATTATTTTCTGATGAACTTTCCCATGCCTTAAATCCTTGAAAGGAGAGAGAATAGAAGTGAAATAGTGCGGACTGGGGGAAGTTTGTGGGGCAGAGCCTGCCCTGGTTCCAGACTCCTCAAGAGATCAGGTCAGTTAAGGGGAATACACCTTGGAGCTTTAGGTCCCTTTTCCCTTCCCCAGTTGAAGGCCAGCATTCCTGTTAGCAGCAGGATCCTGTGGTCTCCAGATTCCTAATGTGGTGCTGTCTCAGAGTATCTCGGAGAACGTGGTAAGCTGACACTGGGAATTCTTTCAGCCGGCAGGGTAGACTTTGTTATTCCTGTCGTGGGGCCTGTTGCTCTGGGGCTTGTTTCATTCAGGGTTGTCTTTACGTCTGGCCACCCTCCCTGCGGCTGTGCTCTGTTTGGCAGCAGCTGCATGCAGTGTGACTTCCAGGTGTGCCTTCTGTGTGCAGGCAGCTGGGGGGTTTTGCCAGTCTGTTTGCTGCTTTTGAGAAGGGGGAAGTTCCTCCACAGATCGCTGAGCACAGCGGGCATGGAAATGAAAGGGAGAAGTCTCTCCAGTGATTCCTCAGGCTCAGTGGTTTTGGCGGGAACGGCAGCCATTTTGGAGCCAGCAGCCATTTCCTCTGGAGAAAAGGTGAAATGAGCGACATGCAAGTCTAAAAATAGCTCAGAACTGCCAGTAGCACCTTCAGCACCACGAACAGGGTCTGAGAGCTTATTGGCTTCGTTGGAGATTTTTTTTTTTGGCAGATTTTATCCTGTCCCGCACAAGGCCTCTTGTCTGAAGAGGCAACAGGCAGGGACTTCTGCTAGCATGACTGCATTTCAGACTCTTAGCTGGAGAGTCCGGGCAGGTAGAGGAACCGGCGGTCGGTCCCCCTCCAGCAAAAAGAATGCATGTGGAACCAGATATCTGGCAAGGTCCAGATTCTCCACACTTGCTGGTTTCAGAAGAACTGGGGATGGGCCCTCAGACGTTTTGGGAGATCTAGCAGTCCCAGATTTGGAAGAGGGGGAGGTTCCCTCAGGGGGGCAACCCCAGTGTTCTTTGGGTGTTTTGTAGAGAGGAGCTGGCGGTCCTCATTCGCCATTCATTGGCGACTCTTAATATTATTCCTCCTCTGGTGGTGGTGGAGGAGCCCCTGGAGGACCCCTTTTTTCAAGGGTTCAAAGGAGAACAGGTGTGTTTTCTGTTGCATAGAGTGATTAGGAAGATGGTTAACCTGGAATGGGAGTTCCCAGAGGTGACCTTGAGAGATGGCTACTCAGTGGGGCATGTTCTATAGGTTTAATATTTTTACATATAGTGCCACTCCTTCTTTTCTTCTTCCTACCCTTCCTTTCTGAATAAAATATAACCCGGTATAATTACATCCCAGTCATGGCTGTCCATGATCCATGTCTCTGTAATTACCACTAAATCAATGTCTGCCTCTTCCATTAAAGCCTCATCATCTGGGATCTTATTTCCCATATTATGGGCACTTATGCGCACAGCTTTCCAGATGTTGCTCCTTTTACCCATTTCTATAGAGATATTTAATGTTTTACTTGCCCGAGGGCTTTCACTTACCTGGAGGCTTTCTTCACTCATCCCCAACAAAACTAGTTTAAAGCCCTTTTCAATAGATTAGCCAGTCTGCTGCGGAAGACACTTTTACCCTTCTTGAATAGGTAAATGCCATCTCTGCTCTTAGTAAATCATCCCATGGTCTAGGAAACCAAAACGCTCTTGATGACTCCATCCATGCAGCCATGAATTCATCTCCTCGGCCTTTACCCTCAACAGGGAGGATTGAAGAGAAAAGCACCTGTGCATCTATCTGCTTCACCCTCTGTCTCAGAGCCATGAAGTAACTTTTGATACACTCGGGGGATTATCTAGCAGTATCATTCGTGCCAACATGGATGAGTAACATTGGATAATTATCAGTAGGCTTGATGAGTCTCTGCAAACTCTCAGACTTTGGCACCTGGCAGACAGAATATCTCGCTGGACATCGTCTAGTTGGCACATGGATATCTCAGTACCCTTCAGAAGAGTCACCAACCACCACTACCTTTTTCTTCATTGTCACTGATTCTGCAAGTTTGGGGTGCTTGAGCTCTGATTCTTCCCTTTCCCTGAGATGCTATCATCACCTCCACTTCCAGGGCTGCATACTGGTTCTTCAGTTTGAGGGCTGGAGGACTTGTATTGTCTATTCTGCAGGCTCTGGTGTCTTGTGTCCAACTCTCTTCATTCTGTAGCATACCATCTTCACCTCTGTCAGAGAGCTTGGATGCTTCAGGAAGTATCTCATCAATATACTCCTCGCTGTTTCAAGGTGGTCAGTGTCTTCAAAGAGCTTGCCTACCTCTTTGAAATTGAAGGCTAGAGGAGAACTCTGCAATGCAATGTGTGCCTTCGAGTCAGTCCTGACTCCTGGTGACCCAGAAGCTCCTGGGTTTTCTTGGCAGTGTCACCGGAAGTAGATTGCCAGGCCTTTCTTCCGAGGCAGTGGAGGGTTAAGTGACTTGCCCAAGGCCACAAGGAGTGCTAGTGGGAATTGAACCCTGGTTGCTTGGTTACCAAGCCAGTGTTCTAACCACTAGGCTACTCCTCCACTCCAGGAGAACTCTAGCAGCAGAAAAAAAGCTTTGCCCCAGAACACACAAAATTCCCATTTTGCAATACAGCTACAACTTACTAGGCAATGCAGCAGAAAACAAATGTGCTATTAAAAATGGAAAACGCCTCTTTAAGAGCTCT
The DNA here is from genome assembly GCA_033557465.1 of Ichthyophis bannanicus. Taxonomy (NCBI): domain Eukaryota; kingdom Metazoa; phylum Chordata; class Amphibia; order Gymnophiona; family Ichthyophiidae; genus Ichthyophis; species Ichthyophis bannanicus. The sequence goes on from CM066037.1 coordinate 299,254,225, forward strand.
TAGCAGAGAGTTTATATTCAAGCGCCCCACGGTATTTACCTTGCTTGCAAGACAAACTCTATTAACTATCTGCAATAGTTTTTTTGACCAGTAAGGCAGTATATCAAATTTTATAACTAATATGTAGCACTGTGCAGTATGCATTGGTGCTTCTAGTTAGTGGGATGCCCATGCAGGTAATGTCGCCCATTTCTTGTAGGGAGAAAGAGCCCACAGTGCAACTCTAAATGTTATCTGGTGATGCAGCAATCATGCCTGGCAGTTCAGTCACACAGTGATCAAATGACTGCCATTAGGGGCTACTGGTTCCCAGCACCCCCTTTATTATTTTTTTCTTCTCCCTTACCCCAGACTAATGCTAATATGGCAATGTGCCTGCCACATTAGTTAGTTCCTTCCTGGATCCTCCTTGGCTAGGAAACAGAGGATGGCAGATGAGGGCCAGTAGGGTCCTAAAGCACTGCAGACAATGGCTAAGGACTATTTCACCTGTTTTCCCCTGCTCTGTGCTGACATTCAGCTGTTCTCCTCACCCATCCAAGCCTGCCTTTATTTCTGATCAATATTTGAGGTTATGGACAGGTTTCTAGTCAAGACACAATTGTTTAAACTTGTGATTAAAACTTCCTGTGCTTTCACTGAATGGTCTGTCTTGTTGCAATAATGGATGGGTCACCTGAGCTTGAAAGGGGATTAGTGGGTAAAGTTAACATAATCAGAAGATTCAGGACTGGTCTGGTCTGATGTCTGGGTTAATAGGCCCTAATATAGTGCCAGGCAGATGACTCATGGCATGACAAGACAGAGAAAAATGATTGGGCCAGGCTGGTGGAAAAAGATGCCTCTGTCTTATTCTCATCTCCTTTGGTTGCATCTTAGATGGATAGAACTTGCTGTCTTAAGTTTGGATGCACAGGTTAGAGTCCTTTGATTTTGAATAGAAATAAGGTTACACCTTTATGAAATACTCTTGACAGTTATGTTGTGCTCTTATTGTATGTATGAGAATGAATTGACCTGGGTCATGGCTACATTGGTTAGTGGTTTTAAGATGCTTTACTAAATGATTTGGAATGAGAGAGTTTCCAGAATCTACTCAGAAGTGGCATTTTAAATCTAGGAAATTTTCATTATGAGCCGTGATAGAAAGGAGTAGATGCAGCTATGACTACCCCTTATCGAGAACCAAGAGAAGGGAAGTCAGTCATTGATGCTCTAGATCAGAATGTGGATTGAAAATCCACCAGAAACTGTGAAAGATCCAGAGAAGAAATAATTTTGGCCATTATTGGCAGAGTAAACATTCATTAAGATGAATTTATATGAGTGTAAGGACCCTCCATGTTACAAATCTCCTGTCTGGATAAGAATATAACTATAAATATTAATAGGCAATGCTTTGTGAACTGAAGTAGCAGCCTCTCTCCTCTTGATGTTAAATGATGCAGAGAATAACAGTCTCGCTCAGTCTCTCAGCAATTTAAGATGCTTAATCTGTGTAAACCATGAGAAACTCTGGGCCACACTAAGAAGCATGGGTATACCAGAACACCTGATCGTACTCTTGCACAATCTGTACATTGATCAAGAAGCAACAGTTTGAACGGAACAAGGAGAAACAGAATGGTTTAAAATAAGCAAAGGTGTAAGACAAGGCTGCATACTTTCCCCCTACCTGTTTAATTTATATGCAGAACAAATCAGAGAAGCAGGATTGTATGAAGACAACAGAGGTGTGAAGATTGGTGGAAGACTCATCAACAACCTTCGCTATGCTGATGATACCACATTACTGGCTGAAAGTGAAGACGATCTGAAACATTTGCTTCTCACAATCAAAGAACATAGTCTCAAAATGGGCCTGCACATTAATGTAAAGAAGACAAAGATCATGACAACTGGCATAATCAACAGGTTCATCGTTGAAGGGGAAGAAATTGAAATCGTGAACAACTTTAACCTACTTGGATCAACTATCAATAAAGAAGCAACAAGCAGTCAAGAAATCAGATGACGCATTGCTCTTGGCAGAATGGCTATGAAAGACCTAGATAAGATTCTCAAGAGCAGAGATGTCTCTCTCCAAACAAAGATTCGACTTGTTCAAGCCATGGTATTTTCATTAACATCATATGGATGTGAAAGCTGGACAGTGAAAAAGATAGGAAGAAAATTGATGCCTTTGAATTATGGTGCTGGCGGCGAATACTGTGTATACCATGGACTGCCCGAAGAACAAACCAGTCAGTACTAGAGGAGATCAAACCTAAGCTTTCTTTAGAAGCTGAGATGACAAGACTTCGACTTTCATACTTTGGACACATCATGCGAAGAGAGAGATCATTAGAGAAAGACATCATGCTTGGCAAGATAGAAGGTCAACGCAAAAGAGGAAGGCCAGCAGTGAGATGGATTGATACAATAACAGCAGCTACAGGTACCAGTCTGTCAACAATGAGCTGCCTTGACTCAAGACCGAACATAATTTAGGATAGCTATCCAGAGGGTCGCCGTGAGTCGACTCAGACTCAACTGCACTTAACAACAACAACAACAACAATCTTATTTAAATGAGTCTCCTGTAACAATACAATCAGAGCACCTTGCTATTTCGTGTAATTAAAGGTTCTTTCCCCCTTTATGGGTGATGGGTCATTCAATGTCGGACATAATTTTAGCTTTTATTTAAAATATTTTCCTTTAAGAAATCAATCAAAGTTCTTATCACCAAGGCCAGAAAGGACAGCCCAGATGTTTTTCTCCAAAGGCAGCCAAATTAGCCCCTGTAAAAAGAATTTTACAATGAATCTCTCGTCCGTACATTATACATACCAAATCTGGATTGAGTCACAAAAGTGTGTTTTTTTTTCTTGTTAACCCCATAAAACACAAGATCACAGAACAGTAACACCCCAAAAGTCATCAACACCAAGGTTAACAGCCATGCCTGAGTTAAATAAAGGAGGTCCAGAAGACTGCAATGCCAAAATTACATGGAAACATGCATACCAGAGGTATGTAACGTTCACATTGCAGACCACAAGTACTTTTAATATATCTTGTGAAAACAAGTCAGATCTGTCATCCGCTGACTCTGTGTGGGAAACAAATCAAAAAGGGGAAGACACTTCTGTACCTTGAACTGCTCCTGAAAAAGACATGAACTAAATCCATATCTTGACACTAGTGTAAACTGTCTCCAATTAAACAAATCTCTTCACACTCCAGCACAGTGCTTTTCAAACTTTTATCCCATATGACCCCATTTTAGCAACTGAAAATTCACATAACCCCAGATGATGAAATCGAAATAGCAGGTCTCTAGTCTCCTTCCCTTCCCTTTACTCATCTAAAACAGGAAGGCAACAGCAGCAATAGTGGCAGCAGCAGTCAGTAAAGAGTCCCTAGTGTTAGTGTGCATTATGCTTACAGACCCCAATATTCAGCATGGGTTTACAGCCTAACAGGAAGTTTCCTTAGTAGGGAGTAAAGGCGATGACTGTTCATTGGCTTACAGGCCACATGCTAACTAGTGACTGCCATTACTTGGTATAGGTCACAGTAAAAGCCGAGAGAGAAGGGGAAATGGCCATGTTTTATGCCTTCATCCACTGTGACCCCATTTGTGGTCCTGACCCCAAGTTTGGGAACCACTGTTCCTACAGAAGCCAAGTAAAAGCCCCTGTGAAAATTAGTTTCAGAATGATAGGTTCGTTTTTTTTTAAATTTTTTAAAATTTTAAATGGTACAGTCTGTAATATGCGGTTAACTGCCTTCAGACTCTGGTGACCCTATGCATAGTAGCCCATGTTATGAAGTAGTTTTGGGTTGGTCTTCCACACAGTAAGCCTACCTGGTATTCCAAGGTGGACTCCCATCTAAGTACTAATCAGGCTTGACCCTGCTTAGCTTCTGAGATCAGATAAGATCGAGTGCATACAATATGCAAATTCTTTGTTTAGGTTACAAACGTCTCAGGTGCTCTCAGCCCACTCCTGCAAGATTGTCACATTATCTCCATTGCCGACATCATTACAAAGTACAAGTCTGTGTACAGCCCGGAGGTTTTACTTTACCTCTGCCATTTCCTCCGCCACAAACTCTTACAGGCAGCTCTACTCAGTCTTTCATTCTTTATCCCTACCCCATGCTGGCCCTGCAACCCTTCCCTCCCCCACTTTGCCAGACCCTTCCTGCCTTGCTGGCCACTTTATTGACAAGATCACAGCTCTGCATTCCACACCCTCTTCCATAGTCAAGCCTGCACTCTCACCCACCAGTCCTGGTCAGTGTTCCCTCTCCTCTCCCTTCCTGTCCTCCTCAACCCCCTCCCTTTCCCACTCCTGGCACGCTCTCTCTCCAGTCACTGCCTCCTCCCTGCTAAAGGTTTTCAAATCCTCCCACAAGACTACCTGTCCTACAGATCCCATACACTCAACATGAATCTTGGAACCCTCCCTATCACTCCTGCCCTATGTACTTAACATTTTTAATTCCAGCCTTTTCTCAGGTACCTTTCCCTCCCAATGGAAACATGCCCTTATTCATCCGATCCTGAAGAAGCCCCCCATGTCCTTGGTAACTGGTGCCCTATCTCGAACCTTCCGTTTCTTTCTAAAGTTCTTGAAAAACTAGTCTTTGCACAGCTGTCCTCGCATCTTGACTCTGTTCACTTTTTACACCCTTGTCAGTCTGATTTTTGTTCCGGCCATAGTACGGAGACTGTCATATTATTACTTAATGAAATCCACACAGCACAAGACCAGAATAACATCTCCATTGCAGTTTCCTTAGACCTTTCCTCAGCTTTTGACTTAGTGGATCACCCCTTGCTGCTTTCTCGCCTCTCGAATTGTGGGCTATGGGATACTGTGCATTGTTGGTTTCAGTCCTTTCTATCCTCTTGTTCTTTTTCTGTACTCTGTGTTGTGGTCTCCTCCTCCTCCTCTCTCCCCTTAACTTGCGGTGTCCCCCAGAGTCCAGTCCTAGCACCCCTCCTCTTCAATATCTTTCTGGCCCCCCTTGCATTCTTAATCCAACTGTTCAGTATCTCGGCGTATTTTTATGCCAACGATATCTATCGTCTTTATCACAGTGATCCACACTGTTCTGATTTGACTCCTTTGAACACCTGCCTGTCTGCTGTCTCTGGCTTCTTAGCAACCTTCTGCACCTTAACCCCTCCAAGTGTGCTGCCATATGGTTTGCTCCCACTACCCCTAGCCGTTCGCTAGCCTCGCTCCTTTCACACTCTGATTTCCCTAGTTTCCACTCTGCACTATCTGGGTGTTACCCTAGATTCCACTCTAACATTCCGCAACCATTTTTCCTCACGGGTTCAACGGTCCTTTTTGCGTCAGATCCCTGCCTGCTGCTCTTCCCTAGATACACATTCCCTCACTTCCCTTTTGTTCTCACTTGTGATCTTCAGACTGGATTAGTTCAACAGTGCATTTGCAAGCCTCCCACTCTACAAACTACGCCGCCTTCAGCTTGTTCAAAATACAGCAGCTAGGATCCTGACACAATCCTCTCACCGTGACCATATTAACACTTACCCTCATCCGCCTTCACTGGCTTCCTGTAAAGTACCGCATCGACTAAAAAGTACTCATAGCGCATCAGACAAATCCATACAGGTCTCCCACAGTATTTAGCTAATCTCCTTCATTCTCACACCCCCCACTGTCTCCTCCGGCCCCTTCATACCCACTGTCTGGCTCTCCCCTCTGTTTGGCTCTCCCCTCTGTTTCCCGAGCATGCTTAGAACTGACAGCACACTGCTTTTTTCTTTCTGGCCCCCGCACTATGGAATTCCCTGCCCATTTCCCTACGTGCCGAGCCCTCACTCCCCTTGTTTAAATCCCTCCTTAAAACCAACCTCTTCCAACTTGCCTCCCTCTCTTTCCTAATTGCTCTTCTTCTCTCTGCTCTCTTCTGTATGTTACCTTTCCTGTTCACTAATTGGGGTTCCTTTCTTTTCTTTCATTCAGTTGTTTTTTAAACTTTTGTATACCGCTCTGATGCCTTAGTTACCTAGGGCGGTATATCAAGAATTAATACAGATAAAGAGCAACATTCATATATACCATCTTCCATTTCGTCTCTCTGGGCCAGTCCAGGAATGGTAGGGTAGTCAACGTCCTCCAGCAGCTGAGGACTGAACAGTGTCTTGCTGGCTGGCTCCCCCTGGTGCCAGAGACTCGGTCGTTCAGTCCTCAGCAGCTAGGGACGTGTGGCTGACAGGCTCCCGTTTCAGGAAAGGCCAGAGGAGACTAATTGGAAAAGACAAATACATACATAAATAAGAAAGAGATGAGGGTCTAAGAGAAATCTGCGGAGGTCCTGGCTGGTCCTAGTAGGGCTGTAAGTCCAGGGGTATTCAGTTGAGCGGAAGGGCAGCAGAGGCAGAGCCTGCCTTGTTTTGCAGAATCACGGTCACTGCCCGGGAGGGACCAAGTGCCTGGGAGTCCCATTGCACAACCCTCTGCCTCCGGACCCACTTTGATCTCGCTAGCAGCGAGAGAAGGAGCACAATTGAGAGCAATCGTTTTTTTGCAGCAGGCTCGTTTCAGGTAGGAGCGGTGATTTGCTCGGTGTCGGATTCGCGGCTGGAAGGTTTTCGCGGGTGCTTTCTTCTCCACGAGCATGCTGCCGGTTTCTGTGGTGTGTGCGGAGGTTGCCGAGGGTTAGGGGGGCCGAGGCTGTGCTGTACCTGTTTTTGACACGGCAGTAGGTCTCAGCAGCTCCTGGAATCGGCAATGGAGGAGAAGGCGGCATCGGGGGAGATTTTGCATAGGCCGCAGGCTGCAGAGAAGGCGGGGAACGGTGGCCATGATGCAGCAGGCTGCTGTTTCTCCCGCGCTACAGGATAAGACAGGAAAGAGGAAATCGAAGTCGAAAAAGCTTGCCTTATGCCCAGTTTTCTCTCAATCGCAGGCCTCAGAGTTGGGGGGGCTCGATGGGGTCTTTATTTTCAGCGGATTTTATCCTGGAGTTGCATAAAGCGTATTGCTTGAAGATGGAGCAGTCTCATGGCAGAAGTGAGCCCTCTCAGGGGGTGAGCTCTAAGAGGGCAGGTTTTGGGTTGGAGGATCCATGTGAGGGGTCCTCTACGCAGGCCTTGGACTTGGGAGGGGGGGGGGTTCTGATCCTTTCAGTCAGCAGGCAGTGGAGCCCAGAAGGACAGAGGAGTTTGAAACTTTGTCAGATTCGGTGTTGGATCCCTGGGCTGTGGAGTTGGAGGAAGGTGAGCTGCTACCAGGTGACGACCCGAATGTCTTCAGGGTGTTTCGGAAGGAGGAGCTGGGGGCTCTCATTGCCCAGTCTTTGGCGGCTCTTAATATCACCCTTCCAGCGGCTCTGGAAGAGCCGCTGGAGGATCCTCTGCTTCAGGGATTTAAAGCGGAGCAGAAGTGTTTTCTAGTCCACAGAGTGATCAAACAGATGGTGGAGCCCGAATGGGAGTGCCCGGAGGCTACGTTGAGGGGTAGCTGGGCTATAGGACGTCTCTACCCGGTGCCGCAGACTGAGAAGGACCTGCTGCGGATGCCCAAGGTCGATGCTTTGGTTTCGGCTGTGACTAAAAAGACTACGATCCCAGTGGAGGGGGGAGCGGCCCTCAAAAATCTCCAGGACCATAAGTTGGAAGTGATTCTTAAGCAAGCCTTTGATTCGTGTATGCTATCTCTGCAGGCTTTGATCTGTGGGGCCTATGTGTCCAGAGTTTCCATTCGTTGGCTCCAGGGAAACGATTCGCAGGAAAGCGAAGAGAGCTCTTCGCCGGAGGGAGCGAAATTGGAGTCGGTGGTGGCATATTTGGCTGATGCCTTTTATGATTTGGTGAGAATTTCCGCTAAGTCCATGGCATCTGTTATTGCTGCTTGGTGCTTCCGCTGGCTGAGGAATTGGGCGGCAGATGCATCTTCAAAGGCTCGTCTAAGTAGGCTCCCCTATAAGGGCAAACTGCTTTTTGGAGAAGCTTTTGAGAAGATTGTGAAGGACTTGGGGGATTCCAAAGGTGGTCGTCTGCCTGAGGATCGCCCGAAAGCTCCCAGGCTGGGGGGCATGCAAAGAGGACAAGGCAGAGATTTTCGTAGATTTAGAGCTTCTCGCTTTGCTCCCTATCAGAGAGGGCGCTTTCAGGCCAGGGGGCAGCCCTTTCAAGGGGCGTGGGGCTTCGGTAGGGGGTATTTTCCCCCTCAGCAGAATCCCTCCAAGAAGCCTCAATGAAGGTCCGGACGGCCCAGGCGGAGGTGCCCATAAGGGGGCGTTTGCAGGAGTTTTTCTCTGTCTGGGCCACAGTGACAATGGATTGCTGGGTGCTAGAGATCATCCGCGAAGCTTATGCGCTAGAGTTCTCTCAGCCACTGAGGGAGGTTTTTGTGAAGTCTCCTTGCGGATCCCAGACACAGAGAAAGGTGGTAAACGACACCTTGCAGCGGTTGCTGGCCCTGCAAGCCGGGTTCCGGTGCCGCACGAGCAGTGCGGGTTAGGTTGATGCTCGATTTATTTTGTGGTTCCCAAAAAGGAGGGGACTTTTCGGCCCTTTCTAGATTTAAAGCAGGTGGATCGCTGCTTGTGGGTGCCGCATTTCCGGATGGAGACGTTGAAGTCCGTCATAAGAGCGGTGAAGCGGGAGAACTGCTTTCTTCCATAGATCTCACAGAGGCTTATCTGCATATCCCTGTCAGGCAAGAGCTTCAGCGATTTCTGTGCTTTGTGGTTCCCATGGGACACTTTCAGTTCAGAGCGATGCTGTTTGGGCTGGCCATGGCACCACGCACATTCACAAAGGTGATGGTGGTGGAAGCGGCGGCGTAGTCCAAGGAAGGAATTCAAGTTACATCCCTACCTCGACGACTGGTTGATTAGGGCAGGGTCCGAGGAGGAGTTGAGCAGGGTTATGGGGCGAGTGGTGGAGTTCTTGGAAGGTCTTGGTTGGGTAGTAAATCAGACCAAGAGTCAGTTGCGGCCGGTAACCCATTTTGTGTACCTCGGAGCCTTGTTCGATACGGTAGCCGGGATGGTATTCCTCCCTGAGGAAAGAGTACAGAAGATCGTAGGACAGGTACGAGCTTTCCTGAGCATGAGGACCCCAATGGTGTGGCATTACTTGCAGCTGCTGGGTTCCATGGCGGTGGCATTGGAGCTGGTGCATGGGCGCAGGCTCATATGCGGCCACTTCAATGGACTCTGCTGTCCAGGTGGTCGCCACAAGAGCACTCTTTGTCTCGTCGGCTGATATGTCCGGAGGAAGTCAGAGACAGCTTGGAGTGGTGGCTGGAGCCCAGTCATCTTCAGGCCGGCATTCCGCTGGAACAGCCGGATTGGGTGTTGGTCACCATGGATGCCAGCCTGTCAGGCTGGGGAGCTCATTGCCCTGCCCAAGTAACACAGGGTTGCTGGTTCGCGGAGGAGGCGCAATGGTCGATCAATCGCCTAGAGCTGCAGGCAGTGCGCTTAGCTCTGCAAGCCTTTCAAGCCCTGGTGTTCGGAAAGGTGGTTCGAGTTTTCTCCGACAATGCCGTGGTGGTATCATACATCAACCGGCAGGGAGGCACAGGCAGTGCGGCCCTGCTGGACGAGAGTCAACAGTTGTTTCGCTGGGCGGAGAGTCAGTTGGTAGTCCTATCGGTGGCGCATGTGGCAGGAAAGGATAATATGCAGACAGATTTTCTCAGTCATATCTTGGATCCGGGAGAGTGGGAGCTGAACGCTGCGGTCTTTCACGACATGGTGCGGTGGGGACAGCCGGTCATGGATTTGGTGGCCACTCTCGCCAATACCAAGTCGGCGCGGTTTTTCAGCAGGCGCAGGGAACATATGTCCGAAGGTGCAGCCGTGGCACCTGCACCTTGGTGTGGCCGTTGGAAGGGCTGCTATGTGTTTCCGCCTTGGCCGATGCTCGGTCGGGTCCTCCGGAGGATCGCCCTTCACAAAGGACAGGTGATTCTGATAGCGCCGGATTGGCAAAGGAGGCCTTGTTATGCGGACCTGGTGAGACGTCTCGTGGATCGGCCTTGGAGGCTGCCGGATTGGCTCAATCTGCTGAGTCAGGGTCCCGTGTTAATGCTGCAGGTGGATCGGTTCTCGCTTACGGCTTGGCTCTTGAAAGGGCGTAGTTGTGGCGTAAGGGTTACTCAGCGTCTGTAATAGACACCATCTTACGTTCTAAGAAGAAGTCAACTGCTTTGGCTTACGTGTGGGTATGGCGCATATTTGAAGGTTGGCATGCAGACAGGGGCATTGAGCCTTTTTCGGCGTCCTTGCCGGAAGTATTGCTCTTTCTGCAGGGAGGGCTGGCCCTCAGTTTGCTTAAAGTTCAGCTGGCAGCTCTAGCTTGCTATAGGGGACCAGTGCAAGGGGCGGTCTTAACCACGCATCCGGATGGTCTGAGGTTCCTCAGGGTGGCGAAGAATGTAAGGCCACTGCGGAGACCGGTGGTGCCGGCCTGGGACTTAAATTTGGTTCTGGAGGCGTTAGCGAAGTCTCCCTTTGAACCCGCAGGATCGGTAAGTTTGAGGGAGCTGTCTTGGTAGATGGCTTTTCTGGTAGCGCTGTGTTCGGCGAGGCGCATTTCGGATCTATAAGCGCTCTCATGTCAGGAGCCATACATTCAGTTTTCAGCAGAGAAGGTGGTGCTTCGGCCAGTGCCTTCGTTTCTACCAAAGGTGGCGTCTAGTTTTCATCTAAATTAGCCAATTTCTCTTCCGACAATTCCTAGTTTGGGAAAGTCAGACAAGAATCGGTCCCTAAAGAAGTTGGATCTGGCTAGGGTGCTCAGTAGATACCTCCGGAGGACGGAGTCGTTCCGAACAACAGACAGGCCGTTTGTGATTTTTGGGGGACTGCGCAAGGGGGAGGCGGCTTCCAAGGCGTCGATTGCCCATTGGGTAAAACAAGCTATTGCAGCGGCATATACGGCGCAGGGGAAGTCTCCTCCCGATGGTATCAGGGCTCATTCTACTCGGGCTCAGGCGACTTCGTGGGCAGAACTTGCCTTAGTTCTGCCGGTGGATATCTGTAGAGCGGCATATTGATCATCTCTTCATACCTTTGCAAGGCATTATCGGTTGGATGTTCAGGCTAGGGGGATGCAAATGTTGGGGCCTCGGCCGTATTGGCGGGGCTTGCTGGTCCCTCCCGGTGTTAGGTACTGCTCTGGTACTTCCCTACTGTTCCTGGACTGGCCCGGAGAGATGAAATGGAAGGAGAAATTAGGCCTTACCTGCTAATTGTCTTTCCTTGAATTCTCTCTGGGCCAGTCCAGGGCCCTCCCCGTTCATTTGCGAGCTGAAGAGATTGTTTGGGGGAGGTTTTTGGGGAGTAAACGATGTTCTGTTTTTCTGGAGTAGTTACCAGGCATGGCTCCGTGAAATGGTCAAGGATGTCTCTGCCTTAGCTTCTCCCTTCCTGGAGGGGTTGGGGGGGAGGGTGGAGTTCGTTCCAATTTCAGGAAAAAAAAAAAAAAAGGGGAAAAGAAAAGAGGTTGGAATCTCAAGAGGGTGGAAGTTGGTTTAGATAGGTTAGCTGCTTTGTCAAAAGAAGACTGAGTGTCTGGCACCAAGGGGAGCTGGATAGGCTGTCAGCAAGACTCTGTTGTTCAGTCCTCAGCTGCTGGAGAAGGTTGACTACCCTACCATTCCTGGACTGGCCCGGAGAGAACTCAAGGAAAGACAATTAGCAGCTAAGGCCTAATTTCTCCTTTCACCCCTCTACACCTTCAGTTTCTTACACAAACGTTAGCTGTGTTTAAGTGTACTGCAACGATAAAGAATAAAATGCAGGCATATGAAACATGCCAGCCAGGTAGTCATTCTAAAATCTTTTGCATCCCAAATAGAGTAAATTTTAATAAACTCTGCATCCTTAAATTTAAGCAAAGCAAAAACTCTCAATGCATCGTAACAGTTTGAAGCCCGACTCTTCACTCAAAATATACTAACAAAAGAAACTGAGAACTTTTTCTTTTCTGTTTAAGTTCATTTTCTTACATACTATCTTTCTTGCTCTGTAACTCTGTGCCATAAAGACAGAGGCTTAGTACTATAAAATGAAGCACTTGTGGCAGCAACTGGTACTCTGCATAAAACCTTAAAAAAACAAAACAAAACACACATTTGTTGGGCTGCAGAAATAGGTAACTCTTGCTCTTTAAATCACTATTTTTGTTTTGGAACGGAGCCACCATAAGTAGCTTGTGACGTTACAGTATAAGGAGAGTGGTGACATTTTAACATCTCACTGTTTAATGTGTACGTCCATTTTGGACAGCCTAATAGCAGGAATAACTTTGTTTAAACATTTTTAGTCCGATTCCATCCCCGAAGGCAAAGCTCTCTGTACGTCTGATCTGAACCGGACATACAGAGGGCATCGCGATTCTGATCCCGTGGGGCACGTCTAGCCCATGGGATCAGAATCGCGAATGGTCCTGTACATGCAGGCTGGGACTGCGATTCACCCCGGCCTGCATGTACAGGACATATGCCCGACTAACTCAATCAGGGCTTTTAAATAGAGCCACGGTGCTCTACTATGTACTATGTCCTCTGAGGTGGAATAACTTCCCTGTACAAGTCGCCGGCCCTGGACATACAGGGCCAACATTAGAATTGGCCCTATACGTCCAGGGCCAGCGACCACCCACTGCCCACTCTAACTCCACCCCGATCCGCCCCCTCCCCGCCCCATCTAACTTCCCTGTACAACCAGCGGGGAGGCCCTCGAATAGCAGGGACAGAATAACCCCCTTTGTGTCTGGCTAAATATTGGGCCGGCTGTGTGCCCCTATGGTGCATAGCCCTGCCTGCCAACCCTTGACTCCGGATATTCAATACTGGGGTCATATGTGGCCTTGGCATCAAATATCCAGGGATCGCTGCAGACATCGGAAGCCATAGTAACTAACCGGGCAGCAGTGATATTGCATGCTGCCCATTTAACTCCTGCATCTTAAAGATAGGGGGGGAGTTTTTCTCATCTATCTTTAAGGCGCAGATCACTAACCAGTCAAGATGCAGTATCGCTTGTTGCCGCCTCTGCTCTGCCCTGGAATGCCCCCACACAAACCTGATGCTAACCGGATAGCATCGGGGTGCGTAGGGGAGTTTAAAGGGGATATTCAGCGACATGAACTGTGTAAGCACCATTGAATACCCCCATTTAAGGCATTTACACGGTTTACTGGGCTGTAAATCGTCTAAATACCTTTCGAATATTGGGCCCCTAGTGTCCATGGACAAGTTGTAAATGCTATTCTCTTCAGTGCTGCTCCACAGGAACTGAAAATTCATGAGTGGAGGAATAGACTGGTGGTTAGAGCTGTTGACTGGAAACCAAGAAAGTTAGGGTTCAAATCTTATTTCTCCCACTGATTTCCCCCTCCCTCTTCTGACTTTGGGCAGTTCATTTCAGTTAATTTTGGGCAGTTCATAAACTTAGATTGTAGGCACTCTTGGGCAGGAAGTACCTTCATTTAACTTGCTTGAACTTTCACTGCAATAGATACTTCTAGATCATTTAGTTATAACTGTGTGCCATCTTGTACTGCCAAAGACTTTTTTTGACCTCTGAGAAACTTTGCTTTTGCTTCTGATTCTTTCCTCTTGTACAAAATTTCTCCTGTTTTGTGATTGTCATTTGTCTTTAAATTCTGGATACCACTGTCTGAATCTCACGGTCTGGCCCTTGAGAGGCGTAGGCCGTCAGAGAGGCTACTCTGGAACAGTAGTGGATACCCTGCTCGAGGCCTGCAGGGTCTCAAACTGTTTAATCTGTGTGAGTATTTAGAGTTTTTGAGAGGTGGTGTACCCTCCTGGTGGCTTGGAAAGCGGGCATAGCTGCTATGTTTCCTGCAGGCAGGCAGGCCTGATTCAGAAGTTGGTCCTGAACTCTTTAAGGTTCAGGTGATGGCCTTGGCTTGCTACTGGGCACATATTTAGGGCTCGTCCTTGGCGGCACACCCTGATGTCTCCCACTTTATTAGAGCCAGTATACCCAGTGATCCCCTGAGCCTTTTCTGTTGCTGAAGGCGCTGCAGTGGTATTCCTTGGTGACTGTTGCATCCACCAGATAGATGTCAGAACTGCAGGTCTTGTCCTGTCGGGAGCCCTTTTTGGTCATTGCTGTGGCTTCTGTTGCTTTGTGGACTGTGCCAATTTTCCTCCAAAGGGTCTATCTCCTTTTCACCCCAGTCAGGCTTTTATCTTGTTCTCCTCATTAGATGATCTCTTTTTGGATCCTTTTCTGTATCTGATAAACATCAGGAGGGTGCTATTTGGATACCCGAAAGTAACCAACGCTTTTCACTTGTTGGGCCATCATTTTGTTCTCTTCAGTAGGCAAATCCTCTATTTTCATACTGGATCAGAGAGGCTATTGCCTCTGCATACCTCTTGGTCAGAGGGTGCATACTTGAGGGCGTCAATGCTTACTCCACTAGGGCACAAGGCTCATTGTGGGTGAAGTCTGCCTTAGTGTCTCTGGAAGATATCTGTAAGGGGCTATCTGGTCATAACTGAACATCTTTGTGAAATACTACTACTACTAACCATTTGTATAGCACGACTAGGTGTACACCACTGATCACCACTGTATCTTTCGCATTTCCTTTTCAGTCTTCTTCGCCTCCTACTGTGAGTAGTGCTCATAATCCTTCCCATAAACAAGTTTGCAAGGTCACACCTGAAACTCTTACTGCTTTTTCCTCGTGTGACAGTCTTTCCAGATGATTTTCATACTCTTCCTGTTGATGACCAAATCCACCTATGGTATTCCCTTCTTGCATCTGCCTTTGACCATATTGCTCCTCTCTGCTCTACATGCCCCGCGTATAGACACCAGCATCCCTGGTTCCATTCCGGCCTGCAGCTTTTATTTGCTCATTTGCATTGTACTGAGTGGTGTTGGAGGAAACAGCAGACCCACTGAAGCTCTGCACTTCTTTTGTCACGGTCACCATAACTACCACCTGAAAGAAAGCTTGATTGTACCAGGCTGGATACACAGTCAGGCCCTGTGTATAACATTATATTACTATAAGCCCTAAGAAAGAGTTAATATCATTTGTAGCTCCTTAATAACATCCTTCATAGACTCTGTAGAAGTAACTGGGTAAAAGGTTTATTTATTTTATTTATTACAGTTGCTTATATACCGCACTATTCGGCATCAGCGTGGTTTACAGTATAACAAAGTGACCAATACACACATTCTGTTTGGTTTTACATCGAACAGGAATATAAACTTGGATAACAGGGGCTGAACTATATACATGAACTATTTACATGAAATATGCTATATACATGAGGTAAAATTCCTATAACATTGTTGAATTGCACAATAAATGATGAATCCGTTTTGAATACTTGAGACCTTGTGAGTATGTGCTGCAAAAGGGCAGTGATTCTTAGGTGGTGCTAACTAAATTCATCGCTGGTTGGGTAGTATTGGAGGAAGAGATGATATTTGATTGCCTTCCTGAATTGGGTCAGGTCTGCTATAGCTCGAATGTCTGGTGGGAGTGCATTCCAACATTTGGGGACGTAAAGGCTGAAGGCCCTATTTGCTGTTGTATTATTGCATTTTGTCAAGGTCTTCGGGGTTGCTAATAAATTTAGGGCTGTTGACCTCCTAGCTCTGTTGGGGGGCACTGTATGGATGAGATCCGTAAGTGCTGTGGAGGAAAGGCGCTTGATTGCCTTGAATGAGAGGATTAATGTTTTGAAGATAATCCTTCCGTGTATAGGTAACCAATAAAGCTGTTTTAATATCGGAGTCACGTGGTCTCTTCTGGAGGCTCCATGAAGAATCCTTGCTGCAGCATTCATGGCCAGTTGTAGCGGGTTTAGTGTGGATTGCGGGAGACCTTGTAGGATGGAATTGGCAAAGTCAAAGTGCGGCAGGATCAGTGCTTGGTATATGGTCCGGAAATCATCTGGCTCCAGTAGGGAGCGTAGATGTCTGAGTGAACGGATTTTAAAATAGACCGCTTTGACAATGTTGCTTATATGACATTTCATGTCCAGATGTTGGTCTAAAGTGATCCCCAGGTATTTTATTGTTTCTTTGGTTTGTAATTCCGCTTCCTTTACCTTTATATGTGTTGGTGGGGTGAAGTCTGGGTCTCTAGCGATGAACAATACCTCCAGATAACATAAACATTAGTCTTGTTATTAGAAAGATAAGTAAAAGGCAAGTTGTTTACCCAGCTTCTCAGTCTCTCAGTCTCTGGTCAGAGATATCAAACTGTCAGTGTTAGAATTAATTAGAATTAAGGCCTACATAGTCATGTCTGAGAATATATGTATGTCTTTTCATGATTGTCTATGACGTGCATGCCTATAGAAAAGTATGTTATGAATATATGTGACACTAGACGTAGAATAGAATATGTATATTATGAATATACGTGATGTGAGACGTAGAATAATAAAGTGAAATTATGCTGTGTAATGGAATTTTTACCTATAAATAAAGTGGCCTAAAGCTAGGATATCAGAGTAAACATAGGCAGAGGCCTGGCTTGCTCTCCCAAAGCTTTGGTTTGTTTTTATAATACAAGTGTGTTGTGTATTATTTACTGATTTATCAATTTGCCTTCTGATTGCTTTGAGTGTGGATTTCCGTTACTCCAAGAGCCCTGCAGTGTTGCTGGTGAGGGGAGGCGCAGAGTATTCTTTCACCACCATTTGATTTCTTTGGCCAAAAAGGAGGAGTACTCGTCTCTCATTACAGCTTTGACCTCTCATCTGAAAAAATTGTATTCTATCCTCTCTTGCTTATAGACTCCCATTCTTTCAGTTGATCAGCCTTTCCCCACCCAACTGGCCTCATTCTTCCACAAGAAAACTGTATCACTCTAGCTGGAATTCCCCATCGTCTCACACTCAGAGTTTCACAGTTATCCCCTCCCCCTCCTCCCTGGTACACATCTAGGACTCCAACACTATCACCTCTGCAATCCTAGCAAAACTCATCTCTACTTTACGTAAAACTGCTTGTTCACTGGACCTCATCCCCTCCTCTTGGCTTTCAGCAAATGCCTTAGTTTTTCTCCCCTACGCCCTTTCCTTTATTAAAGCCAGTCTAACTTTGGGCATCTTCCTCTCTGCTTGGAAACAGGCAGTGGTCCACCCACTTCTGAAAAATCCCTCCCATTCCACTATAGACCTGTTTCCGACCTGCCTTTCCTTTCCAAAGAAAAAAACGTTCTTTTCACAGCTCGCAGCCCATCCTTGAGAACACCAATTCCTTGCACCCCTGCCAGTCCAGCTTTTGCCCAGGCCACAGCACAGATACTATCCTACTATCCTTGTTTAGTGAAGTCCATCAGTCACTGGATAGCAGCAACATCACTATTGCTCTGTCTCTTGATTTATCGTCTGCCTTTGACTTCGGTAAATCATGGCATTCTCCTATCATGTCTGCATAAGGCTGGGTTTTGTGGCATGGTTCTTCAGTGCTTTCATTCCTTCCTTCCTTTCTCACCATTTCTTCCTAGTCTCCTTGGGTGTCCTCTCTTCAACACCTTGCTCTCTTACTTGCAGGGTCCCCCATGGCTCAGTCCTGCCCCCTCTCCTCTTTAATGTCTCTTTCTTGTGCCACTTGCTCTCAGTTCGTTCATCTCAGCCTACTGCTACACCAATGATATCTTATTGATTATTCACACTGACCATTCATCTACTGATCTCACCTCTCTCAATTGTCTGACTTGCATTGCTTCTGGTTGCACTCAAGCATCTTAGCAACAAGACAACAGTGACTTGACTGACTGGTCCTCTGAGCTTACCTTTTCTCACCCCTACTCAACAGGACCCAGATCCTCCTCACATCGTCCTTCAGATATCTCTGGGTCATCCTGTTCTCTGCCCTAACCTTCCACCAACACATCAGCTCTGTTATCAAGCGCTTTTTCCTTTCTCTTCGCCAGATCAGGGCAGTCCGCCCATTCTGCCCTACACCCGCTCTAACCACCTTACTTGTATCTCTTGTTCTTTCACATTTGGACTACTATAACTCTGTCTTTGATGGTCTTCCCCCCCTTTTTTTTAAACTAAAAATACTACAACTCATCCAAACTACTGTTGCTGAATTACTCTTCCGTGCCTCTTGCTCTAACCATGTTACCCCTTTACTAATCTGGCTCCATTGGCTCCTGGTTCAGTACCACTAGGCCACTAGGGAGGAGTGGCCTAGTGGTTGGGGCAAGTTACCTCAGGCCGGAAGATCAGGGGTTCAAATCCCACTAGAGGACAGCAACCTTGGGCTGGAAGGACTGGGGTTTCTAGTCCCACAGGTGCTCCTTGTGGTCTTGGGCAAGCCACTTAACCCTCCATTGCCCATGTTCCCTGTAAGTATTAGTGTATGTGTCTCATATCCCCTCGTTTTAAATGTATCCCCCAATTGTGTTCTGACCACTTTGATTGAAGGATAAGGTGGTATACAAACCTGTCTAAATAAATGTTCAATTTAAACATAAGAATATAAGAAATACCAAACTGAGTCAGACCAAGGTCCATCAAGCCCAGTATTCTGTTTTCAACAGTGGCCAATCCAGGTCACAAGGACCTAGCAGATTCTCAAAAGGCACACAGGTTCCACAATGCTTGTCCTGGGGTAACCCATAGATTTCCCTCGTCCTCTTTAACAATGGTTTAAGGACCTTTTCTCCAGGAACATATGCAAACCTTTTTTCTAAACCCAGCTACACTAACAGCTTTTATTACATCTTCCAATAACGAATTCTAGAGTTTGGTCACGTGTTGAGTGAAAAAATATTTTCTCATATTAAACTTAAATGAGTTACATTGTGGCTTCATTTCATGTCCTCTAATCTTTCTACTTTTTGATTGTGTAAACAACCGATCTGTGTTTATCCATTCCACTCCATTAATTTATAGACCTCTATCATATCCCCTTAGCCATCTCTTTTCCAAGCTGAAGAGCCCTAACCTTTTAAGACTTTCCTCATAGGATTTATCCTTCCATCCTCTTTACCATTTTGATGGCTCTTCTCTGTACCTTTTCTAATTCTGCTATATCCTTTTTAAGATATGTTGACCAGAATTGCACACAATATTCAAGGTGCACTCACAACATGGAACGATACAGACACATTTTAATGTCCTTGGTTTCATTTTCCATTCCTTTCCTTATGATTCCTAGCATTCTATTTGCTTTCTTGGCTGCTGCTGCACACTGGGTGGAGGGTTTCAACGTAAAATCCACGATGATGCCTAAATCTTTTTCCTGGCTGGCGGTTCCTAATGTGGAACCTTGCATCATGTAACCATAGTTTGGATTGTTCTTTCCTAGATGCATAACTTTGTACTTGTCCACATTAGATTGTGAGCCCTTTGGGGACAGTATGTAACTTGCCTTGATCTTCTCCTGGAAAGGCCTGAGCTAAATACTAAAATAAAAGTTAAATGTTATCTGCCATTTGGACATCCGATCTTCCAGTTTATCATGGTCCTCTTGCATTTTTTCAATCCTCTTGTGTTTTTTTTATAACTTTGAATAATTTTGTATCATCTGCAAATTTGATCACCTCACTCGTTATTCCCTTTTCCAGGTCATTTATGTATGTTAAAAAGCAGAGGGCCCAGCACATATCCCTGGGGTACTCCACTATTTATTCATCTTCAATGAGAAAATTGACCATTTAGCCCTGCTCCTTGCCTTCTATCTTTTAACCAGTTTCTGATCCACAGTAGTACACTACCTCCAATCCCATGACGTTTTAATTTTACCAAGCGTCTCTCATGAAGGACCTTGTCAAAGGCTTTTATATTGTAAACTACTCTGTTGACCCCGCAAAAGGCGGTATATCAAGCTTTTAATAAACATAAACACAACGCTGTACAGAGATACGAAAGAGACAGTTCCTTCTCATCAGAGCATACAATCTAGTCAAGACAGACAAAACAACAACTTGGGGACTCTGATATGTCTAGGGAATGGTAGGGAAACAAATACAGTCAAACCTCGGTTTTCGTATGCCCCAATTTTCGTTAGCTTCGGTTTTCAAGAACTTTTTTCATTGCAATTTTGTCCCGGTTCTTGTACATCCGCTCGGTTTTCGTACAATTAAAATGGTCCGTACCGGCGGGGGGGGGGGGGGCGCTCAGCTCAGCTCTTTTCTTTCAGCGATCCTGCAGTACTCTACTGTGAGTGTGGCTTCCGATGCTCCGTGCTGATGGCGAAACTTTGAGGGATCTATCCGGTGAGGTGAGAGAAGTGCCGGGAGCTGTTCTGCTCATGCTGATGCTGAGAATTGGAGGCGGGGAGAGAGTCGGCGACAATGCCGTGTTCCATTTTAGGCAAATCGTAGACACACCAGAAACAGACCTCTCTGGACAGATTTTTTTGTGCGACAGGGGTCCAGTGACTCTCAAGCTGGTCCTAGTGCCAGTAAAATACAAAGAAGGGAAGTAACCCCGGATAGGGCCTTGATACCTGAGGTCCTTATGGAGGGGGATTCCCCTTCCAAACAATAACCTCTCCTCCCTCTCTCCTCGCCGTCTTCCATATGCCAAGAAGAGTCTTCAATAAAGGTAAAAGTGACGTTAAATGTTCATTTATCCATTTCATTAGTCATTTATATTTATTTTTCATTGTTTTCTGTATGTAAAAATATAGTTATGCTCTATAAAATGTATTTTTTGTAAATATTTTTGGGTGTCTGGAATGGATTAATTGGATTTACATTATTTCTTATGGGAAATATTGCTTCAGTTTTCATACATTTCGGTTTTAGTCAGACTTTTTCGAACGGATTAATCATGAAAACCTAGGTTTGACTGTAGTTTGAGAGCAGGAGACTAAGCGGATCAGGATCCAAAAGCAGCCTTGAAAAGGTGAGTTTTTAGCCTGTATTTGAAAAGGGCCAAAGATGGACTCGGGTAGTATGTTCCAGGCAAAAGAAGCCACAAAGTAGAAAGATTGAAGTCTGAAATTGGCAATGGTGAGAAGGGCACAGGTAGAAGTGATCTGATGAGAGGAAAGGTGTGAGGAGCAGCAGAATGAATACTCTTATCGGTCAGTAAGAGAAGTTTGACCTGGATACTGAAAGAGAGAGAGAGACAATGAAGCTACTTAAGAAGAGGGGGTTACATGAGCATAGCGAGACTGGCGGAAGATTAGCCACACAGCTGAATTTTGAACAAATTGAAGGGAGGAGAGATGATTCAGAGGGAGTCCAGCAAGAAGGAGGCTGCAGTAGTTTAGAAGGGGAGGTGACTAAAGAGTGGATAAAGGTTTTAGTAGTAGTTCAGAAAGGAAAGGACAAATTTTGCTCTGATATAGAGAAAAACGACAGGTTTTAGTTGGATATGTGTGTGGAGAAGGAGAGGGAGGAATCAAAGATGGTCGCAAAGTTGCAAGCTGAGGAGACGGAAGAGTAGAGTTTTATACACAAATGAGGAAAGATTTAGGGGGAAAGATAAACTCAGTTTTGGCCATGTTTAATTTCAGATGGTGGCAAAACATCCAGGCAGCAATGTCAGTTAAGCAGACGGAGATACAGGCCTAGATTCCTGCATTTGGGAAATGGAGCAGATGGTGCCTTTGTCAAGGCTCTTCTAGCCGAGTGTTGTCTTCCCATATTGGGTGCTAACAGCTTGGGTGCATCCCAGTTATCTGGTCTGATCTAGCAGGATAAGGAAAAATGTACATATTCAATCCAAGAAACATTAGAACTAGTTATTAATAGTAATTGGTTTTAAGCTCTCACGAGCAGGGACTGTCTATCTGATTGTACAGCACTGCATATACTGTTTTATAAACAAATAATAGTAGTAGTACTTTGAGTTTTTCTGAAATTTTCAGTCTTGCTTACTGCTCAGGAAGTGTCAATATTACTTCACAGTGCTGTACCACCAGACACATCATCTGATGACATAATTGAAAGAGGCCTAAGTCCGCCTCCACCTGCTGCAAGGGAGTTTAAACCACTTATCTGGACTCGTCTAGCAATATTCAAGGAAAGAATATTATCTGATATGTCAATTTTTCCATTTATAACTTTTGGATGGGCATTTCAGTCATTACTGTAGGATACATGCTCTCATTCTTTGTTCATTAGGTTTTGCAGTTATGGGCTTTGTCTTGTTGGGCTTTACCTGTGGGCTTTGTATCCATTTTTTTTTAAATTTAATATTTATAAATTTCAAAAAGTTATACAAGTTACAGCATGTGCACAAAAAATGGGGATTGCCTGAGTAAACATTCATATTCCAAAGGAAAATAGTTACCAAAACACACAAACACTAAACAACCCCAGCTCTAGCCTACTACATGGGGATCCTAAAAAGGAAATATACTAATTACAGTAGTTGCAAGGAAAAGGCAGGAATTAACAACCAGATTTCAATACAACATCGCAGAACAGAAGACTCCCCCTGCTCTCAACCCCCATAGATTCTTTAGCATTCAAAAAGGAAATTAATTGTGTGGGATGCAAAAAATATAGAAATTATCCTGCTGCTTCATCAGACACTTGCAGGGATACTTGAGAAAAAATATCCCCCTCCCCCCCAGTAACGAAACCCATGGCGACAGAATCAAAAATGCTTTCTTGAGGTGGTTTTCCCTAGCAAGGTCCAGGAAAATATGGACAAGGCAACCCTTAAAACTCTTGCGAAAAAACAGTCTGAGAAGCCATTCTCTGTCTGAGATCAATGCATAAGTAACTAAACATGTTACAGGAATAACTTCTGCATCAGAAGATTCCAACAATTCAGACACATTCAAAACTTCTAATTACATAGGGCCTTGGACAAGCTTCAACAGGAACACCCAAGGATTCAACCAGATAAAATAAATAAAGTTTAAACATTTCTTTAGCTGATATAGTAAGAGAGCACGGAAAATTAATTACTGAAGATTTGGCAATCTAGTATAGTTATCAAACTGTTCTAGATCAGCTTTCAGATTATTAGAATCTTTCACAAAAGCAGCTGACACATTTTCCAAATGCTCAGTTTAGTCGCATCATCTACCGTATTCTTAATTGTCCCAGTCATTTCAGAGGCCAATTCTGTATTTGACTGTATCTGACCTTGAATCTCCTTAATCTGTGTAGTAATAGCCTCTCCAAGCTACTAAATCGCAGACCAAATTGATTCTAAAGTAAATTGCACAGGCCATTGTAAAATAAAAGAATAATCCGCAGTTCCCCACCCTGTGTCAGGAGTCTCTGCAGCAGCCAATGGATCCATAGGCAGGAGGCCGGACAATGACCCTGGTGAGAGCTGACTCCGCAAAGCACCTCTGGTATTTGCAACAAGCCCTGGTGATAGCCCCAGTAAGGGCACTGGGGAACCAACCACAGGGAAGCCCAGCACACCAATATCTCCAAGGGCCAGTGCAGGGCAAATCTGCTTCCAAGGTCTCTGTGCATTGGGAGATGTAAGATCGTTGCACGATATAGACACTGACATACCCAGCTCCAATCACCTCACAGCTGAGCTATCTGCTCCCGCAGCTGACTGTTGCTCCCGCGAAGCACAAAAGCGCCCAAAGGACCAGAAGTAATTGGAGTCAGAGGTCAGTTGGGCAGCCTGGGGCAGCTTACCCTGTTTTCCTTTCCTCTTTTTCCCCCATTAGGAAAGCATGCCAGAACTACAAACCCTGTCTGTGGCCATCTTGGATCCTTTGCATCCATTTTAAAAGCAAAAATTTGTTTTGAAGCTTTGTGTGGCACAGAGTACATGCAATCACTTGCATCTGCTTTTCTGTGCTTTTTACTGGAAATGTGTGTGTGATAGTTTGAAAATGCTACAGTAGGTACTTAACGTTTTTTCTTTCCCTGACTACACACACCCTGTAAAGCAGGGGTCTCAAACACGCGGCCCGCGAGAGAACGTTGTGCGGCCCGCGACGGCTTCTGCTGCTGCCGCCGTTGCCGCCGTGGCAACGGCAGAATCTACGGTCAATTTTTTAAAAAAAAAAAACTGGCTTCTGCTGCTCAAGCTGCAAAATCAGCTGTCCTGCGGCCCCTTCCTCTCTGCCCGGAGATCCCCGAGAGTGCTCCATCAGCGGGTGCTTTTCAAGCCGTGAAGAGAGTATTTCCCTCTCGCGAGGCTTGAAAAGTGACTAGGTTTAAGCCGCGCGAGAGGGAAATACTCTCTTCGCGGCTTAAAAAGCACGCCGCAGATGAAGCACACTCAGGGCTCTCCGCGCAGATGGGAAGGGGCCGCGGGACAGCTGATTTTCTGCTGCAGCAGCAGAAGCCAGGTTTTTTTTTAATTTACCTGGGGGGGGGGTGTAGGACTGGAAATGGGCTATTGGCAGGGGGGGGTATGACTGGAGATTGGCTATTGGCAGGGGGGGGTATGACTGGAAATGGGCTATTGGCAGGGGGGGGGTATGACTGGAGATGGGCTATTGGCAGGGGGGGTTATGACTGGAGATGGGCTATTGGCAGGGGGGGTTTATGACTGGAGATGGGCTATTGGCAGGGGGGTTATGAATGGAAATGGGCTATTGGCAGGGGGGGTTATGAATGGAAATGGGCTATTGGCAGGGGGGGGGGTTATGACTGGAGATGGGCTATTGCGGGGGGGGGGGGGGGTTATGACTGGAGATGGGCTATTGGCAGGGGGGGGTTATGACTGGAGATGGGCTATTGGCAGGGGGGTTATGACTGGTAATGGGCTATGGTGGGGGCTAGGACTGGAAATGGGCAGGTGGGGGTTAGGAAGGACTGGAGGTGGGCTGATGGGGGGAGTTAGGACTGGTAATGAGCTATGGAGGGGCTGACTGAAATGGGGTAATGGGGGTTAGGGCTGGAAGTGGGCTATTGGCAGGGGGGGTTATGACTGGTAATGGGCTATGGGGGGGGTAAGACTGAAAATGGGGTGATGGGGGGTAAAACTGGAAGTGCGCTATGGGGAGGTTAGGACTGGTAATGGGCTATGGGGGATCTAGGACTGGTAATGGGCTGGGGGGGTTGCTAGGACTGGAAATGGGCTGAGTGGAAGGGGGGCTTGAACTGCAAATGGCTGATGGGGAGGGGGGCTTGGAATGGAAATGGGCTGTGAGGGGAGGGAGCTAGGATTGGAAATGGGCTGATGGGGGGCTAGGATTGGAAATGGGCTGATGGTGAGGCTAGGATAGGACTGGAAATGGACTAATGGGGGGACTAGAAGGGAGCGGATGCTGGGTGGGGCTGGAACTAGAAGGGAGCTGATGTTGGGGGAGGATTAGAATGGGATGGAGCTGGGAAAGTGAAATGGAGAGGGGAAAAATATTTTGTCTGGGAGAGAAGACAAATCTACAATTGGCCAGGTATTGGGAGAGTAAGTGGGGATTGAGGATGGAGGGGTAAAATTTGAGTGGATGAAATAGGAATGAGGAAAGAGAAAAAGGAGAAAGATTAGTATGTTAAAGCAGATGTAGAGAGAGAATGGAAAAAAAACTAGGAGAGAAGAAAGGGTAAATGGACAGCAGACGATGGAGAGTTAGCAGAAGACATGAAGAAACCAGAAGAAAGTGGCTGGAACAATTGCAACTGAAAAAAATGCACAAAAGGTAGAAAAATATCTCTTTATTTTGAATTTATTAACTGGAATATGTCAGCTCTGGGAAATGTGCATCATTAATGTTTGCGCTTTGTTTAGTACAAGAGGAAATTAATTTATAGTTTTATTTCTACAGTGTTGTTGTACATTCCAAGTTTGGCTTTTGGGGTTCCCAGTTTAATTATTGTCTTCTTGTTTCTAAATCTTTTAGTCTTTCTTTATCCATACTCATTAAAGAGGCATGTTTACTAAAAGTTAGTGTATGGTAACATTATGCAAATATTTATGCAAATGAGGCCCCTTATGCAAATGAGGCCCCGCGTCTTATGCGGCCCCCGGGTTACTTTACAAGTCCTCATTTGGCCCTCAAAGCAATTTGAGTTTGAGACCCCTGCTGTAAAGCAATCCTCTCAATTCTGCCAAAATTATGGATGTAATATTATGAGCATACATATTTTTAGTTGTATCGCTGCTACAGTATTAATGCAGGTAAAATTCTTTATCTTTGGGAAAAAGTTTTGAAAATCCTCCTCTGGAGGGTATAATATAGTGAAACCTATAGAAGTTCTTATCTTCTACAATTATTGTAATTCTGTAATCCATTTTCACAGTTCATGGAGTATTGTACCAATGTTTATATTTACAAATTAAATTTTTTGTGTATTAAAAAACAAAAGGTATAAATCTTTAAATGTATCATTGTCTCTCTTAATGTTGATGTGTTCTACAACTACAAAAAATAAAATAAAAGGTGACATGGTACCCAAGGGGTGACGTGACATCATACCCACGGCCATTGGTAAGAAGCATATGTGCATCTCTTTCATCATGCTCCAGCACATTTTGCTGTACCTTTCTGAAGGGCATGTTAATTTTACTTAAAGCTCATTAATGTTTATTAAATGCACATTATGTTCTTCCACTGCCTATTCATTTCTATGGGTCATTGTAGCACTTAACATGCCTTAACTTTGCTTAATGCACATTAAAAAATTTCTAATCTTTTATCTGGATTTTCCAGCCTTTTTTCTCTCGGGTGCCACGCGCCATTTTGGGCACTAGGCCCAATTTTTCCTCAACATGGAAAAACCCGCTTCGGGTTTTAAAAGGTGTTCCAAGTGTGGCGGTACCATCTCCGTCACCGACACGAGTGGTGCCTCAAATGTTTAGGTCCTGACCACTCCATCTCGGAGTGTGTTGCCTTTGGGATGATGTAGAAGAGGGGTCGGCAGAACTGAGCTGCTAAACTTTGCACCCTTTTTCCCTCCGATGCAGCATCCGTGGCATCAACGTCTTCTGGGGCTTCATCTTCCTCCCATGGATCTCAGGTAACCAAACATAAATCTGGCCAGTCCTCAAAGGGTAGATCTCCTTCCAAGCGTCGAGATGCCTCTGGCGTTGCCCTTGAGGGACTTCGGGAGGCTTCGGCTTCCAAAGCACTATCGGGGCTCCAGGATGTTCTCGAGGCCTCAACCTCGGCAGAACTACTGGTGCCATGCTCTGGGGTACCGGCCACTTCGTCCAGTACCGACACCCAGGCATCGGCAGCGTCAATTGACCAGAGATTCCTGGCTATTGAGCGCAGTCTGGTGGCTCTCCTTGCGGCATTGGTGCCTTCGGGACCGCTTCAGACAGTTCAACCGGTATCGACACTGGTTCCGGCACCGATATCGGTACCGGTACAGATAGCATTGACATCAGCGAGTATGCTACCAACACCAAGTCATGCTATTTCCTCCGGTATCGATAGGCCGGTACCGGACCCTTCCGGTACCGACTTCAATCGGTACCGGTATCGTGCTTTACAAGAGCACCCGGACAGAAGATATTTTGAATCCTCCGATGACTCTGAGGACTCTGACAGCTCTGTCAATGCCGGAGTACTTCTCCGAGGAGCCGCCTTCTCCTAAACGTAGGATGTCTCCTCCAGAGGATATATCCTTTCAGGATTTCATCAGGGAGGTGACTAGGTCTTTCCATCACAGTGGCTCCTGAAACAGAGCCCAGAGCAAAGGAGTTGGAGATTTTACAATATCCTAAAGCTCCCAAGGAAGCGGCTACTTTGCCTATTCATGAGATCTTGCATGATATCATGTTAATGTGGGAAACACCTCTTACCACCTCTCCTCATTCCCGTAGGTTGGATACCATGTATCGAGTACCTCCTTATCCTGGATTTCAAAAAACTCAGTTGCCACACCACTCCATAGTGGTGGAGTCAGCTATGAGAAGGATCAAGAGTACAAAGAGACATGCATCTAATCCTCCAGGATGTGAATGTAGGACTCTTGATACCTTTGGGCGTCAAACGTTCCAGGCCTCTATGCTTTCTGCCAGGATTAGTTCCTACATCTTATACATGGGAATGTTCCTTAAGGAGGTTACAGGAGATCTAGAGCTTATGAGCCCTCTCCTTCCTAATAAGAGGCAGGATCATCTTGCACTTGTCAAACATGCCCAGGATGTTTCCAAGTTTGTTAATCGTGCCGCTTTTGACTGCTTTGAGTGCATAAGCAGAACCTCTTCCATTGTCATAGGTGCTCGTAGGATTGCCTGGCTCCAGGCATCTGACTTAGAACTCTGGGTACAGAACAAACTGGGCAATATCCCTTGTACAGGCAAAAATCTCTTTGGCAAAAATTGGCAAGAGAAAGCTAATGAGCTGGATGCTGATAACACCACTTTGGATAGACTATCCAAGGCTACAGCTGATCCTGCAAGGAGAAAATCCTACAAGAAACCATTCTTCTCTAAAAAGAAGAGGTTTATCCCTCCTATATCCAGCAGGTGCATTCTGCAGGTCAGTCCGCCCGAAAGGGACAGCAGCCCCCAAAGCAAAGGAAATCAAAGACTGCTAAGCCTCAACCGGCCCAGCAGACTCAGCCTCCACAGGGACTTTGACTCCCATCTAGAGAACTTGGCCTTCCTGGCCCTGAATGGGCCAGAGCCTTCCACTATCCAAGGAAGGTTGTGTCATTTTGCCCCCAGATGGGGGCAGATAACAGCAGAAGAATGGACTCTTTCCATTGTAAGAGAGGGGTACAAGCTTCATTTCTTCAACATGCCCCTCCTACAGTGGTAAGACAGTTCAATTCTCAGGCTTCTCTGAACACTCAGTTGAGTCAAGAGGTCAGTTTACTTCTTGCCTGGGGGCAATAGAAGACGTACCCATTTCCCAACAGGGTACAGGGTTTTACTCCCCTTATTTCCTTATCCCAAAGAAAACGGAGGGACACAGACCCATTTTAGACCTACGAGAACTGAACAAATTACCGTTCAAAGAGAAATTCAAGATGATTTCTCTGAGAACTGTGCTGCCATACCTTCAGAGTCGATTGGCTTTGTTCTCTAGATCTCAAGGATGCATACACTCATGTTCTCATCCATCCAACTCACCGAAGGTTCCTTCCCGTCCTGTTTCAAGGAAAGCACTACCAAGCACTTCCTTTTGGCCTAGCCTCAGCACCAAGGGTGTTTACGAAATGCATGGCTGTAGTGGCAGCATTTCTTCGCACTCTAGGAATATTCGTCTTCCCCTACGTAGACGACTGGCTCATTCGAGCCCCATCAGAGTCAGAGGCCAGAATTTCCCTATCTTGCACAATGCGTATCCTTCAGTATTTGGGCCTGGTTATAAACATCCCAAAATCCAGCCTAACTCCCACTCTGTCTCTAGAGTTTATAGGAGCTTTGCTGGATACGAGAAAAGCAAGGGCCTATCTTCCACAGGACCACTGCCTTCGCATTGTGCAGTTAGCCTCCCAGGCAGTGTTAAAAACTCATCTCACTGCTCTGGAAATGTTACAACTACTAGGCCACATGGCATCTACCGTGCATGTGGTTCCCTA
Source organism: Ichthyophis bannanicus (assembly GCA_033557465.1). Taxonomy (NCBI): domain Eukaryota; kingdom Metazoa; phylum Chordata; class Amphibia; order Gymnophiona; family Ichthyophiidae; genus Ichthyophis; species Ichthyophis bannanicus. Next base: position 299,283,602 of record CM066037.1, read on the forward strand.
TGCTCGCCTCCATATGAGAGCAGCCCAATGGACTCTATCCACTCAGTGGACTCAGGCATCAGGCTGCCTATCAGACAAAATAGCAAACACAAGTCGCATTATTTGTCTCTACAATGGTGGCAGTCAACCCAAAACCTGTTGGTGGGGTCCCCTTTCCAGCAACCCCTACCCCAGGTCACTCTAACAACAGACACCTCACAAGTGGGTTGGGGAGCTCATCTGCAAAATCTCTCTACCCAAGGCACCTGGACTCCACAGGAGACCCACTTACATATCAATCTCCTAGAACTCAGAGCAATCTTCCTTGCTATTCGAGTGTTCCATACCTAGCTCAGCTACAAGACAGTCCTAATTCAGACGGATAATCAAGTAGCTATGTTCTATCTGAACAAACAGGGAGGAACAGGCTCTGTCGCTTTGCAACGAAGCTTTGCGACTATGGGCCCTCGCCAGAGAGCATCAAATTCATCTCATGGTGTATCTGCCAGGCATACAAAACTCTTGGGCAGACAGACTTAGTTGAGTTCTGCTTCCACACGAATGGTCTCTCCATGCAGACCAGGTAGCAAACATTTTTCAGATTTGTGGAACTCCGGACATAGACCTCTTTGCAAGTCCGTTGAATGCCAAACTTCCCTGGTTCTGTTCCAGAATTCTGTCTCAGGGTTCTCAGGCCAGGGATGCTTTTCTCCTCCATTGGGGTCAGGACTTCCTATATGGCTTTCCACCCATTCCCTAATTCCCAAGACCCTATTCAAGCTTCAGAGAGACAAAGGCCACATGATTCTCATAGCTCAACATTGGCCATGGCAGGTGTGGTTCCCTCTGCTCCTGCATCTCTCTCAAGCTCCATCTGTGGAGTTGGGATCTGCTCCAGATCTCCTGTCTCAGGAGGAGGGGATGTTGTGGCATCCCAATCCCCACTCTCTGCATCTCAGGGCCTGGTTGCTGAGAGCCTAGACCTTCATGTTCTTAACCTTTCTCAACAAGTAAGGGATGTCCTTTGTGCTTCCAGGAAACCTTCCACAAGACGCTCTTATGCTTTCAAGTGGAAAAGGTTTTCCATATGGTGTTCGCAAAAGGGTCTTCACCCCTCTGCGATACCTCTGGAATCATTACTGGAGTATCTCCTTCATTTATCTAATGCAGGACTTAAGACTAACTCAGTAAGAGTCCATTTAAATGCTATTTCAGCTTCTTTAAAGCCTTTAAATGGACAACCTATTTCCTCTCATAGCGAAATTTATGAGGGGCCTTCTTCTAACTAAGCCTCCCATTAGGCCACCTCCAGTGGCGTGGGACCTGAATCTGGTTCTTGGGCAGCTCATGAAGCCGCTTTTTGAACCTTTAGCTACTACTTCCTTGAAATTCCTTTCCTGGAAAGTTATCTTTCCCATTGCAATCACATCAGCACGTCGCATCAGTGAATTGCAAGCATTAGTTGCTGATCCTCCTTACACGAGGTTCCATCATGATAAGGTGGTCCTTAGGACTCATCCACACTTTATTCCAAAGGTGGTCTCACCTTTTCATTTAAACCAGGCGGTTTACCTGCCTGTATTTTTTCCAAGGCCTCATGCTTCAAATGCAGAAAGGAATCTTCATACTTCGGACTGTTAAAGAGCACTTGCCTTTTATTTACAGAGGACACAGCAACATAGAAAGTCCTCCCAACTTCTTGTTGCTTTCGATCCTTCTCATTTGGGACTTCCAGTCTCCAAGAGAACATTGTCCAACTGGATTGCGCAGTGTATTTCTTTTGCCTGTCAGAGTAAGAACCTTTCTCTGGAAGGCCATGTCACAGCTCACAATGTGAGAGCCATGGCAGCCTCAATGGCTCATCTACACTCTGTGTCTATTGACGACATCTGTCGAGCAGCTACTTGGGCCTCTGTTCATACCTTTACAGCCCATTACTGCTTAGACAAGGACTCCCGCCGGGATGCCTTGTTTGGTCAGGCTGTTCTACAGCACCTGTTCCATACTTAATCAACTCCTACCCACCATTCCCAGTAGGATGCCAGAGATCCATGGGGGAAAGTGGAGCCCTTTCACAGGGGCACACAACCTTTGGGGTCTCTCCCTGGTGTCTGTAGCTAGGGAGTCCCGATATGTGAAGACTACATTCCTGCTTGTTCCTGGAGATAGCATAGTTACTCACCTGTAACAGGTGATCTCCGGGAACAGCAGGAATTTAGTCTTCACAACCCACCCACCTCCCCTAGGAGTTGTATCTTTCTTTTCTTTCTTTCTCTCTCTCTCTCTCTCTCTCTCTCTCTCTCTCAGCTTTAAAACTCAATTGGGGAAAGGCAGGAAGGCAGCACGCAGGCGCTGTGGGATGCTCCCAAAAGCTTTCTAATTGGATGCTGGGGAGCGTTCCCGCGCAGACTCCGTCGGTACCGACGATACCCATATGTGAAGACTAAATTCCTGCCGTTCCCGGAGATCACCTGTTACAGGTGAGTAACTATGCTTTATCTGGAGGAATCAGTAATCCTGCTCCAGACTTCCTCCTCAACACATTCTCATCTTATAGAAAATGTTTCCAACACATTACCTGCTTCACACATAAGTGCTTTGATAGCTATGTCAAATTGCTACCTCTGCAGTAGAAGATACTTTCTAGTTAAATCTGTCTGTAAAGGGATTGATGAATTAACATATTTGTATAAGCCAAACCAAGAGCGGAACACCAAGAACCAGGCCTACACACTGGTGTAATAATATGCAAACCACTTTATTGAAGGACCTTCAATAAAGAGGTTTGTAGGGTCCTTCAATAAAGTGGTTTGCATATTATCACACCAGTGTGTAGGCCTGGTTCTTGGTGTTCCGCTCTTGGTTTGGCCTGTCTTTGTGGATACCTTCTCCTGTGTGTTAACATATTTGTATACCAAGTAACCCTCTAATAGTATTTGTCTGAAAATAGCACCTGAGCAGGGGTTGTAACTTTCAGGATATGGTGCCCAAAGGATAATTGAAGATTCCATTTTATCAGTTTAAGAATCAGTTAGTTATTGTTTGCCTCTTGAAGCTTTGCATTACTTTCCCTATGCCTCCGCACTGCCACTAAATTATCTCCCCCCCCCTCCCCCCCCAGTAATAGGAATAGGAGTGTCATACTAAAGTAAAATAAATGAAATACCTATTATTTGGGTCTTGAATTTTTTTCTTTTGCCTTCTGCAAATTAATTTATATTTATTAATAATTTTCAAAAACATATCAACAAATTAACAAAATTATAGAAATATATACAGTCCACATCATGGGGAGTATGTCTAGGAATTACCACACACAAGCAGTAAGATAAATAAGAAAATCCAAACAGTATGCAGAGAGAGGTGCCTATAACCATATTTAAACAAACTCAAATTATTTCTAGCATGCTAGTAAACAAAAATATATCAAAACAAACTACCTTATCCATGAGAAGAATGGCTATTAAGAAAAATTTCCAAAGAGGATATCTCTAAAAAGACACATTTAGTTCCCCCCAATGTAACTAGGCATTTGCAAGGAAACTTTAAGAAAAATGTAGCACCTATCGCTAAGACGCGAGGCTTTAAAGAAATAAAAGCCTTGCGTCGAAGTTGCGTTTGCCTAGAAACATCGGGGAACAAATTTATTGTCCCCCCACAGAAACTAACATTCTTATTCTGGAAATAAAAACGCATAACTGTATTCTTATCCATCTCAGAATTAAAAGAAACAAGAAGAGTTAACCTAGTAGAAATCACATCCTGCGAAGACTATAAATTCAGATACATCCACAGAATCAAGTATGGGCATGGCATTAGGACCCTGTAGAACACCACTGGGACCTACAGCCAATTGAGGTAAATAATACAGCTTATTAATTACAGGTTTAGTATTCTCTTGATACCCCAAAACCTCTGTCAGGTACTTGTCAAATAGAATCTGAGGTGACAACAAACGCGAATAAGGAAAATTTAAACATCTAATATTTTTAGCCCTAAAACTATTCTCCAGTAACTCCTGTTGGGCATGCAAAATAGTACTATCTTTAATAAAGGATACATAAACATTCTGCAAAGAGACAATCTGTGACTCCAATTTCTGACACTTAACATCTAACGCAGAAATCTGAGACTCATGTTGATACAATTTCGCAACAGATTCATTAGAAAACTCTGAAAATTGAGAAACAGACATTAATGAAGATTCAGTCCGTGAGAGGACCTGCCAAACATCAATTAGAGATATGTTTGTCCACGGATAAAGCAGATGTAGAAACCTGTTGTGCCTTAGTAGAATCCCCAGGAGCATGGAAAATACGTGGCATAGGGACCACCACTATAGGTGAAACTTCTAATGGGGAAGCCGAAACAGGTGACAAGTCCAGCAAACTAGACTGCTCCACCATAGTAGGAGAGGAAGTCACTGGGCCCAAATTGTCCATACCAGCAGGCAGGGCTGTGTTAATAACCCCCAGAAGAGAAGAGGAACCGTTAGAAGAGGGCGGGGATCTGGCGGCAGAGTGAAACAGTGCTTCAGGCCCTTCCAATGGAGCTAAATGCTTATCCATTGGACCAACCACCTTTACAGATTTAGAAGGATTAACTGTACTCATATTCAAAAGCTGCTTCTTTTGCTTGCCCATTCCAGACTCTCCGCTCCACAGCTCCTCGTGTGCTGAAGGGGTGCTAAAGGGGCTAACAAGCCCCTTTAAACGCGCACCTTCAAAGCGCGACCGCGGTAAAGCCGCACTTTTAAAGGCCCACAAATGACGTCGGGGCCTGACGCTGCTCAGCTGGTCCGGCGGAATCCACCTGCTGCCTGTTCAGACAGCAATCGTGGGTATACGGCAAGGTAAGGCTCCGGCTCTCCAGGACACACTGCTCCCCTTGGGTCATGAATTTTAAGGAATGATCTAACTCATTTTTCCTTACCCTGGTTAGACCAGTCCATATGAGTGGGTTATGTTTCCTGGCTAGCAGGTAGAAGCAGACCAGAAAAACCATCAGTGGTTTCATCACTTGTTTGTACTCGGGTGCAGCACAAAGAGAAGCCAGTATTATCTACTTCCAGCAGGTGACAAGGTGTGTGGACTGGTGCAGCAGTGCAGATAGGCCTGTCTTCCCAGCCCAAATCGGGGTCTTGTGGCTTCTGTGTTTGAGATCTTGGCCCAGCTTTTACTCGAAGCTTGGATACGCCATTGCTCCTCAAGCCATCAGCTGCCCTGTATCCAGCACTGTTACTCTCCGATTCCAACACTGGTGGGTGGGTCAGTGTATAGGAGGAACCAAAAAGGCCCCTGAGGAGTGCTGGTAAGTCTGGGCCCAGTCTCCTCTTAGCTCTCACTGTCCTATTTCTGCATGTTTTGCTTATTTTTCCGTTTTAAATTTTGGTCCTATTTCTTTGGCTCCCTGTCTTTGCTGCTAGAATAAAGCAGCTTAAAAAAAAGAAGAAAAAAAATCCTTTCAGCAAGTCGGACCTTCCCAGGGATGGGGAGACCCTTCTCTGGTTTACCTCATAGGTACAGGGATTCCCTTACCAATTGGAGGAACAGTTTTCACCTTGGTTTTCCTTCCATTGGGGTTTTTCCTTTATTTTTATTTGTCCTTTGACCATGTTTGAGCTCTGCAGCACTGCCAGGTGCATGGAGGTGTCCTGCTGGTGGCTCCCATCAGGTCAGCTTTGTGGTTGGCTCTTTGCCCATGTATGATGGAAGGGCCTTTAGGCACATTTTTTGGACATATTGGGATCTCCTACATGGGGCTCAAGGCCTGTTTTGCTGCCTCTACTGCATTTCCCATGATTTTCCCACTGGTGTGAATGGTGACCATCTTGGAAGGCCATATGGCTTCGGCTGAAGGGAGAATATGGTAAGGTGTTTGCAGACTCCAGATGACAGGCCTCAGAGTCCTCTAGGGCTCCAGGGCCCGTTCTCGGCCAACTTTGAGCAGCAGCTTCTGAAACAGCTCACAAGCTGTATTCATTCTCTGGTAGCTGCATGGCAGTCCCCCTTGTGGGGCAGGGGGGAGGGGTCTGAAGGCCATATGGGGGATTCTGGGCCCTCTGGTGTCTTCCTTTCTGGTGGTAAGGGGGTTAATGGTCTCTGCCTTTCATTTTCACCTGTCTATTCCTTTGAAAAGCCAACCCTCTGTCTGGAGAGAATATGTGGACTCTAGAATGGTGTGTAGGAGTAGCCTAGTGGTTAGAGCACTGGCTTGATAACCAAAAGACCAAGATTTGTTTACCACTAGCACTCCTAATGGCCTTGAGAAAGTCATTTAATCCACCATTACCTCAGAAGAAAGGCCTGGCAATCTACTTCCGGTCACACTGCCAAGAAAACCCAGGAGCTGCTGAGTAACCAGGAGTCAGCACTGACTCGAAGGCACACATTGTATTTTTTACTTTACAATGGGTGAGTCACCAGGGGGAAAGGGAGCTTCTCCTGGCAGAGGAAGATCTGTCTGATCCTGTGAAAATGTCAGAAGGACCTTTCCACTTTTACTCAGGATGCCATGATGGCTCTATGCATTATGGAGCTCCTCCAGTGGATATTTCCCAAGTGGACCCTGTCTTAGAGAGATTGTGGCATCCTTCCAGTTTGTGTCTCTTCCCAGAGCCCTTGGCAAAGTGGGAGACACCAGAACTGGATCTGAGGAGTACTAAGCTGTTGGCTCAGCCATATCCTGTATCCCAAGGAGAGATGGAACAGCTTTTTAGTATTCCTATGGTGGATGCTTTGACCATGGCAGTGACCAAGCATGCAACAATTCCGGTGGAAAGTTGTGCTGTGCTGAAGGAGACTTGTGATAGGAGGATGGAAGCCGTACTCAAGGATGGCTTGGGTTCTCTGGCTGACTTTGTGTGGGCATGATGGCTGGAGCACTCTTACACTGAATTTAGCAATTGCTGGACAGCTGGAGGTAGTGAGATTACAGTCTGGTGTTGTGGCCGGAAGGTAGCTCAGGCTCCAGAATTAGTCTGCCAATACTGTGGCTAGGCAAGTTCCCCTTTAAGGGCAGGTTGGTCTTTGGGAAAGACCTGGAGAAGCTGATGAAAGACCTTAGGCTTATCCAGAGGTTCTAGGGATTCCTCATTTAGGGCCAAGTGGACAGCATGGGGGCATTTAGGGCCAGAGTGTTTGGGCATGGTGTATTACTCTTATGGTCTAAATCCAAGAAGGGTCATTACTTTTGGGATCCTCTCCATCTCAGGACTCAGCAAGTACCTTCCTCAGTAGCTTGGTAATTCCTTGCAGTGAGATCTAGGAAGTTCCATCCAAGGAGACAGGCAGTCAGGGGGCATTGCTAGCTATTTTACATATCCATGTCACATCAGACCAGTGGATTCTTGAGGTCCTCAAGGGGTAAGCACAGAAGCTTGGAGCCTCTTTGGGTTACCTTTATGGAATCTCCTTGCTGCTTCTTAACCAAGAGAAAACTCTTCAGGGTATCATAGAGCAGCCTAGTTCCCTCCCAGTACTTTGAGTATCTGGGTGCCTGCTTCAGCACCCGCTAGAGCAGTATGTTTCCCATCCTGGAAAGGTTGGACAAGTTGCAGCTCAAGAGGTCATTTTCCTCTCAGGCCGTGGAGACCAGGAAGACAGAAATAGTTGCTATTCTGTCTTTCTTGCAGTCTATTTGACCATGGGTTGGCCCTGAACTTTCTTGAGATTCAGGTAGCGGCTCGAGTGTGCTTCTAGGGCAGTCCCACCTCTCAAAGGGCATGCATAAGAAAACTTCAACCCATGCTGAAAGACTTTTAGTGGCACCCACTTCATGTGTGTAATAGAAGTCAAGGTGATTTTCTGCTGGGTTACCAACTGGGAACTTTGTTTGAACTGTGGAAATTTTCTTATGAATTTGCCATAGTTCAAAGGCTCAGGAGACATTGGAAACGTGCTGCATAATTAAGGCATCACAAGCGTTTTAAAAATTCATGGGCTGACCTTTCCTGGCTGCTGACCTTTAAAGAACAGCAATTAAAAGTGCCAGTGCCAATGCCCAGCCCACAAGTTTCAAAAATGCTCACACTGCAAATATGAGAGAACTGGCAGAACTTATACCACTGAATGCTGAGGAGGCCACAATCTTCACACTTAATTTGAGCTATGGTGTCTGCTAGTCACCAAAGACAGGAGGTTGCCACTGCCAATCCAACCCTTGCTGTAGCAATTGATCCAGTGGGTGGAGCATCAGAGAGAAGGTTGGCACCCCACTGATTTTGATATCTTTTATTACCAAATTGTCCTTGGAAGTAGTGCATGGGAATCAATATGCATTCTCATTGTGAAAATCTGAAAACTAGAGTGACTGAAAGGGATTTCAGGACCAGCCCAACCAATAGGCAGGTATCTAGAATGGCAGCTTCTTTTTTTTTTTTTTTAAAGGTGGGGATGGCAGAGCAGGGCATTCAAAGCTAAACAATAGATTCTGAGAGCCGGGAATGGGTTTAACACTTAAGATTTGCCTAGGGTGCCAACACCTTAAGTCGGCTCTGGGGCCAGCCCCTTACCAGGTGAGAAACACCAGTGTAAAGGACTAAAATGGTGAACCAATCTGTTGGAAGACCGCTGTGTGGACAGGGAACCTAGTCTTTGATAGAATGAATGTAGTTATGGCTCTGCAGTACTACACTCTTACTTTATTAGGACCTGAGGTGATATGTCAAGAGCAACACAGGATTTGTGGTTCCAGAATGAAGTCAATATATTTATAGAAGTGCAGTGGAGTAGAGTGGTTAGAGCACTGGCTTAGTAACCAAGAGACACGGGTTCAGTTCCTACTAGCACTCCTTGTGGCCTTGGGCAAGTCACTTAACCCCCATTACCTCGGAATAAAGGCCTGGTGATCTACTTTCAGTCATGCTGCCAAGAAAACCTAGGAGCTGCTAGGTCACCTTGAGTCTGCACTGACTCAAAGGCACAGATTGCATTCTTTATTTGTAAGAAGAGTTTGTTTATAATGCTCCCATTCATAGGTAATTTAAAATAAGGCTTCCCTTCTAATCCATTTTTAAATTAGACTCGCAAGCACTTGAGAAACTATAGCTGGCTACTGAGTCCCCTGCTTTCATGAGCAGATTGATAGCATAAAAAATAGTCCCAGAAATAGTCAGGAAATTCCAGCATTTGGGATCTCAACTTCCTAGAGCCCTGTCTGAATAAGTTTCTCAGCAATCCAAAATGCATGATAGTCTCATTCTAGGTGGTCTTCTTTCTTAAAGTATCTTCTGCAGCTCCCTCCTAGGGATAAAACAAAAGATCAAACTAAAAGATGGCTGGAAAATTGTAATCTTCCAAGTTGTGGACGTTCTTCCAGAAAAATGTTGGCTCTTGGGATTTTGCCTTCAGAAAAAAAATGAAAGCCTTTAAGCTCTAACTCTAACACAATAAGGTTTTCTCATTATGACTGTGCAGGAGCTTAGAGGCGCACAGATCTATTTTACATGGCAGGGCTCCAGACAAGCACACCTGGTTATATGGCACCAGTGCTACATATTGCCTTGCTTGTTGAACATCGACACAGGATGCTCCTTACCAGACACGTTAGGGTTATGAAGGTAATCGGAGTCAAATTCCCTTCAAAATGATCTTCAGCAGCATCATTCTGTAGTACGTTGAATATGCTAAGTGGATATCAGGAAATGAACTGTAATTGTGTTTTGAAAGAATATAGTTTGAAAGACAGTGTGGCTTGTGATAACATTATCTCGGGATGCAGCATAACATCATTGCGATATGTTTTCTTTAGTACTTAACCCGTAAGATTGTTTGATGAGAGCACCCTTTGCTCTCAACATCTTGCCAAAAGTTTTCCCTGAGGCCATGCTTTAAGCTTTATGTGGACATCACTGTGATGCTTGCATGGGGTTCTGTCAGAGTGGCACAAGCTCCTCTATTTAGGTTCATGATGAACCTAAATACAGATGCTATATGTTTTAAAAACAAATATTTAATTAAAACAAAAATTCTTCTGCCTTCCAAACTGAGAAGAACAACTTTGAAATAGACTCCACGTTTCCTCTGACTTGTACTAGAGATGATTTTATTGTACTTTGCTACAGCTCCAGAGATGTGAACTAATTTCTGCCCTTTTAGTTCGTCATAAACATTTTATTTATTTTTTATTTATTTATTTTACATTTCTTATATACCGCACTATTTGACATCAGCGCGGTTTACATCGAACACAAAAGATTCAGCACAAAAACAAGTGTCTGAGTTACATTAAACAGGGTCAATAAACTTGGCTAACAAGGTAATTATGAATCACAGGAAGGTAAACTTGGATTGTAAAGTAAACTATTTACATCTTTAAATTATAGGACAATGGAACGTAATTAATGGTAAGTGGATCCTTATAATTAATGATCAGTGGACCTTACTATGTGGGGAATTCTAACTCACTAGGTGATTTGGAGTTCCTGTAACTAACGGAGAGTTCCTGTAACTAACATGTAGCTCTTCACTAGGATGAATGTGCTTAAGATATCAATGATACAGCTTATTTGATCCTTTCTGTACCCTGTGGTAATGCGAATATAAGCAATCTTCTAGCTTTCATTATTTCCTATGGTAGAGACTGCTTTTGCTAATTTTCCATTCACCCAGTGCTTCTAAGCAACTCATTTGTTTAAAGTGTCACCATAATGATGGGCAGAGCGTGCTTTAAGGATGTTCTCAAGGTCAGCATGAAGATATGGGCAACAAATTTAAAGAAGACATTGCCCAGCATCATTCCAGATGCAGGAAGAGACAAGAAAGCTAATAGCATGCGAGGAATTGTAAGGCATGGAGAATAAAACAGAGGATATGGTAATACCCCTGTATTTTTTTCCATGGTGCTACCACACCTTGAGTATTGTGTGCCATTCTGGTTGCTGCTGCTATATATAATCTCCAGGAACAAGCAGGAATGTAGTCTTCACATAATGGGTATCGTCGGTACTGACGGAGCCTGTGTGGGAACGCTCCCCAGCGTCCAATAGGAATGCTTTTGGGAGCATCCCTCAGCACATGCGCGCTGCCTTCCCACCTTTTCAACTGTCCCTCTTCAGTTCTTCATTTTCCGCGGAGCCGACAGGACCCATACCCTGTCACCGCAGAAAATTCCGTCTTTAAAATTGTTTTCTTGTGGTCGCGTTTGCCTCCGCACAACGCCTACTGGTATCGCCGGTTCTTTTCTTTTTTTCAAAAAATTTTATACTTTGAACTGTTTCTCTTCAGAAACTTTACTTTTTTGGTGCTAGGCGCCATTTTGGGCATTAGGCCTCATATTCCTGAAACATGAAAAAAAACAACTAGTGGTTTTAAAAAATGTACTAAATGTGGCGGTACCATTTCCGTCACTGACACCCATGATTGGTGTCTAAAATGTTTAGAGCCTGAACATTCTCCATCTGAATGTTTCTCCTGTATGGGGATGACTAAGAGAGGAAGACAGATCCATTGCATCGACATCTTCAAGAGCCTCCTCTTCCTCGCATGGATCTCAGGTAACTAAACAAAAAAGCCGGTCCTCAAAGGGTAGCTCTCCTGCTAAGCATCGAGAGGCCCTTGGCATTGCCCTTGAGGGAACCACACCGGCAAAACAGCCCCGGCGGAAGGCTTTGGCTTCCAAAGCATCAATGGGGGCTCCAGGATGTTCTCGAGGCCTCAACCTCACAAGAACTAATGGTGCCATGCTCAGGGGTCCCGGCCGTTTTCACCAGTACCGACACCCAGGCATCGGCAGCGTCAATAGACCAGAGGTTCCTCGCTATCAAATGCAGCATTGCAGCTCTTCTCACAGCTGCGGTACCGTTGACTCCTATAGTTCAACGGGCACTGGTACCAACATCAATACCGATGCCAGTATCTACACTGGTACCGACACCTGTACCGGTACCGATGGTACCGGCCCCAGTGGGAATTCTTCCCACGCCATCTTTGGCTGGAATCAGCAGATCGGTACCGGATCAACTCGGTACCGGCCACGGTGGGAATTCTTCCCACGCCATCTTTGCCTGGAATCGGCAGAATCGGTACTGGATCAACTCGGTACCGACTTCGATCGATACCGGGACCGTGCTTTTCATGAGCATCGTGTTCAGGAATACTTCAAATCCTCCGATTTGGAAGACTGACAATTCTGCTGGTACCACAGGGTTTCTCCCGGAAGATCCCTCTTCTCCCCAACGCAGAATGTCACCTCCAGAGGACATGTCTTTTTCAGGATTTTATTTGTGATGTGGCCAAAGGCCTTTCAATCACTGTAGCTCCTGAACAGGAACCCAGAGCAAAGGAATTGGAAATTCTCCAATATCCTAAAGCTCCAAAGGAGGCAGCCACTCTGCCCATCCATGAAATTCTGCATAACTTGATACTCAGAATGTGGGAGACACCTCTGACTACATCTCCTAATTCTAGGAGGCTTGATACTATGTATCGAGTTCCGCCATGTCCTGGACTTCAAAAGACTCAGCTGCCACACCATTCAATGGTGGTGGAGTCAGCCATGCATAGGATTAAAAAGTGCAAAGAGGCATGCATCCAGTCCCCCAGGTCGTGAATGCAGGACTCTGGATGCTTTTGGGCGCCAGGCTTTTCAGGCTTCCATGCTTTCAGCTAGGATCAGTTCATATATACTATATATGGGCATGTTTCTCAAAGAAGTTACAGGAGACTTGGAGCTTATGAGCCTACTTCTCCCAGATGACAAGAGACAATACTTTCTTGCCGTAGTTAAGCATGCTCAAGATGTCTCCAAGTTTGTGAATCGTGCAGCCTTTGAGTGCTTTGAATGCATCAGCAGAACCTCTGCTACTGCCATTGGGGCACGACGGATTGCCTGGCTTCAGGCATCAGACTTGGAGATTTGGGTACAGGACAAGTTAGGCAACATTCCTTGCACGGGAGAGAAACTCTTTGTCAAGAACTGGCAGGAAAAGGCTAACGAGTTAGATGCTGACAATTCCACTCTAGATAGATTGTCAAAATCTACAGCCACTCCAGCCAAAAAGAAGCCTTATAAAAAACCCTCTTTCAGCAAAAAGAGGAAATTTTATCTTTCCTATACCCAGCAGTGTCATACCCAGGGTCAGGTTGCCCAAAAGGGACAAACTAGACAGCAAAAGAAGCCAAAAGGCCCGAGAGCCCAACCAGCTCTGCAGGTTCAGCCCCCTCAAGGGCTTTGACTCCTTCCTGGAGAGCTTAACCTTCCTGCCTCTGAGGGGTCCCCAACCCACCAATATCCCATCCCAGGCACGTTATGCCACTTTGCCAACAGATGGCATCAGATAACAGCAGAAGATTGGACTCTGTCCATTGTAGGAGAGGAGTACAAGCTCCATTTTCACAGCATGCCCCCTCCTACAATTCTAAGGCAATTCAATTCTCAAACCTCCGCAGACAATCTGCTAGATCACGAAGTCTCAACACTTCTTGCCTAAGGGGCAATAGAAGAGGTACCCATTCTTCAACGGGGTGCAGGGTTTTACTCCCCCCTATTTTCTTATTCCAAAGAAAACAGGAAGACATAGACCCATCCTAGAACTCAGAGAATTGAACAAATACCTGTTACGAGAAAAGTTCAAAATGATTTCTCTTGGAGCTCTTCTGCCATACCTTCAAAGCCAGGATTGGCTTTGCTCTGTAGACTTAAAGGATGCATACACTCACATTCTGATCCATCCAAATCACAGGAAATTCTTACGATTCCTTTTCAAGGGAAAACATTTCCAGTACAGGGTTCTTCCCTTTGGTCTGGCTTCAGCTCCAAGGGTATTCACGAAATGCATCGCGGTAGTAGCTGCATTTCTACGAACCCTGGGGATATTCGTCTTCCCTTACTTAGACGACTGGTTCATTCGAGCCCCTACAGTTGCAGAGGCCAGCACTGCACTGTCTCGCACAATGCGAATCCTCCAATAATTGGGGTTGGTAATAAACTTCCCAAAATCCCAACTTGTTTCTTCCCAATGCCTGGAATTCATAGGGGCCTGTCTAGATACCAGACAGGCAAAGGCTTTCCTTCCTCAGGCCCGGTGTCTTTGCATAATGCAACTAGCTTCTCAAGCAGCAGGAAAATCCTCCCTAAATGCTCGAGAGCTACTACAGTTGCTGGGACATATGGCATCCACAGTTCATGTAGTCCCATATGCTCGCCTCCACATGCGAGCAGCTCAGTGGACCCTATCCACACAGTGGACACAGGCCACAGGACATTTATCAGACAAAATAGTAAACTCTCAATGACTAATTTTGTCCCTCCAATGGTGGCAATCACTAAAAAATCTGACAGTGGGGTCTCCTTTCCATCAACCCCTTTTTCAGGCCACCCTAACAGATGCATCACAGGTGGGTTGGGGAGCACACCTGGATCATCTCTCTACCCAGGGCACCTGGACTCCACCGGAGGCTGGTCTACACATAAAACTTCTGGAATTAAGAGCAATCTGTTTAGCTCTTGGAGTATTCCATGCCCATCTCAGCTACAAGACAGTCCTAGTTCAGACGGACAATCAAGTAGCCATGTTCTATGTGAACAAGCAGGGTGGGACAGGCTCTGTCGTTATGCAATGAAGCTTTACGACTGTGGGCCCTCACCAGGGAGTTTCAAATTCACCTTCTAGTGGTATATCTTCCAGGTATTCAAAACCTTTGGGCAGACAAACTCAGTCGAGTACTGCTGCCTCACGAGTGGTCTCTCCGCCTAGACCAGGTGGCAAAGATATTTCATCTCTGGGGCACTCCAGACATAGACCTCTTTGCAAATCCATTGAATGCCAAACTTCCCCGGTTCTGTTCCAGGATTCTGGCTCTCAATTGTAAGGCAAGGGATGCCTTCCTCCTCCTTCACTGGGGGTCAGGACTTCCTTTATGCCTTCCCACCCATTCCCCTCATCCCCAAAACACTCTTCAAGCTTCAGAGAGACAGGGGTCACATGATTCTCATAGCGCCACGATGGCCACGCCAAGTGTGGTATCCCCTGCTTCTATATTTATTTATTGAACAGTTTTATATACTGCCTTTCAGCAAAAGCAAAGCGGTTTACATCGAACAAAACTAGAACATTACATTGTAACTTATTCAAACAGTTAACTTCACAGTGTACAAAGGAAAAGTAGGATGTTATTAATGATTTACATGATAGATTATAGGGTTATGAATTACATTGTTGAGTATAGGCTGATTAGAGGGTTACATTCTAAACATATATACAAGTTTACAATATTTACAAATTTATATTTATCTATTCATCTTTTCTGGGTCCAGTATGTTGCATTGTTTATCACTGGAATTTTCAATGCGACGATTATTCGAAATAATTGCCATAGACCTTGTGAAGAGTTGGATGTTGTATCAGATGGAATGAGTGTGATAGTGATAAGTGGATTATGTTGTGATGGATAGGAGTATAAATGGGTTTAAGTGGGAAATAATTCATCATTTGGTACTGAGGTGCTAAAGTACTCTATAAAAAGGTGTGTTTTGAGATCTTTTCTAAAGGTTGATAGGTCAGTAATACTTCTAAGTGTGTCCGGCAGTGCATTCCATAGTGAAGGGGCAGAGAAGCTGAACGCTCTATTTGTTGTGCTTTTATTGAGTTTTGTGAAGGAGTTGAGAACGAGTAGTGTGTTCAGGTTCCGTTGTCTCACTGTTCTGTTCCTTGTGTGGTTTCTTAGTAGATCAGTTAGATACGATGGTGCTATATCTCTTAACAATTTGAACGTTGTCATGATAACTTTATATTTTATCCTACTTTGTATAGGCAACCAGTGGAGTTTAAACAGGATTGGAGTGATGTGTTCAGTTGCACTTGCTTTTATAAGCATTGGGGCAGCAACATGTTGTGCTATTTTTAGGTGATGTAGTGCATGTTTTGGAGCACCTTGGAGGATTATGTTACTGAAGTCTAGGGCAGGATTAATGCTTGGACGACTGATCTGAAGTCCAGTTGTGATAATAAAGGTTTTAGATTTTTAAGATATCTTAATTTATTGTATATTGTGTTTGTTGTGGTCCTAATGTGCATTGTTAGGCTTAATGTTCTGTCTATAATAACACCAAGATATCTTATTTCATCTTTTATGCAAATATTTGTATTTTCAATCTTTATCTCTGTTGGAGTAAAGTTTTGATTTCTAGATACAAATAATGCTTCCATTTTCTTAATATTAATATAGAGATTGTGTTCATTTAGCCAATGTGTCATTTTAATTAAGCATGATTTGATACTAGAAAAGTCCAGGGAGTCTATATCCATAGGGACGTAAATCATGACATAAAACATTGAATTAGGTCTGGAGCATCTCTCTCAAGCTGCACCTCTGGAGTTAGGGCATGCTCCAGATCTCCTTTCCCAAGAGGACGGGATGCTATGGCACCCAAGTCCCCAGTCCCTGCATCTCACGGTCTGGTTGCTGAAAGCTTAGACCTCCAGGATTTCAACCTGTCCCAACAGGTAAAGGATATCCTTCAGGCTTCTAGAAAACTTTCCACAAGAAGATCTTATGCCTTCAAGTGGAAACGTTTTACTATATGGTGCTCCAAGAAGGGATTAAACCCCCTTGACATACCTTTAGAATCGATACTAGAGTATCTCCTTCACTTATCAAATTCTGGTCTAAAGACCAATTCGGTAAGAGTCCATCTTAGTGCAATTACAGCTTCTTATAAGCCTCTGAATGGACAACCAATTTCCTCTCATCCACTCATATCCAGATTTATGAGAGGTCTTCTGTTAACCAAACCTCCCATTAAGCCACCACCAGTGGCATGGGATCTAAATCTAGTTCTCGGGCAGCCCATGAAGCCGCCTTTTGAGCCTTGAGCCACTACAACTCTTAGGTTTTTGACCTGGAAGGTCATCTTCCTAATTGCAATCACCTCTGCCCGTCGCATTAGTGAACTGCAAGCTTTAGTGGCTGATCCTCTTCATACTAGGTTTCATCATGATAAAGTTGTTCTTAGAACTCATCCACACTTTATGCCAAAGGTGGTTTTGCCTTTTCATTTGAATCAATCAATTTGTCTTCCTGCATTTTTTCCGAGGCTTCACGCCTCTAATGCAGAAAGAAACCTTCATACTTTGGATTGTAAAAGAGCCTTAGCCTTTTATCTACAGAGAACACAGCAACATAGAAAGTCCTCGCAACTTTTTATAGCTTTTGACTCTAGTCATTTGGGACTTCCAGTCTCCAAAAGAACTTTATCTAAATGGATTGCCCAAAGCATATCCTTTGCTTATGAGAGTAAGGGTCTTCCTCTTCAGGGCCATGTCACAGCTCATAACGTGAGAGCCAAGGCAGCTTCCATGGCTAATCTCCACTCTGTGTCTATCGATGACATTTATTGAGCAGCCACCTGGGCTTCGGTACACACCTTCACAGCCCACTATTGCCTGGATAAAGCCTCCTGTCGGGATGCCTTCTTTGGCCAAGTTGTTCAAAATCTCTTTCAGACCTAATTCAATTCCTACCCACCAACCCTGGTGGAATGCCAGAGATCCATGGGAGGAAGGATTCCCACCTTACTTCGGTGGCGCCTTCCTGGGGCTATCTCCCTGGCATCTTCAGCTAGGGAGTCCCCATATGTGAAGACTACATTCCTGCTTGTTCCTGGAGATAGCGTAGTTACTCACCTGTAACAGGTGATCTCCGGGAACAGCAGGAATTTAGTCTTTACAACCCACCCACCTCCCCTAGGAGTTGTCTCTCTATCTCTTTGTCTCTTTCCTCTCTCCCTCTATCCTTTCACTCAGCTACAAACTTAACTGAAGAGGGACATTTGGAAAGGCGGGAAGGCAGCGCACATGTGCTGAGGGATACTCCCAAAAGCGTTTCTACTGGATGCTGGGGAGCGTTCCTGCGCAGGCTCCGTTGGTACCGACGATACCCATATGTGAAGACTAAATTCCTGCTGTTCCCAGAGATCACCTGTTACAGGTGAGTAACTACGCTTTCTCCAGGAACAAGCAGGAAGGTCAGTCCTCACATATGGGTGAAGTTGGCGCCGATGGAGCCCTCGTGCGGAGCAATTTCCCCAGCTTTCAAAGAAAGCCTTTGGGAATGCCTCGCGCATGCGCGGTCCCCTTCCCACCCAAGGGTGCTATCCTGCTTAGTCTTCTTTTTTCCATGGAGCCCGACAGACTATGTCCCATTTTCCTAGGAAAAAGTTGATTGTTTTTTGACTATTTCTACCATTTTTGGTACCCGTTCGACGCCGGTTCCCCTTCCCGCCTTGGCTCGGTACACCGGTATCGAGTCCAGCTAACTTTTTCGTTTTTGTCCTTAGTGAATAGCATTTGCGCTCTTTTTCTTTTAACTGGCAGTCCGGTCTTTCGACCTTGCAGGGGCCCTTTTTTCCCCTGATGGCTGCCAGTGGGTTTAAGAAGTGTGATCGTTGCAAAAAAATTATGTCCCTCACCGACACCCATGACTTCTACCTCCGCTACCTCGGACCCGACCATGAGCTGGTGGTCTGCGGTCCATGTGGCAAGATGTCCTTCAAGGCAATGAGGAGCAGGCAGCACCAACGCGAGAGTATTTTCTCCGAGTCTGGATCTGTCCAGGCCAGGACCTCGTCAGAAGCCTCGACGTCTTGGGAATCTGACCCCGAGCACCATCGGGGGTCTTCTGAGCGGGGGTCTCCCACCCAGGAGCACCGTAAGAAGAAGAAACCCGCGAGGGCTGCGTCTCTGGAGGACTCCGATTGGCTGGGGCCCTTGGGTTCCAGGTCGCGGAGTGCCAAATGCCGCCCCGGGTTCACCGAGTCGGAGAGGCCTGCCAAAATACCTCGTACGGAGCCGGAGGCGTCGGACAAGGTAATGCCTGTTGTCTTTGTGGACTCTCCTCTGGGAGAACCGGCGTTGGGAACCGAGTCGGGGGATGCGGAGCCTTCTGAGCTGGGTCTCAGGTTGGCAGCCTTGGAGAGCAGCGTGTCTGCCTTCATGGACCAGTAGCGGGCGCTGATATCCGGTCTCACCTGCACATCTGCCCCGACCACCGTGACCTCTATGTCTAAGTCGACCCTGGAGGCAGAGCCGATCCTCGAGTCCATGCGGGCTCGAGTCTATCATTGGCCAAGGTCTCCCTCGACCTCCCATTCAGGACTGTGGTCGTCGTCGCCGGGGCCATCGGCGGCGGGACGGGCGCGCTCGAAGCCTTCAAGGCCGGAGCCTATCGAGGAGTCCTTGGAGGGCTCGGCTTGGGAAACAGAGGAGGAAGACGCGCCAGATACCCACTGGACCCAGTACGTCCCTTCGGACTCCCCGGGTTTGGAACCTCAGAGACAGTCGCCCCAGGAGGACACCAGGTTCTCGGACTTTGTTAGGGATATTGCCAAAGCTTTGGCTTTCCCTGCAGATGCTGAGGAGGAACCTTGAGCTGAGGAGCTTGACGCCCTCCAGTATGACTCTCCTCCGAAGGAGGCCCTTACTGTATCTGTGCCTCCGATGCTGGAACGGTTGATGCTCCACATGTGGGAGTCCCCGGCCTCGGCACCAGTCCTCAGCAAACGGGTCAATTCCAGCTGCCGCACAACTCTATGGTTGTGGAATCGGCCATACAAAGGCTCAAGAGCCAAAAGACGCACTCCTCGGTGCCTCCCGCCTGGGAGGCCCGGAACCTGTATGCCCTCGACAGAAAGTGCTTCCAGGGCTCAATGCTGTCATGCCGTGTCCAGACATACCAGCTGTACATGGGCATGTACTTAAGAGACCTGGCAAAGGCGATTTGCTGGATTCTCTGCTGGCCTTTCCGAGGAACCCTTGCAGCGCTTCAAAGCCCTGTCCACCGGGATCAGAGAGTGCTCAGAATTTGTCTCGAGCAGCCTACGACAGCTTTGAAGCTTCGGCCCAGGTGGCCACAGCCGGCATCAGTGCAAGACGCCAGGCTTGGCTCAAGTCGTCTGACCTCGAGCCATGGGTACAGGACGAGTTGGTCGATGTCCCCTGCCGAGGCGATAACCCATGACTGAAAAGGCTGCTGAACTCGAGTCCAAGTACTTGACCCGGACAAGTCTGTCGAAGAAGACATCTGCTGCTCGGGGAAAAAGCCTTTTTACCCGAGGAAGGGGACAGGCTTACAGAAACTACCCCACTTACTAGTCCTCCCCAGCAGGCCAGGGGACGGGTGAATGGCCCTCGTAAGCCTCAAACCCCCAAGCCTCCAGCTCCGGCTCCTGCCCAGCAGGGAGGGGGTTTTTGACTCCCACTGCATAGTTCCTCTCCCAACAGTGGTTTGGCCCTACACAGGAGGTCGGCTGTCCCTGTATGCCCACAGGTGGCCAGCCATTACATCCGATACTTGGGTTCTAAGGATAGTCCAAGACGGCTATCTTCTCTATTTCAGCCAAGTACCTACCTCCTATTTCCCAGGAGAGCATCTGGGACCCCTCTTGCACAGGAACATCTTCTTGCAGGAGTTGGCTGGTCTTCTCTAGGATCAGGCAGTGGAACCGGTGCTCCACCACCTGCAGGGGAAAGGCTTTTACTCCAGGTATTTCCTGATACCAAAAAGACAAGGAGGCCTTCGCCCCATCCTGGACCTGCAAAATCTCAAGTTCTTGGTGAGGGAAAAGTTCAAGATGTTTTCACTTGGGATATTTCTGCCTTACCTCCAGCAGGGAGACTGGCTATGCTCCTTAGACCTAAAGGATGCTTACACACACATCCTCATACATCCAGACCACAGACAATACCTCAGGTTTGTGGTCGGAGGAAACCACTTCCAATACAAAGTGCTTCCCTTTGGTCTAGCTTTCGCTCCAAGGGTTTTCACCAAGTGCCTGGCTGTGGTAGCGGCCTTCCTCAGGAACCAGGGGATCTTTGTGTTCCCTTACGTAGACGACTGGCTCATAAGGGGCCTGTCAGCTCAGGAGGTGCACCATGCCACAGCTCGCACAATCGCTCTGCTTCAGCATCTGAGGTTTGTCATCAATCATGCAAAGTCCTCTTTGCTCCCCACCCAGAACTTGGAATTCATTGGAGCAAGGCTAGACACCCTGCAAGCCAGGGCCTACTTGCCACTGGACAGGGCAGGCCGCCTGCTATCTCAGGTGGGCATGGTGAGTCAAGTACCCCAGTTGTCAGCACGGAGATTCTTACGCCTGCTCGGCCACATGGCCTCAACGGTTCATGTTACTCCTTTAGCACGCATGCACATGCGGACAGCTCAGTGGGCCCTGTGGGACCAGTGGTCACAGGCCACAGGACGCCTGGCCAACAGAGTGGCAGTATCCAAGCTCCTGGTGCAGTCCCTGCAGTGGTGGTCACAATCAGGGAACCTCCTGCGGGGGGTACCGTTCCAGATCCCCATGCAAACCAGGGTGCTGATCACGGATGCCTCCTTGATGGGCTGGGGAGCCCATTGTCAGGGCTCTTGCACTCAGGGTCAGTGGATTCTTCAGGAGGCCACACTCCAGATCAACCTGTTGGAACTCCGGGCCATTCGCTTAGCTCTAAAAGGCTTTGCTCCTGTCGTCTCCAACCAGTCTGTCCGAGTACAGACGGACAACCAGGTGGCTGTGTTCTATGTGAACAAACAGGGCGGCACAGGGTCGCAGATCCTTTGCCAGGAGTCTCTGGATCTCTGTTCCTTCGCAGTTCAACACATGTCTCTCCACACAATTTACCTACCGAGCCAGGAGAACTGCCTGGCAGACAAACTGAGCAGGGTTCTTCAACCCCATGAATGGCAACTGAACAGGGAGGTTGCCCAGCAGATTTCCAACCACTGGGGCCTCCCATCCATGGATCTCTGCCAGTCCACAGAATCGTCAGTTGCCCCAGTTTTGCTCCAGACATCCGCACCCCCTCAGGGTAGCAGCCGATGTTTCTTCTCCCTTGGGAAGCCTCCTGTATGCTTTTCTGCCTACGCCTCTGGTAGCACAAACTCTCCAAGTTTCACAGGGACAAGGCCTTGGTGATCCTGGTAGTGCCCAGGTGGCTCAGACAGCCTTGGTTCCCACTTCTTCAACTGGCGGTGGAAACCCCTCTCCCCTTAGGGGTGCAGCCCGACCTCCTCACCCAGGAGCAGGGTTCCCTTGTGCACCCCAATCCCAGATCCCTCCATTTGATGGCCTGGCTGCTGAGAGGGTAGGCCTTGCACCTCTTCTCTTGCCTGAAGGGGTGAAAGAAGTGTTAGCCTCCAGGAGGCCATCCACCAGAAAATCCTACGCTTGTAAATGGCGCAGGTTCCAAGTGTGGTGTCACCAACATGCTGTGGAACCCTTCTCATCTCAGGTTCCCAAGGTGTTACAATACCTGCTTCATCTCTCTGAGCTTGGGCCTCAAGTCTAACTCAGTCAGGGTCCACCTGAGTGCCTTGTTGGCTAACCATGCACCAATAGACGGTCAGCCTCTCTTGGCTCACCCCTTGGTGGCCAGGTTTCTCAGGGGCCTGCTCCTGCTGAAACCTCCTATCCGCCCTCCGGCGACGGAGTGGGATCTCAATGTGGTCTTGCAGCAACTTACTCGCCCTCCTTTTGAGCCAATGTCAACTTGCTATCTGCGCTTCCTCTCCTGGAAGGTGCTCTTCCTGGTAGCGTTCATGTTGGCTAGGCGTGTGAGTGAGCTGCAGGCTCTGTCAGGTAGGCCATACACACTGTTTTACAAGAACAGGGTGGTGCTCTGCACACACCTCAAATTCCTCCCAAAAGTGGTTTCCTCGTTTCACTTCAACCAAGAGATGGTTCTTCCCACCTTCTTTCCCAGGCCACATACCAACAAGGCAGAAGCAGTTCTGCATACCCTGAACTGTAAGAGGGCGCTCGCCTTCTACCTGGAGTGTACGCGGGGGCATTGGAGGGCCTCTCAGCTCTTCGTCTCTTATGACCCTGGTAAACTGGGTCTACCGGTCTCCAAGTGCACATTATTCACCTGGGTGGCAGACTGCATTGCATGGGCGTACAGGGCAGCTGACCTTCAGCTGCAGGGTCGTATCACGGCCCACTGTGTCAGGGCTAAGGCCGCATCAGTGGCTAATCACCGATCTCCAGGAACAAGCAGGAATGAGTCTTCACATGTGGGTATCGTCGGTACCGACGGAGCCTGCGCGGGAATGCTCCCCAGCGTCCGGTAAGAAAGTTTTTGGGAGCATCCCATAGCGCCTGCGCGCTGCCTTCCCGCCTTTCCCAACCGCCTCTCTCCAGTTCTTCTTTTCCGCGGAGCCAGCAGGTCGTGTTCCTGTCACCGCTGAAGAATTTCTTTATTTTTTTCTAGTTCTTTGGTCTCGCGTCTGCCTTCTTCGACGTCGGACCGGTACCGCCAGTCTTTTCTTTCTTTCTAATTAAAAAACAAACTAACTACCGTTTCCCACTTCTGTGCAATTTTTTTCTTCGGCCTTAGGCCTAGGAAATATTTTTCCTCATGGAAAAGCCCGCCTCCGGGTTTAAAAAGTGCACGAAGTGCAGCGGTACTATTTCTGTCACTGACACCCATGACTGGTGTCTAAAATATTTGGGTCCTGACCATTCCATCACGGATTGTGCGTCCTGTTCCATGATGTCTAAAAGAGGTCGACAGAACCGAGCGGCTAAGCTCAGTACCCTGTTTCCCTCTGATGCAGCTTCGGTGGCATTGACGTCTTCCAGGGCTGCTGCTTCCTCTCATGGATCTCAGGTAACCAAACATAAGTCCAGCCGGTCCTCGAAGGGTAGATCTCCCTCTAAGCATCGAGATGCCTCCGGGCTTGCCCTCGAGGATTCTACACCGGCAAAATTACCCCGGCGGGAAGCCCCGGCTTCCAAAGCTTCATCTATGGGGTCACAGGTTGACATCGATGGCGTGGCCTCGACCGATCACCTGTTGCCAAGTTCTGGGGTACCGGTGGTTTCCACTGGTATCGACTTCCAGATATTGGTGGCGTTGATGGATCAGAATATTCTGACCATGCAGCGTGCCATTACAGCATTCATACAGGCTGCGACGCCTCCGGTACCGCAACAAACTCCGTTGTTGGTACCGGTTCTGGCACCGATATCGGTTCCGGTACAGGGACCGATTGCATCGACATCGGCTTCGGTGTCGACTGCAGCGGTACCCTGTCCTAGGATGCCCATCGGTACCGAACTGGTACCGATCACTCCCGATGTCGATACCACTCGGTACGCATATCGGGCTCTGCAGGAGCATCCAGACAGGCGATACTTCGATTCCTCCGAGGACTCTGATGAATCAGAGGCTTCTGTCGAAGCATCGGTACTCCTTCCTCAGGAGCCTTCTTCTCCAAAAAGGAGAATGTCTCCTCCAGAAGACTTGTCTTTCCAAGACTTCATTAGGGAAGTGGCCAGGGGCCTCTCCATCTCTGTGGCCCCTGAGTCAGAGCCTAGAGCCAAACAATTGGATATTTTACAATATCCTAAGGCTCCTAAGGAGGCAGCTACTTTACCAATTCATGAGATCCTTTATGATCACATGTTGGGCATATGGGAGACTCCTCTCACCACCTCCCCTCATTCTCGTAGGTTGGACACCATGTACCGTGTTCCTCCCTGTCCTGGCTTTCATAAGACTCAACTTCCTCACCACTCTATTGTGGTGGAGTCTGCCATGAAGAAGTTAGAGTGCAAAAAGGCACTCATCTAATCCTCCAGGAAGAGAATGCAGAACCTTAGATGCTTTTGGCCGGAATGTTTTCCAGGCCAACATGCTTACTGCCAGAATCAACTCCTATAGTCTCTATATGGGGATGTTTCTAAAAGAAGTTACAGATCATCTGCAGACTTTAGCCCCTTTTATTTCAGAAGATAAAAGGGAGGAGTTTCTCACCTGCCTTAAACATGCCCAGGATGTTTCCAAATTTTCCAACCGTGCAGCCTTTGACTCTTTTGAGTGTGCCAGCAGAGCCTCAGCTATTGCCATAGCTGCACGCAGAGTTGCTTGGTTACAAGCTTCTGATTTGGAACCCTGGGTCAAAGATGGATTAGGAAATCTTCCTTGTACAGGTGAAAACCTTTTTGGAAAGGATTGGCAAGCAAAGGCCACTCAGATGGATGCTGAAAATTCTGCTTTAGATAGACTTTCAAAGTCTACTTCTGCTCCTGTTAAAAAAAAAAAAAAAAAAAAAAAAGGTGGTTCAAAAAGGCTTTTTATCCCAAAAAAGGGAGATACTATCCTGTTTATGGTCAGCAGACATCATCTGCAGGTCGTTTTGCTGCAAAGCGTCAGCAACAACCTAAATAGGCCAAGCCTAAGGCTGCAAGGACTACTACGGCCCAACAGCCTCAGCCTCCTCAGGGCCTTTGACTTACAACTAGAGAACTTAGACTTTCTGGCTCTAGAAGAACCAGAGCCTCTCACTATTCCAGGAAGGTTAGCTCACTTTGCTCCCAGATGGGAACAAATCACAGCAGAACAATGGACGCTCTCCATCATAAGGGAGGGGTACAAGCTTCATTTCTTAAACCTTCCTCCTCACACCATGGTGAGACAGTTCAATTCTCCAACATCTCTCCTCGACCTTCCGGGTCAGGAGATCGCTACCCTTCTTGCCCAAAAAGCAATAGAAGTACCCCTTCTTCAACAGGGCTCAGGGTTCTACTCCCCCTATTTTCTTATCCCAAAGAAAACAGGGGGCTACAGACCCATTTTAGATCTCAGAGAATTGAACAAGTTTCTATGCAAAGAGAAATTCAAGATGATTTCTCTCGGTGCTCTCCTTCCATACCTTCAGAGTCAGGATTGGCTTTGTTCTCTAGATCTCAAGGATGCGTACACCCATGTCCTCATCCATCCAACACACAGAAGGTTCCTTCGGTTCCTTTATCAAGGAAAGCACTACCAATACAGAGTGCTTCCTTTCGGTCTGGCCTCTGCACCAAGAGTGTTCACAAAATGCATGGCAGTAGTAGCTGCATTTCTACGCACTCTAGGAATATTCGTATTCCCATATCTGGACGACTGGCTCATCCAAGCTCCATCCCAGTCAGAGGCCCAGACTTCCCTAGCCTGCACAAGGCGTGTTCTTCAGTATCTGGGACTTGTAATAAACATCCCAAAATCCCATCTCACCCCTACTCAGTCACTAGAGTTTATAGGGGCCTTGCTGGATACCACAACTGCAAGAGCCTATCTTCCCCAAGCCCGTTGCCTACGCTTGGTGCAGTTAGCCTCCCAGGTTCAGTTAAAGTCCCATTTAACTTCTCGAGAGATGTTACAACTGTTAGACCACATGGCATCCACCGTGCATGTGGTTCCTTACGCTCGCCTTCACATGAGGGCAGCTCAATGGACTTTATCCACCCAATGGACCCAGGCATTAGGGTGCCTATCAGACAACATAGCAACCTCCAGTCGCCTTTTTTGGTCTCTCCAGTGATGGAAGTCCACTCAAAACCTGTTGCTGGGATCCCCTTTTCAACAGTTGTTACCCCAAGCAACTCTTACAACAGGTGCCTCTCCAAGGGGTTGGGGAGCTCATCTACAAGATCTCTCCACCCAGGGCATCTGGTCTCCACAGGTGACTTCTCTACATATCAACCTCTTGGAGCTCAGAGCAATTTTTCTAGCTCTGAGTCTTCCACACCCTGCTCAGCTGCAAGACAGTCCTCATCCACACGGACAACCAAGTAGCCATGTTCTACTTGAACTAGCAGGGTGGGACTGGCTCTCTGTTGCTTTGCAATGAAGCTTTGAGATTGTGGGCCTTCGCCACAGAGCATCAAATTCATCTTCTGGCAATATATCTTCCAGGCGTTCAAAACTCTTGGGCAGACAAACTCAGTCGAGTTCTGCTTCCACACGAGTGGTCCCTCCATATGGACCAGATAGCCAGAATCTTTCAGATTTGGGGAACCCCGGACATAGACCTCTTTGCAAGTCCGTGCAATGCCAAACTTCCCCGGTTCTGTTCCAGAATTCCGAGTCAGGGAGTTCAGGCCAAGGATGCCTTCCTCCTTCACTGGGGTCAAGGCTTCCTTTACGCTTTTCCACCCATTCCCCTAATCCCCAAAACTCTCTTCAAGCTTTAGAGAGATCGAGGGTCTATGATCCTCATAGCACCACGTTGGCCATGCCAAGTGTGGTACCCTCTACTTCTGCATCTCTCTCAAGCTCCTTCCCTGGACTTGGGATCTGCTCCAGACCTCCTGTCCCAGGAGGAGGGAACGTTATGACATCCAAATCCCCAGTCTCTCCATCTCAGGGCCTGGTTGCTGAAGGCCTAGACCTTCAAGATTTGCATCTTTCTCAGCAGGTGAAGGATATCGTTCATGCTTCCAGAAAGTCTTCCACTAGACGTTCCTATGCTTTCAAATGGAAAAGGTTTACCATTTGGTGTGCAAAGAAGGGTCTTAACCCCCTTGCAATACCCCTGAATTCTTTATTAGAGTATTTGCTGCATTTATCCCATGCAGGCCTTAAAATGAATTCAGTAAGAGTCCATTTGAGTGCTATTTCAGTATCCCTCAAGCCTCTCAATGGACAGTCTATTTCCTCTCATCCTCTTATTGCAAGATTCATGAGAGGCCTTCTTTTAACTAAACCTCCCATTAGACCACCTCCAGTGGCATGGGATTTGAATCTAGTTCTTGGTCAGCTTATGAAGCCACCCTATGAACCCTTAGCCACTACCTCCTTGAAATTCCTTTCCTGGAAGGTTATTTTTCTCATTGCAGTCACCTAAGCTCGCCGCATCAGTGAGCTGCAAGCCTTGGTGGCTAATCCTCCTTATACAAGGTTCCATCATGACAAGGTAGTCCTCAGGACCAATTCACACTTTATGCCTAAAGTGGTCTCACCTTTTCATCTGAACCAGGAGGTGTATTTACCTGCCTTTTTTCCAGGACCTCATGCATCAAGTGCAGAGAGGAATCTCCATACCCTGGATTGTAAGAGAGCACTCGCTTTTTACTTACAAAGGACACAGCAACATAGAAAGTCCTCTCAACTCTTTGTTGCTTTTGATCCCTCTCATTTAGGACTTCCAGTCTCTAAGAGAACACTGTCAAATTGGATTGCTCAGTGTATTTTTCGCCTAACAGAGTAAGAACCTTTCTCTGGAGGGCCATGTCACAGCTCACAATGTGAGAGCCATGGCAGCCTCTATGGCTCATCTAAACTCTGTGTCCATCGAGCAAATCTGTCGAGCGGCCACCTGGGCCTCGGTTCATACCTTCACAGCCCATTACTGCTTGGACAAGGACTCTCGCCGGGATGCCTTGTTTGGTCAGGCTGTTCTCAAACACCTGTTCCATACCTAATCAACTCCTACCCCCCATCCCTGGTTGGATGCCCGAGATCCATGGGGGAAGGTAGAGCCCTTCTCAGGGACTAACAACCTTGGGGATCTCCCTGGCATCTCCAGCTGGGAAGTCCCCATATGTGAAGACTCATTCCTGCTTGTTCCTGGAGATAGCACAGTTACTTACCTGTAACAGGTGATCTCTGGGAACAGCAGGAATAAGTCTTCACAACCCACCCACCTCCCCTAGCAGTTGTATCTCTCTATCTATCTTTCCTTTCCTCTCTCTCTCTTTGTCTCAGCTTTAAAACTCGAACTGGAGAAAGGCGGTTGGGAAAGGCGGGAAGGCAGCGCGCAGGCGCTGTGGGATGCTGCCAAAAGCTTTCTTACTGGACGCTGGGGAGCATTCCCGCGCAGGCTCCGTCGGTACTGACGATACCCATATGTGAAGACTTATTCCTGCTGTTCCCAGAGATCACCTGTTACAGGTAAGTAACTGTGCTCTCTGTTCCATTGGCAGACATCTGCCGGGCTGCAACTTGGTCTGCAAGCCAGACTTTTGCAGCCCATTACTGCCTGGAGAGGGAGTCCCGACAGGACAGCATTTTCAGTCAGTCGGTACTCCGGAATCTATTCGAGATTTAGGCAACTCCGGCCCTCTGGTGTGAGGCTACCGTGGGGCATGCATTCTCAGAGAAAGTTCTCTCGCTGCTGTTGCGGCTCGCCTAGAGGGAGCCTTTTTTCAGCTATAGGTTCTCGGCAGCCTGTAGCTAGGGAGTCCGATATGTGAGGACTGACTTCCTGCTTGTTCCTGGAGAAAGCGTAGTTACTCACCTGTAACAGGTGTTCTCCAGGGACAGCAGGAATCAGTCCTCACGACACTCCCTCCTCCCCTGGAGTTGCAGTCCTATTATTGCTTTTTATTGTTTTTGCCGTCTCTTTAGCTGTCAGAGGGGAACAGCGGAAGTATGACCACAGCCTACCAGATGATAATAAATAATCTTTATTAAGGACCCAACTTAACAAGTTTCGGCCGCAGCCTTCGTCAGGGGTCTAAAAGACAGAAATACATAAAATTAAACAAAAAATACAACAAAAAATACAAATTAAAAACAAGGGAATGTGAACATGATGCTGGGCAAGTGTAGAAATTAACAAGTTACCAGGAAACCACACAGATGAGCATGTCTGTGTTACAGTAGTCACTCTTCCCAATCTGTAAAGTATTAAAATGACAAACATAAATAAGAGCAACAAAGGGTAAAAACCATATTGCATAGCATTAAAAAAATATAAAATATACCATTGAAAAATATATAAAACTCAAATAAAAACTCAAATAAAACACACACCAATTGCTTGATGCATGCAGGCAACATTGGGCAGTTAATTGTATATAACAAACTGTTGAATAAAGAAAACAAACATAACATATAGCAAAATGCACCTAGACGAAAAACAATTAAAACCAACTGGATGCCTAATACATGCAAATGGCAGTAAGCGGCTCATTGTGTGTGATAAACTATAAACGGAATAAGATGATGCATGAATAAAAACACAAGTATATATGACGTGAAAATGCAGAGGGTAGCGTTAGAAAGCAATATAACAGACAAATAGCATAACAAAAAGAAAACAAATATTACATATGGTATAATATAAATAGGCAAAACAAAATTAACTATATGCCTATTACATACAGACTACAGTAAGCGACTCATTGAGTATAGTAAACTGTAAATTAAGTAAGACAATGCCAATTTGTACCTAAAGTGTATAGGAGGATAAAGGGGAAACTGAAAATGATAATATTAAAACCGAAAAGAACATGTATGTCTACATAAAAAGGGGGTGGGGGTGGGGGGGGGGTTGCCATCCATCACAATGAATACCGCAAATGCTACTAATGTACACATCACTGGTGTGGCAAATTTATGAAGGGCCAAAAAAGGTAAGGTCAAAGACGAGCTCTAGGTGGTATGCATAAGAAACAGCAACATCGGAGCTAAAAGTTTTTAAAGTGTCTTTTATATACAAAGATATACGTTTGCCTATTTATTATTTTATCTATGCTCCTAACCTTTTATCTTGTTCATTACTCATTGTTCTGAAACAACTTATAGTTTGTATAATATTAGCTGTTTTCAGATGTCTGTTTGGGTAATGCACTGATTTTGGTTTGTTTTGCCATTTATTTGTCTGCTATATTGTTTAACGTTATCCTTTGCATTTTTACTCCACACATTTGTTTTCATTCATGCATTGTCTTACTTAATTTACAGTTTACTATACTCAATGATTCGCTTACTGTAGTCTGTATGTAATAGGCATATAGTTAATTTTGTTTTGCCTATTTATATTATACCATATGTAATATTTGTTTTCTTTTTGTTATGCTATTTATTTGTCTGTTATATTGCTTTCTAACGCTACCCTCTGCATTTTCACATCTTTTATACTTGTGTTTTTATTCATGCATTATCTTATTCAGTTTATAGTTTATCACACACAATGAGCCGCTTACTGCCGTTTGCATGTATTAGGCATCCAGTTGGTTTTAATTGTTTTTCGTCTAGGTGCATTTTGCTATATGTTATGTTTGTTTTCTTTATTCAACAGTTTGTTATATACAATTAACTGCCTAATGTTGCCTGCATGCATCAAGCAATTGGTGTGTGTTTTATTTGAGTTTTATATATTTTTCAATGGTATATTTTATATTTTTTAATGCTATGCAATATGGTTTTTACCCTTTGTTGCTCTTATTTGTTTGTCATTTTAATACTTTACAGATTGGGAAGAGTGACTACTGTACCACATAGACGTGCTCATCTGTGTGGTTCCCTGGTAACTTGTTAATTTTAATACAGCTATACTTGCCCAGCATCATGTTCACATTCCCTTGTTTTTAATTTGTATTTTTTGTTGTATTTTTTGTTTAATTTTATGTATTTCTGTCTTTTAGACCCCTGATGAAGGCTGCGGCCGAAACTTGTTAAGTTGGGTCCTTAATAAAGATTATTTATTATCATCTGGTAGGCTGTGGTCATACTTCCGCTGTTCCCCTCTGGTTGTCCGTTTGCGGAAGATTTTCTTCTTTTTCTTCCCGTCTTTTTAGCTGTCATCTTACTGAGCAAGATGGCACCCTTGGGCGGGAAAGGGACTGCGCATGCGCGAGGCATTCCCAAAGGCTTTCTTTGAAAGCTGGGGAAATTCTGCCGCACGAGGGCTCCGTCGGCGCCGACATCACCCATATGTGAGGACTGATTCCTGCTATCCCTGGAGAACACCTGTTACAGGTGAGTAACTGCGCTTTTTCAGAATTAGAAAAAAGTACATAGGATGGCCAGCTTGGAGAAGAGACTGCTGAGAGGAGATATGATAGAGGTCTATAAAATAAGTGGAGTGGAACAAATATGAATCTGTTGTTCCTTCAAAAAGTACAAAGACTAGGGGTCACACAATAAAGCTACAAAGTAGTTCATACAAGTCATAATTAAGCTCTGGAATTTGTTGATGGGGACTAGAGGAAACCCATAGCTTATTCCTGCTATAGCAACACAATCAATCTACTTTATTGGGATCCTGCCAAGTACTTGTGACCTGGATTGGCCTGTTCGAAACGAGATACAGGGCTTGATGTACTTTTTGGTCTGAGCCCATTTGGCAGATCTTATGCTCTAAAATTCTGGTACAAGGAGTTCTTAGGTGCCTTTCAGTGTGAAGGCAAATTCCCCAATGCAGCTATCATTCCAGTATACACACTGCAGTTGAGCTTCACTGGCTCTGCTTTGTCCATGAACTCCAGGCATCTCTCTGGGCTCTGCTATTCATGGGTTATTGCTGTGTTGCTGGAGAGAGGCCAGGAATGAAAGCTCCATATCAGCTTTATGGGAGAGTGGTGAGGAGGATTTAAACATGCTTGCTTTATGCTGTGTAGTAATATGTGTATTCCCAGCTTTTTTTAAACCATCTTTAAATTATAGTATCTGTTTTTCATACTAAATTCAGTGGTAGCTGCTAACCCTTGTAAAGCGGCTAGCTGTTGCTGCTGAATCTTAAATCCTGATATTCAGTGTCTGGCCCTTATCTGGCTACCGGCATTGAATATCCAGGTCAGCCAGATAGCTGTGAAGCTAACTGAGCAGCGGTGATACTCAGTCACTCACTGTCTGGTTAGGTTCTGCGGCGAAAGTTAGGCCAGCTTTGAAAGTGCCTAACTTTCGCTACTTAGGGATAACTGGGCAATGTCTGAATATTGCTGCTGCCCAATTATCCCCTGATGCCACCTCTGCTGCATTTCTGGAATGCCCCATGCTAAGCACATTAATCGCTCTGATTCATCTCCTTTGTTTTGTTTTTTTTGTTGTTTCTGTACGTTTATTTTTATGTTAGCATTTTTTAAATCATGGCATGAAAAAAAAATTGACTTGTGTTTAAAATAACTGCCAAGGTCAGATTGTAGTGACAGAAGTGCTTTGGCTTGATTTTATGTTTCTGATGCCAAAATTAAAGGAATCCAACTTTGGATGTACTTTGAGTCTTGAAAGTAAAGAGAGAAAAACTTCATTGGTAGTTAGTTTTAGCATTTTTTAACAGTTGGAAAGTAACTTTTCACAGTAGGTTAACTCAAGCCGTTAGAGTAAGGATATTCTGTGAAGGAAGTGGGCTCTCAACCATCTCAGCACCGCTAGTTCAAAATACAAATATATCAGACCTAGGAAAACTTACTGACCTCAAGCCTGTAAAATACATGTGTTGACTGGTGCTAGGCTTCCATTCAGGCTGATGCTGGGATGGATTAATTTTCCTATGAAATTCCTCCTGTCCAAGAGGGGGTAATGATTACAGTATGGAACACAGTATCTATGGTTAACCTTATTTTTTTTCTGTCCACTTTTAAATTTTTTACCATTTAGATGACCAATTCCCCAGTCTGTTACTTCAGCAGTTCCTCAGAGATAGCTTGCATTTTGTTTGTTTTATGCCAGTTTTGATTACTTCATACATTGCTTCCTTTTCTAGATCATAACAAGCTTCTAGTACACATTCCTGGATCATTCTAATAGTAACCACTTTCCACTTAGGAAGTTATCTGTTTAATCTACTTTTCACTTCCAGTCTTTTAACCAGTTACTTAATCCACAATAGGACATCACCTACTTCAATATAGCACTTTAATTTCCCGAGTTGTCCTTATAAAAACTCAAATAACCACATGCTTATTTACATTTTCAAAGTAGTGGTGCCTCTAGACTAGTAATTCTCAGCCTAGTTCTTGGGACTCGCCTAGCCAATCAGGTTTTCAGGATAACCACAATGAATATGCTTGAGGGAAATCAGCATGCATTGCCTCCACTGTATAAAAATCTATTTCATGCATATTCATTGTGGTGGTTATGAAAACCCATTAGCTAGATGTGTTCTGAGGACTGGGTTGAGAACCCCTACTCTAGACCAAAGTATTTGGAATGGTGTGGTGTGTAGGGGGGGGGGGGGGAGGGAGTGACAAACATACTTTGGTATGTACTTGGGGTACATACTTCTAGGTATCATCTAGATAGCAATATGTGCCTAACGGGGTTATTTTGGTCATTAATGTGCATATGTGGTCATACAGTATACACAGATTAATGTCCCCTTTTATAAAATTCCAACCAGCATAGTATGTGTATTGCTTGATGACATGTACTTTGCAGGTGGGTGTGCACATGGGCAGAGAGTTGGCAGAGCACCCAGTACACACACCGATTATGAAACGCTATAACTTGAAAATCTAGAATATTTATCTTTACATTCATCATCCGAAAAAATAAATTGTAGGGTCACCTCAGTAAGGGCCACACAAACTCCCTCTACTGCCTTGAGGCATATTTTATAACAGACTGTGTGGTAGTTATGCATATAGAAGTTACACCAGCCTTCTAAGGAAAAGTATGTACATGCTTTCTCTTCTGAAAATTACCCCCACAGGAAATACATGCGTGCATTTAGACCTGCTCTTTAGTACACACACATTTCCCAGCTTGCTTTATAAAATATGCATGTGTGTAAAATAAGTCACAAACCCTTCCACCAGAAATGCCTCCACTTAGGTAAGAAATTTATGCACTTAAGCCCATATAGTTCAGGCTATTTTACAAATTCCCTTTTCTGTGGAAATGCCTTAATTTCCCTCTTTGTAATGTAACATAAAACCTTGCATAAATACAGAGAACCTATGTAGAAAACCTGCCATACCACAACAAAATTAATGCTGAGGGCTCAGCCAACCATAATTTTACCCATGAAAAGGTAATGCTGCAAATATTACACCAGATCATAGAACACTGATATACTTTCTAAGGGGGAGGGAGGGGGGACAGATCAAACCAGATCTATACACTATAACGAAATACTAGTAAAATACCTTGTCAATCACACATGCAAAGCACAAACTAGCCCTCACCTAGTACAGAGTAAGGGACCACATATTAGATACACATGCAAACAAAATTTGAAATGGAAATGTTAATCTCTATATGCAAACCAACTCTAGAGAAGCAGAAATATATTTCCACATTTTATGAGCAAAATATATAGATATAAGAAATGCATGTTCCCAGGGCTGACAAGGTCGGTCACCAAAACATTCACTACTTTTAGGTATTTCTGAATTCAGTTGGTTCACTCTTTTTTTTCAGTCTTCTAAGTCCTTTTTTAAGGTCTCTTTTGCATTTCTTCTCTCTCCTACTTTTTTTCTTTCTGCAATAGATGTTTCCCTTTCATATTTTTTCTCCATTTCTCTCCTTTGTCTTTCTGTCCACTCAGATTTCAACATGGTCCTCCTCTTCTTACCTTCCAATCATTTGTTGTCTCCTTTTCACCTTTCACCTTTCACCTGCTGTTTTCGTTTCTTGAAATCTCCAGATCTATTAAATTGTAGCCTATTAAAACCATCTGCTTTCGTCAGCACTTGAAAATGTTGCTATTTAGTAGTTATAGTTGGGTGAAGTGGCTGGATTGATTTCAGCCAGGGCTGACACTACCATAAAGCAAAGTAGCCAGTAGAACACCGGCACTTTGAGGTGCTCATTGCGGCAGCAATCACAAGAGAATCATGATGCAGTATTTATCAAATGCTCTGGTGCTGCATCACGATTCGTGCTTGCTATCATTGGCCATTTCTACCCCCTTCCGATGCAGACATTTGGTTTTATGCCAAACCGTAATGCATACTGGAGCCTTTGCTAAGTGCTGCATTGTGGTTCCCTTGTAATTGCAATTGTCATATGTTAAAGCTATCTATATATCTAAACATTTACTCAGTATTGTAACCCTCAAATTACCTTTTCTGTTATGTATAATTTCTTGTTCACTGTAATACCAGTTGTTTAATAAGTTTCAATGTAATGTTTAAGTTTTGTTCTGTGTAAACCGCTTTGATTTTTCTGAAAGGCGGTATATAAAACCGTTCAATAAATAAATAAATAAATAAATAAAATTGCTGTCACTGCTGGCCTTGGAAACATGCAGCAGCAGTGGCAATGGGGGTAGGGTGTGCGGCAGGATGAAAGGAGCCCACCTAGGGCACTGCCAATCCTTGTTTTCTCCTGCGGGCCCTTCATCTGTGAACACAGAACAAAAATATTAAGAAATTCCACTTCATCCTCGGCTTCTAAATATTCCTCCTCTTCACCCTTGAGTCTGAAAATAGCACTTTTGCACGTCCTCCTCTGAAAAATGTCTTGCCCCCTCATTCTATTGCATTGGCTATTTCTTCTTATTTTTGTATCTTTGCTTTCCTGACTATCTTTCTAGCTTCTCTGAGTTTTTCCAAATATTGATGCTGGTCTTCCTCTTAATGTGATCTCTTGTAGTTTATGAAGGCCGCCTTCTTCACCTTTTCAGCTATTTATTTTGAGAACCATAGTGGCCTCCTTTTCCTTTTACATGTATTTACCTTTCTAATAAAAAGGTTTGTTGCCTTTAAAATATCCCCTTTCAGTTTTGCCCATTGCTTTTCTACATTACCCAGCTGTTCCATCCCACTAATGACTCCTTGAGGTATTGTACAATCTTGGCAAAGTTAGTTTTCTTAGTCTAAGACCCTCACTTTTGAATGGACATTATCAGCCCTAGTATTAATACTGAACCACACCATCTGGTGATCCCTGGATGTGCGATGATCTCCTGCTATAATATCAGAAACACTTTCCCCATTGGTAAGCACCAGATCCAGTATGGCCCCTTCACATGTGGGTTCTGTTATCAGTTGCTGGAATAGTTCTCCCTGTAGAGAATCCAGATCTCCTTACTTCTAGATGACCCAATGGCACTGCACAATATTTATATGTGCAAATTCCTTTGACGATTGTCCTCCCCTTGTGCTGATGAGGTGATTTTGTGATAGTCTGATCAGAATTAGCTTAGCACCTCTCTGATGTGTAATAAAACAATTCATTCCTGCATCTGGTTTGCAATGCTAATCTAACTCTAATCCTGCTCCTTTGTTATTTTTCATGTTTCAAATTCATACTCTCCTCTTTCCACTCAACTATTCCATGTTCATGATCGTAACTTTATATTTCTTCTAAGCACTGGGAAAGCTATTCTGTCCTGGCACCATGCAATGATGCACACACACATGCCTGATTTAATTCTGCTGTCTATGGAAAATACCTTTTTGGAGGGTAGCAGCTTTACGTTATTAAACCATCCTCCTGGTTTCTTTAGCCCACATATTCATTGTCTCTCTTAGTGCCTCACTTTCCTTCTCTACACAAATTCACAACATGGCCAAATAAGTGCAGATCATACTTCTTTCCAAACTTTGCTCAGTGGGTAGGCTATTTGTGCTCTCTTCCTTTTTTTCTAAATCTTGACTCCATTTTTTTTTAACTTGATGCGCCAAGTGTCATAGTCCCCTGAGCACATATGCCATGCCCTCTCTTGCCAGATTCAAATCCAATTTGAAATCTCATTTGTCTGAGTTTCCTTTTAAGACTTAAACCTGCCTATATTAGATATGGCCTTCATTACTTGACCACAAGATTGCCCTCAGAGGGGCTGTTAGGCCTCGCTCCATGCATTTGCCCCACTGCTTTTAATTAAAAGGCCCTGGTTGTCTGATTGTTCTTATTCATCTGTATCATCTTAGGTTTGGGCCTCTGTACAAACAGCCCATGATCTCTGTTGCTGGTGTGGTAGTTTTTAAATACGAGAATAGAGGGTACTGTGGCAAAAATCATAAAAAAATAAATAAAAATTAAAGGGCCACATAAATGACAATCAAAAATAAGAACAATCTTCTATTAACATTACAATACTCATCCACGCAAATATAAAACTTAGCTATTATTAGTAAAAGCCCATTCCTGGTCATTCTGTTAGACCAGTCCAGATGAATTAGTTATGCTCTCCAGCCAGCAGAGGCAGACCAGAGTAACTGATGGCTGGAGAGTGGACAGGAGGACCCCACAGAGCCCCTGAGGGGGGATGGTAAGTCTTAGTATAGGTCCCCCTACCCTCTCATTGTCTGCAAGCTCTGCTTCTTTTCTTTGCATTTTCTATTTATCTATATTTTTAATTGCTTTGTTTTGTTGTGGAATAAAGCAGCTTAAAAAAAATAGCTGTAAGGCAGTCAGGCTTTCTGAGACCTGTATAGGTGATTGGGGCAGTGGGGCAGTCATTCTTGGGTTTTTCGTGCCAGCTCGACAGTTGCTGAGATTCCCCTACTGGAAGAGGTTTCTTTTTCAGTGCTTTTTGCTTTTTTCATTTGGGATTTTCTTTGCAGCTTTTTCATTTTGCCGTTACATTGCTGAGCTGCAAGGGTCAATGCAGCCCACGCCAGCAGTGGTTTTTTTCTGTAACTGCCTTTTTTTTCCTAGGAGCTTCGGAAGAGCCTTGGGACATGGTTTTTTTTGACATGTTAGGGATCCCAATACCAATTTTAATGTCTGCTGTTTCCCCTGAAGTTTACTACCAATGGGCATGGCAGCCATCTTGGGTGGCCACATAGCTCTGCGGAAGGGGAACATGATGCAACGGCCACAGCCTCAAGCCTGCAGGCTACTGAGGATCCCCTTGGGGTGTATTTTTAGCTAGCTTGGAAAGCAGCCCCTGAAACAGCTTGTGGGCTGTTTTCAGTTTTTGAAGCTGTGTGGCATCCCCCCTTGTGGAGGTCTAGGGCCCTGGTCTTCCCTTCATGATACTCAGAAGCCTATGGCATTTCCCTGTCATCAAGGAGGTTCAGTGCCCCTGTTCTGTCTTACCACCTTTCTGTTCCTTTGAGAGCCTGGCCTTGTCCACTCGGGGGGGGGGGGGGGGCAAAACCTTAGGGAGGAGGCTGTTTTTTTCCTGGCTTTGACAGGTGAGTACGTAGGGAAGGAGAGCTTCCCCTGGTGCAGGAGACAGTTTTCTCAGATTAGTCTGTGTTTAAGAAGATTTCTGCCCCTTTTTGCGATGTCTGGGTGCCTCTGCACTTTCCAGAGCCGCCTCCAGCTATGGTAGCCTAGGGGGATCGGAGACATCCCTCCGGTTGCTTCTCTTCTCTATGACATTACACAAGCTTGTGCCCTTTCAAGGGAGGACTGGAGATGAGGCTGAGGGGCTTTTTGGCCCAGGCTCTGCTATATTCTGTACCTTAAGGAGCTGGAATTTCCTTGGAGTCCCTGGGTGGTTCATGGATAACTGCGGTGACATTTTACAAGACCACTTCAGGTCTTCTGAGGGTCAAGGGTGGAAGCCTTCCCCAGGAATCCCTCTGAGCTTCAGCCAGGGGCACTCTCGCAGGGCCTTTATTAGGGCCTTTATTTGGGCCTGGTGGCCTGAGTGCTATTCTCCATTACCCAGCTGTTGGTGGATAGCCTGGTAGTGACAAGGTTGATATATAGATTGATTGTGAAGTATGGCTCCTCTTTTGGTCTGCAGGGGCCACATCCTGGCTGCAACTTAGTAAGTTAACCTTTAAGGGCAAGTGGTTCCTTTGGGAAGACCTGGAATACCCGATGGAAGCCCTTGGTGAAGTTCATCCTTAGAGGCTCCTGGAAGATAGGCCTAGAGGTTCCATTCTCACTTAGAGCTCAGTAAGGAGTGTGCAGTGGCTTCAGATCAGGGGTGGATCCAGTGACCTCTTCCTCCTATTGGCCTCTGCCTGAGAAGGAGTCTTTCAGAATTTAAGCTCCTTGTGGGGCCAGGGGCCCCCCTCAGTGAGATTTGTGGGTACTTTATGAGGAGTGGGCAGTTGATGTGTATCTCCATCTGATTGTCAGGAATGGGTTCATATCGGCTCTTAGATCTAGTGCGCCTCTTAAAGGGGTATGCTCTAGAGCTGATGGAACCCTTTCAGGCTCATCTCGTGAGGTCTTTGTGGTTCCTGGCACAAAGCGGTGGTTGAAGAAATGATTTAGCATATTCTGCCATGGCAGATTGAGATTGTGGTCCCCTTAAGGTTGAGCGTGTTTTTTCTCTCCCTGGTTTAAAAAAAAAAAAAGCCACATCCACCAGACACTATTGAGCCTGTAGACTGTGGTAACCATAGCAGGAGAACCCCAGTTCCACTTGGAGATTCACAAGTTAGTTTTTACATGGGTCCAGTGTGGAGAATGTCTTTCCCATTTGGACTGCTCCAAGGCGTACTTCCATATGCCTATCTGGGAGTATCTCCAGTGATTTCTCTGCTTCCACATCCTGGCCTGCCATTTTCAGTTTTGGGTCTTGCTTTTTTGAGAGCCAGGGCAGTTGTGGTGGCCTCCTGCATAATTGATGAATCAGAGATCTCCGTTTCCTTATTGACCGGCTGAATTGATCCATTTTTTGGAACAGTCAGCCTAGATGGTTTGGTGTCTGGAGGCACAGGCATGGGTGACTGACCACCTCAGAAGCAGTTTAGTTCTTGCTTGGAGTTTTAGCATGCCTGTTATGCATATGATTAGGTAGTGCCCATAGCTCCCAGGTTTGACACCTTCAACCCTGGAAAGAGTGCTTTTTGCCGGGGCCTGCATGTGTCCACTGCTGGATTAACTTTGGATTCATGAGTCCTTGCTCCCACTTGTTGGCTCAGCATCTAGTTTTTGTCTGAGATTTAGGAACAATTGGTCTGGTGGCTGCAGATTCACCCACTGGCTAGGTTGCCGTTGAGGACACTGCCTTAGATGTGAGTCACCACGAATACCAGTGTTCTGGCCTGGAACATGGTCACAGCATTACCACAGCCTAATGCTTAGAGCCTGAGAATCGGCTGAATCAGGTTCAGGTCCCAGTGCTGCTTCTTGTGACTTTGGCCAAATTTCTTAGCCCTAATGAGTCAGCTTGTACAGGAGCAATGGTCCTCTTAGAAATCCTCCTGGTCAGTCAACAGGCTAGAGGCCAGGATGATCAGCCTGGCTCTAGAGAGGATTCGGGTCCTGGTCAGTTAAGTGGTCAAGGGGCTCTCAGGGCCTCAGCATTGGGTAAGTCCACAAGCGGGGTGGTCCTCTCAGTGCTACAGTAGTGGTGGAGCTTGGTTGTTGACCGGAAGCTCGTCTAGTAACTCCAGATATAGCACACATAGAGTTAGCAGCGTGCAAATTCTTGACAAGTGGGAGTTGAGCCCTAAGACCTTCACACACTCATTGTGTGGAGGTGGGATCTGGTGGTGTTTGGCCTGTTCATGCAGAGGAGTGCTGAGGTAAAGAACTCATTTTAGTCATGGGAAGGTCCCACGGACAGCAGGTTTAGACATCTTGTGTCTCTTTCCTGTGGTACTTGGTGAGCTGTTGCCCAATTCCTTAAGGAGATTGCTAGTCAATTGTACTGCTAGAACTTTTTATCATGTATTGTCTACTTTGGCTTATTTAGTATTTGTGGAAGATATGCTCTGACACAAGCAGAATGCTGAAACAGCTGTGTCATTCTTTTATTGATAAAGGACATGGAAGAATACCCCTGTGAGGAAAGGCTTAAAAGGTTAGGGCTCTTCAACTTGACACAAGGACAGCTGAGGGGAGATATGATAAAGGTCTATAAAATATTCAATGGAGTGGAACGTGTAAACATAGATCAGTTGTTTACTTCTTCAAAAAGTAGAAAGACTAAGGGACACGCAAGGAAGCTACGATATAGCCCATTTAAGACTAATAGGAGAAAATATATTTTCATTCGATGCATAATCAAACTCTGAAATTTGTTACCAGAGTATGTGGTAAAAGCTATTAATGTAGTAGCTGGGGTTGAAAGGTTTGGACAGGTTCCTGGAGGAAAAGTCCATAAACCATTATTAAAGAGCACCAGGGAAATCCACTGCTTACCCTGGGATATGCAGCATTGAATCTGTGTACCTTTCTGGGAACCTGACAGATATTTGTGACCTGGATTGGCTGCTGTTTTAAACAGAATACTTGATGGTCCCTTGGTCTTGACCCAGTATGGCATCTCTTATGTTACGTTCTTGTTTAATTTGGTTTGTGTAATTGAGTACTGTAGTAATACTTTTTGTTCTTGTAACTTATGATTGCTGCTTATGACCTTTTTAATTAATTTTTTAATGCTTTGTGCCACTGTACACCTCTGTTCTTTGGTATGATATATTGATTTACTGAGGTTATTTTCCTTTTCTTATGGACTATTTAAATAGACTCAGATGCTCAATCTAGAGCTGAGAATAGGTGAGATTACATGGACCATAGTGATTTGTGGACTGTTAGCATTATTGCTGAAGTTGAGTCCCAAGTGCAGCTATTTCAGTCACTTCAATTTATTGATTAGTTACAAAGACTAGCAGCATTTTAGAAGAGGGCTAACTGACAAATAAAAAAAAATACACCAGAGGAACATGCAGGACAGCAGCTGGCCTGCTGTGGATTTCCAATAGAGCGAACAGACATGTCTGCCATAGGGGAGGAAGCAGAAAGAAAGAAGATAGTAGAAGTAGTGTTAGCCCCCAGTGAATGAGGAGACCAGGAGCACTGGAACTGTCGGTGTTTTCCTAATCTTGGGTCTAGCCAAAGAGAAGTAGATGAGGAGTCTGGGAATAGCAGAATATGTGCTGGAATAGCAAGGAGAATAGATCTGAGAGTCTTCAAGCAGAAGCTGACACTAGAATGTAAGATGAGATCAAGGTTAGAGGGAGCAATAACCCATCTCTCAATACTTTGGTTAGTCCTGATAGACTAACCTGTCTTCTCGTGATTCATTATTTTGTCTTTTGGGATGCTGAAAAGTCCACAGTTGAAGATTAATGCAATATAAAGACTATTCTCTTAATTTTTCTCATTAAAGCAGTTTTTCTTTTGCATTGGCTTTTTCCTTCTGTATCAGTTGCAATTGTGCTCTACTGTGGTTGCACTATGGTTCACAAATACCCCAAATTTTTGCCATTATTTCCCACATCCTCAGTCTAGTTATTCATTGCAGTCATGGTCCTTGGCAAGGGTTCAGACTGGCTCCCTTCAGAATCTGGTATGCATGCACCCAAAATCTGGCCACTAGTTACTGCTATTGTGCTAGTGCCAGTATTTCCTCCCTCCTATGGATTCAGTACTGCCCTCACCACATCCACAGCTAACCTGGGGAGTAGAACCCAAGCTCGGGAATCATATAACCTTCAGAACTACTTTGGAGATTTATCTAACAGAGCCTTCATATTATATAAGTCTTAATTTGTAATATGTGAAAGTCATATTACTGTAAAACAGGGCTTGACAAATCCCAGGTGGCTAGGACGCCTAGGAATTGCACCCTGGCATTCAGGATTTCATGCCCCCTTAGGTGTTAGTGTGTGCTGGTGCTGCCATGGAAATGGCACACTGCTGATTTTACTTCCACAATTGGTTCTTTCCAAGCAGCTTGAGCCATACAGTGGAAGAGGTTCAGGCTAATCTTGCGAGACTTAAAACCATGAGATCTACCTGAACTTCCTCCACTGCGTGGCTCAAGCTGCTTGGAGACAACCAATCGCACTGGTAAAGCTAGCAATGTGCCATTTTCTCTGCAGCTGTCAACAGCAAGCTGACCAGTACAGTGAGAGACTAGGTGAAGGGTATGGGGTGGTCAGAGAGAGAGAGACTGGACAAAAGCTGGGGGCTATGAAGAGAGAATATGTGAAGGCTAGATATGTGGGGGTTAAGGGGAGAGAGAGACTGGATGAGGACGAGGCGTGGGTGCTACATTGAGAGAGAGGGAGACTGGGTGAAGGCATATACTGTACCTGAATGTAACACGCCTTGATCTTCTCCTGGAAAGGTGAGAGCTAAATACTAATAAATAAATAAGGTGAGGCAGCTAAGTTGAGACCTTTTTGCTCCATGTAT
Organism: Ichthyophis bannanicus; assembly: GCA_033557465.1. Taxonomy (NCBI): domain Eukaryota; kingdom Metazoa; phylum Chordata; class Amphibia; order Gymnophiona; family Ichthyophiidae; genus Ichthyophis; species Ichthyophis bannanicus. Next base: position 299,327,016 of record CM066037.1, read on the forward strand.
TACCAGGCTATAGCTATACATGGAGCAAAAAAAAGCTGCATCAGGTGATCTGTAAAGGCTCACCAAGCTGATGACAGTCTGCTCGTTGGGGTTGGTGAAAGAGACAGGAGGAGAAACAGTTCACTGCCTTCTATGGCACTGTGCAATAGCTGATTGTTATCTTTTTCCGTAAAATATAGGAAAGCAATAAGTCAGGCCCTAAAACAGGAGCTGCGATACATCTTGGGGGGAGGGAGGGAGAGACTGCGACCTGAATCTTGGTGGTCGGCTTCTAAGTTTTCAAGCTGCCTCCTATTGTAGATTCCAAGAAAATTTGTCAAGGCCTGCTGTAAAGGATATTTCAATGCAATATTGGGAAGGAGGAGTGGCCTAGTGGTTGGGGCAAGGTACTACAGGCCGGAAGGTCGGTGGTTCAAATCCCACTAGAGGACAGCAACCTTGGGCCGGAAGGACTGGGGTTTCTAGTCCCACAGGTGCTCCTTGTGGTCTTGGGCAAGCCACTTAACCCTCCATTGCCCATGTTCCCTGTAAGTATTAGTGTATGTCTCTCATATCCCCTCGTGTTAAATGTATCCCCCAACCGCTTTGACCCGGTGAAAAGCGGGATATAAATGCAGATAAATAAATAAAAATAAATAAATATTTTGGGGGTAAAGAGAGAAAAGCATGAAAATATTACCTGTTACATCATATTAAGTGTCTGAAAAGCAGCTACTGTTTTAGATATGCTTTCTTTTGCTGCTGAGTGATTAGTTAAAATAGATTCTTTAAAAATGAAAAAAGGACCCTTTTGTGGTTGAGCATCCAGTAGTCCTGTACAAGAGACCCAGTAGATTAAGCCCAGCTTCTGCTCCACAGGTAGACTAAAACTAGGGATGCTACAGAGCTATTGTTCAATGAACTGGTAGAGGGGCTCAGCCATTATCCAACAGCACTACCTGTTGGTGGGCTAAGCATGTAGTTGTGCTGGATTCTGGAGGGAGTCATGTTTGTATATCAGAAAGAGGGTTGTTGCTGCAATGATTAAGATTGAGGAGAGATGGAAGCTGTGTGTGAAGCCCTATAGAATTATATCTCGGTGTGGCTGTTTTCTATTTGTAACTGGAAGCCCAAAATAGCAGAAGAAAATTACCAGGTGAAAAATGCCCATTAAATTCACCAGAGGCAGGGCAGGTCTTGTCAGACAAATCTGATTTCTTTGACTGGGTGACCAGGGAATTGGACCGAGGGAGAGCTCTAGATGTTGTGTATTTAGATTTCAGTAAAGCCTTTGAAATCATTCTGCATAGGCGACTTATAAACAAACTGAGCATCCTAGGGATGGATCCTAAAGTTACTGACTCGGTTAGAAATTGGTTGAGTGGGAGGCGACATAGGGTATAGGTAAATGGAGCTCATTCTGAGGAGAAGGAGGTGTGCCGCAGAGATCTGTTCTTGGTCCGATTCTTTTGCAGAAGGGCTGTCGGGTAAGTTTTGCTTGTTTGTGGATGGTACCAAAATCTGCAACACCCAGGAAGGAGTAGATAACATGAGGAGGGTTCTAGCAAGCTTGAAGAATGGTCTAAAATTTGGCAGTTGAAATTTAATGCTAGAAAATGCAGTCATGCATTTGGGCTGCAAAAATCCAAAGGAGTGGTACAGTATAAGAGATGAGATACTTCTGTCCACAAAGGAGCAGGACCTGGACGTAATTATGTCTATCTTGAAGTAACAGGTAGAAAAGGCAACAGCGAAAGCCAGAAGGATGCTTGTGTGTATATGGAAAGGAATGGCCAGCAGAAAAAAGGAGGTGATAATGCCTCTGTATAAAACTCTGGTGCAACGTCATTTGGAGTATTGGGTGCAATTCTGGAGACCGCACCTTCAATAAGCAGGTTGGGGTCTGTACAGAGGGTGGTTTCTAAAATGGTTAGTGGTCTTTGTTATGTAGCATATGAGGGCAGACTTAAAGATCTTAATATGTATACTTTAGAGGAAAGGCAGGGTAAGGGCGATATGATAGAGATATTTAAATACCTCCATGGCATAAATGCACAGGAGGGTCTCTTTCAATTGAAGGCAAGCTCTACTATGAGGGGACATAGGATGAGAGTGAAAGGGGATAGACTCGGGAGTAATATGCAGAAATATTTCTTTTTGGAAAGAGTTGTAGATGCGTGGAATAGTGGCATAGTCTCCCAGTGGAGGTGGTTGACACAAGGACAATATCTGAATTCAAAAAAGCATGGGACAAACACACGGGATCTTTAAAGGTAAAAAGGGGACTATTGTCCTTGTGGCCTTGGGCAAGTCACTTAACGCTCCATTGCCTCGGAAGAAAGGCCTGGCAATCTACTTCCGGTGACACTGCCAAGAAAACCCAGGAGCTTCTGGGTCACCAGGAGTCAGGACTGACTCGAAGGCACACATTGCATTGTAGTTGATATGGAAGGGCAGACTAGATAGGCAATGTGGTCTTTTTCTGCCATCATGTTTCTATTTATGGATGCCCACTCTCTGCTGCCCACTTGCTTTCTATGTGAATACTTTGTATATTATAACAGTAAATATGGGTTATGTTAAGACTTAGTTGGGATGGGGGTTAAGTTTACAATAGTCAGTCCAAGTTATAATTAGAATTATCAGTAGGCAGATTATGGCAAATGACTCAGATGTAAATTGTAGTGATTTCTCCAAATATCTCTTATTTTTGCTTGGAGTGGACAAATATTTCATTGTCCTTTTTTGTGTCAAGTTTCTTTTAGTACCAGTTATACAACAATGGTGTGCAGTGCAAGTGGAAGGATCATATGCTTCTCATAACAGCTGCTGTTAAACTATAAAGAGAGGCCTTTTGAAGCAGCAATACTGCATGGGCTTTGATCAAAGCTTATAAATGATGCAATTGAAAGAATGTCAGAGAAACAGGCTTCCTTGTATTTTTATTGTCCTTTGTTTGCACTGAGAATACAATAGTTTAGGTGTCTGTTTTTCTCAAAGCCCAGCTTTGTGACCAGCAGAAAACACTTTTGTACTTTTTCAGCAGGCAGCTGAAGACAAAGCCATTAGCTGTATCTTTTTTTTTCTCCTGCTGATTAGCTACAGACTTGGACACCATTTATTATCCTTTTGACCTCTAGGCCAGTATATACCAAAGCAATATCATTTCCTTTTCGTCCTGTTGGACCAGTTCAGACAAGTGGTTATGCTCCACAGCCAGCAGGTGGAGACAGACTAGAGCAACTTTCACTGATGTCATCACTCGTGTATAGGCTGGTGCAGCACTGAGAGAAACCAGTATTGCCTGCCTTCAGCAGGTAGCAAGATGTGTATACTGTTGCAGGAGTGGAGATAGGCCTTTCTCCCCGGCCCAGACAGAAGATCAAGGCAAAATGTAAGAAATACATTTTAATAGCTCATCGATAAAAGTAGATAAAATCTTCTAGTCCATCAATAAATATAAATAAAACCCAACATGGCCTTACGGGTTCCAACATGTTTCTTCCTCAGGGGTAAAAAGAACAATAATAGAATTGATAACTGGCATATACAGCTTTCAGTATCCAATTCTCTCCAAATATGGATGCCAATTTACATCCTGAAAACTCTTCCAATAGAACTCTGTGAACTAGTCAATACAATTAGTCTGACATAGTTCTCATTGGCTAGCATACACAAAATGCCTTAAAAGCTCTAATATGTTCTATCAGACTTCAGCCTAATCTCATCATTTTTTTTTATTGAAAATAGTGTCTTATAGATCCTCATAAGCAGAATACGCTCTATATTAATAGCAATTCTTTTTCTTGTTAGAGACAAGTCCAGACAAGTGCTTATGTTCCCTTGCCAGCAGGTGGAGGGCAGACTAGAACATCTTTCAATTGTATCAGAAGGTATAAACACTGGTGCAACCCTGAGAGAAGCCACTAATTGTCTACCTTCAACGGGTAGCAAGGTGTGTGGACTGGTGCAGCAATACAAATAGGTCTGACTCTCCTGGCCCACACTACGATGCAGTGGCCATTGAGATTAAAGGCCTAATGTTTGTTGAAACATGGGTACGCCTTTGTCTCCTCGTGCTGGCAGCCACCCTGTGTCCAGTGCTGTTTTTAACAGGTTCTAGCACGGATGGGCTGAGGTGCAGGAGGACCCCAGAGGGGCTAGAAAAGTTGGGCCCAGGCCTCCCTTCCATCTTGTTATCCTTTATCTGTATATAAGTGTTGACGAATAAAAACCCTTAGATCATTTTTCGGCAGTGGGCCCTCTTTGGACTCTGTGTGCATTTGGAGAAGCCCAGATCAGGATATCTTTCCATCTGACTTCTCATCACAGGCTGACCTCTGGTTTTCGACACTGAATTCACAGGTTGACCTCTGGTTTTCGACACTTTCCTCCACTCTTGACACCATTGCCCCTCTTCGTCCCCACAGATGGACCATCAGGCCCAACCATCTGTGGTTTTACCACGGTCTTCGTTTGCACTTCTGACAGCTCTGCCGGGCAGAACCCCTGTGGAGAAAGCATTCTTCTCCTCCCTCTCTCCAGCACTTTAAGGACCATTCTGTCGTAGTCATGCTTTCAAAACATCTATCACTGCATCCCCTTCCGCGGCTCTGGCATCCCCTTCCGCGGCTCTGGCATCCCCTTCCGCGGCTCTGGCATCCCCTTCCGCGGCTCTGGCATCCCCTTCCGCGGCTCTGGCATCCCCTTCCGCGGCTCTGGCATCCCCTTCCGCGGCTCTGGCATCCCCTTCCGCGGCTCTGGCATCCCCTTCCGCGGCTCTGGCATCCCCTTCTCCACAACTCCTTGCTGACCATTTTCACAACAAAGTTCTGTCCCTCAGGTCTACTTTTGTTAACTGCCCTCCCCCTCTGTCTCCCCTTCCTTATTCATTTGTTTTTCAGTATGCAACCAATCTCAGTGGTGTTGACATGCCTCCCAACCCCTTTCCTGTTCCATACCTGGTCATTGTTTGCTCAGGTTACTGCTGCTGAACTTATCAATCTTATCACTGTCTCATAAAACCACTTCTGCTGCCGTTCCTATTCCCTCAACCTGGCTCAACACTCCTTCCCTCATTTCACTTCCTCTTATTCTATCAGTTCTTACTGTATTTCCCAGATTATAAGTCACATTTTTTTTTTATACACCGGAGTGACTTCTCTTATAAATTTAAACGTTAATGCATGCTGGCGAGTGTGTCGCATATATGCGTTCTGGGCTTAGGATGGACTCTTGCACCATGTCAGCATTCAGGATTTTTTATGACCAGGAAGATTCCCCTTCTGCTGTTCCTGGATGTCTGATGATCAGAATTGCCACTGACCACCTTTGTAAAGTGGGCAATTGCATGAAAGATGTGTTTGCCCGAGCTCAGTGTATATGCCTCTTTTGCAACCGCTAGGAAAAGATCTAGTCTTCAGAAGGCAAATCGGGAGGCAGAGAATGTTGCCTACCAGTTTGAACCTCATTTAAGTTCTGCAGAGAGTGAGTTTAATATGTAAAACAGATTACCGGCCAGTTCTCAGTTTCTCAGGCTGAGCAGTAAAAGCCATGTCATTAGTCACACTGACGTCAAGAAACCCTTGTGCATCGTATTTCCCAGATTATAAGTTGCGACTTATACTAGTAATTTACATTTGAAAATGCCAAATTGTGTCACTGAGACTTATACATGGGACGAGTTAACTGGGAAGTACGGTAATAAGTCTATCTTCTGGTATTTTCCCGGTTTCTTGGAAACACTCTCCTCCCAGAGAGCCGACGATGGGCCCGGCGCCGCCGGGGCCCGAGTCGGTGGCTGCTGCGTCTCCCGAGCTGAGTCTCACAATGACAGCCTTGGAGAGCAGATTGTCTGCCTTCATAGAGCAGCAGCGGGCACTGATGGCCAGCCTGTCTGGTGCATCTGCCCCGACCACCGGGATGTCGACTTTGAAGTCAACCCCGGAGACCGAGCCGATACTCGAGACCCTCGTGGATCGAAGTCGTCCTCGGTCGAGGTCTCCCTCGACCTCCCGTTCGGGACCGAGGGTGTCGACACCGGTGCCCCCGGTGTCGGGGCGGGTGCCTCGGGGGCCCAGCGGGGTCGGACCCTGACTCCTCCTCGGATGAGTCCGCCTGGGAGACGGAGGACGAGGAGTCTCCCGATACTTTTAAGACTCGGTGCGTCCCGTCGGACTCACCGCAGTCTGAGCCCCGGAGTAGATCCCCTCCGGAGGACACTAGGTTCTCGGAGTTCGTCCGGGATATGGCCGCTGCCTTGGCTATCCCTGCCAATCCCGAGGAAGAGCCTCGAGCCGAGGAGCTCAATGCTCTACAGTACGACTCTCCTCCGAAGGAGGCCTTTACTGTCCCGGTTCCTCCGATGCTGGAACGGCTCCTCTTCCGGATGTGGGAGGCACCGGCCTCGGCGCCGGTTCTGAGCAAGCGAGTCGATTCCATCTATCGACTCCTCAAAAGCCCTGGTTTCCAGAAAGCACAGCTACCACACCATTCCATGGTTGTGGAATCGGCCATGCATCGTCTGAAGAGCCAGAAGATGCACTCTGCGGTGCCTCCCGGCAGGGAGGCCGGCAACCTCGATGACGTCGGTAGGAAGTGCTTCCAGGGGTCTATGCTTGCTTGCCGTGTCCAGTCTTACCAGCTGTACATGGGCATGTACTTGCGAGACCTGGCCAAGGAATTGGCCGGATTCTCTACTGGTCTCTCCGTGGAACTCTTGCAGAGATTTAAGACCTTGTTCTCGGGGATTCGGGAATACTCAAAATTCATTTCCCGTGCCGCCTACGATGGCTTCGAGGCTTCGGCCCGAGTTGCGGCTGCCGGCATCGCAGCTCGACGCCAGGCATGGCTGCAGTCATCGGACCTCGAGCCATGGGTTCAGGACAAGTTGGTCGATGTCCCCTGCCAAGGTGAGAACCTTTTTGGCAAACCCGTGACCGAGAAGGCCGCTCAGCTCGAGACCGAGCACCTTACCCAGACAAGACTGTCGAGGAAGACCTCTGCCCCTTCACACAAAAAGAAGGGCTCGGGTAAAAAGTCCTTTTACCCGAGGAAAGGCACTGCCTACAAACAGTACCCTCAGTATCAGGCTGCCCAAGCTGCCCCCCAAGGTCAGCAAGCCAAGGGCCAGGGTAATGGGCCCCGTAGGCAGAGGACCCCCAAGCCTTCTGCCCCTGCTTCCACTCAGCAGGGTGGGGGTTTTTTGACTCCTTGAGCATAGCCACTCCATCCCTGCTTTCCCAGCCCTGCACAGGCGGTCGCCTTGTACTCTTTGCCCACCAGTGGCCTCTCATTACCACCGACAGTTGGGTGCTGGACATAGTCCAAAAGGGCTATGCCCTGCATTTTCATCAACTGCCTCCTCCTTACTTCCCAGGGGAGCCCTTGAGGCCTCCCCTGCACACAGACCTTCTCCTTCAAGAGCTCCAAGGTTTGTTGGTGGACAGGGCAGTGGAGCCTGTGCCTCCCCACTTGCAAGGTCACGGATTCTACTCCAGGTATTTCCTGGTACCCAAAAGGACCGGTGGCCTTAGACCCATTTTGGACCTCAGGAACCTCAACAAGTTCCTAGAGAAAGAGAATTCAAGATGCTTACTCTTGAAACACTTCTGCCCTACCTCCAGCAGGGAGATTGGCTATGCTCCTTAGATCTAAAGGATGCGTACACTCACATCCTCATTCATCCAGACCACAGAAAGTACCTCAGGTTCATTGTGGGAGGAAACCATTATCAGTACAGAGTACTACCTTTTGGCCTGACCTCCGCTCCCAGGGTCTTTACCAAGTGCCTGGCAGTAGTTGCGGCCTACCTGAGAAATCAAGGCTTCTCCAGGACCAAGCAGGAAGTCAGTCCTCACATATGGGTGACGTCGGCGCCGACGGAGCCCTCGCGGAGCAATTTTCCCCAGCTTTCAAAGAAAGCCTTTGGGAATTGCAGCGCGCATGCGCGGTCGCCTTCCCGCCCAAGGGTGCCATCTTAGCCAGTCTTCTTTTTTCCGCGGAGCCCTACAGACGTACCCGTCGTGTCCCTGCAAAAAAGTTGATTTTATTCGTAATTTTCTCTTTTTTCCTTCGGTTCGACGCCGGTCTTTTTCCCGCCCGGACTCGCGACGCCGGTCACGAGTCCTCTTCTTCTTTTTCGGTTTTTCTGATTTAGTCAGTTTCGTTTTCGGTTTTTTCACTGGCAGCCCGGTCCTTTGACCTCGCAGGGGCCCTTTTTCCCCCGATGGCTGCCAGTGGTTTCAAGCGGTGTGGTCAGTGTGACCGAAATATGTCACTAACTGACACACACGATAATTGCCTCCGCTGCCTGGGCCCGGATCATGAAGAAATGATCTGTGGGGCCTGTGGCAAAATGTCCTCCAAAGCATTGAGAAGTCGGCGGCATCAGCGGGATAGGATCTTCGCTGACACCAGCCGTACCCGGACCTCGTCGGAGGCCTCGGCGTCCAGAGGTTCCAGCTCGGACCGTCGCCGGAGTTCCTCCGACAGGGGTTCTCCCTCCGGGGACCATCGACGGAAGGTGAAACCCGCGAGGGCGGCGTCGGTGGACGCTCCTGGCTCCGCGAGGGCCAGGTCGCATAGCCCCGATAGCCGTCCCGGGTCCTTGGAGAAGGAGCACCTCTCGAAGCGACCTTGCATGGAGTTGGAGCTGCCTGCTCGGGTAAGTCCTGTGGTCCTCCTGGACTCGCCTCCGAGACCGCTGACGTCGGGCCCGACGCCGTCGGGGCCCGAGTCGGGGGTTGCTGGGTCACCTGAGGTCGGACTCAGGTTGACGGCCTTGGAGAGCAGACTGTCTGCCTTCATGGACCAGCAGCGGGCACTGCTCGCTAGCCTCGCTGGCGCTGCTGCCCCGACCGCCGGGACGTCGACGTCTAAGTCGACCCCGGAGACCGAGCCGATCCTCGAGTCCATGCGAACTCGAGTCGATCCTCGGTCGAGGTCACCCTCGGCCTCCCGTTCGGGACCGAGGTCGCCGACGCCGACTCCCTCGGCGTCGGGGCGGCCGGCACCGCGGCCTGCCCGGGCCGACCCCGCGGCCTGCCCGGGCCGACCCCACCGATTCCTCCTCGGAGTCGGTCTGGGAGTCTGAAGAGGAAGAGTCACCTGATTCTTTTCGGACTCGGTGTGTCCCCTCGGACTCACCTGAGTCCGAACCTCGGAAGCAGTCCCCTCCGGAGGATGCCCGGTTCTCGGACTTCGTCAGGGATATGGCCAAGGCTTTGGCCTTCCCTGCGGATCCCGAGGAGGAGCCTCGAGCCGAAGAGCTCGACGCCCTCCAGTACGACTCTCCCGCCAGGGAACACTTTACTGTACCGGTTCCTCCCATGCTGGAACGACTACTCTTCCGCATGTGGGAGAGCCCGGCCTCCTCGCCGGTCCTGAGCAAGCGGGTCGATTCTATCTATTGAGTCCGCAAGAGCCCTGGCTTCCAAAAGGCACAGCTACCACACCATTCCATGGTAGTGGAATCGGCCATGCATCGTCTTAAGAGCCAGAAGATGCACTCCTCGGTGCCTCCTGGCCGGGAGGCCCGTAACCTGGATGGCCTTGGTAATAAGTGCTTCCAGGGCTCTAGGCTTGCGTGTCGTGTCCAGACCTACCAGCTATACATGGGCATGTATCTCCGAGACCTGGCTAAGGAGCTAGCCGGATTCTCCGCTGGATTGTCCGAGGAACCTTTGCGGAGGTTCCTAGCCTTGTCCACTGGCATTCGGGAATGCTCAAAATTCATATCCCGAGCAGCCTATGATGGCTTTGAAGCATCGGCTCGAGTGGCCGCAGCCGGCATCGGTGCCCGCCGACAGGCTTGGCTTCAGTCGTCTGACCTTGAGCCCTGGGTGCAGGACAAGTTGGTCGATGTCCCCTGCCGAGGTGAAAACCTCTTTGGCAAACCTATGGACGAGAAGGCTGCACAACTAGAGACAGAGACTCTCACCAGGACTAGGCTTTCTAGGAAGACCTCCGCCCCTTCCCAGAAAAAGAAGGGCTCGGGAAAGAAGTCCTTTTACCCGAGAAAGGCAGCTGCCTATAAACACTACCCCCAATATCAGGCCCCCGCAGCTCCCCAACAGGGCCAGCAGGCCAAGGGACGGGGTAACGGGTCCCGTAGGCAGCAAGCCCCCAAGCCTGCACCACCAGCCCCTGCTCAGCAGGGTGGGGGCTTTTGACTCCTTCAGCATAGCCTCTCCCCCTCCGCTGGCTCCTCCCAGCACCGGAGGCCGGCTGGTTCACTTCGCCCACAGGTGGTCCAACATCACTTCAGATGCCTGGGTGCTTTAAGTCGTAAGAGAAGGCTATCTTCTCCACTTCCACCAGGTCCCTCCCTCCTATTTCCCGGGAGAACCTCCACGACTCCCTCTGCACAGGGACTTACTCCTTCAGGAGTTAGCAGGTCTTCTACAGGAACAGGCGGTGGAACCGGTGCCCCACCACCTGAGAGGTCAAGGCTTTTATTCCAGGTATTTTCTAGTACCAAAAAGGACAGGAGGCCTCAGACCCATCCTGGACTTGCGCAACCTCAACAGGTTCCTCGTGCGGGAAAAGTTCAAAATGCTTACCCTTGGAATCCTTCTGCCCTACCTCCAGCAGGGAGATTGGCTATGCTCCTTGGATCTAAAGGATGCCTACACACACATCCTCATCCACCCAAGCCACCGTCAATACCTAAGGTTTGTGGTGGCAGGAAATCATTACCAGTACAGAGTACTGCCCTTTGGCCTGTCCTCCGCACCGCGAGTCTTCACAAAATGTCTCGCGGTGGTGGCGGCCCATCTCCGGCTTCACGGCCTCTGTCTTTCCGTACCTCGACGACTGGCTCATCAGAGCAGCGTCCGCTCCAGAGGTCACCAACGCCACACACCGCACAGTGACTCTTCTGCAGTACTTGGGTTTTGTCATAAACTTCGCAAAGTCCACTTTGCTCCCCTCACAGGATCTCGAGTTCATCGGCGCAAGACTGCACACTCCTCAGGCACGAGCTTTCCTGCCTCTCGACAGGGCTCAACGGCTCATGGACCTAGCCGACCGTTTTCGCAGCCAGCCCCTGGTCTCCGCCAGGCGCTTCCTGAGACTGCTCGGCCATATGGCTTCCACCGTCCATGTGACCCCCAATGCTCGCCTGAATATGCGGCCTGCTCAATGGTGTCTTCGCAAGCAGTGGCAACAAGCCACAGGCGGCCTAGCAGACCTAGTGCGCGTCTCCGAGCCGCTGGCCTCGTCTCTCCAGTGGTGGCTTCATCGGCCGAACCTGGTACTCGGCATGCCTTTTCAGTCGCCTCAGCCGGCCCTGGTGCTGACGACAGATGCGTCCCTCCTGGGTTGGGGAGCACATTGCCAAGGGGCACGTACTCAGGGCCTCTGGACCACGTGGGATTCTGCTCAGCAGATCAACTTCCTGGAGCTCAGAGCGATCCGCCTGGCCCTCAAGGCTTTCTCCCACCTGACCTCTCACCAGTCCGTCCTTGTCCAGACGGACAATCAAGTTGCCATGTTCTACGTGAACAAGCAGGTGAACAAGCAGGGGGGCACGGGCTCCTTCCTTCTCTGTCGGGAAGCACAGAAGCTCTGCTCTTGGGCCGTCAGTCACGGCGTTCTTCTCAAGGCAGTTTATCTCCCAGGCCAAGAAAATTGCCTGGTGGACAAACTCAGCAGGATCCTCCAGCCGCACGAGTGGCGCCTGGATCCCTTGGTAGTTCAGAAGCTCTTTCTAAAGTGGGGCCTCCCCACGATGGATCTCTTTGCCAGTCCTCTCAACCGGCAACTTCCTCGCTTCTGCTCTCATCAGCCACATCCCCTTCGAGTTGCGGCAGACGCTTTTCTACTCTCATGGTCGGAGAGCCTCCTGTATGCTTTTCCTCCCATCCCGCTAGTCTCTCGAACTCTTTTCAAGGTTCTCCGAGACAAAGCTTCCATGATCCTGGTGGCCCCTCGCTGGCCCAGACAGCCGTGGTTTCCACTCCTGCTGCAATTAGCGGTAGAGGATCCATTCCCTCTGGGGTTTCAACCGAATCTCCTCACTCAGGATCAGGGGTCTCTGCTACACCCCAACCTCAGATCTCTCAATCTAATGGCCTGGCTGCTGAGAGGGTAGTCCTTGCTCCCCTTCTCCTGCCGGCAGAGGTGGAGGAGGTCGTCCTAGCTTCTCGGCGACCTTCTACCCGCAAATGCTACGCCCTTAAATGGCGTCGTTTTTCCGTTTGGTGTACCCAACAGTCTCAGGATCCCTTCTCCTGCTCGGTGTCGGTGATCTTGCAGTACCTGCTATACCTCTCTAATCTGGGACTTAAGTCCAACTCCGTCAAAGTTCACCTCAGTGCTCTTTCAGCACATCATGTGCCGGTGGACGGCAGACCTCTTTCCAGTGACCCTCTCGTAGCGAGGTTTCTCCGAGGTCTCCTTCTACTCTGCGCCCGCCAGCGCCTGACTGGGATCTGAATGTGGTTTTACAGCGGATCACCTGTCCGCCTTTTGAACCTATGGCTACCTGTTCTCTCCGTTTTCTTTCTTGGAAAACATTGTTCTTGATAGCCCTCACTTCCGCTAGGCGCGTAAGTGAATTGCAGGCCCTCGTGTCTGATCCCCCTTACACTCGGTTCTACAAAAATAGGGTAGTCCTACAGACTCACCCAAAATTTCTTCCAAAAGTGGTCTCCCCTTTTCACATCAATCAGGAGGTGGTACTTCCAACCTTCTTTCCCAGACCTCACTCCAGCCGAGCTGAAATGGTCCTCCATACCCTGGACTGTAGAAGGGCATTGAACTTCTACCTTGACCGTACGCGGGAACACCGTAAAGCTGCTCAGCTTTTTGTGTCTTTTGATCCCAATAAATTGGGACTCCCGGTCTCCAAGCGTACTCTGTCCATCTGGGTTGCGGACTGTATCACTTGGGCTTATGGGGCAGCCGGACTCTCCTTGGATGGTCGAGTCACGGCTCATTGTGTTCGGGCAAAGGCTACGTCAGTGGCTTACCTCCGCTCTGTTCCGCTGGCAGACATCTGCTGGGCCGCTACTTGGTCTTCGAGCCAGACTTTTGCGGTCCATTACTGTCTCGAGAGGGAGTCTCGCAGGGACAGTGCTTTCGGACAGGCAGTCCTCCGTAATCTCTTTGAGGTTTGAGCAACTCCTACCCTCCATCCCGGATGTGGGCTACCGGTGGATAATAATTCAGCGAAGATTCTTTCCTTCTGTGCTGCTGAGCTAGAGGGAGCTCATTTTTGTGCTTAGGGTCTCCGGTAGCCTTAAGCTTGGGAGTCCCATATGTGAGGACTGACTTCCTGCTTGGTCCTGGAGAAAGCGTAGTTACTCACCTGTAACAGGTGTTCTCCAGGAGCAGCAGGAATCAGTCCTCACAACCCTCCCTCCTCCCCTTGGAGTTGCAATCATCTGCTTAAGTTTTTTTGCAAATTTTTTTATGCTGTCTTTTTTAGCTATGTCATCTGACTGGCTAAGATGGCACCCTTGGGCGGGAAGGCGACCGCGCATGCGCGCTGCAATTCCCAAAGGCTTTCTTTGAAAGCTGGGGAAAATTGCTCCGCGAGGGCTCCGTCGGCGCCGACGTCACCCATATGTGAGGACTGATTCCTGCTGCTCCTGGAGAACACCTGTTACAGGTGAGTAACTACGCTATCTTTGTCTTTCCCTATCTGGACGACTGGCTCATCAGGGGTCAGACGTACCTGGAGGCCAGACTAGCCACCCTCAGAACCATTGCTCTGCTTCAAAACATGGGCTTTGTCATAAACTTCGCAAAGTCCACTTTGCTCCCCTCCCAGAACTTGGAGTTCATAGGGGCAAGGTTAGATTCTCAGCTGGCAAAGGCATTCTTGCCAGAAGACAGGGCTCAAAGACTGATGGATGTGGCCAAACAGTGCCTAAACAAGCCCCTGGTCTCCGCCAGACTCTGCCTCAGACTTCTGGGCTACATGGCTTCGACAGTGCATGTGACTCCCAATGCCAGGCTCCATATGAGGCCTGCACAGTGGTGCCTTCAGACTCAGTGGTCTCAGGCCACAGGCCGCCTAAGAGACAGGATAAGGGTGTCCAGACCCCTTTTGGCCTCCCTCAGCTGGTGGCTACAGCCACCCAATCTGCTGAAGGGGATGCCCTTCCAAATGCCAGAATACTCGGTGGTCCTCACCACCGACGCCTCTCTGCGGGGCTGGGGTGCTCATTGTCTGGACAAGTGCACCCAAGGCCTCTGGTCTCCCTGGGAGGCAGCCCAACAGATCAATTTCCTGGAACTTTGAGCTATCCGCTTAGCTCTCAAGGCTTTTTCTCCGGCCCTGGCTCACCGCTCAGTCTTGATTCAAACAGACAACCAGGTAGCCATGTTTTATGTGAACAAACAGGGCGGGACTGGGTCAAAGCTCCTTTGTCGGGAGACTCAAGACCTTTGTTCCTTTGTCCTGAAGCACAACATGCTTCTCAAGGCGGTGTACCTTCCAGGCCAGGAGAACTGCCTGGCCGACCGGTTGAGCAAAATTCTGAAGCCCCACGAGTGGCAGCTGCATCCCTTGGTGGTTCAGAAGATCTTCCTGAAGTGGGGTCTCCCTTGGATAGATCTCTTTGCAAGTCCGCTGAACAAGCAACTGCCCAGGTTCTGCTCCAGGCAACTGCATCCTTTGAGGATAGCACCAGATGCTTTTCTGATGTCCTGGTCTCAGGGCCTCCTGTATGCGTTTCCTCCCATGCCCTTGGTGGCCCGAACTCTTTTCAAGACTCTTCAGGACAAGGCCTCGGTCCTGCTGGTAGCTCCCAGGTGGCCGAGACAGCCTTGGTTTCCACTTCTGCTTCAGCTGGCAGTGGATTCCCCACTACCTTTGGGGTTGCAACCCGACCTTCTCTCACAGGAGCAGGGTTCCCTTCTGCACCCCAATCTCAAAGCTCTCAATTTGATGGCCTGGAGGCTGCAAGGGTAGTTTTGGCTCCCTGGGGCCTACCTCAGGAAGCTGAGGAGGTTGTCCTAACCTCTCGGAAACAGTCCACTAGGAAAACTTATGCTCTAAAGTGGAAGAGGTTTTCTGTGTGGCGTCAGCTGCGTACAGAAGATCCTTTCTCCTGTACTGTACCAGTAGTGCTTCAGTATCTACTGCACTTATCCAATCAGGGACTTAAGTCCAATTCTGTTCGGGTCCACCTCTCAGCTCTAGCAGCTCACCACTCACTGGTGGAAGGACATTCCCTATCGGGCCACCCCTTGGTGTCCAGGTTTCTCAGAGGCTTGCTCTTGCTCAAGCCTCCCATCCGTCCTCCTGCTCCTGAGTGGAGCTGAATGTGGTCTTGCAGCAACTGACTCGCCCACCCTTTGAGCCGATGGCTACTTGCCCTCTACGCTTCCTTTCCTGGAAGACTCTCTTCCTGATAGCTCTCACCTCGGCTAGGCGAGTGAGCGAGCTTCAGGCCCTGGTCTGTGATAGACCTTACACCAGGATTTATAGGAACAGGGTAGTCCTCAGGACTCATCCCAAGTTCCTCCCTAAGGTTGTCTCCTCTTTCCACCTCAACCAGGAGGTGGTTCTTCCAACATTCTTCCCTAGGCCTCATGCAAGCCAGGCTGAAGCAGTTCTGCATACCCTGGACTGTAGGAGGGCCTTATCCTTCTACCTTGACCATACGCAAGAGCATTGAAGGGCTACTCAGCTCTTCGTCTCCTTTGACCCCAATAAGTTGGGGTTGGCTGTGTCCAAGCGTACCTTGTCCATCTGGGTGGCTGACTGTATCACCTGGGCTTACAAGGCGGCTGACCTTCCTTTGCAGGGTAGGATCACGGCCCATCGTGTCAGGGCAATGGCTGCCTCAGTGACTCATCTCCGCTCTGTGCCCTTGGTAGACATCTGCAGGGCTGCAATTTGGTCTTCAAGCCAGATGTTTGCGACCCATTACTGTCTGGAGAGGGAGTCCCGTAGGGACATTGCTTTTGGCCAAGCAGTACTCCGGAATCTCTTTGAGGTTTAGGCAACTCCTGCGCTCCTGCCCTCTGTTGGGCTACTGGTGGAGGTTGTGTCCTTGGAAAGCCTTTCTTTGGTGCTGTGACTAGAGAGAGTTCTCTTGTTCAGCCTGGGTTCCTGGTAGCCCAGAGCTAGGGAGTCACCCATATGTGAGGACTGACTTCCTGCTTGGTCCTGGAGAAAGAGTAGTTACTCACCTGTAACAGGTGTTCTCCAGGAGAAGCAGGAATCAGTCCTCACAACCCTCCCTCCCTCCCCTGGGAGTTGCAGTTGTACATAGTTTAATTTTTTCATTTTGTGTGCTGTTCTTAGCTATGTCATTTGACTGAGGTAAGATGGCACCTTTAGGCGGGAAGGGAACCGCGCATGCGTGCCAGCATTCCCAAAGGCTTTCATGGAAAGCTGGGGAAATGCTCCGCTGGGGCTTCATCGGCGCCGATGACACCCATATGTGAGGACTGATTCCTGCTGCTCCTGGAGAACACCTGTTACAGGTGAGTAACTACTCTTTGTCTGCCCCATTCTAAAGAATTCATCATGGGACAAACACAGAGGATCTCTAAAGGAAAAAAGGGGACTGTTTGTAGTTGTCGATATGGAAGGACAGACTAGATAGGCCATGTGGTCTTTTTTCTGTCGTCATTTTTCTATGTTTCTATCTCTCAACCCTTCCCTTCCAGCCCCCTATCACCCAGTTTCCACTCTTCCCTTTCTCTCTAAATTGTTTGAGATGCTGGTCTGTACACAGCTTTCTTCCTACTTGGATTCTACTCATGCCGTCCATCCCATCAGTCTGTGTTCTGTCCAGGGTACAGCACTGAAACAGTACTCCTTTCCTTTCTCAGTGAGCTTCATCAATCACAATCGTGGTAATATCTCGGCGGTGGTTTCCCTCGATCTTTCCTCAGCTTTTGACCTTGTCGATCACCTCACTCTTCTTGCCTGTCTTCACAATTTTGTTTTGCAAGGCATGGTTCTTCATTGGTTTTGTTCCTTTCTTTCACAACGCTCTTTCTCGGTTATAGCGGACAACTGATCCTCCCTTCCTCTTCCCTACCTCTTCCCTCCCTCTTCCCTCCAGTGTTCCTGAAGGCTCCATATGGCATCCTTCCTTTTCAATGTTTTTTTGATCCCCTTAACCCTCCTCATTCAACAACATGGCATTTCCACTTATTTCTATGCAGATAATATAGTACTCCATCACTCTAGTCCTGTAAATCGTGATCTCCCCACCCTTAAAGCCTGTTTATCCAGCATCTCGGTTTGGTTGTCTGACAATTTCCTCCATCTCAACCTGAACAAGTCTGCTGCCTTATGGTTCTCCTTTGGTAGTCCTCCCCCTGCTCTAATCCTTTCTATTTCCGGTTCACCCATTCCAACAGTCCATTCTCTCCAGTACTTAAGCGTTATTCTTGATTCTTCTTTATCCTTCCATGATCATATTTCTTCTTTCATCCACTGCTGCTTTCTCTCTCTTTGTCAGATTCGTGCTGTCCACCCCTGACTACCTTACTTCACACCTGTAATATCCAAAATTGATTACTGCAATATTGTTTTCCTCAATCTCCCTCAATACCAATTACACAGTCTTCAACTCATTCAAAACACAGCAGTTTGCATTCTTGCCCATTCCTCCCCTTATGAACATATTCCACTTCTGATCCATTACCATTGGCTCTCCGTACAGTTCCGCCTTCAATATAAATTACTCATTCTGGTTCATCGCGCACTACATTCTGGTTTTCCCTATTATCTTTCTGACTCTTTGATTCTCCATTCTGCGCATTATACCTTCTGTAACATTCATGCCACCGCCTACATCTTTCCTCTGTTTCCCAGGCTCATTTATCCGCCACTCGTTCCTCTGCTTTTTATTTCACCGCCTCATGGAATTCCTTACCCACTGTACTCTGATTGGAATCTTCTTACACCAATTTTATAGCTCTTTTAAAGGCTCATCTTTTTAGCATTGCCTTTGAGCTACCTACCCCCTAAATGCCCTTTCTTGATCCTCCCCTCCTTCCCTTCCTCATCCCGCCTTGTCTCCTGGTATGATTGTTTTACTGTCATTTTTAAAGAAAAGTTGAGTTCCTTTCTGTCTTTTTATATTGTACACTGCCCTGCTGTGAAAGTGAAGGGTGGTCAAGCAAATTCAATAAACCTTAAACTTTAGATGTCCCTTATTGGCCTTTCTGTGCTGGGATTCCTGGTCGAGATTCCTTTTTCACCACTGCAGTGACACCTTCACCCCCCCCCCCCATGGGTTGTTTTCTTTTTAAGTCTCTATTGTATCCTTTGGTAAGCCTTTCTTGCAGATTTTTGCAGTGATATGGAGCCTGACACGCATAAGGTGAACTCCACAGTGTGCTCCTTTTGCCCCCTATGTGATGGGGATGTAAGGCCCCTGAATTTTTGCCATCATTGGGACAGTCCGTACGTTGCTCAGAGCCTATTGCTAATTCTGGTGCCACCTCTTGCATCTTCCATGCCTAATTCATCTGTAGGGCAGGCAGCCCTCATCAAAGCAGTAGCGGTGCTTCGCGGAGGGCCATGGAGGCCTCATGATCAGGCCAGCAATCTCCCATGGGTCACTTAGGGTTCTCTGTGGTCTCATCTGCTGACTTTGAGAAGCCACTGTTGATACAGCTTTTAAGTTATTTTCAGACTTTTTTTTTTTGCTCGACAATACCCTTCTCAGGGATCCAGGGCTCTAGCCTCCCCTACGGGGAGATTCAAAGCTGTCCTTTGGTGTTGCCATGGCCACTAAGAGGGCTAAGCACTCCCATTATTTGCCTGGGTGCTCTTCATTACGTCTAGCCTTATCCCCTGAGGGGTGGGCTGGGAGGCTGAAGAAGATTCCTTTGTGTGAAGGTGAGTCTGAGGAAGAAGAGCAAATTCCCCGTGTAAAAGGAGAGGATCCTTCTATGATCTGCCTTTTTCACTGGGAGGACATTTCCATGTTAATTCAGGACACTGTTGTGGCCTTATGAATTGAGGAGTCTACATCTGTGCCACTGTCTCAGGTGGACCCTATTCTGGAAGGTATCAGACCTCTCTCTGGGTTTTCCCCTTTACCTCAGCCAATGGAACCAGCTGCTAGTTTCTCAGTGGGAGAATCCAGAATTGGGCCTTAAGTGGTCAAATGTTCTGGCTCCATTAAGTATAGATGTCTTTGTTATAGCTGTGACTAAGCCGACAACTGATCTTGGGAAGGGGCGGTATATAAAAGTTGTCAAATAAATAAATATTCCTGTGCAAGTGCACTGCACTTAAAGAGGCTCACAGCAGGAGGGTAGAAGCCCTCCTGAAGAATGCCTTTATAGCCTTGGCCTTGTGTTCTCTAGTGGTCCTCTGTGCAGGCCTAGTAGCCAGACCACTCTTGTGCTGGGTTCAACAGCTGCCGCACAGTCCAAAGATAGCTAGACTGGAGTCGGGCGCCACATTTGTGGCTGACTTTGTATGACCTGATCAGAGTTTCCTCCAGGTCCATGAGGCAGTGGTTTTAACTAGGCAGTGGTTCTGGCTTCACAATTGGTTATTAGATGCGACCTCCAAGTTGTGATCAAGCAAGCTTCCTTTCAGAGGCCAGTTGCTCCTTGTAGAGGATTTCAAAGTTGGTGAAGAACCTGAGTCCCATCCAAAGAAGCTTCCAAGCAGGGCCGGCCCCAGAGTTGGTTCAAGGTGTTGGTGCCCTAGACAAACCTTAAGTCTTGCACTTGCACACGCACACCCCAACTGTTAAAATCTGTGGTTTAGTTTTGAATGCCCTACTCTTTGCCTCCTCCAGGAAGGTATCACCCTAGGCCACTGCCTAGTTTGCCTAGTAGTTTGGCTAGGCCTAAGAGTGCCTAATTCCGTCTCTTAGCGGGCCTCACATGGACCTAGGAGACACCAGCAGGTAGCCAGAACCCTACTCCTTCTTCTATGGGACTTTGCCCAAGAATGGCCAGCCTTTTCAGGACTCTAAG
Source organism: Ichthyophis bannanicus (assembly GCA_033557465.1). NCBI lineage: Eukaryota > Metazoa > Chordata > Amphibia > Gymnophiona > Ichthyophiidae > Ichthyophis > Ichthyophis bannanicus. The sequence continues at coordinate 299,346,915 of CM066037.1, forward strand.
CAATCTCAAGACCCCTCAACAGTCACCATCAGAGCCAGGAAGCCCCCAGAATGAGAACCAGTGGGTTCCTTCAGAGATATAGCTGATCGGAGGATGACTGCAACATTTTCTCTCAGAATGGACCTATATCACATAATCAACCAAAGAAACAGAGTGGCAGTCCCAAACATTTACCAACAAATGTATTACACATCTAGAAAGATACCATCTTAACCATATTATTGTGCCATTTGTATTTTGAAAATGCCCTTGACACAGGCTTTGGCCAAAACAGGTTGGGCGTTTTATAAATGTATGTGTGTTTATATGTATATCTTTGTAATAAATGTATAATTTATTATTTATTCCCTTTGTTGGTATATTTTTGGGATTGCTGTTCTATATCACATCATACCAGTGGGTTTAGGAGGTGTTAGTTCAGGGTTGCATGTTGGAGTTTGCAAAAGTCCTAGGAGACACCTTTGTAGAGTTTCCCTCTGTCTCCCTGATCATGTGAGCGGCAGTCACAGAATCTCTGCGGCGCCTCCTGCAGTTGCAGGCTATTTTGTAGATGCCTTCTGTAGAGTAAGGTCCATGCCAGTATTCCATTTATTTATTTTTATTTATTTTTTCAGCTAGGCTTATATACCGCTTTTCACTGGGTAAAAAGCAGTTTACATGGAACAGAACATTTTTTTTTACAATGAACATATGTCATATAAAGAACAGAATAACAGTTACAGTGAAACAGTCAATGGTTTTACACTGTGGTGCCCAAAAAAGGATGATTCCTTTCAGTCTATTTTGGACCCAAAAGCAGTTAATGCTAGGCTCAAGGTCCTCCATTTTCAGATGGAACAATTTGGTTGGTCATTGTGTCCATTCAGCTGGGGGAGTTCTTTACTTCCCTAGATCTAGCTGAAGCCTACTTTCATATTCCCATCACTTGGCTGATGGCCTTTTGCACTTTCTTGAAGGTGATTGTGGTAGTTGTAGCATTTCTATGCAAGCAGGGCATCTGGGTTCACCCATACCTGGATGACTGGCTAATTTGATCAGACTCCTTGCAAAAATTGAGAGAGGATACATCCCTCATGATTCAGTGGTTGGAATGGCTGACGTTGGTGATCTAGTACCCCAAGAGCAGCCTCACCCCCATTCGGAAGTATTTGGGAGTGCATTTCAACAGTTTCTAGGGTCGTGGTTTCCTCATGATAGAGAGGATGCTCAAACTACAGAAGCAACTCATGACGTTACATGGGCAGCCTCCCCCTCAGGTCTTGGACTAGCTCCAGCTTCAGCGGTTGATGGCATTGACACTCGAATTGGTCCCAATTACAAGTGTGCACATTCATCTGCTACAGAAATACCTTTTGGTTCTCTGGTCTCCTTACTCTCAGCTCTTCAACCAGACCCTTCCCCTTCCTTGGGAGCTCAGGGAGAAGTTGGCATGGTGGCTGAAACCCTACCATCTGATGAGTGGCATGCAATTGGAAGCCCCATATTGGATGGTAGTCACCATGAATGCCAATCAGAAGGACTGGAGGGGCTCACTGTCTAGGCCAGATGGATTAGGATCTTTGTTCCCCTCAAAGGACCCCCTGATCAATCAGTCAGTTGGAGGCCAGAGTGAGCTGCCTGGTGCTGGTAAAGTTTCAGACCTTAGTAGCGGGCAAAGCAGTCTGTGTATTCTTGGACAATGCCATGGTGGTGGTGTGTGTCACTGAGATGGCGCTAGAGGTGGCTGCACTGTACAGTTGGGTGGAGGAGCACCTTGTGGCTCTGTCAGAAGCCCATATTGCCTGTATCAAGAATCTTCAGGCAAATTTCCTGAGATGGAATATGGTAGGTCCCAGGGAATGGGAGTTGAACCCCCACATGTTCAACCTTACAGTGCAAAGGTGGAGTCTCCTATTGCTCAAACTGATAGCTGTGTGGGTCATTGCCAAACTGAGCAGCAACTTCAGCCGCAGAAGGATCCACAAGCAGTGTACTTTGATCCCCTGCTCCAAGTTTGGCCCCAGAAGGGTTTCTCTATATCTTTTCTTTGTCGCCCTTGATGAGCTGCCTCCTACACAGGATTTGAATTCATCCAAGCTTGATGAGATTAGAGCAATTTTCAGTGATGTCATCCGTGGTATATCTAATGGTTCAGCATGAAGAGAATCCAGCATGATACTTAAAACAAGGCTGAAAAACACAGAAAAGTATTAACCAACATTACCTTTAAATAAAATATTTCTCTTAACCATAATGACTGTGTCAGATTCTGATAGTGACAACTAATCAAGAAGCAGCAGTCTCCCAAATCTGTGGGAAGTGTCTTCCAAGGCATCTGAACTGGTCTAGATGGATTTAAGGAAAGACAATTATCAGGTATGAAAACTTCTTCCTTATCCTGCTAGATCAGTCAGGGGGCCAGGATGTGAGGAAGACAATGCTCTGGGCAGAACTGCCCTGCCAAAGATGTTGTCTGTTCCAACTCTCACAGGCAGTCTGTAGTGTTACACAAAAGTCCTCAGAGGTGACCAAGCAGTTGCCTTACAGATGTCCTCTGGGGTCCACCAATGTGGACTCTGTCCAGGAGGCAGCCAGTGACCTAGTGAAATAAGCCTGGACTCCCTCTGGTACTGACTGCCAAGCCAAAAGGTAAGCTGAACCAATGGCTTCTTTGATCCAGTGGAAAATCAAGGACTTGGCCGTTGCCTCTCCTTTTCTCAGAATGCTGGCAAGAACAAAAAGGCCAGACTGACAAAAAGGGTTGGTCACTCATAGAAATCTGAGCAACACCTTTCTCATGTTGAGCAGATGCAGAGAGGGATCTACCGAAGATCCTTTTTCAAACAGACCAGTCCAGATGAATTGGTTATATCATAATTGAAGGAAAGAAGATTATCAGGCATGTAAATTTCTCCATAGCTGTCTTGTGTCTTTGGAAGAAACTATATGTAAATCGTCTTGATTTGTAGAAAGACGGTATATAAAATCTGTTAAATAAATAAATAAATAATAAATATTAGAAAACTGCATTACCGATTAGCCTTGTAGTCATTGGATCCATTTTACATTTGTAATGTCGCAAATAGTGAGGTGCTGCGTAACCTAGTTGGACCTTATTCCATGTGGCACATTTCACAGTATGATCTCTAGAGATTCAAGAGAACCATTTATAAACATTTCAGAAATAATACTTTAGTAACATTTTTAGTTAATATTTGCTGAGTGAACTAATTCAATATTGTGCAATAGCGTATGCAACTTTCCTTTAAATTCTCTATATTGTTACCTAGTTTCCATTGGCACAGTAGAAATTTTAGGCAATGTTAAGAACAATCAAAATTCTTAAGAACCAGGGATGAAGAATCTCAGATTTGTCTAGTGTATTCCTTTTATTTTGTCTGACTTTTTTTTATTACCTTTTTTCTTTTGACCTTTTATTTCCCCTTGTCCTTCCAACTTTTCCTTCCTTCATTTCTTACTCCACCCTTCAACTTTCTTCTTTCCTCTGCAGCCTCAGGGGTTCTTCTGGCCCCTTCTTATTAAGTGCCATTGACTCCTGGCAACCCTGTGGATAGTTAACCATGATGTGAACATCCCCTGGGTTTTCTTGGCAAGGTGAGCCCAGAAGTAGATTAAGGCTTTTCTTCCGTGCAGTAAGCAAGCATCTGGTATTCCAAAGTGGTCTCCCATCCAAGTGTTAACCAGACCCGACACTACTTAGCTTCCAAGATCAGAATTTGTGTGTGTGTAAATTTTTTAATTTTTAAAGTGCCATCAAGTCAATGCTGACTCCTAGCGACTCAGCAGCCCCTGGGTTTTCTTAGCAAGACATGACCGGAAGTAGATTGCCAGGCCTTTTCTTCTGAGGCACTGGGGGAGTAAGGCCACAAGGATTAGGAATCAAACCCAGATCTCTTGGGTTGTTGTTTTAATCACTAGGCGGCTACTCCATTCTGCAGTGTACAGTATGTAAGTAAATAAATAATGTATGCATGTGAACCATGCCCATACCACCCTAAATGAGTCTGATCTCATCTCCTCATCTTCTGTATGAGCTGCTGCTGCTTTTAAGCCTTAGCAGCTGCAGTTCTCCCTTATCTGGTGGTGGTTGCTGTTCATTTCCTACCTGGCAACCTTTGTTCTTTCCAGCCCATGCATTCAATCTCCAGCCTGGTGCTTTGCTGTGGCCTGGCGCTTTGGTCTGGGTTTCTCTGCCCAGCAGTAAGTACCAGATGCTAAATTTTTGTTGCGTGGGCAGCCTAGAATACAAGTTTTTCCCTGGCCATTGGAAACATTGTAAACTGTTCTTTATACTGTTCCATGTAATACTTGTTCTGTTTCACTGTAAACCACTTTGATAAGATTGAAAAGCGGTATATAAAAAATGTTAAATAAGGCTGTGCATAGATTTTTGGCCTTGATTTGATAGAATTGTAGTTGATGTGAACCTGATTAGTGCTGTCAGTCTGCTTTTAAATTGGAGCTTGGTACTAAATTCAATCAATTGTGCATCTAATTAAAGGGGTAATTGATATGAGTAACCTTATTTATGTCGCTCTTCATATACTCTGCGATTTCCCTGCAATGCCATGTTTGAAGTGCAATAATGCAGTAAATTGCAAAGGCTACAACTCTATTAAATGCTGTAGTGTATAGGAGAAAGACGTCTCTAGGGTGTAATATAGACATGCATAAACATATGACATGATGAGGGCTGGTGTGACGTTTTTATGGTTTGTGGTCAGAGTGCGCGTACTAAGGCTCTAACCTCATTGTTACAATGTGAGTTCTTAAATATGCACAAGCTTAAATTTTATAGATTAACTTATAGCACTACCCTGCTGTAGGCAACATGAAGCTAGCACAACAGAAACCTCATCTGGGGAGGCAAAGGAGGAAGAAAAAGGAAAAGCCTGAATTCTAGGCATTTCCATCCTGTAAGGGTTTCTCTTCAGTTTGTTTCTGAACAGTTGGATGAAGGACTTTTGCGGGGTGGAATGAGGAAGCTATAGAGGTGGAAAAAGACTGAGGGAAATAATATTGTGTTCTAAATTAGTACAAAATAAATAGTGCATCTGTCAATCTGTATTTCCATATATAAAATGTATAATAAAACTAATATGAGGTAAGACAAACTGTTTAAAAATTCAGACAATGGTTGCTGTTATCCATGGTTTTTCTTTAAAGACATTTTTTGAAATTATTGTGTACTGTTCAGCAGCTTCTGCTGTATAGTGTTATTCATTTGCAGGCTACTTAGATTTTTCCCTCTTAATGTACCTCTGTAGCCTAGTGGTTAGAGCACTGGCTTGGTAACCAAGCAACCAGGGTTCAGTTCCCACTAGCACTCCTTGTGGCTTTGGGCAAGTCACTTAACCCTCCATTGCCTCGGAAGAAAGGCCTGGCAATCTACTTCCAGTGACACTGCCAAGAAAACCCAGGAGCTTCTGGGTCGCCAGGAGTCAGGACTGACTCGAAGGCAAAATATTGCATTTTTGTGCCTCTAGCCCTTAGCCATTACAGTAATAGTCCTTGATGAGAAGCATCAACCATTGCTTTCTTTGGAGCTCAGTAAAATCTGACTCTGTACGAACCAACATGTGTCATTGCAGGGCAATAGCTAGGAATCATTGGGGGCATAATCACTGTGGCGGCAGTTAGACTATTTAAAGTGCCTAGCCACTGTTGCTTTAATTAAACCCAGATATTCATCACTGTGAATGATCCGGGTTCACCGGACAACAGTGCTGCTGTCTGGTTAGTGGTGATATTCAGTCGCTAACCGACCGGATAGTGAAAACCAGGCAGCTATTTAGATGACCTAACCAGTTTAGCTATCCAGTTAGCAGCTGAATATTGTTGCTAACCAGATAGCAACTGTCACCGCCCCCCAATCTGACTACAAACACCCTGGTTTTAACCGGATGTAAATTGTTTTATTTTGGGATATTCAGTTGAACTAACCTGTTGGTGCCGCAGAGTATCCAGCTGAGCACGTTTCAGCTGGTTAGCAGGTATGCTAACAGGCTAAAATGCTTTGAATATGTCCCCTTGCCTTCTAGGGGCTGTTACCCTGCATCAGCAGCACCCCGTGCCTTGGTTAATATTTTTATACAACAGCACGCTAAGGCCATCAGGATGGTACTCTCTCTTTTAACCATTTTAAAGAATTTTGGGCTAAGCCCAGGAATGCAGTTTATCCCTTGTACAGCTGTTCTTCCAGAGAAGATTTTCCTTAGTTAAAAGTAGCATAGTCAAATGATACTTGTACTCTGCCTTCTCTTCATTTAACTATAAAGTTACATTGACATTTATAAATAGCTGGAGTTGCTACAGTAGATTCTGATGGAAAAGGGAAAGGTAATTGGATTTAGCTTACGCCTTTTCTCACATGTTCAAGGCGAGTTACCTTCAGGTACATTAGGTATTTTCCTGTTCCCAGAGGTCTTACAATCTGTACATGAAGCAGTGGAGAGTTGAGCAACTTGCCCAAGATCACAAGAAGCTGCAGTGGAATTTGAATCTTGGCTTCCCTGATTGTAGCCCACTGCTCTAACCATTAGGCTAAGAAAATAGACCTACAATGACCTGATTATAACTTCATATGGTTAGTTTTATGAATTTATTCTTGAAATAAAGATCAAAATCTATGCTTGTTCAAAAAAAGAAAAGTAAACTGCAGTTTGTGCAGGGATCAGCAATGTGTAACCCAAAATGATATTTTTAAGGGAGGTTGTTCATTAGCCATCAAATATGCTATTTAAATAAGCCTCCTGAGAGCAACAGGTGCCCATAAGGCAAGCATAATGTGGCTTTTGAGGTACATCTGCAGGCACTTAGCTGCCTGGGTTTGTAATGAGTTCTGATTGCATTTTATCAAATCTTTCATTCTTCTGGAATTGTTCTGTGGATGAAGCACTTTCAGTATAGCATGTTATAACGCTGCATGTTTTGTCGACAATCCTGGACCACTGAGCCATCCATAGAATGAGCACAGATTTACATGGATATGTTTGCAGCAGTGGCTTTCACACTCTTGGGACATATCAGATAATCTTTAGTCACTAAGTAAACATGCATGAAGCAGACAAATGTGAGCATGTTTTACACATTGCTGATCCAAATCATCTTTGCACACAGTAATGTACGGATGATGCATGTGGTTATAGGGTTCCAGTTTTCGAAGGCTTAGAAACCAAATTTTACATTGGTGAGGGGGAGATTTAGAGGTTTTACTCTAGGTGATTTACTGCAAGAACTATTTGTTGCAATGTGTAGGTCTCCATTTGAAGACTCAAGGGAAAGGTGACTGAACAAGCAGCCTGAATCATCCGATAGCACTGAACCTTTTACATCTGTATACGAAAGAACATTAACAAAAATGTATGACCTTTCAACTTTCAAGGTGAAATTATTCTCAAATACAGAGACAGCCATCACATTTTTATGGAGTCCTACGAGTATTTTTTTCACCTTGCAGTTCTGCCCCTCCCCTAATCATGTATGCCGCCATCACTGACCTCAAACAATTGTACTTTAATTTTTTGTGTTTTTAAGTTTGGAATAAAGCAATAGTGCTTTTAACCATTAGCTATATGCTGAGCTGTTGACTGTATTGAACAGAAAAATGCCTCATGGAATGTGTGGGTCCTGACTTACAGTAGGTAGGAGAAAATCATTATGCTTCTTGAGAAGCTATAAATCTTTCAAGAGGCAATAGGCCGATAAGCTGTGTCTTGGCTGATGGATACAGTGAGGATCTAGGCCGGTCTTGTTTTGAAAATTCATGTCCATTGTCTTTGGATAAATGTTAAACCTGCAGGGAGTCCTGGTTTGTCCAGAATCAATATGACTATTAGTTCTGCTCACATCTTTGTGTGGTAAGAGAACACTAGGTGATCTAGTAGGATTCTTCATGTTTTGTTATAGTATGTCCAGTTGTTGAATATGGTGCCACCAGTTTGAGAGACTGAAGGAAATGTCATATGTATTTTTTTATAGTGTTTGATTGCTTAAAAAGTAAATGTTATGAAGTAGTAATGGCCATGAAGCTTAAACCCCAAGTTGTCATTCCTTTTTCCTATCCTGCGAGTCTTTGGATGTCCTGAATGAACCTGTTTGAAGCTAAGCAGGATCAGGCTTGGCTAATTCTTGGATGAGTGATCAACTTGGAATACCAGGGGCTGTGTAAGCTCACTGTGCGGAAGAAAGGCCTACTTGGGTTGCACCTTGCCAAGAAAACCCAGGGGCTGGGGCACCAGGAGTCAGCATTGACTTGACAGCACACATTGCATTGATGCTGTAGCTTATTGTGATATGCATGTTGTGTGCAAACACAAGAGGGAAAGAATTCTAGATTGGTAGAACTTTTCATCATCCTTCGCTTTGCTTTCTACCCATTGTGTCACTGCTAATGGTGCTCTTTCTGTTTTATTGCAGGTTATGCAGCCTGACTTTAAAGAAGCTGCTGGTTTTAAAGGAATTGGATAAAGAGCTCATCTCTGTTGTCATTGCAGTCAAAATGCAGGTAGTAAGCGTTTAAGAAAAACATCCTTTCAATGTTTAAATAAGCTTAATCTCTGAACATCATAGAAACATGATGGCAGAAAGACCATATGGCCTATCTAGTCTGCTCTTCCATATCAACCACTACAACAGTCCCCTTTTTCTCTTTAAAGATCCTCTGTGTTTGTCCCATAAACAAACAAGTGGGACTTGAACCCTTGTCCCCTGCTTATGGGGACAGTGCACTAACCAGTATGCTACACCTCCACACCTTACTACACCTCCAATAAAAGACTGAAGAGTGCAGGACTTGGACTTATTTTTCCTCCTGGAATTTGAGCATATGGAGTCAATACATCACATGTTAGACAGAAGGTGCCAGCTTGTGCACCAAAGCACGCAGTGTTGTTTAGCTTTTCGGATTGCCATGTATTATCCTAAGGTTTTGCAAGTTAGTGTTTGGGCATTGTCAGTCTGAAATGCTGCTGTAGTGTCACTTTGTTGGCTTTATCAAATCTAAGGCAGAATTGAGTAGGTGGCCCTTTCAACACCAAGGCTGAGTCGCGTGGGTGGAGGTGTGGCTTCCCTCTTCCGCTCCACTGTCCCGGTGACAGTAATCAACAATCCCTGCTTATCTTATCCTGAATCTTTATTACTCCATATTGAGGGCTCCCCTCTCCTCTACTGCCTGTTGCTTTATGAACCCCCATCTGTACGTCTCTATCTTTTGGACTCGCTTCTTCTTACACTCTCAGAAGCTTCAGTATCAACATCTCACAATCCTGGATGATTTGAATGCACATTACGCTTCTCCTCAGTCCTCTCATGACACTTCCCTTTTGCATTTACTTTCTGATCTTTCACTACTGCAACATATATCTTATCTCCAGGAACAAGCAGGAATGTAGTCTTCACATATGGGTATCGTCGATACCAACAGAGCCTGCGTGGGAACACTCCCCAGCGTCCAATAGGAAAGCTTTTGGGAGCATCCCACAGTGCCTGCGAGCTGCCTTCCCGCCTTTCCCAACTGTCCCTCTCCAGTTCTTTGTTTTCCGTGGAGCCGACAGGTCGCACGTCCTGTCATCGCAGAAAATAATTCCCTTTTATTCTTCTTTTTTGTGGTCGCGTCTGCCTTCCCTCGATGCTACACCGGTATCACCGGTGGTTCTTTCTTTTTTTCCAAAAAAACCCCAAAACCCCTTCTGGAGTCTTCTCCGGGTATTTTCTCTTCAGGTGCCACGCGCCATTTTGGGCATTAGGCCCAACTTTTCCTTTAAAATGGAAAAACCTGCTTTGGGTTTTAAAAAGTGTTCCAAGTGTGGTGGTGCTATCTCCGTCACCGACACCCATGAGTGGTGCCTCAAATGTTTAGGTCCTGACCACTCTATCTCCGAGTGTGTTGCCTGTGGGATGATGTCGAAAGGGGCCGACAGAACCGAGCTGCTAAACTTAGCACCCTTTTTCCCTCCGATGCAGCCTCTGTTGCATCGACGTCTTCCAGGGCTTCGTCTTCCTCCCATGGATCTCAGGTAACTAAACATAAATCTAGCCGGTCCTCAAAGGGTAGATCTCCCTCTAAGCATCGAGATGCCTCTGGCGTTGCCCTTGAGGGACTTTCACTAGCAAAATTGCCCCGGTGGGAGGCTTCGGCTTCCAAAGCACTAACAGAGCTCCAGGATGTTCTTGAGGCTTCAACTTCGGCAGAACTACTGGTGCCATGCTCTGGGGTACCGGCTGCATCATCCGGTACCGATACCCAAGCATCGGCAGCGTTGATAGACCAGAGATTCTTGGCTATTGAACGCAGTCTGGCGGCTCTTGTCACAGCCTCGATGCCCCTGAAACCACTTCAGACAATTCAATCGGTACCGGCACCGACTCCGGTACCGGTACCGACTGCATCGACATCGGCAGGTATTCTACCAGGACTGAGTCATGCTTATCCATCCAGTATTGACAAGTCGGTACCGGACCCCTCCAATGCCGACTTCGATCGGTACCGGTACCGTGCCTTGCAACATCACCCGGCTTGGAGATACTTTGAATCCTCGGATGAGTCTGAAGACTCTGAAAGCTCTGCCGCTACCAGAGTACTTCTTCCTGAGGATTCTTCTCCTCGGCGTAGATGTCTCTTCCAGAGGATTTGTCCTTTCAGGATTTTATCCGAGATGTGGCTCGAAGTCTTTCCATCACAGTGGCTCCTGAAAAAGAGCCTAGGGCAAAGGAATTAGAAATCCTACAATACCCTAAGGCTCCTAAGGAGGCAGCTACATTACCTATTCATGAGATATTGCATGATCTCATGTTAAGGATGTGGGAAACACCTCTAACCACATCTCACTCTCAAAGACTCGACACCATGTATCTAGTTCCTCCTTGTCCTGGGTTTCAGAACACTCAGCTACCACACCATTCCATGGTGGTGGAATCAGCTATGAGAAGGATCAAGAGTGCAAAAAGGCATGCATCTAGTCCTCCAGGACGTGAGTGTAGGACTCTAGATGCCTTTGGACGTCGAACCTTCCAGGCTTCCATGCTTTCTGCTAGGATCAGTTCCTATATATTATTTATGGAAATGTTCCTTAAGGAAGTCGCAGGAGATTTAGAGCTTATGAGCCCTCTCCTTCCTGATGATAAGAGGCAGGATTTCCTCGCCCTTGTCAAACATGCTCAGGATGTTTCCAAGTTTGTAAATCGTGCAGCCTTTGACTGCTTTGAGTGCATAAGCAGAACCTCTGCCATTGCCATAGGTGCACGTAGGATTGCCTGGCTTCAGGCATCTGACTTGGAACTTTGGGTACAGGATAAACTAGGGAATATTCCTTGCACAGGAGAGAATCTTTTTGGCAAGAATTGGCAGGAAAAAGCTAATGAAATAGATGCTGACAATATCACTTTGGATAGATTGTCTAAGTCTACAGCTGATCCTGCAAGGAAACAATCCTACAAGAAACCATTCTTCAGTAAGAAGTAGTTTTATCCCTCCTATACCCAGCAGGGGCATCGTTTAGGTCAGTCTGCCCAAAAGGGACAGCAGCAACAACCTAGGCAAAGAAAAACAAAAGCTGCTAAGCCTCAACCGGCTCAGCAGACTCAGCCTCCACAGGGGCTTTGACTCCTTTCTAGAGAACTTTGCCTTCCTGGCCCTGAACGGCCCAGAGCCTTCCATCATTCCAGGAAGGTTTTGTCATTTTGCCCCCAGATGGGGTCAGATAACAGCAGAAAATTGCACTCTTGTCTTTTGTAAGAGAGGGATACAAGCTTCATTTCCTCAGCATGCCCCCTCCTACAATGGTAAGTTCAATTCTCAGACCTCTCTCAACGACCAGTTAGGTCAAGAGGTCACTATGCTTCTTGCCCAAGGGGCAATAGAAGAGGTACCCATTCTCCAGCAGGGTACAGGGTTCTACTCCCCCTATTTCCTTATTCCAAAGAACACAGGAGGACACAGACCCATTTTAGACCTCAGAGAATTGAACAAATTCCTATTCAAAGAGAAGTTCAAAATGATTTCTTTAGGAACTCTGCTGCCATACCTTCAGAGTCAGGATTGGCTTTGTTCTCTAGATCTCAAGGATGCGTGCACTCATATTCTCATCCATCCAACTCGTCGAAAGTTCCTTCGCTTTCTATTTCAAGGGAAGCACTACCAATACAGGGTTCTTCCTTTTGGCCTGGCCTCGGCACCAAGGGTGTTCACAAAATGCATGGCTGTGGTGGCAGCATTTCTTCGCACCATAAGAATATTCGTCTTCCCTTACTTAGACAACTGGCTCATTCGAGCCCCTTCAGAGCCAGAGGCCAGGGTTGCTCTCTCTCGCACAATGCGCATCCTTCAATATTTGGGACTTGTCATAAACGTCCCAAAATCCAACCTTGCTCCCACTCAGTCCCTAGAGTTTATAGGAGCTCTGCTGGATACCAGACAGACAAGGACCTACCTTCCACAGGCCCGCTGCCTTCACATTGTGCAGTTAGCTTCCCAAGCAGTGCTAAAACCTCACTTCACTGCTTGGGAGATGTTACAATTACTAGGCCACATCGCATCCACTGTGCATATGGTTCCTTATGCTCACCTTCATATGAGGGCAGCCCAGTGGACTTTATCCACTCAGTGGACTCAGGCGTCAGGTTGCCTGTCAGACAAAATAGCAAACTCAGATCGCCTTATTTTGTCTCTCCAATGGTGGCAGTCGCCCAAAAACCTTTTGGTGGGGTCTCCTTTTCAGCAACACCCACCCCAAGCCACTCTAACAGATGCCTCACAGGTGGGTTGGGGAGCCCACCTGCAAGGCCTCTCTACCCAGGGTACCTGGACTCCACAGGAGACCTATCTACACATCAATCTCCTGGAACTCGGAGCAATCTTCCTTGCTCTTTGAGTATTCCACACCCAACTCAGCTACAAGACAGACCTAGTTCAAACGGACAATCAAGTAGCCATGTTCTATGTGAACAAGCAGGGTGGAACAGGCTCTCTGTCGCTATCCAATGAAGCTTTGCGACTATGGGCCCTTGCCAGAGAGCATCAGATTTATCTCCTTGCGGTGTATCTTCCAGGCATTCAAAACTCTTGGGCAGACAGACTCAGTCGAGTTCTGCTTCCACACGAATGGTCTCTCCATGTAGACCAGGTGGCCAAACGTTTTCAAATTTGGGGAACTCCGGACATAGACCTCTTTGCAAGTCCGCTGAATGCCATACTTCTCCGGTTCTGTTCCTGAATTCCGGCTCAGGGTTGTCAGGCCAGGGATGCTTTCCTCCTCCATTGGGGCCAGGACTTTCTGTATGCCTTTCCACCCATTCCCCTAATTCCCAAAACCCTGTTCAAGCTTCAGAGAGACAGAGGTCATATGATTCTCATAGCTCCACATTGGCCATGGCAAATGTGGTACCCTCTGCTCCTACATCTCTCTCAAGCTCCGCCTCTGGAGTTAGGATCTGCCCCAGATCTCCTTTCTGAGGAGGACTGGATGCTGTGGCATCCCAATCCCCAGTCTCTGCATTTCAGGGCTTGGTTGCTGAAAGCCTAGAACTTCATGGTCTTAACCTTTCTCAGCAGGTAAAGGATATCCTTTTTGCTTCCAGGAAGCTTTCCAGAAGACGCTTTTATGCTTTCAAGTGGAAAAGGTTTACCTTATGGTGCTCACAGAAGGATCTTGACCCTCTTGCGATACCTCTGGAATCATTACTGGTGTATCTCCTTCATTTATTTAATACAGGGCTTAAGACTAATTCAGTGAGTTCATTTGAGTGCTATTGCAGCTTCTTTCAAGCTTCTAAATGGACAACCTATTTCCTCTCATCCTCTCATAGCGAGATTTATGAGAGGCTTTCTTTTAACTAAGCCTCCCATTAAGCCACCACCGGTGGCATGGGACTTAAATCTGGTTCTTGGGCAGCTCATGAAGCCGCCTTTTGAACCATTAGCTACTACCTCTTTGAAATTCCTTTCCTGGAAGGTCATCTTTCTTATTGCAATCACATCAGCACGTCGCGTCAGTGAATTGCAAGTGTTGGTGGCTGATCCTCCTTATACAAGGTTCTATTAGGACTCATCCACACTTTACGTCAAAGGTGGTATAACCTTTTAATTTAAACCAAACGGTTTACCTTCCTGTATTTTTCGCAAGGCCTCACGCCTCACATGCAGAAAGGAATCTTCATACTTTGGACTGTAAAAGGGCTTTGGCCTTTTACTTGCAAAGGACACAGCAACATAGAAAGTCCTCTCAACTCTTTTGTCGCTTTTGATCCTAGTCATTTGGGACTTCCAGTCTCCAATAGAACTCTGTCCAGCTGGATTGCACAGTGAATTTCTTTTGCCTATGAGAGTAAGAACCTTCTTCTTGAAGGCCATGTCACAGCTCAGAATGTGAGAGCCATGGCAGCCTCTATGGCTCATCTTCATTCTGTGTCTATCGACGACAACTGTTGAGCAGCCACTTGGGCTTCGGTTCATACCTTCACAGCCCATTACTGCTTAGACAAGGCCTCCCTCCCCCCCCCCCCCCGGGATGCCTTGTTTGGTCAGGCTGTTCAACACCTGTTCCATACTTAATCAACTCCTACCCACCATCCCTGGGTAGGATGCCAGAGATCCATGGGGGGAAGTGCAGCCCTTTCACAGGGGCACACAACTTCTGAGGCCTTCTCTCTGGCATCTGCAGCTAGGGAGTCCCCATATGTGAAGACTACATTCCTGCTTGTTCCTGGAGAAAGCATATTCACCTGTAACAGGTGATCTCCAGGAACAGCAGGAATTTAGTCTTCACAACCCACCCACCTTCCCTAGGAGTTGTATCTCTCTTTCTTTTCTTATCCCCCCCCCCTCTCCTTCTCTCTTTCCCTCTCTCTTTGTCTCAGCTATAAACTCAACTGGAGAGGGACAGTTGGGAAAGGCGGGAAAGCAGCACGCAGGCGCTGTGGGATGCTCCCAAAAGCTTTCCTATTGGATGCTGGGGAGCGTTCCCATGCAGGCTCCGTCGGTACCGACGATATCCATATGTGAAGACTAAATTCCTGCTGTTCCTGGAGATCACCTGTTACAGGTGAGTAACTATGCTTTCCCTCACATTATGCTGGTCATATTCTTGATCTTATTCTCTCCTTCTTTTTCTTCGACTCTCATTTTCCTCATTTCCACTCCCCTGGTCCGATCAGCTTTGTGTTAGATTCTGTTTTCAATACTTTCCACTGACCACGTCACTGCCTTTTTCTATCCAGTGTCCTTACCTTTCTACACTCATGATCTTTTCACATGCACATTGAAATGTTTCCCCTCAGCCAAGGATGTTTTCCCATCAGATTTTTACTCCTTTTCAATAGAAGCATGGGCTAGATTTTGGTTCCAGTCATTGTTTTCAACCTGTTCGATTGCTTCACTCTGACCTTGTAGGCGCTCTGCTAAGACCCATAACCCATGGTTTCACTGGGGTCTCCTGACACTTTGCAGGCAGCTTCACCGATAGGAGTGTCTGTGAAGGAAGTGTCGTTCTCTTTGCTCGCTCCGTCATTTTAAAGATACATACTGCTTTACCGCTCTTCTGTTCATATAGCTAAGAAGGATTCTTCTTCTTCACTGATAGCTTCTTCTACTAACTCCTCTCTTCGTTTGTATACTATTCTATTGACCCTATCTTAGCCATCCACCTCTTACCTCTTTCCAAACCCCTGCCCCCTCCTCCTCAGCATCTTGTGGACTTCTTTTATGATAAAGTTCAGTCTCTTAAGGCTACCTTTCAGATCTGCCTTTCTCCCTTTTTGCTATCATCTCAGGGCTCTCCTCCAAACCCTGTCAACCCTGACTCCCCCTGTAATCTCTTTCCCACTTGTGGTCTTCCTTTGCAAATGTCTCCTCTCCAGAGATCATCAACCTCCTAAAGTCCTCTCACTAGACTATATTGCTTGTTGATCCCATCCCCTCCTCTTGGCTTGCTGTTCCTTCCCTAGGTCGTCATCTTCCAATTGTCTCCATTCTTAAGTTTGTCTTCTGGGGTTTTCCCCTCGGTTTGGAACATGCCATCTTTTGACCCTTTCTGAAGTCACCCTCCCTTGACTCCTCTACTCCAGTCCTTTATTGTCCGGTTTCCACTCTTACATTTCTTTCCAAACTACTTGAGAAATTGGTTTTTGCTCAGCTTTCTTCTCATCTTGATTCTATTAATGCCCTTCACCCCTGTAAATCTGGAACCTGTCCCGGTCACAGCACAGAAACTGTTCTTGCTTTTCTTAGTGAACTTTATCAGTCACACGACCGGGGTGATATTTCGGTGATGGTCTCACTTGATCTCTCAGCAGCTTTTGATCTTGTTGAACATGCCACATTACTTACTGTTCTTAATTGGTTTCGTTCTTTTCTAACTCAACGGTCATTCTCTGAGTCGATGCCTCTTCTTCAACCTTACCCCTCTCTCTTTTGTGGTGTGCCTCAAGGCTCTGTTCTTGCCCCTCTTCTGTTTAATATTTTCCTTATCCCCTTCAGCTCTCCTTATACAACAAAATGGAATTTCTGCCTGTTTTTACACAGATATTGTACTCCGTCACACTAGCCCACTTACTCCAGATCTTTCCCCTCTTAATTCTTGTCTTTCTAGCATCTTTACTTGGTTATTTGAGAATTACCTCTACCTCAACCCTAAAAAATCAGCAGCTGTCTGGGGGATACTTTTGGCAGACCTGTCTCCACTATGGCCCTTTGCTCTCTGTTTCTTCTATCCCACTTGTTGACTCTCTGCGCTATCTTGATGGTGTTCTGGATTCATCACGATCTTTCAGTGCCTATCTTTCTTCTCTGATACGTCGTCTTTTCTGCTCCATTCATAGAATTTGTGTAGTTCGCCTTTTTCTCACCTTCCCCTCTCTTGTCTGTCTTGCTTTTACTCTTGCTATTTCAAAGTTAGACTATTGCAATACCATTTACCTTGGTCTTCCTCAATACCAGTCACACCAACTTCAACATATGCAAAATACTGCCGCCCGTGTCCTTTCCTTTACTTCTTGGTTCAAACATATTTCACCTCTCCTCATCCGTTACCATTGACTTCCTTTAAAATTTTGCATTCAGTACAAACTTCTCACTTTGGTACATCATGTACTGCACTCTGTTTCCCCCAACTATCTCTCTGACTTGTTACTCCTTCACTCTCCCCACTATGCTCTCCGTAGCATCCATGGCAATCGTCTGCATCTTCTCTCAACTTCTCAAGCCCATTTAGCCTTTACACGATCATCAGCTTTCTGTGTTATTGCCCCTACATCCTAGAATTCACTTCCCGCTGCCCTTAGACTTAAACCTGTATTCACCAAATTCAAATCACTTCTAAAGGCCCATCTCTTCAATCCTGCCTTTGAATTATCTATCCCCTAGCGTCCCCCCTATTTCCCATTTTCTGGTTGCATGACTCCTTGTATGCCTGCCTTTTCTGTCCTATAATTTTATGGCGTTCTTTTTCTCTTATTTTATTTATAGTGTTTTAATTGTACACCGCCTTGTTGGTCCCTCTGAAAGGCGTTTAAGTAAATATTATAAACATCAACAGAATTAAAGCAGAGGAGGTGCACTAGAATTAACAGCTTTCATATATTCCCATAGTTCCCCACAATATGATGTATGTAACAAGTTGGAAAGTGAATGTTGGCTCATTTTGCTGAGTGAGTGGGTAGTGAGTGCATACATAGTGTAGCAAAGTGAC
Source organism: Ichthyophis bannanicus (assembly GCA_033557465.1). Lineage (NCBI taxonomy): Eukaryota > Metazoa > Chordata > Amphibia > Gymnophiona > Ichthyophiidae > Ichthyophis > Ichthyophis bannanicus. Next base: position 299,364,596 of record CM066037.1, read on the forward strand.
GGGGGGTAGTGTGTGTCGGGGGGTATGAGCAAAGCAGTGTGGTAGGGGTGTGTCAGTATGAATGAGTAGGTAGCCTTTGGAGTAGTATAGCATTTCTCCTTCCCCCATTCTTGCCCCCCCCATTTCCTTATCCTGCCGCCATTACCGTATCTGTGTTCTGTATCTAAAAGTATAGCTGGACTGTCCTAAGTTAAATTAAGTGTGGAGGTGAGCCTTAGACCATTCATGCATATTCGAAGGTCTGTTGCATCTGCCCCCCCCCCCCCATTCAAACTTCCTGTCAGAGGGGGGCAGAACAGAGCAAGTCTAGAACATAGGGGAGTGCTTTAAGGCCTACCACTGTGCTGAAATTATTTTGGGATGATGTAGCCGTGACTTGGGGATGGAATGTAGATAGGGCAAGGAAAAGAGAAGGAAGGGCTAATGCTAGACATTACGTTGGAGAGGAGGACAAATAGGAAAGCAAACTGGACACCACACAAAGGTGGAGGAGTGAGTCATGGCAGAGGAGATGCTATCATGCTGCGCTGCTACTGCAAGCCCTCCTTTGCTTCTGCTTGTCGTGGTTGGGTCCCTGCTGGCCACTTATCTCAGCGCTGCTACAGGAAGCCTGCCTCTGCCTCTGCTTCTGCTTCTGCCAGCAGGGATTGGGTCCCATTGGCTCTTTTGTATAATTATGCTTCTGCTTCTAAGGAGCTTAAGGTTCCCACTAGACTATTTTTTTTTATCAGTATGCATGCGTATGTATGTGCATATGTGCAAACATATTCATGCATATGGATGGATAAACAGATAAAGAGAAAAGAGGAGGAGGAGTACTCATTATGACAAATAAAATACTAAATGCAAAACCACAATCACCTGCCTTCCCTAACATAGAGACACTCATCATAAAAATTGATCACCTTAGATTATGCCTAATATACAGACCTCCCGACCAAAAATCTGAAAACATGGATGATCTAATTGAATTCCTAAGCTCATTCACTGAACGTAACCCAATAATAATGCTTGGTGACTTCAACCTTCCTTCCCTACCCTCCACACACTCAGCTCTCTTCCTAGAAACAATCCTTGATATGGATTTCCATCAAATCATCCACACAGAAACACACAACAAAGGAGGAACACTTGACCTTGTCTTCCTCCCTGAAGTGCTCCACAAACTCTATAATGCAGCATCTTTGGAGTGCTCATCAGTCCCCTGGTCTGACCACTACCATATAAAACTTTGCCTTAGCTATCCCAAACCCAATAACAAGTACAAACCACTATAGACCCCAACCACAAAATTTAAGAGATTAAATGAAGAAGACTTTCTTGACCTAACTATCCCACTTCTCTCTCCTTCACCTAACGACCTTGATGAAGCGGTAGAAAACTGGCATAGAACTATCAATAATGCAGCCACATATAACCTTACTTCAAAACAATTAATCAACAAGAACAAGCGTCTTAGAAATGGTAATGCCCCATGGTTTAGCAATGCCTTAAAACTAATGAAAAGAGAGCTGAGGAAATTGGAATTAAGCTGGTGTAGAACTAAATCTACAATGCACTATGAGGCCTCTAATGACTAACTAAAAAAGTATAAAGATGCAACAGATAAAGCAAAGAAACTACCATGCAGTTATTTTAACTAATTCACTAAATAGACCAAGGGAACTATTTAACATTGTTCAAGACCTAACGAATAGCACATACAACTCTACTAATGACATTACAGACATATCTGCCCAGTCTTTAGCTAATCACTATATAAACAAATCAAAACAGCAAACTTTCTTACCAAAGCCAACAATTAAGTCATCTACCAATAAAATGTAATCGTTCATTATTAACCAAGAGAGAAGCAAAAGGCTCAAAACTTATCCAAAAATGTTTTTCTTCAAAGGAGCAACTATTTACTAAGAAGGTCTCAGTAACCCTTCGGCGTTATTGTGCAGACTCTTGCCAATGCACAAAAAATACACCTAGTAACATCAATGACCTTCTGTTAGAAACTAGTGCAACTGAACGAAGTGGGCAGTTTCTATTTTTAATTTGTTATTGTTGTTATTTCTCAAACACATCTCCCATAAACATAAGAAGAGTGTTACTTAGCTCCACCGTTCCCAGCTCACAGCTATATTATACTTCAAATCCCGACGCCATTCCCCGGTACCGATCTTGCGTTTCACTATACTGGTTTCTTCAGGGGATCGGTCATTACAAAATGCGTAGTACTGAAGATAAACAAAACATAAAATTCATCACTCCCACTGTGCTAACCATTACCATCCTCTCTACAAGTAAAACTATTCATTAATAAATGTGCACGAAAATTTAAAAATGCAATCTTACCGGAACAGCTGCCCACGCTTATTATGGCTCTAAATTCAAAACCCGTGTTTCCAAACACCACACTCTCCTCATTCGAGCCAGAAAATGCCGCGCATGCGTTTAACTACCCCAGACTCCATCTTTAAAGGGTCCCGAACCTAAAGCGGGAACCAATCAGCTCTAAAACAACAACTACTGAACCACCCCACTTTTTTATTCGTTCCATCAGAAGCCACTTGTCTGATGACTTACTGTCCTTCGGCAGCTAACATCCCACCAGTTTCCCCATACACGAGCCTACTAACAAATATAAATCCTAGCTAACCCTTTCCACAACAGAACAATTTCTAATAACTACCCAGGGTGTATCGACAAACAGAGCCATCATAAACACGCTGCCCAATCAATAACCGCATTTAAACCCCTTGGTTCAAGAGTATTAAGACGAAAAATCCACCTCTGCTCAATAAAAATCAATGTCTCATCTACAGATTTTCCATCACGTCCCCTACTTACTCTATCAATACATAAACATCGGAGTTGTTCAAAAATATGACCCTTCAATAAACAACACGGCCAACTCTGATGCTCCCTCATATGAGTTCTAAAAGGGCGCACTGTCTTTCCGATATAGCACAGCCCACAAGGGCACACAATAGCATACACCACATTATCAGAAGAACAATCAGTGGCTTGTCTCAATGTAACCGTAACTCCGGTATAACTAAACGACCGGGTTGTTATCGTTATATCACAGATGTCACACATCCCACAACTCTTGTGCCCTGTGCCTTGCGAATCACGTCCCTCATCTACTACCGATTTCAAGACCGCGGGACTCAGTATCTCTTTCAGATTTTGCCCCCTCTGCCAGACACACCAAATCTTCTTATCTGCTAAACCAGGAACAGTTTTCACCACAGCACTATATTATCTCCAGGAACAAGCAGGAATGAGTCTTCACATATGGGTATCGTCGGTACCGACGGAGCCTGCGCGGGAACGCTCCCCAGCGTCCAGTAAAAAAGCTTTTGGGAGCATCCCACAGCGCCTGCGTGCTGCCTTCCCGCCTTTCTCAACCGCCTCTCTCCAGTTCTTCTTTTCCGCGGAGCCAGCAGGTCGTGTTCCTGTCACCGCAGAAGAAGTTCTTTATTTTTTTATTTATTTTTCTGTGTCGCGTCTGCCTTCTTCGACGTCAGACCGGTACCGCCGGTCTTTTCTTTTCTTTCTTTAAAAAAAACAAAAAACACAAAACTTTTTCTTTCTTCAACTGTGCATTTTCAGTTTGGGCCTTAGGCCTGAATATTTTTCTCCTCATGGAGAAGCCCGCTTCCGGGTTCAAAAAGTGCACAAAACGTGGCGGTACTATTTCTGTCACCGACACCCATGATTGGTGTCTAAAATGTTTGGGTCCTGACCATTCCATCACGGATTGTGTGTCCTGTACCATGATGTCTAAAAGAGGTCGGCAGAACCGAGCAGCGAAGCTCAGTACCCTGTTTCCCTCTGATGCAGTCTCGGTGGCATCGACGTCTTCCAGGGCTGCTTCTTCCTCCCATGGATCTCAGGTAACCAAACACAAATCTAGTCGGTCCTCAAAGGGCAAATCTCCCTCTAAGCATCGAGATGCCTCCGGGCTTGTCCTCGAGGATTCCGCACTGGCAAAATTACCCCGGCGGGAAGTTTCGGCTTCCAAAGCATTGTCTATGGGGTCACAGGTTGACATTGATGGCTCGGCCTCGACCGATCACCTATTGCCATGTTCTGGGGTACCAATGGCCTCCACTGGTACCGACATCCAGACTCTGGTGGCGTCAATGGATCAGAAGATTCTGTCCATGCAGCGCACCCTAACGGCGTTTATGCAGGCTTTGACGCCTCCGGTACCGCAACAATCTCCATTGCCGGTACCGACTCCGGCACCGGCATCGTTCCCGGTGCCGGTACCGATTGCATCGACATCGGCTCCGGTGTCGACTGCAACGGTGCCCTGTCCTATGATGCCGGTACCGCTTACTCCCGATGTCGATCCCACTCGGTACGCGTATCGGGCTTTACAGGAGCATCCAGACAGGCGATTCTTCGATTCCTCCGAAGACTCTGAGTCAGAGGCTTCTGTCGAGGCACCGGTAGTTCTTCCTCAGGAGTCTGCTTCTCCAAAACGAAGAATGTCTCCTCCAGAAGACTTGTCTTTTCAAGACTTCATTAGGGAAGTGGCTAGGGGCCTCTCCATTACAGTGGCCCCTGAGTCAGAGCCTAGAGCCAAGCAATTAAATATTTTGCAATATCCTAAGGCTCCTAAAGAAGCAGCTACCTTACCTATTCATGAGATACTCTATGATCTCATGTTGGGCATGTGGGAGACTCCTCTCACCACCTCTCCTCATTCTCGTAGGTTAGACACCATGTACCGTGTCCCTCCTTGTCCTGGCTTTCATAAGACTCAGCTTCCTCACCACTCTATTGTGGTAGAGTCTGCCATGAGGAAAATAAAGAGTGCAAAGAGACACTCATCTAATCCTCCAGGACGTGAATGTAGGACCCTAGATGCTTTTGGCCGAAGGGATTTCCAAGCTAATATGCTTGCTGCCAGAATCAACTCCTATAGTGTCTATATGGGGATATTTCTAAAAGAAGTCACAGATCATCTGCAGACTTTAGCTCCTTTTATTACAGAAGATAAAAGGCAGGAATTTCTCACTTGGCTCAAACATGCCCAAGATATTTCCAAATTTTCCAACCGTGCAGCCTTTGACTCTTTTGAGTGTGTAAGCAGAGCCTCGGCTATTGCCATAGGTGCACGCAGAATTGCTTGGTTACAAGCCTCTGATTTGGAGCTCTGGGTCCAAGATGAATTGGGAAATTTTCCTTGTACAGGTGAAAACCTTTTTGGCAAGGATTGGCAAGCAAAGGCCACTCGGATGCTGAGAACTCTGCTTTGGATAGACTTTCAAAGTCTACCTCTGCTCCTGTTAAGAAAAGATAGTTCAAAAAGACATCTTTTTCTAAAAAGGGAAGATATTATCCTGCTTTTGGTCAGCAGGCATCTTCTGCAGGTCGTTTTGCACCTCTCACAGCCTGCACGGAGGGAGGGAGGGACGGATCGACCTTGCAGAGGGGGCCCCCGCGGGTCAGTCCATGCTGCCGCGGCAGCAGAGGGGTCCCGCGGCGGCAGCCAGCAGGTTTTTTTTTTTAAATTTTATTTTTAAAAAAAAAGCTATCTTCCATTTTTGTGGGCCCTTGCCAGCTGTGGGCCCTACGCCATGGCGTACATGGCGTATAGGTAAATCCGGCCCTGAACCTTCATACTTTGGACTGTAAAAGAGCTTTAGCTTTTTACTTACAAAGAACACAGCAACATAGAAAGTCCTTTCAACTCTTTGTTGGTTTTGATCCTTCTCATTTGGAACTTCCAGTCTCCAAGAGAACACTATCTAACTGGATTGCTTAGTGTATTTCCTTTCCCTATCAGAGTAAGAATCTTCCTCTGGAGGGCCATGTCGCAGCTCACAATGTGAGAGCCATGGCAGCTTCAATGGCTCATCTGCACTCTGTGTCTATCGACGACATCTGTCGAGCAGCCACTTTGGACCTCGGTTCATACCTTCACAGCCCATTACTGCTTGGACAAGGACTCCCGCCAGGATCCTTGTTTGGTAAGGCTGTTCTCCAACACCTGTTCCATACCTAATCAACTCCTACCCACCATCCCTGGTAGGATGCCAGAGATCCATGGGGGGAAGTAGAGCCCTTCTCAGGGACACACAACTTCTGGGGTCTCTCCCTGGCATCTAAAGCTAGGGAGTCCCCATATGTGATGACTACATTCCTGCTTGTTCCTGGAGATTACATAGTTACTCATCTGTAAAAGGTGATCTCTGGGAACAGCAGGAATTTAGTCCTCACAACTCACCCACCTCCCCTAGGAGTTGTATCTCTCTATCTCTTTCCCTTTCCTTCTCTCTCTCTTTGTCTCAGCTTTAAAACTCAACTGGAGAGAGGCAGTTGGGAAAGGCGGGAAGGCAGCACGCAGGCGCTGTGGGATGCTCCCAAAAGCTTTCTAATTGGACGCTGGGGAGCGTTCCCGCGCAGTCTCCGTCTATACCGACGATACCCCATATGTGAGGACTAAATACCTGCTGTTCCCGGAGATCACCTGTTACAGGTGAGTAACTATGCTTTACCCTCCCTTCCTTTTATTGTTTCCTTCCAGTTTCATGTACCCATTGTGCTAGTTCATTGCCATTCTTTGTAAACTGCTTTGATTTTAAGATAAAGTGTTATATAAAACTTGTTAAATAACATGGGTCCTAGGCGCAGATAGCCTGGGTTAACTGTTAGCCTGGCTTAGTAGACATACCCTTTAGTTTATCTCATATTTGCTTTTTTCTCTATGGTATCAGTAGCCCTTATTTGCCCTTATTTGCATTTCTTTATATAAGAACATAAGCTATGTCAAACTGGCTCAGAAAAAAAGTTCCATCAAGCTTAGTATCCTGTTTCCAACAGTGGCCAATCCAGGTCACAAGTACCTGTCAAGTTCCCAAAAAGTAGACAGATTCTATGCTGCTTATCCTAGGGGTGAGCAGTGTGAATGTCTCAAGTCTAATTTAATAATAGTTTATGAACCTTTCTCCAGGAACTTGTCCAGACCTCTCTTAAACCCAGCTACACTAACAGCTTTTACTTCTTCCTCCGGCAACAAATTCCAAAGTTTGATTACGTTTTGAGTGAAATATTTTCTTCTTTTTAGTCTTATTAAAGCTACAGTATAGTACATTTAAAGTGTCTCCTAGTCCTTCTTTCTACTTTCTGAAGGAATAAACTAATCTATGTTTACCCATTCCACACCTTTTATTTTATAGACCTCTATCATGTTTCCCCCACAACCATCTCGTTTCCAAGCTGAAGAGCCTTCAACTCACTAAGGTCCTCCTTGTAGTGCTATCTTTCCATCCCCTCCCACCATTCTGGTCGTTTCTCTCTGCACCTTCTCTAATTCTGCCACATCCTCCTTTAGATATGGTAATCAGAACTGCACACAATATTTAAGGTGTGGTTGCACCATGGCACAATACAGAGACATAACTGTCTTGGTTTTATTCTCCATTCCTTTCCTTATAATTCCTAGCATTCTATTTGCTTGCTTGGCTGCCACTACACACTGAGCAGAGAATTTTAACGTATTATCCACCATGATGCCTAGATTCTTTTCTTTGTTGGCGATTCCTAATATGGAATCTTGCATCATGTAACTGTGCTTTGGGTTTTTCTTCCCTAAGAGCATTTATTTTATTTATTTAACAGGTTTTTATATACCGCTTTATCATTTCAATCAAAGTGGTTTACATTGTAACTTAAACTTAGTAATGTGCATTAAGCAGGAATATTGATAACTTGGATTTTTCTGAGGCAATGGAGGGTTAAGTGACTTGCCCAAGGTCACAAGGAGTGCTAGTGGGAATTGAACCCTGCTCTCTGGGTTACCAAGCCAGTGCTTTCATCTGAAATTTTGATGCCCAATCTCACAATTTCTCAAGGTCCTCGTGCACTTTTTCACAGTCCTCTTGAAATTTAATAATTTTGAGTAATGTCTCCTCTGTAAATTTGATCACCTCACTCATTCCCATTTTCAGGTCATTTATAAATGTTAAAAAGCAGCAAGTCTAACGTAGATCCCTGGGGTATGCCACTATTCACCATTGTGAGCCACTCGTCATCCTCTAGGGGGGTCTGTGGCGGTTATGCTCCCTAGTGTTGGGGAACCTTTTCCAAAAGGAAAGCCTCCGGAGTACGGATTCTGCTCCCTGTAATTCTTTTCCTTTTTGCAACAGGCCTGGTCCTTCTGGCATGGAAATTCAGACCCTGCTGCCTCTGTGTGCTCCCGGATGCAGTCTTGTACCAGGCAGGCTCAAAGGAGAAACTCTGCTCAATTGCTGTTGGCTAAGCATTCCTGATGCGAGACACTCTCTGAAGATGAGGAACACTTGGAAGCTCTCCGAGATGTTGACTATGCCTCTGACCCAGACAAATCGGTATTGGGCTGTGATGTGGAGGAATATCTCCTTTCACATTCAGAAGACTGTGAAGAGGTTGGAAGGAGGAACTGGCGGCGTTGATTTCCAGGGTCTCATCTACCTTGAACTTGGCAAATACTTCCGGCACAGGGTGGGGGCCAAAAGTACACCACCACCTTCAAGGGGTACAGAAATCCACTACTGTCTTCCTGTTCCCGGAGGTGATCAGAGATATGATCTGGTTCAAGTGGGACTCACCTGACTCCCTGCCTAAAGGATTAAGGGTCTATAAGAAGATCTACACTCTCCCAGAGAAGGAGTGCGGTGAGTGGTTTGAAATTCCCAAAGTGGATGCACAGGTCACGACGGTTACCAGATGGACCACCATTCCCATGGAAGGTAGATAGGCCTTAAAGTATGTTCTGGAGTACAAGATTGATTCCTTGCTGAAGAGCCAGTTTGCTGTGATGGCAACTATTCTACAGCTGGAGCTATGCACATGTTTGACTTCTCGAGCCCTGCTTCAGTGGATTCATTCTCTTCCGCCTGATGATACTTCTTTCCTGGAGTCTGCCACGGCTATGGCATATGACCTGGTATGCCTGGTAGCCAGTGATGGTGCCCTGACTACTGTATCATGGCATTTGATTTGGCTCTGTTCCTGGTGGCGGACATATCCTCCCAAGCCCAGTTAGTTTAACTGACCTTTAAGGGGAAGCTCCTGTTTGGAACAGATTTAGAGAAACTGGTGAAGGACCTAGGTGAAACAAAATTTTACCACCTCCTGGAAGACAGGTCAAGGGGAGTCTGTGAAGTGGGTGAGTGCTCCTTTCTTATTAGCATCTGCCTGACCAGCAAGGGTGCGCTGGCTGGATTCCCGGGGGTCTCTGGACTATTGTCATTACTGACCTGGAAAACCTTTCTTCCCCTCTTCTTCAGGGCCTCAAGCTTATTCTCAGTCCTTTCGTGGAGCACGTGGACCCCGAGACATGGCCCCCTCCAGAGGTGGATTCTCCTGATCCTTGCAATGAAGGTTTTGGGGCCCACTGCCTGGTACCTCCAGTGGGGAGCAGGCTTCACCTTTTCTTTCAAAAATGGGCCCAGGTTACCAAAGATCACTGTGTGCTAGACACCATTCAATTCTGCTATGTCCTAGAATGCAAGGAGCCAATTCCTGTTGACTTCATCTCCCCCTCTGGGTCTGCGGTCAAAGGTGCCATGGTGCGGTGCCGTTCCCTGTCAGAAGCATCTTGGGTGACATCCCAAGTGGTGTCCTTTTTGGAAAGCCTTGGCTGGGTGATCAATCAGGAAAAGTCAGCTTTTGCCTTCCCAGTCCTTGGAGTTTCTGCGAGCATGTTTCAACACAAGTGGGCAGAGTTTTCTTGCCAGAGGAGAAAGTCAGCAGACTGTTGAATTGCCTGGTGATTTTTTGTGCACAGCAGGCCCCCAGAGTCTAGGATTATCTTCAGCTCCTCAGATTGATGGCAGCAACCATAGAGATGATCCCATGGGCGCATGCTCATATGGCGGCAGCTCCAGTGGTCCTCATTGACTCAAGTTCTCAGGAATTCAAGTGCAGCCTGCTGCTACCATTGATGGTGATCCAGCCTGTGGTGGTGGCAGTAGCAGCCCTGTCATCAGAGGAACTTAGGGCATTCCACTGGACAATTTCTCCTGCATACTACTGACTACGGATGCCAGTCTCTTAGGCTGGGGAGCCCATTGCTGAGACCATATGGCCCAGGGCCATTGTAACCACAGGGAAGCAGTATAGTCCATCAGCCGCCTTGAGGCGAGGGCCATCAGGTTGCCTCTTCTGCCTTACCAGCCTCTGGTCAAGGGCCAGGCGGTTCAAGTGCTTTCAGACAATGCCACGGCGGCGCTTACGTCAATCGTCAGGGCAGCACAAGAAGCACCATAGTGGTCCTAGAGATGGATTTCCTGTTTGCTTAGATGGAGAAGAACCTCCTAGCCTTGTCGGCTTAGCACATTGCCAGAGTGGACAGTGTGGAAGCAGACTTCCTCAGCCGGCACTCCCTGAATCCAGACAAGTGCTAGTTGAGTCAAGAAGTGTTTTGGTTGATTCTGCACCGCTGGGGTTACCCCGAAATAGATCTGATGGTGACCCGCTGCTTTCCCAAAGTGTGCTGTTTCTTCGGTCACTGCATAGAGATAGGGTCCGATGGTGTTGATGCCCTGATCCAGCTCTTAGTCCAGTCAACAGCTGCTGTACATGTTTTCTTCATGGCCCTTGGTGGGGCATGTGATTTGGTGTATAGTGCCACCAGCAGGATTGTTCTGGTGACACTGAATTGGCCACAGAGAGCATGGTTTGGAGACCTGATGAGGCTCTACGTGCCTCCTCTTCGGCTACCTCCATCTCAGGGGCTGTGGTGGCAGGGACTGATCATCTTGGAGGGCCCGACTCCCTTTTTGTTTATGGCATGGCTCTTGAAAGGAGACTGTTAGCATGTAAAGACTACTCTCCAGCAGTAATATCTATTATACTTGGTGCCCGGAGGAGGTCTACCAAGCTAGCATATGTATAGATATAGTGTCTCTTTGAGCGCTAGTGTGGCTCTTGGCACCTGAGGCTGCCAAGGTGTCCTGCCTGTTTCCTTTCTGCAGGATGGCCTAGACAGGAGCCTCTCACTTCACTCCCTGAAGGTTCAGGTGATAGCTTTGGCCTGTTTCCATGGTCTGGTGGTGGGTAAGTCCTTGGCCTTGCACACAGGCATCTCCCATTTTCTCCAAAGGGTTCAACATCTGCATCTTCCCCTTTGGCTATGATCCCTTCCTGAGATCTAACTCTGGTGCTCAGGGCCCTGATGGCGGTTCCTTTTCAGCCATTGAAGCATGCTACCTTAAAGGATTTGATTCTCAAGAATGTTGTCTTGGTTGTGATTTGTTCCACAAGGTGGATCTCTGAGCTGCAGGCTCTGTCTTGCCAAGATCCTTATCTGTCCTTTTCAACTGAGGCTGTTTCCATTTGACCTGTGCCTTCCTCCTTGCCTAAAGTGCTATTTCCCTTTCACATGAACCAGGTGGTTTGCCTGCCCCCCTCCTCTAAGGAGCAGTGCCTGGTGAAGGATAAGGATCTTCACTTTGTGGATGTCTAGAGGGTGCTTCTCCGGTACTTGGAGGCTGTGAATTCCTTTCGTAAGTCAGACCATCTTTTCGTACTGTCTGCTGGCCTGCGCAAGGGTGAGGCAGCGGCCAAGTCAACCTTGGGGCACTGGATTAAGGAGGCTATTGTCTCAGCGTATCTGTTACAGAACAGGTTCCGGAAGGTTGCGTGCCCATTCTACCTGAGCACAAATGTCTTCATGGGCGGAGCGGAGCTCAGTGGCCCCTAAGCCATTTGTTAGGGCAGCAACGTGGGCATCTCTTTCTATTTTTGTTAAAAATTACCAATTGGATGTCCACGTAGGGGCAGAGTCAGCCTTCGGCTCAAGAGTTTTGCGAGCTGCTGTGTCTTCTCACCCAGTGGTGTTGTAGCTTTGGTACATCCAACTTGTATGGACTGGTTTAGCCAGGGCGGTATGGAAGGTGATATTTTACTTAGCAGATAATTCTGTTTACTTGAGTCTTGCTAGACCAGTCCATTGCCTGAACCTGAAACTGTATTTACTTTGTACTTCCTGCTGCAGTTCCCTAGATTTTATACTTGACTCATCTTTTACTGACAGCCATCTGTTTCTGTTTTCCTTACATTGTTTGCTACTGTTGATTACTCATTGTTGTCCACATTTGAAGTTATGAGGCTTGCTCCGTTTCTCCCATATGCTTTGGGACGAATACTGAAGAGTCCTCTGGTGGCTGAGCTGGATAGAGGCATGGAATGATGTAATTGAAACTTGGGCTTTTCATTAGTTCTTTGTCTCCACCAATCTGCTGGTAGGGGAACACAAACCACTTGTCCGGACTGGTCTAGCAGGACTCAAGGAAAGGACAATCTCCAGGAACAAGCAGGAATGTAGTCTTCACATATGGGTATTGTCGGTACCGACGCAGCCTGCGCAGGAACGCTCCCCAGCATCCAATAGGAAAGCTTTCGGGAGCATCCCACAGTGCCTGCGTGCTGCCTTCCCACCTTTCCCAACTATCCCTTTCCAGTTCTTTGTTTTCCGCAGAGCCGACAGGTCGCACTTCCTGTCACCGCAGAAAAAAAATTCCTTCTATTCTTCTTTTTTGTGGTCGCGTCTGCCTTCCCTCGACGCTACACTGGTACCACCGGTGATTCATTCTTTTTCTTAAAAAAAAAAAAAATCTTCTGCTCAGGTGCCACACGCCATTTTGGGCACTAGGCCCAACTTTTCCTTCAGAATGGAAAAACCCGCTTCGGGTTTAAAAAAGTGTTGTAAGTGTGGCGGTACCATCTCCGTCACCGACACCCATGAGTGGTGCCTCAAATGTTTAGATCCTGACCACTCTGTCTCCGAGTGTGTTACCTGTGGGATGATGTCGAAAAGGGGCCGGCAGAACTGAGCTGCTAAACTTAGCACCCTTTTTCCCTCTGATGCAGCCTCCGTGGCATCGACGTCTTCCAGGGCTTCGTCTTCCTCCCATGGATCTCAGGTAACTAAACATAAATCTAGCCAGTCCTCAAAGGGTAGATCTCCTCCTAGACAGCGAGATGCCTCTGGTGTTGCCCTTGAGGGACTTTCACCGGCAAAATTGCCCTGGCGGGAGGCTTTGGCTTCCAAAGCACTAACAGGACTCCAGGATGTTCTCGAGGCTTCAACCTCGGCAGAACTACTGGTGCCATGCTCTGGGGTACCGGCCGCTTCATCCGGTACTGATACCCAAGCATCGGCAGTGTCGATAGACCAGAGATTCTTGGCTATTGAATGCTGTCTGGCGGCTATTCTCACGGCCTCGATGCCCCTGAAACCGCTTCAGACAATTCAATCGGTACTGGCACAGACTCCAGTGCCGGCACCGACTGCATAGACATCGGCAGGTATTCTACCGGGACAGAGTCATGCGTATCCATTCGGTATCGACAAGTCGGTGCCGGACCACTCCGATGCCGACTTCGATCAGTACTGGTACCGTGCCTTGCACGATCACCTGGATCGGAGATACTTTGAATCCTCGGATGAGTCTGAGAACTCTGAAAGCTCTGCCGATACCAGAGTACTTCTTTCTGAGGATTCCTCTTCTCCTCAGCATAGGATGTCTCCACCAGAGGATATGTCCTTGCAGGATTTTATCCGAGATGTGGCTCGAGGTCTTTCCATCACAGTGGCTCCTGAAAAAGAGCCTAGGGCAAAGGAATTAGAAATCCTGCAATACCCTAAAGCTCCCAAGGAGGCAGCTGCCTTACCTATTCATGAGATCTTGCATGATCTCATGTTAAGGATGAGGGAGACACCTCTAACCACATCTCCTCACTCTCGAAGACTCGACACCATGTATCGAGTTCCTACTTGTCCTGGGTTCTCAGAAGGCTCAATTACCACACCATTCCATGGTGGTGTAATCAGCTATGAGAAGGATAAAGAGTGCAAAAAGGCATGCATCTAATCCTCCAGGATGTGAGTGTAGGACTCTAGATGCCTTTGGACGTCGAACCTTCCAGGCTTCCATGCTTTCTGCTAGGATCAGTTCCTATATCTTATATATGGGAATGTTCCTTAAGGAGGTCACAGGAGATTTAGAGCTTATGAGCCCTCTCCTTCCTGATAAGAGGCAGGATTACCTTGCCCTTGTCAAACATGCTCAGGATGTTTCCAAGTTTGTGAATCCTTCAGCCTTTGAATGCTTTGAGTGCATAAGCAGAACCTCTGCTATTGCCATAGGTGCATGTAGGATTGCCTGGCTCCAGGCTTCTGACTTGGAAATTTGGGTACAGGATAAACTAGGGAATATTCCTTGCACATGAGAGAATCTCTTTGGCAAGAATTGGCAGGAAAAAGCTAATGAGATAGATGCTGACAATATCACGTTGGATAGATTGTCTAAATCTACAGCTGATCCTGCGAGGAAAAAATTCTCTAAGAAACCATTCTTCAGTAAGAAGAAGAAGTTTTATCCCTCCTATCTCCAGGAACAAGCAGGAATGAGTCTTCACATATGGGTACGTCGGTACCGACGGAGTCTGCGCGGGAACGCTTCCCAGCGTCCAATCAAGAGCTTTTGGAAGCATCCCAGCACGCCTGCGTGCTGCCTTCCCGCCTTTTCCAACTGCCTCTCCTCAGTTTTCGTTTTTCCGTGGAGCCGGCAGGACATCCTCCTGTCACCGCAGAAAATTCTTGTTTTATTTCTTTAGTTTTCTTGTGGTCGCGGCTGTCTTCCCGACGCCACCGGTACCGCCGGTGTTTTCTTTTCTTTTCTTGTAAAATCTTCCTTTTCCACGGGATATTTTTTCTTCATAGTGTCCCACGGTCTCTTAGGCCTTTTAGGCCTCTTCTTTTTCCTTCATGGAACCGCCAGACATTTTCTCCAAGAAATGTTCAGACTGTGGCAGTACAACTTTATTTTTAGACCCTCGAAGTCGGTGTCTAACCTGCTTGGGTCCTGACAACAGTTTGGTGAGAAGAGGTCTTCAACATTGAGGTTCCCTCGATACACAGTTGCCCTCCAACTTCGGGGCACCGTTCCCTTCTTCCACACAGGATCAGGTAACCCACAAACAGTCTGTTAAGACTAGCCATTCCTCGAGTGGTAGGTCTCATGCACAGCATGTAGACGGCTCTGGCCTTGCCCTCGAGGGCCCACTGGCTTCAAAACCCCGGTGGGAGTCTTCGGTCTCCAAAGCCTATAAGGGGTTTCAGGTTGTTCCTGGGGTTCACCCCCCACAGAACATACCTAAGCCGTGTACGGTGGTGGCATCCGCTTCGAGCGGTACCGATACCCCGGCATCGGCACTGGTGTTGGATGAAACACTCCTCACCAGGGTTAGTAGTCTGGTGTCCTCGGTGCCTTCGGGACCGGTGGATATTCTCCAGATTCACTTTCCATTATCGGTTCCAACACCGATACTACCACCGTCGTCGGTACCCTCCAGACGTGCATCGATAGCCTCGCTTCCTTCGATGCCGAGTCTGGAATCGATCTCCAGTCTGGAGGACTGGGTACCGACTCGCCTTGGTACCGGCTCTCGGCGGTACCGAAGGCTCGGTTCCGATGATTCAGATCCACAACTCTCGGTTCCCCCGAGGCCGATTGAGTTGCCACTGGTTGACCTTCCTTCACTGGCATCAGACATGGTACCGAAGTCGGTACCACTGTCCTCATTACCCTTACGGTCGGTGCCTTCCATGCTTCGCTTATCAGGCTCTCTGCCCTCAATGCCGAGTTTGGAATCGATCTCTAGTCTGGGTACCAATAGGTTTTGGTACCGACACCGATCGATACCGGTGCTTCGGTACCGAGGATAGTGGCCGGAGGTTTTCGGTTACCTCTGTACCGATTGAACTGTCACCGATGACTGCTCCGATGTCTTTGTCGGGCTCGACTCCGACATCGGTACCGGTATCCACAGTAGCATCGTGGCCAACTCCTGCCATGCTTTTTTCAACAGGATCGCTCCATTCTATACCAAGCTTGGAGTCGATACCTGGCATGGACAATGTGGTAAGGACGGTTGCTGCTCCTGACAGCCAGTACCAGCAACCATCCCTTAAGCATTCCACACTGCACTCTGCAGGATCTTCTATTCCTATATATTTGGATAACTCTGTGGGTGCTCAGGCTAGTTCTTTAGATCTAACCTGTCCTAGGGAGATTCATGTTTGGGATCCCTCTTTTCAGAGTTTCCTCCTGGATATAGCAAGATCTCTTGCCATTCCTATTCCAGGACATGATCCTGCACCAGGCTCTGTTTCTGCGAAAGCAAAGGACAACATAATGCTTCCTTTGCATCATTCCTTGCAGGATCTCCTTCTAGGAATGTGGGAAACACCTTTAAGGGTACCCCCACCTCCCAGGGCAACTGATCTCTTATATCAGGTGCCCCCCTCTCCAGGGTTTTAAAAGACTCAACTTCCTCATCATTCCATAGTAGTGGAATCAGCAATGAGGCGGGTAAAGAGTAAGAAAAAGCACTCTTCTTATCCGCCAGGTCGTGAGTCTAAGACACTAGATGCCTTTGGACGTCAAACCTTCCAGACATCTATGCTTTCTGCAAGAATTCTCTCATATATTTATGAGTCTTTCTCTTGAGGAGGTCACAAAGCAATTACATCTTTTGACTCCTTTCCTTCCAGATTCCAGGAGTACAGACTATTCCTCACTGCTTAAGCATATCCAGAATATCTCTTGGTTTCTTTCTCGTGCTTCCCTAGACTCTTTTGAGTCTGTTAGCAGGACTTCTGCTATAGCTATAGGGGCACGACGTAGAGCCTGGCTCCAAGCTTCAGACTTGGACAAATGGGCACAACAACGGCTTGGGCATACTCCTTGCACTGGAGATAATCTTTTCAACAAGGAGTCTTTACATCAGGTTACTCAGTTGTCCACTGATTTACCTGTTCCTAAGGGTTGTTCTACACCTTCTTCTGTCCCAATAGGTAGGAAATGTCCTACCAAAGTTTCTTCCCACAGGAGAAGGATTTATTCCTCACTTGCCCATCATACAGATGTTCCCCAACAGGAGAGGCATCGTCCTGATCTGAAGAATCCAACCTCTCACCAGGCTCAGCAAACCCAGCACCTGCAGGGTTTCTGATCAATCATCATCAGATGCTTGTGACACTTGGGGTTAGAATCTACATTTGCATCTTCTCAATAGAGTTAATCCACTGCTTCATTCTAACCCCTACACATGGATCTCTTTCCAAAAGACATCCATTTTTTCTATATTTCAATGATCTGTCAGGATGTTCATGCCTATAGGTCACAGGTTGCTCCTCTTTTTCCTGCTAGGGAAAGAGGTCTAACCACTATCAAATGATAGTTCCTGTGCCAGCATGTATTTTTCCTTTCTATAGACTTCCTACTTCGTAAGTCTTCTTCAGCTCCATTCTCTTCACCCTCTTACCAAGCTTTTCCTCTGTAAGAGCGGAATTACTTACTGGGAGGCTTTTTCTTCAGCCTCTCTAGTTTTCTCACTTTCCAGTGCGGAGTTTTCCTCTATGAGTTACCTCCTCTATTTCAATCTTGCTTTGGGGCAGCTTATCAGACATGTCCAAAGTTTCCTACTCCTGTTCTGTCTGTTCTTTCTGTTTTGAACAGTAAGATTCTTTCTGCTGTCTTGCTAGCAGCTGCCTATGCAGGAACCTTAATGTTTGGACCACTGGTTCTTGTCCACAAACAACCAGATTTGTCCTCCACTAACATTCTGTCTAGCCTTAGTAATGGCTCCAAGTCAGTGCTTCATCTCTCTTGGAGATTCTCTCTCTACAAGCCTTCTGGATTGTCTTCTATTTCTGCCATCTCCATTCTCCTGGGTTTGGCAGCATAATTGGCAGAGATACTGGCTCTCTAGCAGCCAGTTCTATCTCCTCATTCTCCTGCATCATGCTCTCTGCAATTACAGAGAAGCTTTCCACTATGGGCCCTTGCTAGAGAGCATGGGTTTTTTTTTCTCCAACAGCTATCCTAGCTGGTTAGAAAAGGCTTTTCAGTCATGTCTCCCATGACTAGAAGGTTCTCCCTTCTTTTACTATCTCCTTTTTGATATAAAGGACATAGGCCTTCTCTTACGTGAAAGCTCAAGGAGTTGCCAGTTCCCTGCTGTGGTCCATAGCATTCCCAATCGGGGATATGCTCATCCTCATGGTAAGAACGCATGATACTTTTGCCCTTAAGCAGGTCAACATGGTATCTCATCTCTAGGCGTCTTCTGTCTACTTACCATGCTAGAGTCCTGGAAGGCTCGGGACTTGCTGGCTGCACATTGATATTATCCTCTGTTTTTCACGTAACAGTCCTGGTTATTTTTCACTAGCTAGCATTCTTGCAGATCATGACCAGGAGGAATAGATTCTCTATATGTCTTCTCAAGTAGGTTCCACCTCCTTGTTATTAGATGAATCTTTCCTCTCCACATATCCTATGTGAATACCGTGCTGTAAGCATATCTCTGTTTAATTGCAGACACCCATATGTAGGCCTACATATCCATATTTATTTTTTGTGTGTATTTGTGCCCTTCCATATCTCACTATAGATATATTCTTATATGTCTATATATCTATATCTATCTATATATCTATATCTATATATATATATATGTATCTGTCAAGATATTTTATTATAGATAGATATGTATCCACATACTTATCTATCTCACTGTCTATCCTCATATAGCTATATGATTCTGACAGAGGGGCTTTACCCATACCTATGCTATCTAGCAGGTTTGGGGTTCTACACACACAACCACTCCTGTGGTAGTCAGCAATTTTTATACCATAACCTACGGGTTTAGGTACCTTTGAAGCTCTCCCTGCTCCAATATCTCTCCTAACTTACCCCAGTTAGGAGAGACATTGTGGATCTTCAGTTAATCACAGGCTTAACGCCTCAGGCATTTGTCCTCTCTTTTTGGGATACAAGGGGTTCCCATACCCTTTCTCCCCACAAGGACTCTGTTTGTCCAAATCGGTTAGCTTTTCTCTTTTTGCTCCTAAGAGTGAGCCACTCTGCCTCCAAAAGAGTTAAGTTTTTGTCTTAAAGCCTTCCGCTGAAGGCCCACCGTTTTTGTACTACCCCAGTTTTTCCTATTGGGGTTACCTGTTACCTTTCAGGATTCTGACCTCCACTGTTTTTCCTACAGGTTTATTACCTCCACTTACAGTGAGGTCCTCTTCAAGGTTCCTCTATTGGGTTTCCCAGTAGATCCATGAACCTCTATACTTAAGTGAAATCCTGTCAGGGGAGGTCCATATTGCAATCCCTTTGCAATATCATTGATTACAATCATCATCCACACATGGACTCCTCCTCTGCAGTCCTATGCTAGGTTAGCTGTTCCACAGCATCCTTCTTTTCTCAACTCCTATTCTCCATCCTCAGGATGCCTGGTGTTCTGGGAGATAGCATGTTCCAACCTATCACATGCTGGGACTCCAGGCATCTCAGCATGGGAGTCCCCATATGTGAAGACTCATTCCTGCTTGTTCCTAGAGATAGCACAGTTACTTACCTGTAACAGGTGATCTCTGGGAACAGCCCACCCACAACCCACACCACCTCCCCAGGAGTTGTATCTCTATCTATCTTTCCTTTCCTCTCTCTCTCTCTCTTTGTCTCAGCTTTAAAACTTAACTGAGGAGAGGCAGTTGGGAAAGGCAGGAAGGCAGCACGCAGGCGTGCTGGGATGCTTCCAAAAGCTCTTGATTGGACGCTGGGAAGCGTTCCCGCGCAGACTCCGTCGGTACCGACATACCCATATGTGAAGACTTATTCCTGCTGTTCCCAGAGATCACCTGTTACAGGTAAGTAACTGTGCTATACCCAACAGGGGCATTGTTTAGGTCAGTCTGCCCAAAAGGGACAGCAGCAACAACCTAGGCAAAGAAAGACAAAAGCAGCTAAGCCTCAACCGGCTCAGCAGACTCGGCCTCCACAGGGGCTTTGACTCCTATATAGAGAACTTTGCCTTCCTGGCCCTGAACGGCCCAGAACCCTCCACCATCCCAGGAAGGTTATGTCATTTTGCCCCCAGATGGGGTCAGATAACAGCAGAAAGTTGGACTCTGTCTATTGTAAGAGAGGGGTACAAACTTTATTTCCTCAGCATGCCCCCTCCTACAATGGTAAGACAGTTCAATTCTCAGACCTCTCTCAATGACCAGTTAGGTCAAGAGGTCACTATGCTTCTTGCCCAAGGGGCAATAGAAGAGGTACTCATTCCCCAAAGGGTAAAGGGTTTTACTCCCCCTATTTCCTTATTCCAAAGAAAACAGGAGGACACAGACCCATTTTAGACCTCAGACAATTGAACAAATTCCTGTTCAAAGAGAAGTTGAAAATGATTTTTCTAGGAACTCTGCTGCCATACCTTCAGAGTCAGGATTGGCTTTGTTCTCTAGATCTCAAGGATGCGTACACTCATGTTCTCATCCATCCAACTCACCGAAAGTTCCTTCGCTTTCTGTTTCAAGGAAAGCACTACCAATGTAGGGTTCTTACTTTTGGCCTGGCCTCTGCACCAAGGGTGTTCACAAAATGCATGGCTGTGGTGGCAGCATTTCTCTGCACCCTAGGAATATTCGTCTTCCCTTACTTAGGCAACTGGTTCATTCGAGCCCCTTCAGAGCCAGAGGCCAGGGTTGCTCTCTCTCGCACAATGCGCATCCTTCAGTATTTGGATCTTGTCATAAACTTTACAAAGTCCAACTTTGCTCCCACTCAATCCCTAGAGTTTATAGGAGCTCTGCTGGATACCAGACAGACAAGGGCCTACCTTCCACAGCCCTGCTCCCTTCACATTGTGCAGTTAGCTTCCCAAGCAGTGCTAAAACCTCACCTCACTGCTTGGGAAATCTTACATTTGTTAAGCCACATGGCATCTACCGTGCATGTGGTTCCTTCTGCTTGCCTGCATATGAGGGCAGCCCAGTGGACTTTATCCACTCAGTGGACTCAGGCGTCAGGTTGCCTGTTATACAAAATAGCAAACTCAGATCGCCTTATTTTGTCCCTCCAATGGTGGCAGTCACCCCAAAACCTTTTGGTGGGGTCTCCCTTTCAGCAGCCCCCACCCCAAGCCACTCTAACAACAGATGTCTCAGAGGTGGGTTGGGGAGTCCACCTGCAAGGTCTCTCTACCCAGGGTACCTGGACTCCACAGGAGGCCTATCTACACATCAGTCTCCTGGAACTCAGAGCAATCTTCCTCACTCTTCGAGTATTCCACACCCAGCTCAGCTACAAGACAGTCCTAGTTCAAACGGACAATCAAGTAGCCATGTTCTATCTGAACAAGGTGGGCGGAATAGGCTCTTTGTTGCTATGCAACGAAGCTTTGCGACTAAGGGCCCTCGCCAGAGAGCATCAGATTCATCTCCTTGCGGTGTATCTTCCAGGCATTCAAAACTCTTGGGCAGACAGACTCAGTCAAGTTCTGCTTCCACACGAATGTTCTCTCCATGCAGACTACATGGCCAAAATTTTTCAAATTTGGGGAACCCCGGACATAGACCTCTTTGCAAGTCTCCTGAATGCCAAACTTCCCCGGTTCTGTTCCAGAATTCCGGGTTAGGATTGTCAGGCCAGGGATGCTTTCCTCCTCCATTGGGGTCAGGACTTCCTGTACGCCTTTCCACCCATTCCCCCTAATTCCCAAAACCCTGTTCAAGCTTCAGAGAGACAGAGGTCACATGATTCTTATAGCTCCACGTTGGCCATATCAAATGTGGTACCCTCTGCTCCTACATATCTCTCAAGCTCTGCGTCTGGAGTTAGGATCTGCTCCAAATCTCCTTTCTCAAGAGGAGGGGATGCTGTGGCATCCCAATGCCCAATCTCTGCATCTCAGGGCCTGCTTGCTGAAAGCCTAGAACTTCACGGTCTTAACCTTTCCCAGCGGGTAAAGGATATCCTTTATGCTTCCAGGAAGCCTTCCACAAGATGCTCTTATGCGTCTAAGTGGAAAAGGTTTACCATATGGTGCTCACAGAAGGGTCTTAACCCTCTTTCGATACCTCTGGAATCATTACTGGAGTATCTCCTTCATTTATCAAATGCAGGTCTTAAGACCAATTCAGTGAGAGTCCATTTGAGTGCTATTGCAGCTTCTTTCAAGCCTCTAAATGGACAACCTATTTCCTCTCATCCTCTCATAGCGAGATTTGAGAGGCCTTCTTTTAACTAAGCCTCCCATTAAGCCACCACCGGTGGCATGGGGCTGAAATCTGGTTCTTGGGCAGCTCATGAAACCGCCTTTTGAACCATTAGCCACTAACTCTTTGAAATTCCTTTCCTGGAAGGTCATCTTCCTTATTGCAATCACATCAGCACGTTGCATCACTGAATTGCAAGCGTTGGTGGCTGATCCTCCTTATACAAGGTTCCATTATGATAAGTAATTCCTTAGGACTCATCCACACTTTCTGCCAAAGGTGGTGTCACCTTTTCATTTAAACCAAGCGGTTTATCTTCCTGTGTTCTTTCCAAGGCCTCACGCCTCAAATGCAGAAAGGAACCTTCATACTTTGGACTGTAAAAGAGCTTTGGCCTTTTACTTACAAAGGACACAGCAACATAGAAAGTCCTCTCAACTCTTTGTTGCTTTTGATACTTGTCATTTGTGACTTCCAGTCTCCAAAAGAACACTGTCCACCTGGATTGCAGTGTATTTCTTTTGCCTATGAGAGTAAGAACCTTCGTCTTGAAGGCCATGTTACAGCTCACAATATGAGAGCCATGGCAGCCTCTATTGCTCATCTTCACTCTGTGTCTATTGACGACATCTGTCGAGCAGCTACTTGGGCTTCGGTTCATACCTTCACAGCCCATTACTGCTTACACAAGGACTCCTGCCGGGATGCCTTGTTTGGTCAGGCTCTTCAACACCTGTTCCATACTTAATCAACTCCTACCACCATCCCTGGTTGGATGCCAGAGATCCATGGGTGGAAGTGGAGCTCTTTCACAGGGGCACACAACTTATGGGGCCTTCTCCCTGGCATCTGCAGCTAGGGAGTCCCCATATGTGAAGACTACATTCCTACTTGTTCCTGGAGCTAGCATAGTTAACTCACCTGTAACAGGTGATCTCCGGGAACAGCAGGAATTTAGTCTTCACAACCCACCCACCTCCCCTAGGAGCTGTGTATCTCTATCTCTCTCTTTCTCTCTTTCCCTCGGCTTTAAACTCAACTGGAGAAGGACAGTTGGGAAAGGCGAGAAGGCAGCATGCAGGCACTGTGGGATGCTCCCAAAACCTTTCCTATTGGGCGCTGGGGAGCGTTCCCGCGCAGGCTCTGTCTGTACCGACGATACCCATATGTGAAGACTAAGTTCCTGCTGTTCCCGGAGATCACCTGTTACAGGTGAGTAACTATGCTTTCTGGTAAGTAAAATGTCACCTTCTCTCATTAGTTTTCCTTGGCTAGCATTTTTGGATGTTTAAAGGTTCCTTTATTATCCAGTGCACCTCAGCCCCCTTAGACGTTAGTGCTTGGGGAGTATCAAGGGACTAACCAGAGAAAGATCTGCTTCTCTCAAAGGCACTGGCACTTCTTCCCTGGTTCTCACTGTTTCCAATCTAAGCTCTATAAGTCTTGACAAGATCCACTAAGCTAAGACCTTCTTGGGCATAAGTCAAAGAGAGGAAATTTGATAACCATTTGCTTGGAGGCCAATCCCGATCTGGTCCAATTTGCACCAGATTCTGCACCCACAGAAGCTAGACATTCCTGCGGGTGCGAATCAGGGCACTTGAA
Source organism: Ichthyophis bannanicus (assembly GCA_033557465.1). Lineage (NCBI taxonomy): Eukaryota > Metazoa > Chordata > Amphibia > Gymnophiona > Ichthyophiidae > Ichthyophis > Ichthyophis bannanicus. The sequence goes on from CM066037.1 coordinate 299,388,276, forward strand.
TTGGCCAGATGGGCCCCGATTCAGTTCCGCTGTACATCCAGTGCGATCACCTTGCTAGCCCTGCCTATGCTTCTGCTGAAGCCCCGATGCCATGGCATCCCATCACCATGGTACCGGGATGCTATGCAGGAGCGCGGAAAGGCCCGACAGTGTCAAATGTGATCTCCAGGAACAAGCAGGAATGTAGTCTTCACATATGGGTATCGTTGGTACCGACAGAGCCTGCACGGGAACGCTCCCCAACGTCCAATAGGAATGCTTTTGGGAGCCTCCCTCTGCACATGCGCACTGCCTTCCTGCCTTTCCAACTGTCCCTCTTCAGTTCTTCGTTTTCCGTGGAGCCGACAGGACACATTCTGTCATCGCAGAAAATTTCTTCTTTAAACTTGTTTTCTTGTGGTCGCGCCTGCCTCCGCACAACACCTACTGGTACCACCGGTTCTTTCTTTCTTTAAAAAAAAAAAAAAATCTATTTTTGAACTGTTTCGCGTCAGAAACTTTTTCTTTTGGTGCTAGTTGCCATTTTGGGCGTTAGGCCCCATTTTTCCCAAAAGATGGAAAAACCAGCTAGTGGTTTAAAAAAATGTACTAAATATGGCGGTACCATCTCCGGCACCGACACCCATGATTGGTGTCTAAAATATTTAGACCCTGACCATTCTCCATCTGAGTGTTCCTCCTGTATGGGGATGACTAAAAGAGGAAGACAGAACAGAGCTGCAGAGCTCGGTAGCCTCTTTTCTTCAGATACCAGGTCCATTGCATCGACGTCTTCAAGAGCCTCGTCTTCCTCCCATGCATCTCAGGTAAATAAACATAAGAGCCGGTCCTCAAAGGGTAGCTGTCCTTCAAAGCATCGAGAGGCCATTGGCATTGCCCTTGAGAAAACTACAACGGCAAACAGCCCCGGCGGGAGGCTTTGGCCTCTAAAGCATCAACGGGGTTCCAGGATGTTCTCGAGGCTTCGACCTCTGCAGAACTACTGGTGCCATGTTCAGGAGTTCCGGCCGCTCTTACCGGTACTGATACCCAGGCATTGGCAGCATCGATAGACCAGAGATTCCTCGCTATCGAACGCAGTTTTGCAGCTCTCCTTACAGTTGACACCAGTGGTTCAACGGGCACCATTACCAGCATTGGTACCGATACCGGTACCAGCACTGACGGTACCGGCCCCAGTGGGGATCCTTCCCATCCAGACTTTTTCTGGCATCGACAGATCGGTACCGGACCAGTTCGGTACTGACTTCGATCGATACCGAGACCGTGCTTTGCATGAACATCAGGATCAGAGATTTTATTTATTTATTTATTTAACAGTTTTTATATACCGTCTTTCTACAATTCAAGACGGTTTACAGAGAACGTAACAGACAGTATATTATAACTGTATACATAGAAACAAAACATAACTCAGTATAAATGATTAACAAGTAACTTTCTCCTTGAGGAGGATTATGGATAGGAACTATTTACAAGGAGATTTATAGAAGAGGTTAGAGAGAGCTATGTAAGTGGGGAAAAACGTTCCTGGAAGAGATGAGTTTTTAATTTCTTCCGGAATTCAGGGTGATTGGAACAGTTCCGTAGTTCATATGGTAAGGCATTCCAGATTGAGGGGGCATAAAGAATGCCCGATTACAGGTATTTGGGCTACATTTTCTTCGAATCCACCGATTCCGATGACTCTGATAATTCTGCTGGTACCAGAGTGTTTCTCCCAGAAGTAACTACGGAAGACTCCTCTTTTCCCCAACGCAGAATGTCTCCTCCGGAAGACATGCCTTTTCAGGATTTTATTCATGATGTGGCCCGAGGCCTTTCAATCACAGTAGTTCCTGAAAAAGAACCTAGAACAAAGGAATTGGAAATTCTCCAATACCCTAAGGCTCCCAAGGAAGCAGCCACTCTGCCCATTCATGAAATTCTTCATGATTTGATGCTCAGAATGTGGGAGACACCTTTGACCACATCTCCTCATTCTAGGAGACTCGATACCATGTATCGAGTTCCACCATGTTCTGATTTTCAAAAGACTCAGCTGCCACACCATTCAATGGTAGTGGAGTCAGCCATGCGTAGGATGAAAAGTGCAAAGAAACATGCATCCAATCCTCCAGGACTCTTGACGCTTTTGGGCGTCAAACTTTTCAGGATTCCATGCTTTCAGCTAGGATCAGCTCCTATATTTTATATATGGGAATGCTCCTCAAAGAGGTCACATGAGATTTGGAGCTTATGAGCCCCCTTCTCCCTCAGAACAAATGACAGGACTTTCTCACTCTGGTCAAGCATGCTCAAGATGTCTCCAAGTTTGTAAACTGTGCATCCTTTGACTGCTTTGAATGCATCAGCAGAACCTCTGCTATTGCCATTGGTGCACGTCGGATTGCCTGGCTTCAGGCATCAGACTTGGAAATTTGGGTACAGGATAAATTGGGAAACATCCCTTGCACAGGAGAAAACCTCTTTGGCAAGAATTGGCAGGAAAAGGCTAATGAGATAGATACTGACAATCTCACTTTAGACAGACTGTCAAAATCTACAGCCACCCCAGCCAAAAGGAAACCCTATAAAAAACCCTTTTTCAGCAAAACGAGGAAGTTTTATCCATCCTATACCCAGCAAGGGCAAGCTCAGGGTCAAGTTGCCCAGAAGGGTCAACAACAACAATCCAGACAAAAGAAGCCAAAAGGCCTTAGAGCTTAACCAGCTCCACAGGCCCAGCCCCCTCAAGGGCTTTGACTCCTTCATAGAGAACTTAAGCCTTCCTGCCTCTGAAGGGGCCAGAACCCCTAAACATTCCAGGCAGGTTGTGTCATTTTGCCAACAGATGGCACCAAATAACAGAAAACTGGACTCTGTCCATTGTCGGAGAGGGGTACAAGCTTCATATTCACAGTATGCCCCCTCCTACAATTGTAAGACAGTTCAAATCCCAAACCTCTACAGGCAATCTACTTGATGAAGAGGTCTCAACACTCCTTGCTCAAGGAGCAATAGAAGTGCCCATTCTTCAGCAGAGTGCAGGGTTCTACTCTCCCTATTTTCTTATTCCAAAGAAAACAGGACGACACAGACCCATTCTAGACCTCAGAGAATTGAACAAATATCTGTTCCGAGAAAAGTTCAAAATAATCTCTCTGGGAACTCTTCTGCCATACCTTCAAAGTCAGGATTGGCTTTGTTCTCTAGATCTAAAGGATGCATATACTCACATTCTGATCTATCCAGATCACAGGAAATTCTTACGATTCCTTTTTAAGGGGAAACATTTCCAATGCAGGGTTCTTCCCTTTGTCTGGCTTCGGCACCAAGAGTATTCATGAAATGCATGGCAGTAGTAGCTGCATTTCTGCGAACCCTGGGGATATTCGTCTTCCCTTACTTGGACAACTGGCTCATTCGAGCCCCCACAGTTCCAGAAGCCAGATCTGCACTGTCTCGCACAATGCGAATCCTTCAATACTTGGGATTGGTCATAAACCTCCCAAAATCCCAAATTGCTCCGTCTCAGTCCCTAGAGTTCATAGGAGCCCGTCTAGATACCAGACAGTCAAGGGCTTTTCTCCCACTACCCCGCTGTCTTCGTATAATGCAGCTAGCTTCTCAAGCAGCGGTGAAGTCCTACCTAACTGCTCAAGAACTACTACAACTATTGGGACATATGGCATCCATGGTTCATGTGGTTCCCTACGTTCGCCTTCATATGCAAGCAGCCCAGTGGACTCTATCCACACAGTGGACACAGGCCACAGGACATCTGTCGGACAAGATATCAAACTCACAACGACTGATCTTGTCCCTACAATGGTGGCAGTCACTGGAAAATCTTTTTGTGGGGTCTCCTTTCCAGCAACCTCTATTCCAGGCCACCCTAACAGATGCATCACAGGTGGGATGGGGAGCACACCTGCATCATCTCTCTACCCAGGGCACTTGAACTCCACAGGAGGCTTGTCTTCACATAAACCTCCTGGAACTCAGAGCAGTCTATCTAGCTCTTCGAGTATTCCATGCCCAGCTCAGCTACAAGACAGACCTAATCCAAACGGGCAATCAAGTAGCTATGTTCTATGTGAACAAGCAGGGCGGAACAGGCTCTCTGTCGTTATGCAACGAAGCTTTACGACTTTGGGCCCTCGCCAGATTGCATCAAATTCACCTTCTCGTGGTATATCTTCCAGGCATTCAAAACCTTTGGGCAGACAAACTCAGCCGAGTACTGCTGCCTCACGAATGGTCTCTCCACCTAGACCAGGTGGCCAAGATATTTCAGATCTGGGGAACTCCAGACATAGACCTATTTGCAAGTCCACTGAATGCCAAACTTCCCCGGTTCTGTTCCAGGATTCCGGCTCAAAATTGCCAGGCAAGGGACACCTTCCTTCTTCACTGGGGTCAGGACTTCCTCTATGCCTTCCCACCTATTCCCCTCATCCCCAAAACACTCTTCAAGCTTCAGAGAGACAGGGGTCGTATGATCCTCATAGCGCCATGGTGGCTATGCCAAACGTGGTATCCCCTGCTTCTGCTTCTCTCTCAAGCTGCACCTCTGGAGTTAGGCTATGTTCCAGATCTCCTCTCCCAAGAGAACGGGATGCTATGGCACCCGAATCCACAGTCCCTGCATCTCAGGGCCTGGTTGCTGAAAGCTTAGACCTTCAGAATCTTAACCTTTCCCAACAGGTAAAGGATATCCTTCAGGATTCTAGAAAACATAATGTGAGAGCCATGGCAGCCTCTATGGCTAACCTTCACACTGTGTCTATTGATGACATTTGTCGAGCAGCCACCTGGGCTTCGGTACATACCTTTTCAGCCCACCACTGCCTAGATAAAGCCTCCCGTCAGGATGCCGCCTTTGGCCAAACTTTTCTTCAAAATCTCTTCCAGACCTAATTCAACTCCTACCCACCAACCCTGGTGGGATGCCAGAGATCCATGGGAGGAAGCATGGCCCACCTTACTTGGGTGGCAGCTTCCTGGGGCTATCTCCCTGGCATCTTCAGCTAGGGAGTCCCCATATGTGAAGACTACATTCCTGCTTGTTCCTGGAGATAGCGTAGTTGCTCACCTGTAACAGGTGATTTCCGGGAACAGCAGGAATTTAGTCTTCACAACCCACCCACCTCCCCTAGGAGTTGTCTCTCTCTCTCTCTTTCTCTTTCCTCTCTCCCTCTATCCTTTCACTCAGCTGCAAACTTAACTGAAGAGGGACAGTTGGAAAGGCAGAAAGGCAGCGCGCATGTGCTGAGGGATGCTCCCAAAAGCGTTCCTATTGGACGCTGGGGAGCGTTCCTGTGCAGGCTCCGTCGGTACCGACGATATCCATATGTGAAGACTAAATTCCTGCTGTTCCTAGAGATCACCTGTTACAGGTGAGTAACCACGCTTTCCAGACCAGATACCGTACTCTCGGCAGGTTCCTCCGTGACTGGGTGGAGGGGCCTCCCTGGACACTGCTCCTTGCTGCTGGATTCCTTTCTTGCCCAGTCACCACTGTCTTTGGTATTTATTCCACCTCTGAGGTGGAATAAGACCCACATCCATCTGCCCCCAACCAGAAGTACAGGGCCATCCCCGGAATAGGTCGTGTACGTCCAGGTTCTGCACGCTGCTCATTCGCTTCCTTGTCTTTTCCCCCTTCCACCCCTGTCCAGAGCTCGCTGCACAAAGCCCCTTTACGTGTGGGGAGCTCCCTTGGCAGAATACGCCAATAGTGAATAGCAGGGGTTGTACATCCAAACCGGACGTAAATTCCTGCTATTTGCTGTTTGGAATGACTCCCCCTAGTGTACACTTTGCAGTGGTAGTCCCAGGCTTACTGGCATCAAACTTAAAGCTATGTAAACTTTCTAAGGGCTTTAGTCTGTTCCAAGTAGAAGGCTAATAATGCTCATTTGCAATTCAGCATATGTAAAACGTGCATTATTGTGGACAGGTGGTTCAGGTTCCTCCCTCCTTGTCCACCCAGCTATTGTAGTGGCCAAGGCCCTTTCTTCCTGATCACAGCAAAATGTTCTTTTTGACATATTCATAAATGACTTGAAAAGGGAATAACAAGTGAGGTTATCAAATTTGCAGATGACATGAAACTATTTCAAGTTGTTAAAACCTATGAGCATTGTGGAAAATTGCAAGAAGATCTTGATAAATTGGAAAACTGGGCATCCAAATGGCAGATGAAATTTAATGTTGACAAGTACAAAGTTATGCACCTAGGAAAGAAAAACCTAAATCATGGTTACACAATACAAGGTTCCACGATACAAGGTTCCACATTAGGAACCACCACCCAGGAAAAAGATTTAGGTGTCGTCATGGCTAACATGTTAAAACCCTCCGCCCAGTTTGCAGCAACAGCCAAGAGAGCAAATAGAATGCTAGGTATCATAAGGAAAGGAATGGAAAATTAACCAAAGGATATTATAATGCCTCTATATCATTCTATGGTGAAACTGCACCTTGACTATTGTGTATAGTTCTGGTCGCTGTATCTTAAAAAGGATTTAGCCTTTTTAGAAAAGGTACAGAGAAGAGCCACCAAAATGGTAAAGGGATGGAAGGATACCCCTATGAAGAGAGGCTAAAAAGGTTAGGGCTCTTCAACCTGCAAAAGAGACGGCTGAGGGGAGATATGATTGAGGTCTATAAATTAATGAATGGAGTGGAACGGGTAAACCTAGATCGATTGTTTACGTCATCAGAATATAGAAAGACTTAGGGACATGCAATGAAGCTACAGGGTAAGCTATTTAAGACTAATAAGAGAAAATATTTTTTCACTCAACGTGTAATCAAACTCTGGAATTTGTTACCGGAGGATGTAGTAAAAGCTGTTAGTGTAGCTTGGTTTAAAAAAGGTTTGGACAAGTTCCTAGAGGAAAGGTCCATAAACCATTGTTAAAAGGGACCCCAGATTTCACTGCTTGACCCAATACAAGCATTGTGAACCTGTGTTTTTAGGGGAAACTGCTAGGTACTTGACCTAGATTGGCCACTGTTGGAAACAGGATACTGGACTTGATGGACCTTGCTCTAACCTAGTATGGCATATCTTATGTTCTCTGGAGAATTTACCCCTGAACAGTAGCTGGTATTTCCTCCTGCTGTATGACTTCACTATTACCTCTACCTTCATAGCTTTGATAGTTTGAATATTTTCATCTCCTACACAGATCAAATTGCAGTGTAGTAGAGTACACCAGGGATGTCTGTCGTCCTGCAGGGCTGCAGACCAATCACGGTTTGATGCCATATCATGGAGGTGGTGTATGCAAATATATATCCTGCATATTCATTAGGGATATCCTGAAAACCAGACTGTTTGCCGCCCTCCAGGTTTGCAGTTTGACGCCCCTGTAATAGACTAGCCAGAAAGGTCTACTTAGACTGATATTATGGACAGTTATTACAAAAAGCATTAGGAAATTTATTAACAGCTAAAAATTCATGAAAAACATCAACACAATTTTTACTTAACATGACCTAGGGCAGTCTACTTTTAGTTCCCCTGGTAAGACGGAGGCTTTTAAATCACAGGAGCCCACAGTTCTGTCACTTAGATAACCTTGAGATCACACATTCTTAAATGAATCTGACTAGGGTCAAGCTTTCAAGAGTATACCCTATCTAGCCTTCTGTAACTGTACTTTCATTTTAATTTTCTCAGATAAAGCAGTATCTCAAATGCTAGAATTTGTGTACAGTTTAAAAGAATAGCAGCTAGTCATGCATTCAGCTTGCAGTGCAAGACTTCCTTAATCTCCTTCAGCTCTGGCTGCTTCCAAAAAGCCCCTGTCCTGTACTGTAGGTATGTTACCACGCACATGCTGCTTTTCTATAAAGAAGTTCCCCCATCCATCATGAGTCCACTAGTATTTTTCCTACATGTGATATGAATTGCTTTAGCAGATTGTGCTTTGTTGACATACAGATTCATTAATTAGGATGTTACTCTAATTCATTTACAGTTGAGGCATTTTAAGGTCAGTTGCCATATATTAGAAATGGATGAGTTCCAGCAGTTGTCTTGTTGGATAACAGATGTTCTCTAGTGTAATACATGTGTCATTGGAAGTCTGTTACATTGCAAGAGTCAACACTTTACAATTCAGTTCCACTCTCTCCCTTTTTGGCTAATTATTCCAGGTCATCTTAATTTAACAGTTGTGTGATAAGGTTTTGCCATTTTGAATTCATGCCAAAAATGTTCAAGATGAAGTAAAACAAATATCAGTAAACCTGGAAGATGTAATATGGCAATTTGGCAATATAAGGAGGTGCAAATCACCTCGACTGGATAATATGCATCACAGGGTTTTAAAAACTCAAATGAAATTGCAGATCTTCTATTAGTATGTTGTAAACTTTATCTAAAATCATCTATAATATCTGAAGATTGGAGAGTGGCCAATGTAACGTCAATTTTCCAAAAGGGTTTCCAGGTAAAATACAGACAAAATGCCAGGAAAAATGTTAACCTTTTATAAAGAACAAAATTATTGAACATATAGTCGTGGTTTAATAGGACAAAGCAGACATGGATTTAGCCAAGGGAAGTCTTGCCTCACCATTCTGCTACGTTTTCTTGAAGTTGTGAATAAACAGGTAGATAAAGGTGAGCCGGTTGATATAATGTATTTGGATTTTCAGTAAGTCTTTGACAGTGTCTCTCATGAAAGAGACTTGAGGAAATTAAATAGTCCTGACCAGGATAGGAGGCAGTGTCATCTCCAAGAACAAGCAGGAATGAGTCTTCACATATGGGTACGTTGGTACCGACGGAGCCTGCACGGGAATGCTCCCCAGCATCCAATCAGAAAGCTTTTGGGAGCATCCCTCGCGCCTGCGCACTGCCTTCCCGCCTTCCCAACTGTCTCTCCTCAGTTTTCGTTTTTCCGCGGAGTCGGCAGGACGTCCTCCTGTCACCGCAGAAACTTTTTCTTAAATTCTTTATTCTTGTTTTCTTGTGGTCGCGGCTGTTTTCCCGCCGCCACCGGTACCGCCGGTGGGTTTTTTCTTTTCTTTTTCTTAAACTCAGGGACAGTTTTTCCCTCAGTTTCTGTCTTAACATTTTTTGGACCTGCAAGGCCTCTCCATCATGGAGCCGCCTTCTCCTAAGAAGTGCCCCCACTGTGGAAACACAGTTTTCTTTTTAGACTCCAATGCCTGGTGTCTCACCTATTTGGGTCCTGACCCTTTTTCCCCTGAACAATCAGGCTTCGAAACCATGAGAAGAGATTCCCTCTTTCGAGTTTCCCTCGATACCGTTTTCCCTCCCTGGGTGAGGGCACCGTTTTTTTCTTCTCTACAGGATCAGGTAACCCACAAACAGTCTGTTAAGACTAGCCAATCCTTGAGTGGTAGGTCTCATGCCAAGCATGCGGACGGCCCCAGCCTTGCCCTCAAGACCCCATTGGCATTAAAACCCCGGCGGGAGTCTCCGGGCTCCAAAGCATTTCAGGGGTTTCAGGTTGTTCCTGGGGCTCACCCCTCACAGAACATACCTGAGCCATGCTCGGTGGTGGCATCCGCTTCGAGCGGTACCGATACCCCGGCATCGGCACCGGTGTTGAGTGATCCACTCTTCGCCAGGGATCGTCATCTGGCGTCCTCGGTACCTTCGGGACCGATCGATATGTCCCAGATTGACTTTCCAGTATCGGCAGTATTGCCGATATGACCACCGACGTCGGTACCCTCTAGACATGCATCGATAGACTCGCTTCCTTCGATGCCGAGTCTAGAATCGATTTCTAGTCTAGAGGACTGGGTACCGACGCGTCTCGGAACCGATGTTCACCGATTCCGCATGCACGGTACCGAGGATACTCCCCAAGGGTTTTTAGTTACCTCGGTACCGCTTGAGCAGCCTCTGACTGCTTCGGTGTCGGTTTCGCCTTTGATTACAGCGCAACCACCAGTATCGGTATCGATGCCGGTACCTGCAGTATCATCAGTACCAGCTCCTTCCATGCTTTTTTCACCTGGATCGCTCCTCTCTATACCTAGTTTGGAGTCGATACCTGGCATGGATAATGCACTACTGACTGTCTCAACTCATACCGGCCAGTTCCAGTATCCATCCATTACAAATCCTCTTCTGCACCGGACAGGTACATCCTCCGGTGCCCAGGCTACCTTTTCAAATTTAGCCTGTCCAGGAATGGTTCCCATCGGAGATCCTTCTTTTCAGAAATTTCTCCTTGACATGGCAACCTTCCTTAATATTCCTATCCCTGGCTATGAATCTTCTCAGAGTTTTTCTGCAGGAAAGGAAAATGTAATGCTTCCCTTACATCACTCTTTGCAGAATCTTCTTCTGAGGATTTGGGAAAAACCTTTAAAGGTTTCTTCACCTCCTACAGCAACTGATCTTCTGTATCAGGTGCCCCCCTCTCCAGGATTTCAAAAGCCTCAACTTCCCCATCATTCCATTGTAGTGGAATCAGCAATGAGGAAGGTAAAAAGCAAGAAAAAACATTCTTCTTTTCCGAAAGGGCGTGCATCTAGAACACTGGATGCCTTTGGATGTCAAACCTTCCAAACATCTATGCTGGCAACAAGGATTCTCTCATATATTTTCTATATGAGTCTATCCCTTCAGGAGATCACAAAGAAATTATCTCTTGACTCCTATTCTATCAGAGCCCAAGGCTGCAGACTATTCCTTACTTCTTAGTCATAGCCAAAATATCTCTTGGTTTCTTTCTCGTGCTTCCCTAGACTCTTTTGAGTCTGTTAGCAGAACTTCTGCTATAGCCATAGGAGCACGTCGTAAAGCCTGGCTCCAGGCATCAGATTTGAGTAGATGGGCACAACAAAGACTGAGTAACACTCCTTGTACTGGAGAAAAGTTTTTCAATAAGGAGTCCTTACGTCAGGTTGCTCATTGCTCCACTGACCTTCCTGTTTCTGAGGGCCATCCTAAGCCCTCTCCTTCCTCAGCACTGCAGGTAGGAAATGCCCTACCAAACCTTCTTTCCCTAAAAGAAAGGGGTTTTCCTCTTCTCCTGCCCATCATTCGGATGTTCCCAAGCAAGGGAAGTCTCGCCCTGGTCTGAAGAATTCAAACTCTAGCCAGGCTGAATAAACACAGTAACCATAGGTTTCTGATTAATCTTTTTATAACTACAGTTATTTCGTTTCAGCAGAAGTTTTTCATTGTTTTTCCAAAACTCTGCTCAGGGATTCCTATCCTCAGGAAATCCATTTACTCTTCAGTATGCTGAACTGTCAGGATATTCATGTCTATAGGTTACAGGGTTTTCCACCTCTTCCTGACCAGAAGAGAGCTTTAGCAACTATCACATGATAGTTTCTCTGTATCAGCATGAATTTTTTCCTTCCAGGAACTTACCATGTGGTAAGTTTTTCTTCAGCTTCTATCTCTACCCTCTTCACCAGGGTTTCCCCTGTATGAGTGGTACCATAACATTGAAAGACTTCTTGTCTTTTCTTTTCACTGTAGAGTTTCTTCTCCTGAGTAAACTCCCTTCTTTATCTGGGCAGCTCTGCAGACAGAGACAGCTTGCTCTCTTTGTCCAGTCTGTCTCTCTGTTGTCCTATTCAGTAGCTGCCCATGCAGGAGTTCCAGGAATTGACTACTGGTACTTTTCCACAGGTCCCAGTCTTGTCTTCCACCACTCCTGTCTGGCCTTAGTAGTGATTCCAAGACAGTTTTCTACATCTTTCTTGGATAATCCTTTTCACTACAGGCTTCTTACACTATCGTCTATTGCCATCTCCAATCCTGGGTTTGGCAACGTAGTGGACCTGGCTGTCAGTTTTCTCCATCAGCCAGTTCTACATCCCAGTTCTCTTGCATAATGCTCTCTGCAATCCTACTGAGAAGCTTTCCACTATGGGCCCTTGCTAGAGAGCATAGGTTTTCTCTAATGGCTGTCCATCATGGTTGAAAAAGGCTTCCTCAGTCATCCCCTATGACTGTGAGGGTTCTCCACACCCTACTATCTTCTTTAAAAAAAAAAAAAGAGGGCAAAGGACATAAGCCTTCTCCATGTGAAAATCTAATAGCTATCCCATTCCTATAGGGAATATACTCTTTTTTTTTCTTATAGCTTGTTCTCATGGTATCCTAATTCTTCAAGGACAGTACATATTAATCTGAAAAACGCCTGATACCTCCTTTGTCCCTCACGTAGGTCAACCTGGTATCTCTTTCTATGCCTTTCTGTCCTTTTACCATGCTGGAGTTCCACAGGACTCCGGACTTGCTGTTTACAGACTGATATTATCCTCTGTTTTTTCACATAACCATCCTGGTTACTCGCTGGATAGCATTCCTTTACCATCATCTCTGTGGGAACAGATTCTCTATATATTCTCTCAAGTAGGTTTCACCTCCTTGTTCTTAGATGAATCTTTTCCCTTCACATCTTCATGTGAATGTCCTCATAGGCATAGCTCTGTCTGCTTAATTGCAGGCATAATTTAGACCTATATATTCAGGTATATATATATCTATGTATATATATACCTATATACATCTCTGTAGATGTATCTGTCTGTCAGCTAAGTGTGCATATGCTATGCCCTTTCGATCTCATTATAGCTATATATATTTCTATATACCCATATATATATATATGTGTGTGTGTATCTACCCAGATACTTATTATAGGTAGATATGTATTTCTATACTTATCTCTCTGACGGTCTAGGCTCATAAAGGTTTTACCTTCCTGTATGTTTCTGACAGTGGGCTTGCACAGTTTCATACTGTTCCACAGTATGTTTCGGATATTATGCACACAACCACTGCTGTGGTACTGACAGCCCTACCGTATCCTAGGTTCCCGTATCCCTGAAGCTCCATGCCCCAATGTCTTCCTACCTCTCACCAGTTAGGAAAGACATGGTGGATCTTCAGTGGATTTCAGATTCCATTCCTCACACATCTGTCTTTTCTTGGGAGTATGGGGTTCTCCTCATACCCTTTCCTCCCTCAAGGACTGGGTCTGTTTGTTCAGATCGGTCAGTCTTCCTCTTTTGCTCCTACCTCTGAATACTTCTGTAGCCAAATGAGTTTTCAGCTTTCCATGAAGCTTACCACTGAAGACCTGACGTGTTTGTGCTACCCCAATTGAATCCTGGGGTCACCTCTCATTTCCAGATGTTGACCTCCACCTTCACTCCAGTGAGGTCACCTTGAACATTATTCTACTGGATCCCCAGTAGACGCCATCAGCCTCTCTACTTCCTGCAATCCAGTAGGTGAGCGTCATATGGTGATTGTTCATTTCAATGTTATGATGGTTGTTCATTTCATTATATCTCTTGATAATGATCATACTGTAGTAGCTGATAAGAATGCAATAAATAATACCCGGAGTCAGGCAAAGATTCAAGCCAATTTAATGTGCACAGACTCAGATTGCAGTAGCATTCAAAATGGTCTGAGCCCAGAGCTCAGAAAAATGACAGTTTATATACTTTTCTTCTCCAGTCTAATACAGGCAAAACTCCTCATTGGCCACAGTGGCCCACTTACTCTCATCCAATAGACATCTCTGACCGGGCCCAGGACTCGCTCCCCCTGCTTGGGTCTTACTAGCCACGGGTCAGCAATTAGACATAACACTAAACATAATAGTTTTACTAAAGTATACAGTATATTTCGCTATTCTTGCAAGGTCAGTTAGCCACAAAGATAGTGGAAGGCATATCAGAAGCATTCTTAACAAAAGCAAAACAAAGCGAGGCCAAACATAGCAAGGTTAAGACGTATCTCTAGCCTTGGCTCAAAACACTAAACAATCTTCATAATGCTAGACAAAATATTCTTACACTGTTCGGTTTCTCTGCTATATTTTCATCCTAATTACGAGGTCAGTGCACAATCAGCCAAGATACAGTGGCGCGGCACTGAAAGAGACATCTGACTTACCTAAACAATAAACAGTACCAAGGTTTAATTCTCTTATCTCCAGGAGAGCAGAACATGTTATCAAACCAGAATAGAACAGAGTTTCTTTCTAACAGCTAACAGCATTCTGCAATTTTCCAAAATCAGCAATAACATTTTAAAGCAGGAGAAAAAGGGCTTCAGCAATAACATTTTAAAGCAGGAGAAAAAGGGCTTCAGACCTAGCTCTGCTACATGCTAGGCCATCGCCTATCACAATACATACAAGGACTCCTTGTAGGTAGTCCTTTCTTAGGTTAGCTGTTTTTTCTGCAGCTCCCCTCTTTTCAACTCCTGCCCTCCATCCTCAGGATGCCTGGCCATATGAGGTGTACCATGTTTTCAATCTTCAACATGTTAGGACTCCAGGCATCTTAGCTTGGGAGTCCCGATATGTGAAGACTCATTCCTGCTTGTTCCTGGAGATAGCACAGTTACTTACCTGTAACAGGTGATCTCTGGGAACAGCAGGAATAAGTCTTCACAACCCACCCACCTCCCCTAGGAGTTGTCTCTATCTATTCTCCTTTCCTCTTTCTCTCCCTTTGTCTCAGCTATGAAACTCAACTGAGGAGAGACAGTTGGGAAGGCGGGAAGGCAGTGCGCAGGCGCGAGGGGTGCTCCCAAAAGCTTTCTGATTGGATGCTGGGGAGCATTCCCGTGCAGGCTCCGTCGGTACCGACATACTCATATGTGAAGACTTATTCCTGCTGTTCCCAGAGATCACCTGTTAAAGGTAAGTAACTGTGCTTTATTGTGTATTGGGAACTGGTTAAAAGACACAACAGATTTAGGTTTAAATGATCTATTTTATCAATGCAGAAAGGTGAGTAATGGAGTGCCCAAAGTATCTGTACTGGGCCCACTGCTTTTTAACATATTTGTAAATGATCTGGAATTGAGAATCCTTAAGAGATGTGATCAAATTTGCAGATGAGACAAAATTATTCAAAATTGTTAAAATGCAACAGGTTTGTGAAAAACTTCAAGAGAACCTTGAGAAACTGGGAGACTGGACATCCAAATGGCAGATGAAATTTAATGTGGAAAATTGTGAAGTTATGTACTTAAGAAAGAACAGCGCAAATTATAGTTACACGATGCAAGGTTCCAATTTAGAATTCCCCACCTAGGTGTCATTGTGGATAATACATTGCAATTCTCTGCTCAGTGCGCAGCAGCAGCCAAAAAAGCAAATAAAATTCCAGGCATTATAAGGAAAGAAAGGAGAATAAAATGAAGGATATCAAATGCCTCAATTGCTTCTTGGCGGGACCACACCTTATGTATTATGTGCAATTCTGGTCACGGCAACTACAAAATATATAGTAGTGCTGCTGAATGTCTGCATGTGCCACCACTACACGCCCCCTATATACTAACCGGTTAGCATTGGTGCATTCTGATTGCAGCACCCAGCAGTAACCACGCAGTAGCTTGATACTGAGCCACAGCCTGGTTTTCGCTAAGTGGCAAAAATCAGGCACATAGAAGGCTGGCCTAACTTTCACCTCTGAAGCTAATCGTAGAGCAGCTGATTATCACCGCTGTCCGGTTAGCTTCACGGCAATCCAGGCAACCTGTATATTCAACGCTAGGGCCCAGATATGGCCCTGGCATTGAATATCTGGTTCTAATGTTCAGTGGCAGCGACTAACTGCTTTAGCAGCACTAGCCACTGCCACTGAATATCCAGCCTAATATATTATTTTGTAGGTTGAAGGTTGATTTTTTTTTTTTTTAAATTGATGAGAAAACTGAATATTAATAAATGAGGCCGTGGGCAGGGTCCCGGCGGCCGACCCTAACCGGGCGCACGGCTGGTGCGAGGACCCTGCGCGCGGCCACGGCTAGCTTTGAATTCATTGGCTCCCGGCGGTGGCAGCCGCGTGGGAGCCAATCGGAGAGGATCCTGGCGGTGTGGTGGGTGGTGGGGGCTGACGGGAAGCCTCCGCGTGGTTATTCCCGGCGGAGGCTGCTCTGGGGTGCCGGCTTTTGCTGCGGGTCTTCGTGTGCGGCCTGATTAGCTGGGGTTTGTGGCGGGAGGCAACGTGGCTCCTGGCGGTGACCGGCCGAGCGGCAGCAGCAGACGGGCGATTGGTGGGGCCGCGGAGAAGAGCTGGTCGCTGGCTGTGTGGTCCGGTAGGCATGCCTGGAGTTGACGGCGAGTGTGGTATGGAGTGGCAACGAGGATTCCCGCGCTGCAGGGCCTTGCAGGAGAGCTGGTGAGTTCCCTGCCGTGGAGGGTGGGGGGCTTCCTTTACTGAGAGGAGGGATAACTGGGGAAGCTGTGGGGTTTTGTGGGGTGGGATCTTAAAAAAAAAAAAATATATAACAAAAGAAGAGGATATAGGCTTGGGGCTGAGATTGGGGGGGTGCATGAGGGTTCGGTCGGAGGGGACTGCGGGGGCGTAGGGCTGCGTGGGGGGCTTTGGGGTGCGGGAGGCTGGCGGGGGCATGCGGGGCCCCCCCCTAGCGATGCGGATGCCGGGCAGGGAGGGAGATGGTGCGGGGGAGGGGGAGCTGTGCGCTGGGCCTCTCCCGGCGGGCTGGGGGTACGCTGCTCAGGGGTGTTGGGTGGTCGGGGTGCGACTGGGGGGGGGGTGGGGGGTTCGGGGTGGCGAATGTGTGGGTGATTTGGGTTGGCAATGGGGGGAGTGAGTGGGTCACAGGTCAGTGTTCCCTCTAATTTTCTGTAGGCTGGGTGCGCATAGAGTGTCAGCTGGGCAGTTTTGAAGGAGGGTTGAAATTTGTGCGCCACATGATGACGCTCGGAGTTATATACTTTGAAATTTGACTACACGTTGGAGTGCCGTATGTACACCACATTGATTGCACTGGAAAGTTTTGGAGAACTTCGGAAAACGTGCATACGCAACAACTTTTTAATTTTGAGACGTCTGTGTTTTCTCTCAGAGGCAGAACTGTGATTTTGTGCGCCCGGTTGTGCCGTAGGTGCGCTCGCTCAGCGAGGTGTGTGCGCGCGCTCACACGCACAGCTTCGAAGGAACAGTGCCACAGGCAGGAAGGGGGGTTGCAGCCGGGTAGGGGGCGGTGGGGTTGGGGACACCTTACTCCTGCTGGCTGGTCTACGGCTTAAGGTGAATAGGTGGTGCTGGTGGGCTTTCGCCGGGGCATATTGGCTTGGGGGTGGGCAGGGTATGTCTGGATCTGTTCGAGGTGGGCCCTGACCACATGCGTGGTTTCCGGCAGCCCCCCCCCCCTGTTTTTTCACTTCTGTCTCCGCAGGGGCCGGCGCTGGTGCAGTCGTCTTGGAGGCCTGGTGCTGGTGGTCGGGAGCTCTGGATGGATCCGGGCGGTGGAGCGGCCAAAAGGCGAGGTGCTGCAGCAGAAGCATCCGGTGAGGCGCAGTGAAACGGCGCAGACCTGCGATGACATCAGCCAGCTGGACGCCGGGACTGCAGCTGCCAGTGGCTGTGGGTCGAGAGGCAGGTGAGTGTTCGGGCCTACCGGGCGCGGAATGGCATGGGCAGGACGGTCAGGGTATGTGGGGGGGGGGGGGTTAGGGCGGGGATGAACAGGCGGCATTCTTGTCGGCGAGCTCGGAGTCGGCCTTCCCCTCCTACTTGGGTGATTCATCGTGGGCATCTGTGGTGGTGCTGCCGTGGAAGGGGTTGGATAGCGCAGGGGTGGTGGGGCCTAGGGCGGGATGGGCCCATCGGGGTTGCATTCTCGGAGCTTTCAGAAGGGGTACGGACTGGCTTGCCGTAGGATATGTCAATGGCGCTGTATAGCTGTCTTGCGACTGTTGGGAGGCAGCAAGCGCTCGGGGGAGAGCCTGAAAGGGAGCATGGAGGATGATAATGTGGGGTCGGTTACGAGGTTGCGTGCCAGGTAGTGCCTTGGCCTCGATCCTTCTGTGCTTAGCCGGGGTGTGGGGCCATCTCACACTCGAGCATTCTGGGATGCTATTGGTACGTGGATTCCGTATTGGAGGCGTCCCAGACACGCAAGGGGTGGGCGTGGTGGTGCTATGTTGGAATGTTCAGGGACAGGATGGAAGGGAACGGATGGTAATCTTGGGGCACGCAAGGTTAACCTCTGGCCGACTCAAATGTCCGTTTGGTCGGGTGCTGGAGGAGGGGTGCGTGGGGCTGCCGGCCAGTTTGCAGCAGGAAGCTGGGGCGGGGGGCGGGGGGCAGGGGGCAGGGGGCGTGGGGGGTTGGTACCGCAGGTTGGAGGTTCAATAAGTCCATCTGCCCGATTCCGGACTGCGCTCTGCTATAAGGTGTGGTCACGTAGGGGTCACGCCTTGCTAGGGTGGCTTCAGCGGTATCCGCGGCTCTGGGTTCGGTTTTTTAGTTTGGTGGTGTTTTGCCGGTGCTGGGCGTAGTGGTGGCGCCTTGTCTTCGGAATTTGCCTTCAGTGCGGTGTTTGGAACCATGGGTGGGGTTGGTTCTTTGGGGAGTTGAGTGGGGGCAGCGTGGTGGGCCCGTTATGGGATCCGCCTTCCCGAACTTGATGAATTCCCCTTGGGGATAGTCCCGATGAAGGTAACTGAGCAGTTCAGGCTGATTCATAATTTTGCCTGTCTTTTGGGGGTGTTGCTGACGGTACACATTCCGTGTGCGTGATGTGTGGTGGGGGTGCGTGTCTTTTGCTCGGGCGGCGGAGGAGGTGCAGGAGGTGGGTCGGGTAGCATTGAGGGCCGAGGTTGATCTTGAATTGGCCTTTTCGCATGTTGCCAGTGCCTCCAACTGCGTTTCGGGTATGGAGTTAGACTCGGTGGATGTGGTAGCTCGCCTGCAGTCGGAATAGGTTGCCAGCACGGTTGTTTCCACGGGGCGGGGCGTAGAATCCGTGCCATCGGATGGGGGCCGCGGAGTCGTGAGGGTGGATTCGCGGCCCTTGAGTCGCTTCTTGCCAATTTCGAAGGGACATCGGTGTGGATGGAGTAGGAGTTGTCCCGTGAGGGGTTGCAACTCTACGCGGATGCGGCGGGTAGAGCGTGTACCTCGGCGGGGCCTGGTGCGCGGTCGGATGGCCACAGTCTTGGCTGGTGTCGGTTCGGCTGCCGATATCTCCTTCCTGGAGCGGTTTCTGCTCAGGGTGGTTTTGGAGTTCTGGCCTGATTGGCTTGGCAACCGTGAGGTGGTATGGTGGGCGGCAACGCGGCTGTGGGCAGTGTGGTCCATCGTTACTCCCGCAGGGGTTTGCCAGTGGCAGGTTGATGAGGGTGGTGGTGGTGTTGGCGTCTCTACACTTGCAGGTGTGGAGGATGGCTTGGCCTATCCCCGGCTGTGTGATCGGAATTGCCGAGGCTCTTTCGCGTTTCCGGTGGAGTGGTTTCGGGCTCTGGCCCGGAAGCGGACAAGGTGGGATCCGGGGCCCGGGGACCTTATAGAGCACTGGCCTTGGAGACATGCAGAGTTTACTGCAGAATTCGGTATCACTGGGGCCGTGGTCTGGGTGTCATCAGGGTTGTGACTAAGTGGTCCAATTTGGTCGCGCACAGGCGGCAACCGAAAGCATTGCTTGGTGGATATATCCGCCTCTTCAATATGTGACCTCATACAACCACCCACACCCAACAGGATAAGAAGAACCGCTGCAGCCAACATGCTAGCAATACCAAAAGCTATGACAAGATGCGCCATATCAACTTCAAATAGAGCCTTCAGTCTGAGTGCCCCAAGCCTCTGGAACTCTCTACCACCACACATCAGAGCTATCCCCAACTTGAGCCAGTTCAGGAAGGCCTTAAAACACTTCCTCTTCATTAAATACCTCACAGCCTCCCCCGAATCCCAGCCACCATGTATGAGCAACACACAATAACTCCATCTCACATATATACAGTTACCTATTTCAATGTTCCACACATGTAGATAGTTTCCCCTGTTATCCAAGTTGACTGCCCCTGTTCATTGTAATGACCTGACTCTTGTTTATTGTCGGATACTGTTTGTTTTATGTAAACCGCGCTGATCGCAAATAGTGCGGTATATAAGAAATGTAAATAAATAAATAAATATAGTGGTGGCTAATGGGTGTGGGGGGTTTTCCAGACCGGGGTGGGTTCGCAGTTGGGACGGTTTCATATTTGCGAAGGTGGGGGTGCAGATCACTGGTTGGGGGATTGGTACATCGCAGGTTACTGTGAGGGGGGGGTGTGTGTGCTCGGCCATCTCCTCAGGATCCGGGGCGGCCCCCGTGCATGCTGTGCCGGTCTGGCTCCTTTTGGCGAGCCTGCGGAGGACTGCATGGGGGTATGAAGCCGCCATGTCTTGGGCAGTTTTGTATTGCCTTTTTCCGGGGTCTTGCGAATGGGGGAGTGGGTGGCGGCTTCGGTCGGGACAGGGGGCAGGGGAGAGCTTCAACGGCCCCACGTTTGGGTTTTGGGGGTGGTTTGGGCTGTTTGGGCAAGTTTACGACAATGCTCGAGGGTGCGTCTAAGTGGGCCGAGGGCTTTTTGATGTGCCCTGTGGCTGCCATGCGGCGATATCTGTGGGTGCCCCCGGGCAGGCGGGGGGCTTCTTCTGGAGTGAGGAAGTGTTGGTCTGTTTCCGATGCACGGGGTATTCCGGCGCTCGAGGCGGTCGGGAGGACGCTGTGTTGGGTGGGTGATGAGCCTACGTACTTGCGCTGCACTCTTTTCCCTTCTGGGTGGCTGCACTGGTCCTGTAGAGCATAGGATGGCGCTCTCGGGCGTGTAGGGGTTCAGTGCGGCTGTACCGGCTAAGGCGGGTTGTGGGGTTGGGGAGTTTCATTGTTCATTTATTTTGCAGGTGGGGTCTGGTGCCTTCTGAAGGTTTGGGTTCATTCACGCCTTTGTCCGATGAGCCGGTCGGCGAGTTCTGGTGAGGCGGTGAATGCCAATCGGGGAGCGGCCCGGTTTTGGTGGCTATATCATGGCTGGGTGAGCGCGGACCCCGCGGGTCGCAGCGGCTTCCTTTGCTACAGTGCCCCGGGCGGATATCGCGACTGCCTGCAGTGTTGGCGGCAATGACCTGGCTTTTGCAGGCGTTTCTGGGTGTAATTTTGCTGGGGTCTGACATTGTTCCGAGGCCTGCATGATGGAGCCAGCGACATTGGTCGCGGGGGCTGGCTAACAGCTGGCATGGCCGACATGGGGGTACCAGAGGATGCCTTCTCGGGGAGGTTGAGGCTGGGGCTGTATGGTGGTGCTGGGGCAGTTATCGCCAGTAGTGCTGACTCTACTGTTTTAGGACTGGCGGGAGGTCTTGGCATGTGTATTGGTTGGGTTGCTCACTGGTCGCAGCTTGGCTTTGGGGGGGGGGGCGGCACAGGAACAAGGTTGTTACCTGTGCCGGTGGCGGGATCCCGGAGGTTTCCGGGGTCCGGAGCCTCAGGCTATACTTGGGCGGGGGCGGGGTGCCCCTGACCCGGTCAAACCCTGGTCGGCTTTTGCTATGGCATGGCGAAGTCGGGGGAAGGGTTAGGTAACTTGCCGGGGGGGGGGGCAAGTTATGGCGTTAGCGGTGGCAAGGCACTTTGCTAAGGTATGGCTGGTGCGGGCCGGGTGCCGCTAATCGATTGAGAAGGTGTAGCATGTTGGCATATTGTGAAATTGTTAAAGGTTAATAAAGCTGCGACCAGTTGTGTTCCATAAAATGTTGGTGTGGTGTCTTGTGGGGTTGGGAGATTGGGGGTGATGGGAGGTGGAGGAAATGGGCCCGAAACACCAGGTCCGCCTGCCTTGGTTAGAGATAGGTAGCTCCATTTCTGAGGAATCAACTAGATCAGGCATGTCCAACTTCGTACAGATCGTGATCTACTTTTTCTGGCCTAAAGTGCCGATCTACCACCATGAAAATTAAGTTTCAAATTAGATTTTAACCCAATAAAGTTGGAGGATTTCCCCCCCCCCCATTTTTAATGAACCTTCTGTCATTTACTTGGATGTGATCAGCTGTTAAGCAAATTAAGCAAAAACAAAACAGATGAAGATCCAGTAAGAACTGCGAGGGGAAATGGAAAGTACATTTTTTCTTAAAGTTTTATTGAGTAATAACTTTCTTTAACTGTCTTAATAACTTTCTTTAACTTCTGAGTAATTTGTTTTAAATTTAGGTAGAGTATTGATCCAGGCTGATCTTGCACAATCTTTAATATTTTGCTCTTGCTCGTTAGTGAGACATCTGAGCCTGAATTTCATCCACCAGCTTTTTGAAGTTGGGTGAATATTGCATGAGGGCCAGTCTCAGGGAATCCTGGAGATGTTCATCTGTCATGTTGGAACGTTGTGTACTCTTTGTCATTTTCAGATGGGAAAACGCAGATTCACACAAATAAGTTGAACCAAAACAGGACTGTACATCTTCACTGCATCTTCTCAAGTTGGGAAATTTGTCTCTAGGCACTAGCTTCCAAAATGATTCTTGCTCAGCACGGGTCTTGAGAAAAATGTCATTTTTAAGGGTTAATATTTCGTTTTCAAGAGATGGCTTGTTGAATGAGTAATTTTTACTGATAGCAGCTGCAGTTTCTTTAACGTCCACATCTACTTTGAATGGGTATGACAAGTACTCCACAACTGTTCCAATTTTTTGGAAGTCACAGAACCTATTTTCGAATTCCTGGATAACAGAACAAATTTCTGTCACATACTTCTCGTTCTGAAAAACAAAATTTGGATATTGTCCCAGATGGTTCTGCTTATTAGGAAACTGATCAAAAGTGTTGTTTGCAAGGTCAGTCATCATTAGCTCAAATTTGCTCTTCTAGGATGAAACTCTACTCATCTCGCAAATGCATTTGTTTTACCTTGTAGTTCAAGGTTCATATCACTTAGTTCACATGTAAAGTTAGCAAGAAATGCCAGATCACATAACCACTCCTCATCTTCCAACTCTGCTTGGTCATCTCCCCTCCCAACTCTGCTTGGTCATCTCCCCTCTCCTTCAAAAAACTTGTTATTTCATTCAGCAAATCACAAAATCTTTGCAGAAATTTGTGCCTACTTAGCCACCTTACATCTGTGTGCAAAATGATTTCCGATGCTCCTTCATCAAGAGTAAGATTGAAAAGCCATTTTTGAAGTGATCTTCCACGAACTGACTTTACAATTTTGAAAGCGATGTCCATGACAGTCTTTGTATTGAGTCTCTTGCTTGCCAAAACTTGCTGGTGAGTGATGCAATGGGTAAGACAAGAAATCTGGGAAGTCGTCATGCTGTCTACAGAGGGCTATGAAACCGTTAACCTCACCTGTCATTGCTCTTGCTCCATTAGTAGTGATGGAAACAAGTCTATGCAATGGAAGATTACACTTTGTCACAAAAGAATGGAAAGAACTGAATATTTCCAGACTGGTAGTTCTCCCTTTTAAAGAAATCATTCCAAGTAGTTCTTTAACACTGAAGTCTTCAAAAGCCATCCGGATAAAGACTAGTAACTGGGCTATGTCTCTTATGTCTGTAGATTCATCCAGTTGGAGTGAGAAAGCAACATAATTTGAAACGTCCTTCAACAATTGTTCAGTTGTGTCTCCACATATCTTTTCTATTCGCCGCACAATGGTGTTTCTTGACAATTGTACATCTTGAATAGCAGCTATGATCTCTTTCTTATTTTTAAATCCTTCAAAAGGATTGTCAGCTGCTTCAAGAAATTACCAATTCCCCTTCAGTGAAAGGTTTGCATTTCTTAGCGATCGGGTTGCTGACCTTGAAGGATGCTATGGTTGCATTGACCGAATGTGACCTTGGCTTTGCCATCAACTGTTGCTGAGTAGCCAATTTCGATTTAAATTCTTTGAGCTTCAGTTTACGAATTTCACTTTTGGGTGGAAAATCAGCATCAAACTTATTGCTATGCAGAGACTTATAATGACGTTCCAGATTACCCTTTTTGGGCAAGGATACTGGGGCATTACAAATTAGACAACAACGCTTGTCTTTCACTATGACGAAGAAGTAGTCCATTTCCCATTCATCATGAAAGTGGTAGGTTTTGCTCTTCTTTGGAACACTCATCTTCATTATACTGGGGTGACTGGATGTAAGAAGGCTAAATCTGCTAAGTTAGTATAAACACTGGATGAATCTGGTCCAAAACTTTCACTGTCCCAAAGTATTAAGGATGATGTGCAATACAAGGACTGGAGATGCCAAAACCACACATGCAGTTCTAAAAGGAAAAATAAGAATTCATCATACTGGCACCAATATCAAATACCACCAAACAATCATCAAAAAAACTCAAACACCTGTCCAGCAAACCAGATAAAATCAAATACCACCAAACAAGTTCAAATACAACCACACGCGATTTAATAAATTCTGCACACAATGTAGAATCAACGCAAAGGCAAGGTGAAATAAAATTGCAGTGTATAATCAATGCAAAGGCTAGGCAAAATTAAAATTGCAGAGGCAAGCAAAAGCCACAGTGGTTTGAACCAACTCGAAGGCAAGGCATAGGCAAGTTAGAACAAAATTGGAAAAGCTCGCCAAAATCACCAAATTCTTGAAACTTTGTTGTGTCTGCAGTAAAACATTTAATGAAAGCGAACTATAAAGCGACCATCGGCCAGCACACGACACAACTACTACGGTAAGTGTATTCAGGTAAAGCCCAGGCGAATGGATATCGCCCGGTATATAACACACTTCTAAGGGGTGTTGGGGCGGGGGCAGGAATGGGTGATTGAGAGGCAGGAGACCAGGCATGACACTGAGCCTGTGACGTCTCGTCGTGGGGCACGGGTGGTAGCCCACTGGGGTACCCACAAACTATTGGCACAAACAGCAAGCGCCCCCAATATACCCGCAGGCAAGATTCCCGCAGGCAGGGAAAAAAAGACAGGCAAAGGATCAGCAGCGGCAGCAAGCCCTCGGCAGACGACCTGCCGGCATGTGCTCTCTCCTAGCGATGGAGCGAGCTGCTGGAAAGATGGAGCCAAGTGGGGCTGGCAGTCTACCTCTGACCCCTCCGCGATCTACAGGTAGATTGCAATCTACCTTTTGGACATGCCTGAACTAGATCAATTGATAAAGATGTCAGTAGCCAATTATCAAAATATGGACAAACCAGATGTCCCTGCCTGTGCAGGTGGACTGCTGCAACCACTCATCTGGTAAAAACCCTGGGCGCTGGGAAGAGGAAAGTGGTATTTAACAGAAAAATGGGGAGGATATTCAGTGGTGACAACTAGCGCGATTACAGTGACTACCCATTGCCGCTGAAATACCCGGATATTCAGTGTCACAACCTTATCTAGCCACCAGCATTTATTTAGCTAGGCTTATATACCGTTTTTCTACAAGTCAATGGTGTACATTAAGGTACTGTGTTGGGTGTGTATAGATAGATATAGAGAGATTTTTTCCCTTGTCCCCAAAGGACTCAGTCTGTTTTTGTACCTGATCCTCTATTGCTTCTGGCACAAAAACATAGATTGTGAGCCCTTCGGGGACAAGGGAAACATATATATGCATACAGTACCTGAATGTGCACCACTTTGACTCTTAAAAAAAAAAGGTATATAAGCCTAGATAAATAAAATTTCCAGGTTAGCCAGAGATACAGGAAGCTAACCAGACAATGGTAGTGATCAGTTTTGTTGCCCTTAAAATATCTTTCAGTTTTGTCTGCTGTTTTCTACTTCCTCCAGATGTTCCTATCCAGCTAATGACGCCTCATAGTATTCCCCCCCATCTTTGAAAATTTAGTTTGTTTATTTAGCATTTTTTATAGACTGCATTTCCAAAGGTCATTGCAGTTTACATGGAACAATTCAACTGAATGTTACATAGAACAGTGGATGATAACTTTTAACACTGACTATTAGCATGAAGTGAGCTTTTTACAAATGGTTTTTGTGACTGGGGAATATTAATATGAGATGAGCTTTTTGCAAATAAGAGGTTGAGTAGTGGTTGTATGTACATGGTACATTGATGTTTGAGAGGGTTTTTACAGGTCATTGAAATTAGATGATTAGGTTCATGCAAACCTGAAGTTTGCATGAAGTCTAGGACCCTTGCTTTTATTTATAAGTTTCAGATTTAAAAAGTATACATTCACAAAGAGTGAAGGTAAAGATTTGATTTCCCTTCCTTTATTTGGTGACAGAATTTAATGAAAGAATATATGGACCTTTGCTTTTGAATTTAACCATCTTCACCTGTGTCCTAATAATGTATCTCCACAGGAAAACACATGCACTTACTTGCTAAAAACAGGCATCAAAAGGAGGTGAGAGTAAAAGTAACGATCCTTTATTTAAGACCCCAACATGGCCATATTTTGGCTGAGCCTTCATCAGGAGGAACCTCAAAGAGAACAATTGCACAAACAGTAAAAAAATTAATGACATACTGAACGTGAGTATAAATAATAAAAACTTAAAAAACCTTTTGCTAAAATTTAAAACTATATTTGTCCAAAGATGATGATAATTAAAATGAATCAAATGTGTTAAAAATAAAGGATAAAAGAATAAGAAGAAAAACCTAAAAAAGTCATAACATATATAAATAGATAAATAATTATACTCTAATTATACTCTAATATCTGACAAGAATCAGGACAGATGATGTATACAGCCTACTGTGATGAGGGATAGAATTCAAAATCAATTTAAAATGAAACAAACACACAATAAGCCCAAAATGAAATAAAATTATGCTGATAAATACATATGCAAAAAGCAAATTCTGAAATATAGTAGGATATGAAAAAAGAAATGAGAATGGAGCAGTCATAAAAAAATAAGTGGAGACCACCGCTGATACCATAAATTTATATTCACAACAGAAAGGTAATGTGGCAATTATGTTTGAAAAGATTAAGATAAGCCGCCAGTGTGTAGACTACTGCCCATTCAATAGTTAACCAGCAAGAAGATCCTACATAACAAATCCATAATAGTGTGCCTCAATAGAGAATTGAAAAAACTGAACACAATAAGGTATGCAGCAGATTGATAGAGACAAAGAACCAATGAAAAGTCCAAGTTTCAATGACATACCTCCCATGCCTCATTTTGGGCTTAATGTTGTGTATTTCTCAGTCTCATTTTAAAACAGGTTGATTAATTTGTTTTTATGGTTTCCTTTTTCTTTTTATATTAGAGAGAATGTAGTGCTCATGCTTTTATTATCCAAAGTTGTCAACATTTTCATTGTCCTATCATCCATAAGTAAGTTCTGTTTCTTTTTACCCTCCCCTACTGCAGCACTCGTGCTGTTACCATTTTATAGTTGGGTACAGTGGGCAATATATATTTTGCATTTTATCCCTCCTCATAGTAGGTATATTATCCGTCTTGATTCTTGTCCAATATTAAAGTACAATTTATGTATTTAATTATTTATTTGCGATATGACTTATCTTTTTTTAGGGTTTTTTCTTATTTTATACTTTAGTTTTAGAACATTTAATTATAATTGTTATTTTGGACAAATACGGTTTTACATTTTAACATAGGGTTTTTTAAGTTTTTATTATTTATTATTTGTACTCATCATGTTCAGTATGTCATTCATTTTTTACTGCTTGTGTAATTGTTTTCTTTGAGGTTCCCCCTGATGAAGGCTCAGCTGAAACTTGGCCATGTTGGGGTCTTAAAGGACCGTTGGTTTTACTCTCTTGCTTCCTTTTGCTGCCTGTTTTCAGCGAGACACTGTGTGTGTTTTCATGTGTAGATTCCACATTAGTGCACAGGTGGAGATGGTTATATTCAAAAGCACGGGTCCATATATTTTTTCATTAAATTCTGTCATCAAATAAGAGAAAGGAAAACAAACCTTTTTTACTTTCATTCTTTGGAATTTATATTTTTTAAATACGATAAACTTAAAAGCAAGGGTCCTAGACCAGGCAATACCTTGAGGCGTCATTAGCTGGATAGGAACATCTGTAGGAAATAGAAGACAGTAGTCAAAACTGCAAGGAGATATTTTAAGTTCAACAACACTGAATATCACAGCTGCCTGGTTAGCTTCCTGCTTCTCTTGATAACCTGAATATTCAATGCTATGGCCAGATAAGGCCGTGACATTGAACATCCGGATGCGTCAGCAGCAACGGCTAGCCACTGTAATCGTGCTAGCTGCCGCCACTGAATGTCCTCCCTAAGTTACTGTTAAATACCACTTTCCTCTTCCCAGCGCCCAGGGCTTTTATCAGTTGTCTACTTGTAGCCATCCACCTGCACAGGCAGGGACGTCTGGTTTGTCCATACTTTGATAATTGGCTACTGGCAACTTTATCAATTGATCTAGTTGTCTCCTCAGAAATGGAACCACCTATCTCTTCCTAATCTTCAGCTTTCTCATCAACTTCAAAAAAAATCGGCCTTCAACCTACAAAAATATATATTAGGCTGGATAATCAGCGGCGGTGGCTAGTGCTGCTAAAGCAGCTAGTCGCTGCCACTGAACATTAGAACCAGATATTCAATGCCAGGGCCATATCTGGGCCCTAGTGTTGAATATGCAGGTTGCCCGGATTGCAGTGAAACTAACTGGACAGCGGTGATGATCAGCTGCTCTCTGATTAGCTTCAGAGGCGAAAGTTAGGCCAGCCTTCACTATGCCTGACTTTTGCTGCATAGCAATAACGAAGCAGTGGCTCAATATTGAGCTGCTGCCCAGTTATTGCTCGGTCCGGCCCCCAGAATGCACCCATTGCTAACCGGTTAGCATAGGGGTGTGTAGCGGTGGCACCCACAGATATTCAGCAGCACTAACGGGCTTACAATCTAAGTTTGTATCTGGAGCAGTGGAGGGTTAAGTGCCCAAGATCACAAGGAGTGGCAGTGGGCTTCAAACCTAGCTTTCTTTGTTGTTAGACCACTGCTTTAACCTTTAAGCTACTCCTTCACTGTGTTTCACAGATGATTCCAGAAATGACTGGGGAGTGTGCTTCATCATCAGACACACCCTCACAGAGCCTGGTTAAAAGTGAGTAGGCTGTTTCTCATCGGTTATCTGAAACAGAGTGCTATATTTTATTCCCCTCGAATGTTTGTTCATCTTCTGTAGATGAAATGATGCTCATCCAGACAAGTTGCGAAGTTGTCTTGTCTTACATCTGCAGGCAAGGAGGTGTAAGTTCCATTTGGCTTTACCAAGACATATCATCAGTTTGGGACATTGTAATTTCCCAGCTCATACAAACCCAAGTCATTTACATTTTAAACAGCTGGGACAGAACCATAGATAAGCTCAACAGAGTTCTTCAATTCCACGAACAGTCAGATATGTTTACCAGCAGCAAAAAGACAAAACTGCCCCTATATTTGGTCTACCCATCTTTGGATCGCCTAGCACAAGATGCACTGGCCGTAGACTGGACTTGGTCCCTCCTTTGTTTTTGTCTATATATCACGTCATTAGCAAAGCCCAGCATAATGTTTTTCATAGCACCATACTGACAGAGCAGAACTGACTTCCTCTTCTCTATCTCCTCTTCTGTTTTTTTATTTATTTTATTTAACAGGATTTTTTTATACCACTTTATCCTATCGTCAAAGTGGTTTACATCAAACAAAATTTAGTACATTGTAACAAAATAATGAACTTGGGGAAAAATTGATAAAGTGGCAAGGATGGGGGGGTGATGAAAATCAGGAAGAGATTAAAGACAAGTAACAGAGGTTGATTCGAATTGAGATCACATCTTGTCTTCAGTAAAATAAGATGTAAATAGATGTGTCTTCGGGGTCTTGTGGAATGATAGGTCCTTTATGGCCCGTAACCTACATGGGGTTGAGTTTCAAAGGCTTGGTGCATAAAGGGAGAAGGTTCTTCTGGATTTAGTAGTGTTAGATTTGGTGAAAAGTACTGGGGTGCTTAGAGTGTTTTATGAACCTGTTCACCTTGAGCGGTTGTCTTTAGTTTCTTGAAGTACTGTGCGAAGGTAGGTGGATAAGCCATTGAGTACTTTGAAATTGTAAGAATGGCTTTAAATCTTGTACGTTCCATGACTGGTAGCCAGTGAAGTTGCTTTAGTAAGGGAGTTATGTGTTCCTTAGTGTGTATATTGCATAGAGTGAGTGCTACCATGTTGAGGGCCAGTTGCAGAGGATGGATTGCTGCTTTTGGCAGGCCTTGGAAGATGAGGGCTTGAAGGACCATGCAAAAATCTTGTTGGTTTAGGAGGGACTTGAGTTGCTGTACTGTCTTGATTTTGTAATAGATATTTTTGGTAATGCTTTGGTTATGGGTAGAGAATGTTAGGTGTTGATCAGTTGTGACACCCAAGTAACGTATTTCTTGTTTTACTTGAATTTGAGTTCCATTTAGAGTTATGGTGCTCAGTGGAGTGAAGCTTGTGCCCCTGATGATAATTAGGGCTTTGGCTTTTTTAAGGTTTATTGACTTATTTTGGGCAGCAAGGCAGGAACTGATATTAGTGAAGCAGTTGGTTATATTCATGAAGTCAAGGTTATGCGTGTTGATTGGTGTATAAATCTTGACATTGTCAGTATAAATATGATAGTAGATATTGGACGATTGTATAATTGGTTGGATGAAGATGTTAAATAAGATCAGAGAGATCTGATCCTTGAGGGACTCCTTGAATTTGAGTGTATGGTTATGGTTTTGATTTTGAGGAACCTGATTTTACCTGGAGTTGTCGATTTGATAGATTTGAATGGAACCAATTTAGGCGATGTTCTGCTAGTCCAATAGCTTGCAGTCTTCACAGGTGGGTTGAGGAGCCCACCTGCAAGGCCTCTCTACCCAGGATACCTGGACTCCACAGGAGGCCTATCTCCATATCAACCTCCTGGAGCTCAGAGCAATCTTCCTTGCTCTTCGAATATTTCACACCCAGCTCAGCTACAAGACAGTCCTAGTTCAAACGGACAATCAGGTAGCCATGTTCTATGTGAACAAGCAGGGTGGAACAGGCTCTCTGTTGCTGTGCAACGAAGCTTTGCGACTATGGGCCCTCTCCAGAGAGCATCAGATTCATCTCCTTGCGGTGTATCTTCCAGGCATTCAAAACTCTTGGGCAGACAGACTCTGTCGAGTTCTGCTTCCACACGAATGGGGTCTCCATGCAGACCAGGTGGCCCAAATTTTTCAAATTTGAGGAACCCTGGACATAGACCTCTTTGCAAGTCTGCTGAATGCCAAACTTCCCCGGTTCTATTCCAGAATTACAGCTCGAGGTTGTCAGGCCAGGGATGCTTTCCTCCTTCATTGGGGTCAGGACTTCCTGTATACCTTTTCACCCATTCCCCTAATTCCCAAAACCCTGTTAAAGCTTCAGAGAGACAGAGGTCATATGATCCTCATAGCTCCACATTGGCCACGGCAACCGTGGTACCCTCTGTTCTTACATCTCTCTCAAGCTCTGCCTCTGGAGTTGGGATCTGCTCCAGATCTTCTTTCTCAAGAGGACGGGATGCTGTGGCATCCCAATCCCCAGTTTCTGCATCTCAGGGCCTGGTTGCTGAAAGCCTAGAACTTCACGGTCTTAACCTTTCCCAGCAAGTAAATGATATCCTTCATGCTTCCAGGAAACCTTCCACAAAACGCTGTTATGCATTTAAGTGGAAAAGGTTTTCCATATGGTGCTCCCAGAAGGGTCTTAACCCTCTTGCGATACCTCTGGAATCATTACTGGAGTACCTCCATTTATCAAATGCAGGGCTTAAGACCAATTCAGTGAGAGTCCATTTGAGTGCTATTGCAACTTCTTTCAAGCCTCTAAATGGACAACCTATTTCCTCTCATCCTCTCATAGCGAGATTTATGAGAGGCCTTCTTTTAATGAAGCCTCCTGTTAAGCAACCACCGGTGGCATGGGGCTTAAATCTGGTACTTGGGCAGCTCATGAAACTGCCCTTTGAACCATTAGCCACTACCTCTTTGAAATTCCTTTCCTGGAAGGTTATCTTTCTCATTGCAATCTCATCAGCACGTCGCATCAGTGAATTGCAAGCGTTGGTGGCTTATCCTCCTTATACAAGGTTCCATCATGATAAGGTAGTCCTTAGGACTCATTCACAATTTATGCCAAAGGTGGTTTCGCCCTTTCTTTTAAACCAAGCGGTTTACCTTCCTGTATTCTTTCCAATCCTCGCACCTTAAATGCAGAAAGGAACCTTCATACTTTGGAATGTAAAAGAGCTTTGGCCTTTTACTTGCAAAGGACACAGCAACATATAAAATCCTCTCAACTCTTTGTTGCTTTTGATCCTAGTCATTTGGGACTTCCAGTCTCCAAAAGGACACTGTCCAGCTGGATTGCCCAGTGTATATCTTTTGCCTATGAGAGTAAGAACCTTCTTCTTGAAGGCCATGCCACAGCTCACAATGTGAAAGCCATGGCAGCCTCAATGGCTCATCTTCACTCTGTGTCTATCGACGACATCTGTCGAGCAGCTACTTGGGCTTCAGTACATACCTTCACAGCCCATTACTGCTTAGACAAGGACTCCCGCGGGATGCCTTGTTTGGTCAGGCTTTTCTTCAACACCTGTTCCAGACTTAATCAACTCCTACCCACCATCCCTGGTAGGATGCTAGAGATCCATGGGGGGAAGTGGAGCCCTTTCACAAGGGCATGCAACTTTCTGGGGCCATCTCCCTGGCATCTGCAGCTAGGGAGTCCCCATATGTGAAGACTACATTCCTGCTTGTTCCTGGAGATAGCATAGTTACTCACCTGTAACAAGTGATCTCCGGGAACAGCAGGAATTTAGTCTTCACAACCCACCCACCTCCCCTAGGAGTTGTATCTCTCTCTCTCTTTCTCTCTTTCCCTCTTTCCCTCTCTCTTTTATCTCAGCTTTAAACTTAACTGGAGAGGGACAGTTGAGAAAGGTGGGAAGGCAGCACGCAGGTGCTGTGGGTTGCTCCCAAAAGCTTTTCTATTGGACCCTGGGGAGCATTCCTGTGCAGGCTCCGTCGGTACTGACGATACCCATATGTGAAGACTAAATTCCTGCTGTTCCCGGAGATCACCTGTTACAGGTGAGTAACTATGCTTTATTAGGGGAGGTTAAGGTTTTAAAATAGTTTGCCATTTCTTGCGCAGTCAGATGTGTTTCTTCTGATTGATGAGTTATCCTTTGTGAGGGACTTGACTATATAGAAGAGTTCACGAGGGTGGTTGAAAGAGTTTTATATCAGTTTTGTGTAGTATAATTCTTTGATTGTAAGGTGGCTGGTTGATATTCCTTGAATTTGTTTTTGTATGAAGCAAGGTTATCTGTTCTTGAGTTTCTCCATTTCCTCTCAGAGGCTCTCAGGGTAAGCTTCATATTCTTTAGCTATATTGTATACCATATGGCTAATCTATGCCGTTTTTTAAGTCAGGGTTTGCTTGGCATTAAGTCTGTCTGATAGGATTTTGTTCCAAACTTGCACAAGCGAGTCTAGGTCATCAGGAGTGAACTGCAGATTGGGTAGTATTTTTCCAGAAGTACTTTGTTTTCAAGATTAAGGAATCTGCGAGTAGAGGGTTCAGTAATGAGATGATTCTTATCCAGCATATTGTGGGGTAAGAGGGCGGACATAAGTTTGTGGTCCGACCATGGAATATCAGCAGTAGTAGGGGGTGAGATGTGGTTCTTTGTTCTGAGGTAGGAAAATCATGTTAAGGGTGTTTCCATTATCTGAGGTTTTTGAGGGGATGTGGAAGTTGAGGTTTCGTTAGCTATAATAAATACTTCTCCTCCTCGACATTGGATATGTGGAGAGTGGAAAAGGCTGTAGTTTTGAGGGATTAGTTGGCTCAACAAAACATTGTCCATCTCAGTGAACCATGATTCAGTCACACCTAGTATATCTATATTGTTGTCTAACAGAAGATCAGAGAGGAGCTAAGTTTTGTGTTCTGCGGACCTAGCATTAACCAGGGTGCACTTTAAGTGAGGGGTGCTGTTTGTGCATCTGCATATGAGTGAAATGGGTATAGTTGGTTTAATGTATTTGAGGTGGTGTGTATGTTTGGATTTACTATTGTGGAGGTTGCTAGGCATTGATATGGGTGGATAATAATGAATGATTAAGGGTCTTGAGGGTGATAGGGCAAAGAGTGAGGTACGGTAGAAGGGTAGTAAGATGGATTATTTAGCCATTATTGAAAACATGTTTTATTTTGCTGGTGGTAAAGCATTCCGATTTGCTGTCTGGAGAAAGCTTACCAGTTGCGTGAGCTCCTGAGTAGTTCTTGGTTGTGTTGATATCCCCTCTGTGTTGCACATTTGGGCAGTAGTATTTTATTTATTTATTTACATTCTCTTATATACCGCGCTATTCTGCATCAGTGCGGTTTACATTGAACAAACTGAAATTACATTGAACGGGGCATTATAACTTGGAGATAACTATTTTACAGGGAACATGGGCTATGGAGGGTTAAGTGGCTTGCCCAAGACCACAAGGAGCACCTGTGGGACTAGAAACCCCAGTCCTTCCAGCCCAAGGTTGCTGTCCTCTAGTGGGATTTGAACCCCCGACCTTCCAGTCTGAAGTACCTTGCCCCAACCACTAGGCCACTCCTCCACTCTTCCTCTGTGATGTAGTTGGTCCCTGCCTAAGAGCCATGCCAAAGAGCCCTCTGATGAGGCCCTCAGGCGCGGACCCTCCAAGAGCGCTGTTGAATTTAAATAGTCCCCGGTGCAGTCAGCCCCTCAGCGGTTGTGGGAGGGAGGAGCCATTGTCGCCACTGCTGTAGCTGACTGGGAAGCTGGTCTGATGTGCTGAGAATGCTATTGAATTTAAATAGTCCTCCGGTGCGATCACCCCCGCAGCTGTTGTGGGAGTGAGGAGTCAACGTTGCCGCTGATGTATCTGACTGGGAAGTCAGTCTGATGTGCCATGCGCCAAGAGCGCTATTAAATTTGAATATTCTCCCAGTGAGATTAGCCCCTCAGCTGTTATGTTCTCCATCCATATTGGCATTTATATGCTTCTAAATAGAAAAGGTTTTCAATTTGGTGTTTCACAAATAGCCAAATTACACAGGTACACTAAAAAATTTTTTTTTTAAACTGCCTCTAATGTTTCGATTGATTTTTATGTTTTTTGGTGCGCTGAATCCAAATCTGGTAACCAATTTGCTCCATCACGTACAGACTTTTTGCTACATTGGGTTAGCAGTTTGAGGTGAACGTTTCAGATTGAGTGCGATCGAGATAAAAGTTTCTTGGATGAATTCTTTATACTAATTGTTTAGTAGTTATTCAAATAAGAATAAAGAAAATTGTAACAAGGCAGCACATAAGAATAGAGTAATGTCAACAAAACACACTGTGATGGTAGCAAAATTGTCTGCACTTAAAACAGCCACATACATGTGCACAAACATTGAGCATATAAGAGCGAGGTTAGACACAAAGCAAAGCAAAGAAATGTGCAAAAAATGTTGTACAGGTATGTATGTAAGAATAGAAAACGCAAACCGCACCATTGCAATACATGAAGACAAACACCCGATGGTGTGAAAATAAAATTCTAATAAATGAGATCCGACACTGTGGTAATAACTAGCAAATTTTTATTTCAAAGTTTAGTAAAAACACGATATTTGTCAACACAGTTTAGATTTTAAAGTCATTCTTGGGTCAATCAATCTCCTGGTGGGCCCGTTTCTTCTTCCCCCGAATGCTTCTCTTGGTGCGCTGCTTGGCGTATTTTTCATCTGGGGTTTCCCGCAGCAGCAACCAGCAGAAATCAGCCATCATAGTGGTGTTCCATCTTCCTTGGTACCTTCTCTCTGCGTCCTTGATGTCCTGGTGAAACCTTTCACCTTGCTCTTCACTGTACGCCCCCAAGTTTTCGGGAAAGTAGTTCACATGGGAGTGCAAGAAATGGACTTTCAGGCTCATGTTACAGCCTTGTTCTTTGAAGGCATTGAGCATCCTGGCAACAATATCCTTATAGTTCTCATCCCGCCTGTTCCCCAAGAATTTGAGAACAACATCCTTGAAGGAATCCCAGGCTTCTTTTTCCTTCTCAGACATCGTTTCAGCGAATGCTCCATCTGAAATGAGTTTCCTTATATCAGGGCCAACAAACACTCCTTCCTTTAGCTTTGCTTCAGAAAGTCGGGGGAACTTTGAGTAAAGGTACCGAAAGCACTCACCATCTTTTGGAAGGGACTTGATGAATTGCTTAATGAGACCCAACTTAATGTGGAGAGGTGGTAATAGAATTTTATCACGAGGTACCAAGCTCTCATGAAGAACATTTTTCTCACCGGGTCTCAAATACTCCCGAATTGGCCAGTCTTTTTTCCCCCAGTGTAGGTCGCGGGCCCGGCTATCCCACAAGCAAAGGAAGCAGGGATATTTGGTGAAACCGGATTGCTGCCCTAATAGCATGGATAGAATTTTAAAGTCTCCACAAATCATCCACTTATGCTCATCATAACGAATCTTCTGAAGAATCAGGGCCAAATTCTCATATTTTTCTTGGAGAATAACAGAGTGAGCAATAGGAACTGAAGCGAATGTGTTGCCATTATGAAGAACACCTTTTATGCTGTCTTTTGATGAATCAATGAACAGCCGCCATTCAGCAGGATCATACTTGAGTTTAAACTTTTCCATCACTCCGTATATATCGTTGCAAAATACCAAATCTTCCTCTTTGCTGAAATACTTCAAAAATTGTGTCTCGCGGTTGCGGTACCAATAAAAAGTTGTTCCTGGTGACAATAGATTTTTCTGTTTAAGCCGAGAACCTAGCAGTTGGGCAGCATCTTTTGGGAGTCCTAAATCCCGGACTAAATCATTCAATTCAGCTTGAGAGAAAAGTTCAGGTTTCGGATCTGGTTCAGTTTCAAACTCGGAAGTACTGGACTCATCGGGAAAAGCCATCTGATGAGTCTCATCATGATCAGAACCGTCCACACAAATATGATCCAAAGATTTTGGTGGTTCAGGCACAGGTACTTCGTTGCTATGAGGCATAGGCCTAATTGCTGAGGGAAGGTTGGGGTAACTTATTACATTCTTATTTTTTAAGTTGTATCCCTTCACAATGCAAGAGCAAAAATAGCAGTCACTGCTGTGGTTTCTTTGTTCACGCCACATCATAGGTATTCCGAAACGAAATGCTTGTTTTTTACCTTTCATCCATAAGCGTAGATCTTCCTCACATATCTTGCACACTTTGTGAGGAGCCCACGGTTTGTCTTGATCGCCTAACTTCAAACCGAAATAGGCGAAATATACTTTTTTATTAAATGCAGAAATGTTCCTCTGCCGCTTTTTCACGGTATATTCCCCACAAATAAAACAAAAATTGTCCGGAGAGTTCACGCAACCTCTGGCTCTGTGAGCCATCACAAATACACAGCACTGCAAACTACAACTGTAGTGAACCACTTCGGAATAAAGCTGGATTACGACTGAGCAAACAAAAGGTAATAATGAACTTGCAAGAAACTGAAATTTGACAGGAACGTTCATGTCGCAACCACCGTGTTTGAGCGAGCGAACGAGGCGAGGCGAACAGGAAAGAACATGCGCCAGCGCGAGTACTAGATTTAGCCCCCCGCCTCCCAATTGTCCTGTTAATGTATAAAATGAATACAAAACACTAAAATATCATGAGGGAGTGTTTCTAGTTAGTTAACCATTACAACCTCTATTTTGGGCCAAGAAAATAAACTGCAGTCGGCTAAAAAGAAATTATGTGAACATTCCTTATATGGGTAAGAAATCTAATTTTGCAAGAAAACGTGACGTGATGGAACATTTTGGCTATTTTTCCTGGATTCAGCACCCCAAAATCTATAGGAATCAGTTGCAAAACTGGAGGCAGTTTTTTGGTAGTGCACCTGTGTTATCTTTCCTCCAAACATCATTTCTTTTGCCAATGACTATAGATGTTCTTTTTCCGACTATATATAAGTGCACTCTGACTGTTAAAGCCTCAGGCAGAGCTCCAACTTTCCTTTGCCCCATTGTTCTGAGATTCATGAAGGGACTGCTTTATGACATTCTGTCAATACAGAAGCTTCTTGTTCATGGGATCTGAATATTGTCCTTACATCTCTGATGAAACTGCTATTTGAGCCCATAGAAACATCTCTCTCAAGAATCTAACATGGAAAGTGCTTTCTCTAGTACGGTTATTTCAGCCTGAAAAATTAACAAACTTCCTGCCATAGTCGCATATGAACCTTATACTCTGTTTCATCATAATAAAGTAGTTGGACATAACATCTCTTAAATTCCCACCAAAGTCATCACACCTGTTTCTGTAAATAAAGAAATTGTACTAACCTAAAAGAGCTGAATCCTTCAGTCTATACATCTGTTCATCTCCTTGAACCCTAAAAGACTTGGAATTTTATTAGCAAAGTGAATTCTAGCTAATTGCCTAATGTTTTGTATCCTGACAAGTAGAATCAAACCACCTCAGATGAGAACCACTGTGGTTCTTTTGAAATCTACTTTGCTGGAAAGCATCTGCAAAGCAGCCATTTTGCCCTCACTTCAAATCTTACTTTCACAGTACTGCTTGGAGCAGTTCTCAATCAAAATCCATGCATTCATTCGAGCACTACTCATGAATTTGTCTTTGTAGTTTATGCAACTCTTGCATTATCATCTGACTTAGCTGCTTCTTTTAGTACAGAAGAACTTATTTGACAGCTGAAGCAACCCCGAGCTTGGGAGTCGGCCATTTGTGTGCCCAATTTAATCCTGCTCATCACGAAGAATGCAGAATTGCTTATTTTGGAGCAGCTGCTTCATGAATCGACAAGAGGGGAAGCCAGTTTGAACCTAGTCCTTAGTGAAACACAAGATCTGGTGCAAGAGAAGGGTGTGGGGGCCACTTGACAATAGTGGCCATAGCATGATCACCTTTGATTTAATAAATGGAGGAAGGATGGCAAGGAAATCCAAAGTACTACCTTTTAACTTTCGAAAGAGAGACTGATATTATGAGGAAAATAGCTAAGAAAAACCTGAAAGAAGCAGCTGCAAAGGTTAAAAATTTTAATCAATCATGGCTGTTTAAAAGTACTATTTTGGAAGCCCAGATCTGGAACACTACAGACCAATGAGCCTGACGTCAGTACTGTGCAAAATGGTAGAAACCATTATAAAAAACAAAATTACTAAACATGTACGTAGTCATGGTTTAATGGGAGAAAGCCATTAGGTCATCTGTGTATAGGTGGTAATATATGTTGTAGGATTTTGCAGACTGGCTGTATGTAAATGTTGAAAAGTAAAGCAGATAATGCTGACCCTGAGATAATCCTCGATGTAAAGGGAATGGTCTTGATTTGCTGGTGTTAATCTTCACTTCTGTTCTTCTGTCGGATAGATAGGAGCGGAACCATGTCAGTGGGGTGTCACTTATTCCAATCTCTGACAGCCTGTCCAAGAGCGTGGGGTGTATTACTGAGTCGAATGCAACTATTATATCAATAAAAATGAGGATGAATCCATGCTTGATATTCTCAATCCCTTTAAGGACAGTGTTCATCAGGAATGTGAATAAGGTTTCAACTCCGTGAGGTTCTTGGAATCCGTGCTGTTGTGAGTCAAGTGGAAAGTTTGCATCTACATGGTCTTGGAGCTGATGCTGAACGGTCTTTTCGATTAGTTTGGCTAGAAGTGGTATGCTAGATATTGGATGGTATGAGGCTGGTGAGGTTGGGTCAGATGCTGTGTTCTTTAGGAGTGCTCTTATAGACGAGATTTTAAGCTGATGTGGCATAATCCCTTGTGAGAGGGAAAGGTTTACTATTCGGCAGAACATTGGTGACAATTCTTGGGATATCGCTTTTATCCAGGCGGTAGGGCAGGGGTCGAGGGGTGAAGTTGTTGTTTTAAGGGATTTTAGTAAGTTGGTGCAGTAGTAGAATGTTGGCCAATTCTTTGAGGAATCACTTTTTAATGCTGGTGATTGCGAGGGAGGCAGTTTTGGTAAGTTATCTGGGCATGAAAGTTTGCTTTGAAGATAGCTTTCATATATTTCAGGGGTTAAGTTATCGGTGTCATTGTTATGAGGGGTTCAAGGGATCCTTGACTATTAAGAAAAGCTCTCTGGGGTGGTTTAGTGATTTCATTATGATGTTTGTATGGTGTTGCTTTTTATGGTCGAGAATCAGTTTGTTGTTTTCTTGTTGCTTTGCTCTGCACTCTTGGCGATCTGTCTGTTTGGTTCTTCGCCACTTTCGTTCCAGTCTCCACAATGAGAGCTTTGCTTGTCTTAGAAGAGTAATATGGGGCTTTGATTTCTCTACGAGATGTATTATTCTTGGGTGGGGCAAGGGCTGCTGGTGAGATAGTCTCATTCCAGTTTGATACAAGTGTAGAGAGTTCTGTAGATTTGTTGTCCAGCATTGGGATAATTTGTTTGAGAAGGGCGTCTTTATTGAATTCTTTGAAATGTCTTGGATTATTTGAGCAGTTGTTTCTGTGCTGTGATGGCTTGACAGGTAAGTTAAGTTATGTGGTGATCAGACCAGAGTACTGGGGATACTTGGTTGATGTGAGGGATGAGGTTGGGGGGATGAACACCAGGTCAAGAGTGTTTCCGTTATGTGTTTGAGTATCATTGATTTGTGAGAAGTCCATAGAGTTTAAGGCATTGAGGAATGATGTAGCTTGTACTTGGGAATAAGGGAGTTCAGGTTGAAATCGCTTAGTATTAGTTGTTTACCTTTGTTAGAATATCTTGTAGCCAGCTCTGATATGTAGGAGAGATCATCAGGATTAGAGGTTGGGGCTCTATATATTAGGTTTATTATGTATGTTTCTAGTGTTATAGAGTTTAGTGTGGAAGTTGACAAGCTATTGGTGACCTTCAGGTTTAATTGCTTGTTGGAGAGGATGAGGGTCCCTCCGCCTCTGTGTCGAGCTCTGGGGCAGTGGTGAAAGTCCATGGTTGCTGGCATGAGTTGATATAGAAGTACATTATCTGCATCTGTCAGCCAAGATTCAGTTATACACAAGATTTCTACTTTGTGGTCTTGTATGTAGTCTGATATGGTGTGTATTTGTTTGCGAATTGAGCATGCATTTATTAGGGAGCATTTGAGTTTTCCGGTTGGTTTTCCAGTGGTGAGAGAGTTTGTGTAATTTCAATTGTTTGCATCTGTGTGAGGCAGTGTGGCCTCCTCTGAGTTGGGATACCATGATTGAGGTACTAGTAGTTGTCTGGGTCTGTAGATGATTTGGATCAAGTTATTCCATATAGATGTAGCATTAGATGGCTTTGTTAGCAGGGAAGCTAGGAGAAAGGAGAAAGAGTAG
The DNA here is from genome assembly GCA_033557465.1 of Ichthyophis bannanicus. NCBI lineage: Eukaryota > Metazoa > Chordata > Amphibia > Gymnophiona > Ichthyophiidae > Ichthyophis > Ichthyophis bannanicus. The sequence goes on from CM066037.1 coordinate 299,429,390, forward strand.
CCTGAAGCTTTTTCATTTTTGATGTCAGGACTGAAAGGCTTAGGCCACATGCAATCATACAAGCAATTCTAGATAATTAGGTTGTGAGACTTTCAGGAAGGTGCAAATACAGAAAGGTTAATTGCAGTTATATTGAGACTAGTTCAGGAATGCTGTCCTTGAATAGGCAGGTATTAACTTGCAATGTATTCATTATTACATATGATTTGCTTGAAGATGCAGACTCCCATTGCCTAATTTCCATGCCTAAGGGCCATGCCAAAGTGCCCTCTGGCGAGGTCCTCAGGCACTGGCCTACCAGGTGCATGAGCACCCGATGACGCCTTTAACTTTAAATCAGAGGATGGTGTCTGATTGGCTCAGTGCTCTGGAGCTGGGAGTCCTCCTCTCTTCTTTCTCCCGAGTTCAGACCCAATCAGGGAGCTGCCAGTGATGCGATGTTCTTGCAGGCAGTGGTACCGGTGCAGTGAGACAAGTGCGGCTTAGGTCAAGGTGCCAAAAAGGAAGAAGTCATGGGATAGGAGGCAGTGTACTATTGTGGATCGGGAACTGGTTAAAAGATAGAAAGCAGAGGGTAGGGCTAAATGGCCAATATTCCCAATGGAAAAAGGTGAATAGTGGAGTACCCCAGGGATCTGTACTGGGTCCGCTACTTTTTGACATATTCATAAATGACCTGGAAAAGGGAATAACTAGTGAGGTAATCAAATTTGCAGATGACACAAAACTGTTTAAAGTTGTTAAAACCCAAGAGGATTGTGGAAAACTGCAGGAGGATCTGGATAAATTGGAAGACTGGGCATCCAAATGGCAGATGAAATTTAATGTGGACAAGTGCAAAGTTATGCACCTAGGAAAGAACAACCCACACTATAGTTACAAGATGCAAGGCTCCACATTAGAAACCACCACCCAGGAAAAAGATTTAGGAGTCATCGTGGATAACATGTTAAAACCCTCCGCCCAGTGTGCAGCGGCGGCCAAGAAAGCAAATAGAATGCTAGGTATCATAAGGAAAGGGATGGAGAATAAAACAAAGGATATTATAATGCCTCTGTATCGCTCCATGGTACGACCGCACCTTGAATATTGTGTGCAATTCTGGTCACCGTATCTTAAAAAGGACATAGAGTTATTAGAAAAAGTACAGAGAAGAGCCACCAAATTGGTGAAGGGGATGGAAGGCTACTCCTATGAAGAGAGGCTAAAAAGGTTAGGGCTCTTTAACCTAGAAAAGAGGCGGCTGAGGGGAGATATGATAGAGGTGTATAAATTAATGAATGGAGTGGAACGGATAAACGTGGATAAATTGTTTACGCTATCAGAATATAGAAGGACTAGGGGGCATGTAATGAAGCTACAGGGTAAACTATTTAAGACAAATAGGAGAAAATATTTCTTCTCTCAACGTGTAATCAAACTCTGGAATCTGTTACCGGAGGATGTAGTAAGGGCTGTTAGTATAGCTGGGTTTAAAAAAGGTTTGGACAAGTTCCTGGAGGAAAGGTCCATAAACCACTATTAAAAAGGGACCCAGGATATCAATGCTTGGCCTAGTACAAGCACTGCAGAACCTGTGTCTTTTGGGGAAACTGCTAGGTACGTATGACCTAGATTGGCCACTGTTGGAAACAGGATACTGGGCTTGATGGACCTCGGTCTGACCCAGTATGGCATTTCTTATGTTCTTATGTTCTTATGTTCATTATTAAAAAACAACAAACTTGATTCCTCCAAAGTTGAATCCTTTCGCCCAATATCAAGCATCCCCCTACTCGCCAAAATCATTGAAAATGTAGTTCAACGACAAATCCAACATATTGACGATGTAGCTCCACTGGATCCATCTCAACATGGCTTCAGAGAAGCTCATGGTGTCGACACCATCCTCACAACTCTCTTCAATGATCTAGTTACAGGACTTGATAACATCCGCCAGGGATTTGTCCTCATTTTCATGGATATTGCTGCAGCCTTTGATTCAGTCAACCATGAAACTCTGATACTCCGTCTTGTGGAGAAAGGAATACAAGGCTCAGCTATAGCATGGTGCAAGTCCTACCTATCTAACAGATGGCAACAAGTCAGAACAGGTCCCATGACTTCTGACCCATTCCCTCTCAATCAAGGTGTACCTCAGGGTTCATCCCTATCTGCATTAATGTTCAACATATATATGCAACCAATTTGTACCCTAATCCGCTCCTTCAACATCCAGTGCCTAGTCTACGCAGACGACGTCCTAATCTACTCACCATTCCTGATTGATCAACCTGACTTTTCACCTATATCAAGCTGCTTCGAAGCTGTATCACAATGGCTTACAACACAAAATTTAAGGATCAACCATAGTAAAACAGATGTCTTATTCCTCACCAAGAACCAGATGTTCTCCCCACCCCCCACATTAAAAGTAAACAATATTCAGTTGATAGCAAAATCAACTATCCGCTATCTCGGCATCATGCTTGACCAACGACTCGACATGTTTACACATGTGAAGAACATCACGAAAGCAATTTACCATAAGGTCCGGATACTACGTCACCTGCGCCCCCTATTGGACTTTAATGACTACCGAACTATCTTCCAAGCCTTGGTGCTCCCACATCTAGACTTTGCAAATATTATCCTTCATGGCCTCCCTCAGTCAACACTAGGACCTCTTCGCCTTGCAATGAATGCTGCAGCAAGGGTACTTGCAGGTACATCAAGAGCTAAACATATAACCCCAGTCATGATGGATCTCCACTGGCTTCCACTTCAGGCTAGAATCCAGTATAAGTCCCTAGTACTAACATTCAAAGCCCTAAGGAACCAGATCACCTCACCCATCAGCAAACTCATTCAAAGACGGCCGTTCAACAGGATCAGGAGATCTAATCAAGCAAACACTCTAGAGATCCCCAACATTCTAACTAAGTGCAAAAAGGCTACTGCCAATAGAGCCTTCTCCCTATTTGCACCCATGACCTGGAATGCCCTCCCCACTGAGCTCCGCTCCACCCCAGACCTATTGTCATTTAGAAAAGCCCTCAAACAACACCTTTTCCTCATCCATTACCCAGAATCCAATCCCAGAAACAACCACCCATCCTCACATCCTACACCCTACTCCACCTCACCCAAAATCCAACACCGTAAAGAAAATAACTAGCTCTACCACCATATCCCCTATCTTATTTATTATTGGTACTGATCACACATCTTATTGATTAAACCTCTTATAAATATGTTGAAACCAAGCTATACTATATGTATAATTTCTCACCATACTCCATGAATAATTACTCTGTAATTAGTTACCCCTATTACCTCCAGGTTATCTCGTCCATGTTCAATGTAAAAACTCAATTGTCGTGTGACATTGCAGTATGTTTGTTCAATTGTAAACCTCACTGATTTTAATAGCACGGTATATAAGAGAAGTAAATAAATAAATAAATAAATAAACCTCACTAAAGTTCCTCTCTTGGAAAGTAATTTTTCTGATTGCCCTCACTTCAGCTAGATGCATTAGTGAGCTTCAGGCTTTGGTGGCGGATTCACCCTATACCTGCTTCCACCATGACAAAGTAGTTCTTCGGACTCACCCACACTTTATACCAAAGGTGGTGTCTCCTTTCTATTTAAAACCAGTCAATGTACCTTCCAGTTTTCTTTCCTAAATTGCATGCGTCTTGAGCAGAAGCAACTCTGCACACTCTTGACTGCAAACATGCTTTATTATTAATGATCCTTTCCAGAGCTTATATATGATACTTCATAATACAAAAAACAGCTCTAATTTCTCACCTTACCACAGTATTGTTTTAAACAGCGAGTATAAGAGAGGAGAAAGCAAACCTCAGAGAATCCTGTATAGAGCTGAGTTACCCCCAATGGGGTTAAGCACCTATCAGATTTTACATCAATGGTTCGCTCAAAAATCTCCACTCATTATTTATACAACAGAACGTGGGTCAGATATAACCTGAACCGGACACACCACCTCTCTGCCTCCTCAGCTCCCCCGATCGGGGTAGAGCGCCAGAGCGGGAAATCTTCCCGCTCAGAAGCTCCTGCCCATTTGGGGCAGTGGGAGCAACAACAGACAGCAGCAGCTCTTCAAAAGTGGCGTCCCTGCACACAGGGAGCCGCTGAACCAGACACACCACCTCTCTGCCTCCTCAGCTCCCCCGATCGGGGTAGAGCGCCTGAGCGGGAAATCTTCCCGCTCAGAAGCTCCTGCCCAATTGGGGCAGTGGGAGCAACAACAGACAGCAGCAGCTCTTCAAAAGCGGCGTCCCTGCAGGGCGCGCCCGCGCCTGAGGGCCTCGTCAGAGGGCCCTTTGGCATGGCCCTTAGGCGCGGCACGAAGGCGAGCAAAAGGAATCCAAAAAACGAAACAGGCTCACCGACAGCACAACAGAAGAAATCACCAGGGAGCAGACAGAAGCGAAGTACAACAAAAACGCAAGTAAAACATAACTGGCCTTCACTAAACATCAACATGCACGCAACATTGTTTCTCCCCCTCAGCCTCCTCATCACACAACGCCTTCCACCACCCACACACATCCACCACCCACACACAAACACACCATGGCATTCACCAACATCATGGACGTACATAGGAACACAGTACACTCATAAAGACACACACAGAACACCCATGACAAAAAGACAAACCAAGCACAATTCAAACACCCACACTAGACCAAAGGAAACACACAAAACAACAAATTCTTCAAAGCCAATAACAATAGAGCTCATAAATGCCAGATCCATATGCAACAAGATACACGCAATAGCAGACCACATAGATGACCATCAGCCTGACATATTTTGCATCACAGAAACATGGCTCAGTCCCAATGACAATGTGCTACTCAGTCAATTGGTATCTAACACATACACAGCATACAACTGCCCGCACACCCACAGGCGAGGAGGAGGAGTCTTGATAATTGCAAAAAAGAGCCTAAAGTTCAAAGCTCAGAGTAACACAGACACCCAACAATGTAACACCATCAGCATCAAGAACAAACACATGACACTCTGCCTCACCTACAGAGCATCCCGGGCTTCACCCGATGAACTAGCCTCAACGCTTGAAACAGTCTGCGCAATCACATCAACCCACAAACCCACTCTACTGCTAGGAGACTTCAACCTCAAGTCCACCAACACCAAAGATGCAGAAGCTTTCCTTCAAGCGATGGCTTCACTTCAGTTCACCCTTATAATCAATGCCCCGACGCACAGACACGGATCATCCCCAGACCTCATCTTCGCACCCAACTACCTAACCTCGAGAGGACTAATATCAACACCCACCATCACACCAGTTCCATAGTCCAACCATTACATAATTGAGATAAAAATGGTACCACAAAAAGATAATCTAAATGAACGCCAAGACAACACACCCACTCAAAGACGATTCAAGAGCTTTGACAGGGACCTGTTCCTCCAAGACACGATACAACAATTGACCACAGAAACAGACGACCTGGAGGCTCAAATCACCAACTGGAACAGCACCCTATATAACGCCGCCAAAGCAACAGATGTTAGAACCAAGAAACATCGCTGCAACAAGTTACAACACAAGCCATGGTACTCAAAAACCATACGACAAGAAAAGAGGGACCTCTGAAAAATAGAACGGAGATGGAGAAAGACTAAAGGCATTCGAGACTCAGCAACTATACCTAACAAAGCAAAAACAATACAATGAACACATCAACCAAACAGAGAATACCACACAAACATGATAAATAACTCCAACAATAAACCCAGAGAGCTATTCGAAATCGTGAAAATCCTCACAAAAGAGCAAAGATCAGAAGATGAAGTACAAATAGACCCGCAAAAATTTGCTGACCACATCCAGGAAAAATTCCACTCTGCAGAACAAACAAGACCTAACTCAGCCTCAAAGCCTATCTCACAGCCTAAGACCTGGGACACATTCAGCACACCATCAACAGAGCAGCTCTCCCACATCACCGCAATCAATACAAGCACCGCTCCTACAGACCCTTGCCCAGTGTCATGGATCAAAGCCACCAAATCAAGCTTCATCCAAATCATACACAACATGGTGCACAACTCCCTAACTCAAGGATTCATGCCAAATCAACTAAAGCTCGCCACAGGTAAGACCTATCCCAAAGAAAACACTTCACAAGAACAACCCAGAAGCATACAGACCAATCTCCAGCATACCCTTTCTGGCAAAAATCATCGAAAAAACAGTACAACACCAACTACAAGAGCACATTGACAACCACGCACCACTAGATGACAACCAACACAGCTTTTGCCCCAACCATGGAGTCAAAACATTACTGATTTACCTCTTCGACAGCATTCTCCGACTCATAGACAACACCAAGAATGGAATCATAATGATCTTCATTGACATCTCGTCAGCATTCGACACAGTACACCACAAAACTCTCCTGGAAAGACTACAAAACATTGTGTTACACGGTCCCACCTTAAAATGGTTCCATTCATACCTAACCGACAGGTAGATACAGGTCAAGGTAGGTCACAACACCTCGACCCATAAAAGTCCTCCAAGGAGTACCACAAGGATCGGCCCTTTCAGCCCTACTATTCAACATCTACATCCAGCCAATATGCGACATCCTGAAAGAGAACAACATTCAATATACAATCTACGCAGATGATATCATGATATACACACCTATCACAGTCGACAAACCGGACTACTCCAAAATAACAAACTGCCTCACTCAAATGACAATATGGTGTCAAAATAACAACCTCTCAATAAACTACAGCAAGACCGAGGCACTAATCATCACTCGTAACCCGGACTTCATCCATCCACCAGACATCAAGATACAAAACACAACCATACCGATAAAATCAGAAGTAAAGTACCTAGGAGTGACCCTGGACAAGGAGCTGAATCTCAAGTCACACATAAGCAAAACCATCAAAAGTGCTTACTACAGGATGAGAATCATCAGAAGACTTAAACCCCTCCTCGCTCCTGAGCACTTCCGTACGGTATGCCAGGCACTAATAACCCCCATACTAGATTTCTGCAACCCAATCTACCTTGGCCTAGCAAAACAAATACTCAGACCACTACACCTAGCACAAAACACGGCGGCCCGCATAATAACTGGATCAACAAGACAAGAACACATCACACCCATTCTGAAAGACCTACACTGGCTCCCAATCAACTCGCGCATCAAATACAAAACAATTATAAACATATTTAAGATCAAACAACACTCTTCAGCCAACAGCCTACACACCCTCATACAACCAGACACCAGCACACGCCCAAGAAGAAAAGGAACCTCCAACCGTGTTAACACTCCTAAGGACTTCAGAAAAACACGCAAGGACACCACAGAATGAGCACTCTCCCTGGCTGCCCCAACAATCTGGAACACCCTCCCAGACGATCTGAGATCAACGACGGACCTTAAAGACTTTCACAAACAACTGAAGACAACCCTATTCACAGAGCACTATGGATATGACACATGATCTACTAACTAGCAAGAACAACTAACATACCCCCCTCCTGAACCTCGGACAGAAGAATGTATAATAGCAGATGATGTGTCATAGCACACAATGTATAGAAGAATGTATAATAGCCCACAATGTATTATAGCGCACAATGTACATAGCTCAACCTAATCAAACACACAACACATCAAACACACCAAACACGATATACCCTTCACTGCATGAAAACACATGATCGCTCCTTTGATTGTTTGCTGTGAAACCGCTTTGATTGTAGGAGAAGGCGGTATAGAAATACTGTTAAATAAATAAACCACACAAATCCCCCACCCAATACACAACAAATGTCTTTTTACCATAAGTTAATCATAAACAATTTAACAATATACATGGATAGAAGAGTGTTAAACATCATATCATATCAGCTCCCACTGCCCAATAAACCAGAGACCAAACTTTCAAAGTCAACCCCGACGCCCGCCTAGACATCCTTCTAGTGTTTTGCCATCTGCTTCAGGGGGAATAGACTAAAAAACAAAAATAAAAGAATAAAACGCTGTAACATATATACCATGACACTAACAAGTACCTCCCACATTCCATCTCAAACACCAGTTTATTTCACCTAACCGAAGATACAGGAAAAAACTGCAATGAACTCCAGAAGTGTCTGTTCAAACACTTACATCCACCCATAGTTCGGCTCCTACTCTGATCTAATCACAGGAGTCCACGTTACAAGTTTAAATAGAGAACAACCTGACCTCTTAACATGACGTCAATACCCCTAACGGTCATCATATACATGCTGCCCAATCAATCCCCGAGTTCAATCCCTCGTGGCTGACTGTCCCCAATGAATAAATCCACCTCTGCTCCTTGTATAAAAGATATTGCTCCTGCGTCATTCCTTGGAAGCCCTAACATACCCGCTCAATACAGAAACATAACAAATCATTAAAACAATGCCTAAATTGCAAACAATGTTCCACAATGGGAGCCTCGCACCTTCTGCATTTCAACCTGCTTCTATGCTCACCCAGTCGAGTCCTAAAAGGACGAATTGTCTTACCAATATACAATAACTGGCAAGGACAAAAGATCCCATAAACAACAAAATCCGAATCACAGGAAGTAAAAGATCTCAAATAATAATCCCGACCGTCATAAGAAAAACGATCGGTTTCCCAAATAACTGCACAAACAGTGCAAGAACCACATTTCACTTGTCCAACTCGCCGCTCACCTAACATATCTATGGAATGTAACCATGAGGGGCTCAAAATTTCTTTTAAATTAGGACCTCTCAACCACACACATCGTAGATTGTATGCCTCTAACCCGGGTACAGTAGCCAATACATTCGCATGTATACGTAAAATACGTTAAATACATTGAACATTCATACTCAACGGAGAATATTGCGTAATAAAATTAACATGTCCATCATCCCCAGTGTTGCGGACCTTAGGTGAAAGTAACCAATTTCTATCATTAAATAATGCTCTCTTATACGCTCTATTTATTACTTTAAGGGGATAACCCTGCTCAAAAAAATCTCTTTTAAGGGACTGTGCCTGAATTTTGTAATCTTCCACAGAGGAACAATTTCTACGGTAACGTATGAATTGTGAAAAGGGCAAACCTTTTAATAGCCTTGATGGATGAGCACTAGAGAAATGCAAAAAAGTATTTCTATCCGTAACCTTTTTGTAAATCGTTGTGCCCCAGTCAGCCTCTTGTCGAAAAATTCTAACATCCAAAAATTCAATACTATTCGCATTGTAGGAAATCATAAACTGTATATGGGGATCCAAACTATTGAGCCACTCAAAAAATCCCATCAAGGAGTCAGCAGACCCCTCCCATAATAAAAACGTAATCTATATATCGATGCCACATTTTTATCTGGGGGGGAATACTGCGACCCCATTAGCCACCGTTGTTCAAATTGGCCCATAAAAAGATTCGCCACAGAAGGGGCAAAAGAAGCTCCCATCGCAACTCCCATATTTTGCTTAAAAAATTCTTCATTAAAACTAAAATTATTTCTACTTAACGCCAAACGAGCACAACGCATTAAAAAATTCCCTTTGTGCCTCACTCACATCTCCCCTCTGCTGTAACCCAAACATGCTTTGGCTTCCTTTCTCCAAAGGACTCAAGATCATCGTAAAGCCTTTCAAGTTGTTTATCTCATTTGACCCTAGTCACCTAGGATTACTTGTTTTTAAGTGTACATGCTCCAGATGGATAGCGGACTGCATTTCATTTGCCTATGACAAAGCAGGACTCTCCCTGGAAGGGCATGTCACTGCTCAGAACGTTCATTCCATGGCCACCTCAGTGGCAAACCTATGCTCAGTAGCCATTGATGAAATTTGCAAAGCAGCAACTTGTTCTTCTGTCCATACCTTTGCTGCCCATTATTATCTGGACAAGGACTCCCATCGGAATGCCATGTTTGCTCAGGCTGTACTCCAGCACCTTTTTCAGACTTAAATGCAACTCCTACCCTCCATTCTGAACTTTGAGGATACCAGAAATCCATATAGGAACAATGACTTCTCCAGGACCAAGCAGGAAGTCAGTCCTCACTTATGGGTGACGTCGGCGCCGACGGAGCCCTCGCGGAGCAATTTTCCCCAGCTTTCAAAGAAAGCCTTTGGGAATTGCAGCGCGCATGCGCGGTCGTCTTCCCGCCCGAAGGTGCCATCTTAGCCAGTCTTCTTTTTTCCGCGGAGCCCTAAAGACGTCCCCGTCTTGTCCCCGCGAAAAAGTTGATTTTCTTCTTTATTTTATCCTTTTTTCTTTCGGTTCGACGCCGATCGTTTTCCCGCCCGGACTCGCGACGCCGGTCTCGAGTCCTCTTACTTTTTTTCGGTTTATCTGACTTAGTCAGCTTTCGTTTTCATTTTCCCTGGCAGCCCGGTCCTTTGACCTCGCAGGGGCCCTTTTTCCCCCGATGGCTGCCAGTGGGTTTAAGCGGTGTGGTCGGTGTGACCGAAATATGTCACTAACCGACACACACGACTTTTGCCTCCGCTGCCTGGGCCCGGGTCATGAGGAACTGATCTGTGGGCCCTGCAGCAAACTGTCCTCAAAGGCGTTGAGAAGTCGGCGGCATCAGCGTGAGAGAATCTTCGCTGACCCCAGCCGTACCCGGACCTCGTCGGAGGCCTCCGTGTCGAAAGGCTCCAGCTCGGACCGTCGCCGGAGCTCCTCCGACCGGGGTTCTCCCTCCGGGGACCATCGTCGGAAGGAAAAACCCGCGAGGGCGGCGTCGGTGGACGCTCCTGGCTCCGCGAGGGCCAGGTCGCATAGCCCCGACAGCCGCCCCGGGTCCTTGGAGAAGGAACACATCCCGAAGCGACCTCGCCTGGAGTCGGAGATGCCTGCCCGGGTAAGTCCTGTGGTCCTTCTGGACTCGCCTCCGCGACAGCCGACGTCGGGCCCGACGCCGTCAGGGCCCGAGTCGGGGGCTGCTGGGTCACCTGAGCTCGGACTCAGGTTGACGGCCTTGGAGAGCAGACTGTCTGCCTTCATGGACCAGCAGAGGGCACTGCTCGCTGGCTTCGCTGGCGTCGCTGCCCCGACCGCCGGGACGTCGACGTCCAAGTCGACCCCGGAGACCGAGCCGATCCTCGAGTCGATGAGAACTCGAGTCGATCCTCGGTCGAGGTCGCCCTCGGCCTCCCGTTCGGGACCGAGGTCGCCGACGCCGACTCCCTCGGCGTCGGGGCGGCTGGCGCTGCACCCTGCCCGGGCCGACCCCACCGAGTCCTCGTCGGAGTCGGTCTGGGAGTCTGAGGAGGAAGAGTCACCTGATTCTTTCCGGACTCGGTGTGTCCCCTCGGACTCACCGGAGTCCGAGCCTCGGAAGCAGTCCCCCCGGAGGATGCCCGGTTCTCGGACTTCGTTAGGGATATGGCCAAGGCTTTGGCCTTCCCTGCGGATCCCGAGGAGGAGCCTCGAGCCGAAGAGCTCGACGCCCTCCAGTATGACTCTCCCGCGAGGGAACACTTTACTGTGCCGGTTCCTCCTATGCTGGAACCACTACTCTTCCGCATGTGGGAGAGTCCGGCCTCCTCGCCGGTCCTGAGCAAGCGGGTCGATTCTATCTATCGGGTCCGCAAGAGCCCTGGCTTTCAAAAGGCGCAGCTGCCACACCATTCCATGGTAGTGGAATCGGCCATGCATCGTCTTAAGAGCCAGAAGATGCACTCCTCGGTGCCTCCTGGCAGGGAGGCCCGTAACCTGGATGGCCTTGGCACAAAGTGCTTCCAGGGCTCTATGCTCGCATGTCGTGTCCAGACTTACCAGCTATACATGGGCATGTATCTCCGGGATCTGGCTAAAGAGCTAGCCGGATTCTCCGCTGGTCTCTCCGAGGAGCCCTTGCGGAGGTTCCTAGCCTTGTCCACCGGCATTCGGGAATGCTCTAAGTTCATGTCCCGAGCAGCCTATGATGGCTTTGAAGCCTCGGCTCGAGTGGCCGCAGCCGGCATCGGTGCCCGCCGACAGGCTTGGCTTCAGTCGTCAGACCTTGAGCCCTGGGTACAGGACAAGTTGGTCGATGTCCCCTGCCGAGGCGAAAACCTCTTTGGCAAGCCCATGGCGGAAAAGGCTGCACAAATTGAGACTGAGACTCTCACCAGGACCAGGCTTTCTAGGAAGACCTCCGCCCCTTCCCAGAAAAAGAAGGGCTCGGGGAAAAAGTCCTTTTACCCGAGGAAGGCGGCTGCCTACAAACAATACCCCCATTATCAGGCCCCTGCAGCTCCCCAACAGGGCCAGCAGGCCAAGGGACGGGGTAACGGGTCCCGTAGGCAGCAGGCCCCCAAGCCTGCACCACCAGCCCCTGCTCAGCAGGGTGGGGGTTTTTGACTCGCTCAGCATAGCCTCTCCCCCCCCGCTGGTCCCCCCCAGCACCGGAGGCCGGCTGGTTCACTTCGCCCACAGGTGGTCCAGCATCATCGCAGATGCCTGGGTGCTTCAGGTCGTGCGAGAAGGCTACCTTCTCCACTTCCATCAGGTCCCTCCCTCCTATTTTCCGGGGGAGCCTCCGCGCCCCCCTCTGCACAGGGAGTTGCTCCTTCAGGAGTTAGCAGGTCTTCTGCAGGATCAGGCGGTGGAACCGGTGCCACACCACCTGAAAGGTCAAGGCTTCTATTCAAGGTATTTTCTGATACCAAAGAGAACAGGGGGCCTCAGACCCATCCTGGACTTGCGCAACCTCAACAAGTTCCTTGTGCGGGAGAAGTTCAAAATGCTTACCCTTGGAATCCTTCTGCCCTACCTCCAGCAGGGAGATTGGCTATGCTCCTTGGATCTAAAGGATGCCTACACGCACATCCTCATCCACCCAAGCCACCGCCAATACCTAAGGTTTGTGGTGGCGGGAAATCATTACCAGTACAGAGTACTGCCCTTTGGCCTGTCCTCCGCACCGCGAGTCTTCACAAAATGTCTCGCGGTCGTGGCGGCCCATCTCCGGCTTCACGGCCTCTGTCTTTCCGTACCTCGACGACTGGCTCATCAGAGCAGCGTCCGCTCAGGAGGTCACCAACGCCACGTGTCGCACGGTGGCTCTGCTGCAGCACTTGGGCTTTGTCATAAACTTCGCAAAGTCCACTTTGCTCCCCTCACAGGATCTCGAGTTCATCGGCGCAAGGCTGCACACTCCTCAAGCGCGAGCGTATCTACCGCTCGACAGGGCTCAGCGGCTCATGGACCTAGCCGACCGCTTTCGCAGCCAGCCCCTGGTCTCCGCCAGGCGCTTCCTGAGACTGCTCGGCCATATGGCTTCCACTGTCCATGTGACCCCCAATGCCCGCCTGAATATGCGGTCTGCTCAATGGTGTCTCCGCCGGCAGTGGCGACAGGCCACGGGCGGCCTCGCAGACCTAGTGCGCGTTTCCGAGCCGCTGATCTCGTCTCTCCGGTGGTGGCTCCGGCAGCCGAACCTGACATTCGGTATGCCCTTCCAGTCCCCTCAGCCGACCCGGGTGCTGACCACCGATGCATCCCTCCTGGGCTGGGGAGCGCATTGCCAAGAGGCGCGTACTCAGGGCCTCTGGACCACGTGGGAGTCTGCTCAGCAGATCAACTTCCTGGAGCTCCGGGCGATCCGCCTAGCTCTCAGGGCCTTCTCCCACCTGACTTCCCAACAGTCCGTCCTTGTCCAGACGGACAATCAAGTTGCCATGTTCTACGTGAACAAACAGGGGGGCACGGGCTCCTTTCTCCTCTGCCGGGAGGCTCAGAAGCTCTGCTCTTGGGCCGTCAGTCACGGCATTCTCCTCAAGGCAGTTTATCTCCCGGGCCGAGACAATTGCCTTGCGGACAAACTCAGCAGGGTCCTCCAGCCGCACGAGTGGCGTCTGGATCCCTTGGTAGTTCAGAAGCTCTTCCTCAAGTGGGGCCTCCCCACGATGGATCTCTTTGCCAGTCCTCGCAACCGGCAGCTTCCCCGCTTCTGCTCTCGTCTGCCACACCCCCTTCGGGTTGCGGCGGACGCCTTTCTGATCTCATGGTCGGGGAGCCTTCTGTATGCGTTCCCTCCCATCCCGCTAGTCTCTCGGACTCTTTTCAAGGTTCTCCGAGACAAAGCCTTCATGATCCTGGTGGCCCCTCGCTGGCCCAGGCAGCCGTGGTTTCCGCTCCTGCTGCAACTGGCGGTGGAGGATCCAATCCCTCTGGGGGTACAACCGGATCTCCTCACTCAGGATCAGGGGTCCCTCCTGCACCCCAACCTCAGGTCTCTCAACCTCATGGCCTGGCTGCTGAGAGGGTAGTCCTTGCTCCCCTTCTCCTGCCGGCGGAGGTGGAGGAGGTCGTCTTGGCTTCGCGTCGGCCTTCTACCCGCAAATGCTACGCCCTTAAATGGCGTCGCTTTGCAGTCTGGTGTACCCAACAGTCTCAGGATCCCTTCTCCTGCCCGGTGTCGGTGATCTTGCAGTACTTGCTGCACCTCTCTAATCTGGGACTTAAGTCCAACTCCGTCAAAGTTCACCTCAGTGCTCTTTCAGCACATCATGTGCTGGTGGACGGCAGACCTCTCTCCAATGACCCTCTCGTAGCGAGGTTTCTCCGAGGTCTCCTTCTACTTAAACCACCTCTGCGCCCGCCAGCGCCTGACTGGGACCTGAATGTGGTGTTGCAGCGGATCACCTGTCCGCCTTTTGAACCTATGGCTACCTGTTCTCTCCGTTTTCTGTCTTGGAAAACACTGTTCTTGATAGCCCTCACTTCCGCTAGACGCGTAAGTGAATTGCAGGCCCTCGTGTCTGATCCCCCTTACACTCGGTTCTACAAAAATAGGGTAGTCCTACGGACTCACCCTAAATTTCTTCCGAAAGTGGTCTCCCCTTTTCACATCAATCAGGAGGTGGTACTTCCAACCTTCTTTCCCAGACCACACTCCAGCCGAGCTGAAACGGTCCTCCATACCCTGGACTGTAGAAGGGCTCTGAACTTCTACCTTGACCGTACGCGGGAGCACCGTAAAGCTGCTCAGCTTTTTGTGTCTTTTGACCCCAATAAATTGGGGCTCCCGGTCTCCAAGCGTACTCTGTCCATCTGGGTTGCGGACTGTATCTCTTGGGCTTATGGGGCAGCCGGACTCTCCTTAGAAAGTCGAGTCACGGCTCATTGCGTTCGGGCAAAGGCTACGTCAGTGGCTTACCTCCGCTCTGTTCCGCTGGCAGACATCTGCCGGGCCGCTACTTGGTCTTCGAGCCAGACTTTTGCGGTCCATTACTGTCTCGAGAGGGAGTCCCGCAGGGACAGTGCTTTCGGACAGGCAGTCCTCCGTAATCTCTTTGAGGTCTGAGCAACTCCTACCCTCCATCCCGGATGTGGGCTACCGGTGGGTGTTAATTCAGCGAAGATTCTTTCCTTCTGTGCTGCTGAGCTAGAGGGAGCTCATTTTTGTGCTTAGGGTCTCCGGTAGCCTTGAGCTTGGGAGTCCCATAAGTGAGGACTGACTTCCTGCTTGGTCCTGGAGAAAGCGTAGTTACTCACCTGTAACAGGTGTTCTCCAGGAGCAGCAGGAATCAGTCCTCACTACCCTCCCTCCTCCCCTTGGAGTTGCACTCGTCTGCTTATGTGCTTTTTGCAAATTTTTATGCTGTCTTTTTTAGCTATGTCATCTGACTGGCTAAGATGGCACCTTCGGGCGGGAAGACGACCGCGCATGCGCGCTGCAATTCCCAAAGGCTTTCTTTGAAAGCTGGGGAAAATTGCTCCGCGAGGGCTCCGTCGGCGCCGACGTCACCCATAAGTGAGGACTGATTCCTGCTGCTCCTGGAGAACACCTGTTACAGGTGAGTAACTACGCTTTCTTCATGCCTACTCAGAGGCGAACCTCTACCGGTTCTGAGGTCACTTCATCTGTGAGCTATGGGATCCCATATGTGAAGACTACATTCCTGCTTATTCTTGGAGATAGCTTAGCTACTCATCTGTAACAGATGATCCCCGGGAATAACAGGAATTTAGTCTTCACAACCTGCCCTCCTCCCCTAGGAGTTATAGGGTTTCATTTACTCTTTTCTCAGTTGCATACTCAACTGAAGAGAGGGAGTTGGGAAAGTGGGAAGGCAGTTGCGCAGGAGAAGGAAAGTACTTCCAAAAGCTTTCAAATTGATTGCTGAGCAGTATTCCCATGCGGGCTCCATCGTTACCGACATTACCCATATATGAAGACTAAATTCCTGCTGTTCCTGGAGATCACCTGTTACAGGTGAATAACTATGCTTTCTCGCTATGGGGTACCCTCGGCCTGGCACTATCTACAGCTTCTGGGGTCCATAGCCGCAGCGCTGTATCTGGTGCTATGGGCCCGGGCTTACATGAGACCCTTGCAATTGGACACTGCTATCCAGGTGGTCCCTGCAGCTCCATCTGTTCAGTAGATTGGTGTGTCCATTGCAGACCAGAGCACAGTTGGATTGTTGGCATTGGCCAGAACATCTGGCGGCCGGGATGCCGCTAGAGCTGCCCAACTGGATGCTGATGACTAAAGATACCAGCCTCACCAGATTGGAGGGGGGGGGGTGCATTGCAAGTCAAAAGTGGCACAAGTCCGATGGTCTCAGGAAGAGAGCACGTGTCCGTCAATCGATTGGAGCTGAGAGCAGTGTTCCTGGTGCTGCAAGTCCTTCACGGGCATATTCTCCACCAGGAAGTATGGTTTTTGCTCCGACAATGCGACAGTGATGGCTTATGTAAATTGACAAGGCGAAACAGGCAGGGCAGCCCTGGTAGAGGAGGTGGAGCCACTCCTATTATGGGTAGAATTCAACGTCACAGATCTCTCAACAGCCCATGTGGCAGGCAAGGAGAACATGCCTAGTAAACTTCCTCACGCAGAACAGGCTTGATCTGGGAAAATGGGAGTCGAATGCAGCAATTTTTCACAAACTCACAATATGATGGGGGGTGCAGATTATGACTCTGATGGTATCCTCCTCCATTGTCAAGGCCAGCAGGTTTTTCAGTTGCCAAAGGGAACCAATTTCCGAAGGACTCGATGCTCTGGCACAGAGGGTAGCCAATGTAGGGTCTCTTGTATGTGTTTCCACCGTGGGCCCTCATAGGGCATCTTCTGCAGTGCATATAGGCGTACCAAAGTCCAGTGATCCTCCTTGTGCTGGATTGGCCTGTCAGATGTGGTATGACGATATGACTTGACTTTGGATAGCCAGCCCATTGCAGCTACCCTGAAGGGTGAATGTTGTCACGGGCTGATTCTGATGCCATAAGTGGATCGGTTCTTGCTTTATGGCATGGCTCTTGAAAGGGCACAATTGAAGTGCAGAAGGTACTCTGTGGGGATAATAGCCACTCTCCTGTGGTCACAAAAGTGGTCCACCTCTTTAGCATACATTAGAATATGGGGTGTGTGTGAGAATTGATCTGCATAGTGCTGTGTGCATCCATTGTCTGCTTCCATCCCAGAGAGTCTGTCGTTTCTGCAAGTGGGGCTGGCGAAAGGTCTAGCTTTTGGCTCGTTGAGAATGTAGGTGACTGATCTCTCGTGTTTCCGAGGGCATGTGCAAGGATACTATCTGCGGGCGCTTCAGGATGTGACTCTGTTTCTTAGGGCAGTGAAGCAGGTGCCACCGGCAGATTTCAACTTTGCTCACTGGTCTGACAAAGGCACCGTTTGAGCTGCTAGCTCGGGCGTCCCTGAGAGAAGGTGGCCATTTGTTCAGCCAGACGAATGTCGGAGTTGCAGGCATTTTCCTGCAGGGAGCCATATTTGATTCTGTCCAAAGATTGGTCTTGCGCACAGTGCCTTCCTTTCTCCCCAAGGTGGTTTCATATTTTTCATTTGAATCAGATGGTGTCATTTCTTGGTTCCCTTCCTCTGATCCAAGCCACCTATTGTTGACCCATAGCCATGTACTAGTAACCATTAAACATGATGCAATAAATTGTATATATTTGTCATACTCTCATGACTCTGTACATAGTTATTCATGTTACCTCCTTTTTTCCCCTCCATAATGTTCAGTTGTTCCATGTACAATGTTGAGTACTGTTCAGTTGTTCTATGTACAATGTTGAGTTATAATGTAAACCACTCTGAGTGAAGGAATAAGTGGTTTAGAAAAGTGATTAAATAAATAAAACAAATATGATGGAGGTTCCATAATGTTGTGGGGCTCTTTGCTCCCTCAGGAACTGGAAGCTTGGAACATATTAAAGGAAAAAGAAGTCAGAGGACTGTCAAGGTATTTTTGAGCGAAATGTGTTACCTAGTGTCAGAAAGCGAGGTCGGGGTCAAAGATCATGGGTCCTTCAGGACAGTGATCCAAAACCTACATCCAGAAGTACAAAAGAGTGGTTAAAAAGTTAAAAATGGACTGTTTTAAACTGGCCAGCAATAATTCTTGATCACAATTCAATCGAGAACCTTTGGAAAGAACTGAAATCTGCCATTGGTAAAAGGAATCCTGGAAACATTTTTCCACTCTTCAACTGCGATTTTTTTCCAGTTCATGAAACTACCAGCAAACGAATGTAAGACATTTATAGATGGCTACAAGAAACGTTTGGAGGCTGTCATCACTGCCAAGGGTTGTGCCACCAAATATTAGTGAAGGATGCCATTAACCCTGTCCAGGTCATATTTTGTTTGTTTTCTCAGAAATTACTACATCTAAGTTGCACAGACATCATTTTTGTTGTTGTTGTTGTATACCTTTGAACATATGATGACATACAGTTGGAATATTTCCAATTATTTCTCAAGATATTGTACACAACTTACTTAAAATGCAGGGGTACCAATAATACACACCACAACTGTAATTGTTCCAAGGCAAGTTGCATTCAAGGATGCTAGTTATTTCCCGGTCTCTCAAGGGCTTATAATTTAATTTTGTACCTGAGACAATGGAGAGTTAAGTGACTTGCCCTGTGGCAAAGAGCATCAGTGGGATTTTTGAACTCTAATTTTCCTGGTTCACAGCCTGCTGCTTTAACCACTGGGTTACTTTTCTACTCTGCAACTCTATTATATCCTCTCTCAGTTGTTTCTTCCAACCAGAAGAGGCCTGCTCTATTTAGCCTTTCTTGATAAACTGGAATGAACACCGCCCTTATCATTTTTGTCACCTGTCTCTGAATCTTTTTAAATTCTGCAATACCCATTTTTTGAGATGGGATGATCGCACCATGAACCTATACGGAGGCATAATATCCTGTTTTGTTCTCTATTCCTTTTTCAGTAACCCCTAACTGTATTTGGGGGTTTTTGGCAGCCATGGCAAACTGTGCTGAAAATTTCAACATATTGTTTACTATGATTTCAAGATCTTTTTCTTGGCTGGTGACTCCTAACTTGCCCCTGTCCACAGTAAATATTATCTGGTATTTAGATGCTCAGTCTATTCTTACAAGGTTCTTCTGCAATTCTACCAGTCCTCTAATGCTTTAACAACTTTGAGTAGTCTTATGTCCTCTGCAAACTGTTACCTCACTTGTTGCTTCTTTCTCTAGATAATTTATGAATATATTGAACAGCACAGGTCCCAGTACAGACTCTTGGTCCACTACGCTATTGATGCTTTTGGAATTGGAAAACTGACTATTTAGCCCTCGTTTCCTTTCTTCTAGCCATTTTCCATTCCACAGTAGGACATTGTCTTCTATCCCGTGACTTCTTAATTTCCCGAAGCATGTCTCAAGAGGAACTTAATCAAATGCCTTTTGCAAATCCAAATATATTGTATCAACCTGCTCAGCTTATCCGCACGGTTGTGTACAGCTTCAAAAAAAACTTCAAATAAATTGCCTTTGCTAAACCCATGCTGATTCATTCCCTTCAGATATGTCTGTCTCGATGTAAATTTTTTTTTCTTTTAGGATAGCTTCTACCATTTTGCACAGCACCAACTTATGGCTCACTGGTCTATAGTATCTCCAGGTGTGGTAGGCTATGGCCTAGCATGGCCTGCTATTATGAAAGGCCTGTAAGTTAGGCCTGGATCCTAACTCCCATTATAGCTAGAAAAGAACCAAAAATCTGTGAGAAATGAGAAAACTGTTTTAAAGTGCTTAATAAAGTTTTTATGAATTCATAAGTCTTTCATTATTCTCTTGTGTGTGAAAGAAAAGAAATGTTTCAATACATGCATTCTTGCAGCTAGGGATAACCTTGCAGTAGAGAAGTAACAAAATCAAGAACTGCACCATTGTTAGAACAGCCCTAAGGGAGGGGGCTGGTTGCTAGGCCCCGGAGGGATTTCTAATTGGACAGGTGCAGGGAGCGTGGAACCAATGAGAAGTTTGCATGTATCGAGCTAGAACCAATAGAAAGTTCTCATGTATCAAACTGAAAAAGAGGTATAAATGGTTATGTCTCTGTAAAAACCTTTGCTCAGTTCCTTTTGAAGCTTTGACTGACTGGGCCTGTGCACAATAAACTGGCTTGGACCCTGTCAGTTGACTCCTGGATTTATTCATTGACTGCACTTTGCTACAACATATTCTTGGTGCGTTGGCCGGGAAGTGCGAGTAGTAAATGGTATTCAAGTGAATAATCTACGAAATGCGCCTCGAGGTTTGATCCGGTTGGAACCATGTCTGTCCGACCGCAGGGGAACTTCTCAGGCGCCGCCGATCCCTTTGTATCGGAGAGGGTTCTGCCTGCCTCGGCGGGCCATCGAGTCCAGCTGGCCAACACCTCCGACCCGGGGGAGTCCAGTGTCCAACCCACGAACTGGTTTGGTATCAGGGACTGGATCCGGTGAGTAGATATTTTCTTGTTTAAAAGTCAGTGCAGCCTGGGGAAAAAGTCTTGCATGAGTATGCTCAAGACTGATTTGGTATATTTGGTATAGACTAACTGGGAAAAATCTCGCATGAGTGTGTGCGAGACAAGGGAGTCTGATCACCTCCCATAAGGGCGGTCCTAGTAAGCTCCGCGTAAGTGAAAGCGGAAGCCGAAGCCATCGACCCTTCTTGTTTGAAATAGTCAGTCAGAAAAACCTGGGTACTTGAAAAATGATTTCTTGTTAAAATATGATTGCTTGTGTGAGTGAGAGGTCTTGAAATACAGGCCTAGCGAGAGCGAACTTCTGAGTAGCACAGTTCCTGGCCAGGCGACTGTGCCCATATCGCGAAAAGGAGGAAGCGTTTGGTGTTCGTCTGTTCTTACTGTTTGTTGTTTGTCTCTGATTTTTGTTATCTGTTGAAACCGCGAGTTTCCCTTCTGGTATGATGTACGATTATTCTGTTGGGTAATTTGTGACAGTTTACCGATTAAGAAATAGTAGTAAGAAAAGAAGAAAGAAGACGCAAACACCTATGCCAGAGTCACTGTAAAATCAAGAAGCTGTTTCACTCATTTCAGTTTTCCTTCAGTACAGCTGAGGCTGGCAAGCGAGAGAGACGGGGCGTGTCTGAAGAAAGGAATGTATAGTAGCTGTTAACCCTGTGAGGGCTTGTTTTCAACATTCTGAAGCTGGGCTAATTTGTGCTTATTTCAGGAAAATTGTACCTGTTTTATTCAATATGTTTTAATAGTGATGTTCCTTCTGCTATGGTCATGTATTATATATCATTTGATAAGAATGTTTAGTCAGGATTGTGGATCCCGATAGTTTTGGGCTTAGTCTGGAAAGGGTTAAGTTCTTATTAACCCCTTTCGAGTTCCTGTACTTGTACGGACCAAGTGAGAATAATTTTTGTAGGGCTATAGGTATAATGCATTTGTGGGCTTAGCTTTGTTTTGTGTTTATGTTCAAACCTTCAGTAAGTACTGTAATGGTTTAAATAGGAAATGATAGAAAAATTCAGGAAACTGCTTTTGTTTTCCCTTTGTCCTACGAAGTAGAGGTTAAGAACCATTCCGAGCCAGTAGTACCAGATCGCGACTTGAAAGTGATTTAAATCCTGAGTGAATAAGGAGTTCATCGTGTTTGAATTCTAGTTCCTGATATACTGCGGCAAGCATCTCATAGAAGACATACTTATTGTTAATAAAAATAAGATAGGAAGAAAAAAGTGTATATGTATTCTAGATATCCACCCACTTTATGGAAAAAGTATTCAGAATGTCTTTTGAATATCTGCTTCCTAAAACTGTAAGATTTAAAGTAATTTCTTTTGCAGAGACATGCTGATTACGGCTGGCAGTTAGTTTTCATGCCAAGTAATTTTATTCCAGTCATACGTAACAGATATGTGGCTGTCATGTTAAGAGCTGTCGTTCTTTCTGTTGGGATTGTTATAACATGTTGCAAAATAATAGTTTTATGCTTTGTCCACATGAAAATGCAGCCTGGCTGGTGTGTGTGTGTGTAAGGGGGGGGGGGGGTCAGAGCCCATGCAGATTTTGTTGAAATGTATGACTAGGAATGTTAGCAAGGATTTTGCTGAAGACTACAGACTTAAAATGTCTCCGTCCCTATTAGAAATGCTCTGTGGAAGGGGGTGGTCAGTGTTAGTTACTTCATGGCCCCGTAGTTTCCCGTGTTTATTAGATTGTGCAGAGAATGTTCCCTGATCAGTTCCCCTACATAGGATTCCTGGTTAAATGTTTGAGAAAAGAAAAAAAAAAACCCTGCCCGTTTATTATCTTTATAGGCCAGTTCCCTCAGCTCTGCCACCACCCCGGGCAGAGCCTGGGGCAGGGGGGGAGGGATACCTCCCTGCAAATGTCACCGGCCACCTCCGTAGCAGAAGGACGTACACACCCTCTTGACCGAAAGCCCCGGCACAGTTTAAAATACTCAGAGTAGGCCACAGTCCACCAATGACACTACAAACAGGGATTCATTTGACAGTTCAGGGTCACTCACAGCCAGCGCCCAAGAACATGAAGTGGAACCCAGACAGTCCCGATTGCCGTATGTCTTCAGAAGTACAACTACCAGTAAAAGGGGAGGGTCACGTTATCCCATTGCACTAGGTTCAGGGCCAGCTTTGCACTAGCCAGCTGACCAGCTTTGTTTCTGCCACTGATTTACTGAACTGAAAGCTGCATTATGCCTCCTACACTGAGAAACCATAGGATTTGATTGAAATAATGAACAGTATTATGCAGACCCATCAGCCTTGATGGCCCCAAGTGGGATCCAAATAGCGCAGGCAGCCCTCACTATATACCCCATGCGATCCAGCAGCCCAGGAGAATTTGCGTTTTTGTCAGTCAGTCCCAGAGAGATATAAAACAGAAGTTGCAGAAACTGGATGGATTTGCGGGCATGAATACAGCACAGTTAATGGAAGTTGTTCAGAAAGTTTGTGAATTGTGGAAATAAATGTGACAGAGAAAGTGAATGTAAGATAAGGAAGAAAACAGATCTTCTTGCTGATACTTTAGTTGAATGATGTGGAGGAGGTTTTCCTAATCGAAGGAGCAGAGGAAGTGAAAGGGGTCGTGAAAATGATCGGCCCCCACTGGGTGTAAATCAGTGCGCCCATTGCAGAGAAGAAGGACATTAGAGAAGTGAATGCCCGTATCTTGACTCCGCCCCCAGGAAGGGAGGAGGGAGTACTTGATTTTAGAAAGAATAAACCAAGCACAGTGTTCCAGCAAGAGAGGGAAGCAGCTATAGAGTGAGTGGCAGCCGAAGAGGGCTACAGCATGGATGAAGACTAGGCCAGACCGGACTCCAAGTTTCCCTGGGTCCCCAGGAGCCTATGGTCAGTCTGAAAATAGGGGACCAATATATGGACTTTATGGGGGATACAGGAGCAGAATACTAAAGCCAGTAGCCCCTTTGTTTTCCCGATGCATCACCATTGTCAGAGCTACTGGGGCTAAGGCCACAAAGCCTCTCCTGCAGAACCGCATGTGTGAACTAGGGGGACAGAAAATAATGCACCAGTTCTTGTATATGCCTGAATGCCCTATTCCACTTCTGGGCCGAGACATGCTTGCTAAGCTCCAGGCACAAATATCCTTTGCTGAAAGGGGAGAAATGCAAATGACTGTGAACCCAAAGTCTGCTGGATTGATGGTGCTGACTGTTCCCCGAGAAGAAGAGTAGCGGTTCTATAGTGCATCTCCAATCAAGCCAGCTAGTTCCTGTGTACCCATCAACCTTATAGTCCCACCTGAAGTATGGGCAGAAGATAATCCACCTGGCCTAGCGAAGAACATAGCCCCGTCATTGTCACCCTCAAGCCAGGAGTGGAACCAGGGCATGTGAAGCAGTATCCTCTCCCTCGACCAGCCATTGAAGGAATCCACTGCCATTTGATGAAACTGCTGAAGTATGGACTTCTCAAGGAATGCCAGTCACCCTGGAACACCCCCCTTCTCCCAGTTAAGAAACCTGGGACAGGGGATTACCGCCCAGTACAAGATCTGAGGCGAGTGAATGATGCAGCTGAAATTATACACCCAGTGGTACCAAATCCTTATATTCTCTTGGGACTGATCCCCGCTGAGGCTACTCATTTCACCGTCCTGGACCTGAAAGATGCCTTTTTCTGTGTGCGCCTAGCCCCCACCAGTCAACTTTTGTTTGTTTTTGAATGGCAAGACCCCACAACAGGAAGGCGGGGCCAACTCACCTGGACTAGATTTACTTCAAGGATTCAAGAATTCACCTACTCTCTTCAGTGCTATTTTAAATCAAGATCTTTCAAGCTACTATGTGAACCCAGGAGAAAGGGTTCTTCTCCAGTATGTGGACAACTTGCTTATAGCCACCAACTCAGAAAGTGAATGTCTATAAGCCACCAGTGAACTCTTGCACTTTTTTAATGAGGCTGGATATAAAGTCTCAAGAGCCAAGGCATAATTATGTCAAACAAGTTAAATGCCTAGGATTCCAGTTGTCCAGCAGAATTAGACGCCTGGGACCAGAACGCAAAGAAGTTGTATGCAGTATTCCTACTCCAACCACCAGGAGGCAAGTGAGAGCCTTCATGGGTGCCACAGAGCACTGTCGTATATGAATCCCCAATTTTGCGCTGCTAGCAAAACCATTGTATCAAGCTGCCAAAGGAATGGAAGTGTCTCCACTGGAATAGGGACTTGAACAGGATGCAGCCTTTTGATCTTTGAAAACCGCTCTGATGTTATCACCAGCTCTGGGTCTACCAGATGTCCAGAAAACCTTTCAATCTCTATGTTCATGAGTCACAAGGAAATGTTCTAGGAGTGTTGACTCAATCTCATTGGATCTTGGCAACGACCAGTAGCCTATTTGTCAAAACAATCGGATGTAATTGCAAAAGGCTGGCCCCTTGTTTGAGAGCTGTTGCAGCTACAGCCCTCCTAGTGAGCAGTCTTCAAGTTACTGTACCACACTCTGTTCTAACCATTATGAAACACAAAGGAAACTTCTAGCTAATTCACGAATGTTGAGGTATCAGAGTATGCTGTGTGAAAACCCCCAGATACAATTGAAGGTCAGTCAAGCTCTGAATCCTGCTACGTTGTTACCAGTTGATCTTGACCCCCCTGATCATGACTGTTTAGAAACTATGGACACTATATTCTCAAGTCACCCTGATTCGACTGATGTTCCTTTGGAGAACCCTGGACGGACTTTCTTTGTAGATGGAAGCAGTCTTGTCATTAATGGACATTGTTGTGCCAGATATGCAGTAGTGACCCTTGATCTGGTAGTTGAGTCCTCAGCCCTGGCCCCAGGAACTTCAGCACAGAAAGCTGAACTGATAGCTCTTACTAGAGCACTGACAATAGGAAAAGGGGCTCTGTCTAAATGTGTACCCAGATTCCAAGTATGCCCTTACAACTTTGCATGCACATGGGGCCCTGTACAAAGAATGAGGGTGGATAACCTCAGGAAGCAAGTCCATTAAGTATGGCCCCGAGATATTGATATTATCAGATGCATACTGCCTACAGAGTTCAGAATTTAGGAAAAGTAGAATGTATGAATAGAACCCTGAAATCTCAGTTGTCCAGACTTTGCCAAGAAGTTCACCTGAAGTGGCCCCAGGTTCTTCCTATAGCTCTTCTTAGGATATACTTAGCCCCTGCTAAGTCTTTAGGAGTTTCCCCTTTTGAGATTCTGTATGGGCGACCCCCGCCTATTGTACAGGAAATAAAGGGAGATATGGGACAGATTAGATCTGAAGTTACTAGACAAGAACTATTGGTTTTAAGTTCTGTTTTGCAGAGTCTTCATACGTGGGCACAAGACCAGCTGCTCATCCATCTAACAGAACCCCTGCATCCTCTCAAGCCTGGAGTCTCGGTGTGGATCAAAGAGTGGAGAAAGACACCGTTGACACCGCATTGGAAGGGACCTTATGTTGTCATCTTGTTAACTCCAACAGCAGTTAAAGTTACAAAACTCGAACCCTGGATTCATCACAGTTGAATAAAGTCAGCAGCCATTGATAGCAATGTAGAAAGGAAGGCAGCTACAAAGATATTAGCTATGTGGCAATATTACCCTATACCACATGATGATGCTATTACACCTGTATAATGTGTTAATTTACTAATGAGTGATTTAATTCTCACCCTTTCTCACTTGCGGTGAGAATAATCAAAGGGGGGAATGTGGTAGGCTATGGCCTAGCATGGCCTGATATTATGAAAGGCCTGTAAGTTAGGCCTGGATCCTAACTCCCATTATAGCTAGAAAAGAACCAAAAATCTGTGAGAAATGAGAAAACTGTTTTAAAGTGCTTAATAAGAAGTTTTTATGAATTCATAAGTCTTTCATTATTCTCTTGTGTGTGAAAGAAAAGAAATGTTTCAATACATGCATTCCTGGAGCTAGGGATAACCTTGCAGTAGAGAAGTAACAAAATCAAGAACTGCACCATTGTTAGAACAATCCTAAGGGAGGGGGCTAGTTGCTAGGCCCCGGAGGGATTTCTAATTGGACAGGTGCAGGGAGCGTGGAACCAATGAGAAGTTTGCATGTATCGAGCTAGAACCAATAGAAAGTTCTCATGTATCAAACTGAAAAAGAGGTATAAATGGTTATGTCTCTGTAAAAACCTTTGCTTAGTTCCTTTTGAAGCTTTGACTGACTGGGCCTGTGCACAATAAACTGGCTTGGACCCTGTCAGTTGACTCCTGGATTTATTCATTGACTGCACTTTGCTACAACACAGGAACAAGCAGGAATGCAGTCTCAACATATGGGTGATGTCTGTACCGACAGAGCACGTGTGGGAACACGCCCCAGCACCCAATAGAAAAGCCTTTGGGAGCAGTCCACTGTCTTCCCGCCTTCCCATCTCCTCTCCTCAGTTCTTCGTTTTCTCCAGAGCCAACAGATTTTACATACCTGTTACCACCGAAAAACCTTTCTTTTTTTGTTTAATGCTGTGCTCTGCCTTTCTGTCAATGCCAGCTCTGTCAGTCTGACACTGGTCCTGATATTTTTTTCATTTAACTTCAAACTTTTTTCTTTTTCTGCGGTGCTTACCTCCAACTAGACCTTTAGCCCACATTTTTTCTCTTCATCCTGAAGAGAATCTCAAACATGGAAAAACCTGTCCGTGTGTTAAATGTACTAAATGTTCCGGTACAATATCTCTCGGAGATAAACTTGACTGGTGTTTAAAATGTTTGGGCCCTGACCATTTACCAAAGCCTTGTCCTTTGTACCAACAAAGACAAGGAGATGCCTACAGAATAGAGCCAGTGTAGTTTGCTGTTCGCCCCAGACTCTATTTCAGTGGCTTCCACATCATTGAGAACATTTGCCTCCTCACATGGGTCTCATCAAAGTCCAAACATAACAGTAAGACTAAAACATTGGCATGTGCATCAAAGACCAATACAGAGTCAAGAGGAAAGTCCCGCCATCAGTATCGAGACTCACTGAAGAGTGCTTCTGATGCAGACTAGCCAGCCAAATGGCCCTGGTGGGAGGACTTGTCCTCCAAAGTACAAGAAGGGCTCTGGCACACTCATGAGGAATCGACCTTTGGAGAGCTATATGTTCCATGTTCTGGGATGGTGGCTCAAAGCCCCATAGGTGACTCCACCAGATATCTGCCATCTCCCTGGACCAGCACATGCTGGCTCTCAAGAGGAGTTTGGCCGCACTCCTGGCAGCCTCTGTACCGACAGCATCGACAGCTCCAGCAGTTCAGGCTTTGGCACCCTGCCAACAGCCATATGTATTGGCTCCAATGCCAGACCTTTAGCCTGTATCAGTGGACCTCTTGCCACCAATGCCTTAATTGGAACTGACTGACAACTGCCAGGGGTCCCAATTCCAATACTTTGGAGCATTGGTATCGGCATTGACCCTCGACATTTACGAAGTATCTGGGTCAAAAGCATGACCACCGATACTTCAACTTCTTGACAGACTGACTCCACTTCGTCCAGTTCTGATGGGGACTCTCAGGATTCCCAAAACATTCCAGACATTCCTTCGGACAATCCCCTCAAGAGCGACACAGGTCCCCACCAGAGGGCATATCTTTCCAAAGATTCATCTGGGATATGTCAGCAGGTCTGCAATCCACCGTAGCCTGAGAAAAGTAACAGGGGGCAGAAGAACTAGAGATCCTCCAATACCTTCCTACGCCTAAGGAAGCAGCTACTTTACTGGTGCATCACTTCTTAAAGGATCTCATGCTCCGCATGTGGGAGGTTCTTCTCACGGTTCTACCCATCAGCAAAAGGCTCAATACCATGTACCAAGTTCCAGAGTGGCCCAGGCTTTCAGAAGCTTCAACTCCCCCACCAGTCAATGGTGGTGGAATCGGCCGTGCGCCAAATAAAGAGTTCAAAGAATCACTCTTCCATGCCTCCAGATAGAGACTTGAACACTCAGTGCTTTTGAGTGTCAGTGTTTTCAGGCATGCATGCTGACCTCGAGGATTACCTCTTACATGCTTACATGGGCATGTTCCTGAAGGATGCCACCAGGGATCTGGAGATGTTTGCCCCTATGCTGCCTGATAAGAGGTGTGCATTCCAAGTGCTTATCAGACAAAGTCAAAATACCTCAGTTCTTTACCAGGTCATCATTTGATGCTTTTGAATCAGCTACCAGAGCTTCAGCAGTCTGCATTGGGGCTCGAAGGATGGCCCGATGATAGGCATCAGATCTCGAACAGTGTGTCCAGGACAAGTTGGCTAATATCCCATGTACTGGACAGAACCTTTTTGGAGATTGGAGAAATAAAGCCAGTGAGATTGAAACAGATGATCTCACCCTCAAATGCCTAGGAAGACTTCTGACCCCTCCAAAAGAAAGGCTCTTCTGCTCTAAGAAGAAGAGACCTGCAGCTGTTTACTAGCAACAGCAGTGCCAGGAGGGTCCTCGCCAACCCAAGAAGCCCAGGGCTCCTAAGCCCCAACCAGCAGCGCAGGCACAACCTGCACCTAGTTTTTGACTGCTTTGTAGAGAGCATTGACATTCTGCCTCTGCATGGTCCCCAGCCCCTCCACATAGCAGGCAGACTTTGTTCTTATGCCCACAGGTGGCACCTCGTCACTTCAGAACAGTGGACTCTCAACATCGACCAAAGGGGGTATCTGCTTCACTTTGAAGATTCATCCCCCACTGACTTCACAGGGAGCTATCCCACAAACTCCCTTCAAAGCACACTCATGAAGGAAGAGTTGTCCATCTTGTTATCTCAGGATGCCATAGAAAGAGTTTCTTCCCCTCAGGAAGGGATGGGCTTCTATTCTCCATATTTTCTCATTCTAAAGAAAACAGGAGGATACAGGCCCATCCTGGATCTCAGGGCCTAAACAAATTTCTGCTCAGAGAAAATTTCAAAATGATTTCTCTAGGAACTCTTTTCCTATACCTCCAGAGGTACGATGGCCTCACTGTTCCCTCTAAGCTGTGCGAGTCTGCGCGTGCACACACCTCGCCGAGCGAGCGCACATACTTTACAACAGAGCGCACAAAAATTATGGTTCTGATTCTGATAGAAAACAACACAGACGTCTTAAAATTTAAAAGTTGTGATTGTAATTACTAGAAATTTTCCGCTTCGTTTAGTAATCATCTATTTTCATTTAATTTGATTAAAATCAATGTGGTGTACATACTGTATTCTGACGTGTAGTCAAATTTTAAAGTATATAACTCTGAGTGTTGGTTATGTGGTGCACAAAAATTTAACCTTCCTTCAAAAGCTGCACAGCTGATATTTTATGTGCACACAGCCTACAGAAAATTAGGGGGAACATTGGATGGGCTATATTTTCTAGACCTAAAGAAGGCATACATGCACTTACTGATCCATCCTCAGAACAGACAGTATCTGCATTTCAGATTTCAGCAAAACCACTACCAGTACCAGATGCTGTCCTTCAGCTTAGCCTCCGTACCACAACTGTTTACAAAATGCATGGCAGTAGTTGCAACCTAATCTCTACACTTTGGGAATCTTTGTATTCCTTTTCTTAGATGACTGGCTAATCAGGGGAGACTCCCCTCAGGAGGTAAAATTCTCCCTGCATTGCACCATTACTGTGATCAAACATATCTAGTCTTTGTTCTAAACTTCCCAAAGTCACACCTCATTCCAACTCGAAGGCTCGAGTTCATTGGAGCACTCTTGGACACTCAGCAGGTCCGAGCTTTCCTTCTGCAGGATCGCTCTGCCTGCCTCCTTGAGCTCACAAAACACATATAGCAACAAAGGCCAATAATAGCTCGAGAGATTCTATGCCTCTTGGGGCACATGGCCTCAGTGGTCAATGTAGTCCCCTATGCTCACCTTCACATGTGGTAAGCCCAGTGGACTCTATCTTCTCAATGGATCCAAGCAAAGGGGCATCTCAAAGACAAGATATACATCATCTCTCAACTAATCAGGTCTCTTCACTGGTGGTGTTACCCACAGAACTTGACACATCACCTTTTCAGATGGCGCCACCTCAATGCAGCCTGACAACGGATGCTTCCAAACTAGGTTGGGGAGCACATCTGAATGACCTGACCACAGGAATCTGTTGCAGATAAAGCTCATGGAGTTGCGTGCCCTAACAAATGCTCTTTAGTTTTTTTTCAACCCCTACTTTTGGGCCAACAGGTACTAGTCCGAACAGACAACCAGATAGCCATGTTCTGTGTGAACAGAGGGGAACAGGATCCTATCCCCTATGTCACAAAGCACTTACTCTGTTTTTTTGCCATTGCACAAGGCATTCACCTGAGAGTGGTGTACCTCCTGGGTAAACTCATTGTCCTTGCAGACACTCGGTCGTATCCTTCATCCCCACGAGAGGAGCCTACTACTACTATTACTACTGAGCATTTGTATAGTGCTGCAAGACGCATCGGGAGACAGCTGCTTGAATCTTCCAGACATGGGGAACCCCACTCATAGATGTTTTCACGACTCGACAGAACTCATACCTTCCATTGTTCTGCTCACAGCTTCCATCCTTGCACTGACGGGCCTCAGACACCTTCCTTCTTCACTGGAGACAGGGCCTGCTTTATGCATTTCCCCATACCCTTGATTCCAAAAACGCTCTTTAAGCAACAAGCCAACAAGGGCTCCCTGATCCTCATATCCCCTTTTTGGCCCCATCAACCGTTGTTTCCTCTGCTCCTTCACCTGGTGCAGACTCAATCCCTCAGATTCGGATGTGTGCCTGAACTCCTCTCCCAGGACCCAAGGGATGCTTCTCCATCCCAGTCTTCATGCCCTTCACATCATGGCACGGCTGCTGAAGGGATAATGCTCGCTGACCTCGACCTACCACAGTAGATCAAGGATTTCTCCAGGACCAAGCAGGAAGTCAGTCCTCACATATGGGTGACGTCGGTGCCGACGGAGCACTCGTGCGGAGCATTTCCCCAGCTTTCAAAGAAAGCCTTTGGGAATGCAGCGCGCATGCGCGGTCCCCTTCCCGCCCAAGGGTACCTCTTGCTCAGTCTTATTTTTTCCGCGGAGCTCGACGGACGTGTGTCGTCACCTGGTAAAAAGTTGATTTTTCCTGCATTGGATTCGTGATTTTTGCCCGGTTCGACGCTGGTTCCCCTTCCTGCCCGGACCCAGTACACTGGTATTGAGCCCGGAGCTAGGTTTTCGTTTTTTTGTCCTTCGTGACTAGCGTTCGCGCTTTCTTCTCTTTTTCACTGGCAGCCCGGTCATTTGAACTTGCTGGGGCCCTTTTTCCCCCGATGGCTGCCAGCGGGTTCAAGAAGTGTGATCGGTGTAAGAAGCTGATGTCTCTCACCAGCACACATGACTGTTGCCTCCGGTGCCTCGGGCCCGACCATGACCCGGTGGTCTGTGTCCCATGCGGCAAAATGTCCTCTAAGGCGCTGAGGAGCCATCAGCATCAGCGTGAAAGACACTTTTCTGACTCCGTGTCCGGCCGGGCCCAGACTTCATCAGAGGCCTCGACATCTCGGGAGTCCGACCCCGAGCACCGTCGAGGCTCCTCTGAAAGGGGGGTCTCCTTCTCAGGAACACAGAAGGAAGAATAAACCCGTGAGGGTGGCGTTGGTGTACGCTCTTGGCCCCTCGAGGGCCAGGTCGCATAGCCCCGACTGCTGTCCCGCATCCTCGGAGTCGGAGAGGCCTGCCAAGTTGCCTCGAGTGGAGCCGGAGTCCCCGAGTCACGTGAGTGCTGTTGTCCTCGTAGACTCCTCTCTGGGGGAGCCAACGTCGGGCCCGACGCCATCGGTGGCTGCTGAGTCTCCTGAGCTGAGTCTCAGGTTGACGGCCTTGGAGAGCAGCTTAGCTGCCTTCATGGAGCAGCAGCAGGTACTGATCGCCGGTTTGACTGGTGCATCTGCCCCGCCCACCGGGACCTCGACGTCCAAGTCGACCCCGGAGGCTGAGCTGATCCTCGAGTCGATGCGGTCTCGAGTCGATCCTCGGCTAAGGTCCTCCTCGGCCTCCTGCTTGGAGCCGAGGTCATCGACGCCGGTGCCCTCGGCATCGGTGCCTGCCCGGCCGGAGCCGCTTGATTCCTCCTCGGAGGGGTCAGAGTGGGAGACGGAGGACAAGGAGTCCCTGGACACTTTCCGGACCCGGTGCGTCCCATCGGACTCACCTGAGTCCGAACCTCGGAGACGGTCCCCACCGGAGGATATCCGGTTCTCAGACTTCATGTGGGACATGACCAAAGCCTTGGCCGTCCCCGCAGATGCCGAGGAGGAGCCTCGAGCCGAAGAGCTCGAGGCCCTCCAGTATGACTTTCCGCCTAAGGAGGCCTTTACTGTACCGGTTCCTCCGATGCTGGAACGGCTGCTCTTCCGCATGTGGGAGGCACCGGCCTCGGCGCCGGTTCTCAGCAAATGGGTCGATTTCATTTATCGAGTTTGTTAGAGCCCTGGGTTCCAGAAGGCACAGCTACCACACCACTCCATGGTTGTGGAATCAGCCATGCATTGCTGAAGAGTCAGAAGATGCACTCCTTGGTGCCCCCCGGCCAGGAGGCCCGGAACCTGGATGCCCTCGGTAGAAAGTGCTCCAGGGCTCTATGCTGGCTTGCCGTGTCCAGTCTTACCAGATGTACATAGGCATGTACCTCTGAGACCTGGCAAAGGAGATTGCCGGGTTCTCAGCTGGCCTCTCCGAGGAACCTTTGCAGAGGTTTAAGGCTTTTGTCATCCAGGATTCGAGAGTGCTCAAAGTTTATATCTCGAGCAGCCTATGATGGCTTCGAGGCTTCGGCCCGAATAGCCGCGGCCGGCATCGGTGCACGCCGTCAGGCCTGGCTACAGTCATCGGACCTCGAGCCTTGGGTACAGGACAAGTTGGTCGATGTCCCTTGCCGAGGTGAGAACCTTTTTGGCAAACCCATGGCTGAAAAGGCTGCAGAACTAGAGTCTGAGACTCTCACCAGGACAAGGCTGTCCAGGAAAACCTTTGCCCCTTCTCAGAAGAAGGGCTCCGGGAAAAAGCCCTTTTACCCGAGGAAGGCTACTGCCTACAAATCCTACCCCTCAATTTCAGGCCTCTACAGCTCCCCATCAGGGTCAGCAGGCCAAGGGGCAGGGGCAGGGACATGGGCCCCGTAGGCAGAAAACCCCCAAGCCACCAGCTCCGGCTCCTGCACAGCAGGGAGCCGGGTTTTGACTCCCACTGCATAGCCTCTCCTCCTCAGCTGGCTCCTCTCAGCACAGGAGGCTGGCTGACACTGTACGCCTACAGGTGGTCAGCCAGAACAGGGGATACCTGGGTACTGAGCATAGTCCAAAAGGGCTATTTGCTCCACTTCAACCAGTTACCCCCCTCCTATTTTCCAGGGGAGCCTCCAAGACTCCCCCTGCACAGGAACCTCCTCCTTCAGGAGTTGGCAAGTCTTCTACAGGAGCAGGCAGTAGAACTGGTGCCTCACCACCTGATAGGGCGAGGCTTCTATTCCAGGTACTTTCTGGTACCAAAAAGGACTGGAGGCCTCAGGCCCATCCTAGACTTGCGAAATCTCAAGTTCCTGGAGAGGGAAAAGTTCAAGATGCTTACCCGTGGAATACTGCCTGACCTCCAGCAGGGGGATTGGCTATGCTCCTTAGTCCTGAACAGGGAGGAGTGGCTCAGTGGTTGGGACAGGTTACCTCAGGCCGGAAGGCCAGGGGTTCAATTCCCGCATGGGGACAAGCAACTTCAGGCCGAAGGGACTGGGGTCTCTAGCCTCATGGCCACTCCTTGTGGCCTTGCGCAAGCCACTTAACTCTCCATTGCCTCAGGTACACTTAGATTGTGAGTCCTTCGGGGACAAGGGAATAAAAAGGACCTGTTAGTATACATGTAAACCGCACTGGTTCTAAAGAGCACGGTATAAAAAAAAAATACATAAATAAATAAAATAAAAATAAATAAAAAATAAAAAAAAGGATGCTTATACTCACATCCTCATTCATCTAGACCACAGACAATATCTCAGATTTGTAGTTGGAGGAAGTCATTTTCAATACAGAGTACTTCCATTTGGCCTCACCTCCGCCCTCCAGGGTTTTCACCAAGTGCCTGGCGGTGGTGGCGGCCTATCTCAGAAACCAGGGCATCTTTGTCTTTCCATACCTGGACGATTGGCTTATCAGGGGTCAGTCTCTCCAGGAGGCCAGACAGGCCACCCTTCGCACTGTTTCTCTTCTCCAGCATCTAGGCTTCGTTGTAAACTTCGCAAAGTCCACTTTGCTCCCCTCACAGGACATGGAGTTCATAGGGGCAAGATTAGATCCCCTGCAGGCGAAGGCTTATTTGCCCGAGGACGGGGCCCACAGACTGATGGCTTTGGCCAAACAGTTCCAGAGCAGTTCTCTGGTCTCCGCCAGAAGCTTCCTAAGGCTCTTGGGCCACATGGCATCCACAGTCCATGTAACTCTGAATGCCCGCCTGCACATGCGACCTGCTCAGTGGTGCCTCAGAGCTCAGTGGGTGCAAGCCACAGGCGACTTGAAAAACAAGATAAGGGTGTCCAAAATGCTGGCAGCCTCCCTACGGTGATGGCTGCATCTCCCGAACTTGGTCCAGAGGGTGCCTTTTCAGGCACCTCCTCACACACAGGTGCTGACAACCGATGCTTCCCTTCAGGGCTGGGGTGCACATTGCCAGGGGGCTTGCACTCAGGGCCTCTGGTCTCCTTGGGAGTCCACACAGCAGATCAATCTGTTGGAATTGCGAGCTATCCGCTTAGCTCTACAGACTTTCTCTCATGTCCTCTCTCACCAGTCTGTCTTAGTTCAGACAGACAATCAAGTGGCAATGTTCTACATGAACAAGCAAGGTGGGGGGGCACAGGCTCCCAACTTCTGTGTCAGGAAGCACAGGCCCTGTGCTCCTTGGCAATCGAACACAACATGTTTCTCAAGGCAGTTTATCTGCCTGGCCAGGAAAATTGCCTGGCAGACAGATTGAGCAGGATTCTACAGCCTCATGAATGGCATTTGAATCCTCTGATGGTCCAAGGGATCTTTGTAAGATGAGGTCTTCCAACCATCGATCTCTTTGCGAGTCCACTGAACCGTCAGCTACCCAGGTTCTGTTCCAGACAACCGCATCCTCTGCGAATAGCAGCAGATGCGTTTCTAATCTCTTGGTCTACAGGCCTACTGTATGCGTTTCCTCCCACGCCTCTAGTGGCCCGAACCTTGTTCAAGGTTCTTCAGGACAAGGCCTCGGTGATTCTGGTAGCCCCCAGATGGCTGAGGCAGCCGTGGTTTCCACTCCTTCTGCAGTTGGCGGTGGACACTCCACTCCCTCAGGGGGTGCAATCCGATCTCCTGTCTCAGGATCAGGGATCTCTCCTGCACCCCAACCTCAAATCCCTCAATCTAATGGCCTGGCTGCTGAAAGGGTAGTTCTAGCCCCCTTACTTCTTCCTATGGAAGTGGAAGAGGTGGTTTTGGCCTCTAGGAGGCCATCCACCCGGAAATCTTATACCCTCAAGCGACGTAGGTTCTCCACCTGGTGTGCTCAGCGCCAGGAGGATCCTTTTTCATGCCTGGTTCCAGTGGTGCTGCAGTACCTGCTCCACCTCTCGGACTTAGGCCTTAAATCCAACTCTGTTCGGGTCCACCTTAGTGCTCTATCGGCACACCACTCG
Source organism: Ichthyophis bannanicus (assembly GCA_033557465.1). Classification (NCBI taxonomy): domain Eukaryota; kingdom Metazoa; phylum Chordata; class Amphibia; order Gymnophiona; family Ichthyophiidae; genus Ichthyophis; species Ichthyophis bannanicus. The sequence continues at coordinate 299,465,856 of CM066037.1, forward strand.
CAGGTAGAGGGCCAATCTGTCGGGCCACCCCTTAGTGTCCCGCTTCCTCAGAGGCCTGTTTTTGCTCAAGCCTCCGATGAGTCCACCAGCCACTGAGTGGGATTTGAATGTGGTCTTGCAGCAACTTGCCCACCGTTTGAGCCGATGGCTACCTGTCATTTACGCTTCCTTTCCTGGAAGGTGCTGTTCTTAGTGGCTCTTACCTCGGCCAAGCGTGTGAGTGAACTACAAGCTCTGGTTTTTGATAGACCGTACACATGGTTCTATAAGAACAGGGTGGTCTTGCGAACTCACCCTAAGCTCCTTCCGAAGGTTGTTTCTTCCTTCCACCTCAATCAGGAGGTGGTTTTTCCAACATTCTTCCCCAGGCCGCATGCCAGCCGGACTGAAACAGTCCTGCATCCCCTGGACTGTAGAAGGGCGTTGTCCTTTTACATAGACCGTACGCAGGGGCATTGAAGGGCTGCTCAGCTCTTCGTATCTTTTGACCCTAATAAACTGGGGTTGCCTGTCTCCAAGCGTACATTGTCCCTTTGGGTAGTGGATTGTATCGCCTGGGTGTACAGGGCAGCCGGCCTCTCCTTGCAGGGTCCAGTCACGGCCCACCGTGTCAAGGCGAAGGCCGCGTCAGTAGCCCACCTCCGCTCTGTTCCGTTGGCAGACATCTGCCGGGCCGCTACTTGGTCTTCAAGCCAGACTTTTGCTGCTCACTACTGCCTCGAGAGGGAGTCCAGTAGGGACAGTGCTTTCAGACAGGCGGTACTCCATAATCTCTTTGAGGTTTAGGCAACTCCTACCCTCCGGCCCTTCTGTTGGGCTACCGTACGGGGGCGTTCTCAGAAAGGATTCTTTCACAGATGCTGACGGGTCTAGAGGGAGCTTATTTTTCAGCTTGGGTTCCCGGTAGCCTGAAGCTGGGGAGTCCCATATGTGAGGACTGACTTCCTGCTTGATCCTGGAGAAAGAGTAGTTACTCACCTGTAACAGGAGCAGCAGGAATTTGTCCTCACGACCCTCCCTCCTCCCCTTGGAATTGCAGTCATATGATTCATTTTGTTATATTTTTGCTGTCTTTTAGCTATGTCGTCAGACTGAGCAAGATGGCACCCTTGGGCGGGAAGGGGACCATGCATGCGCGCTGCATTCCCAAAGGCTTTCTTTGAAAGCTGGGGAAATGCTCTGCACAAGGGCTCCGTCGGCGCCGATGTCACCCATATGTGAGGTCTGATTCCTGCTGCTCCTGGAGAACACCTGTTACAGGTGAGTAACTATTCTATCCTGCTTGCATCACATAAACAGTACACCAGGCGATCCTATGCTTTTAAATGGTAAAGGTTTGCCCTCTGGTGGCCCACAAAGGCATTGATCCCTTTGCCTGCCTTTTGCAATCCCTCTTCAATATCTCCTCCACTTGTCCTTGGCAGGTCTTAAGACCAACTCCAGTCAGAGTTCATCTTAGGGCCATTGCTGCCTGTCTCCTCAGATGCCTTAGTTGCACACTTCATGCGGGTTATCCTGCTGTCCAAGCCACCCATTAAGCTGTCCCCGGTCGCTTGGGACCTCAACATAATTCTAGCTCAATTTCTAAAGCTTCCCTTCCAGCCTTTAGTGACAGCTTCACTAAAGTTTCTCTTGGAAGGTCAACTTCCTCATAGCTGTCACCTCAGCCCGCCACATCGGTGAACTGCGGGCTCTTGTAGCAGACCCGCCTTATACCCAGTTCTATCATAACAAGGTGGTCCTCCGTACCCATCCACACTTCTTCTGAAGGTGGTCTCTTCCTTACATCTGAACCAATTGGTAATCCTTCTGATTTTCTTCCCAAGACCACCTTAGACTGCAAGTAAGAGCTGGCTTACTACTTAAATAGAACTAAAGTTCACAAGAAATCCTCTTAATTATTCATTTCCTTTGATCCAAGGCACCTTGGTCTACCAGTGACAAAGCAGATTCTATCCAAATAAATAGCAGACTGTATCTCTTTTGCTTATGCACAAGCGGGGCTGTCCCTGGAGGATTTGCTTTGCTCATAATGTGTGTGCCATGGCAACCTCGGTTGCCGACCTCCATTCAGTATCCATTGACGAGATCTGTCAGACAGCTAGCTGGACCTCCATTCATATGTTTGCTGAACATTATTGTCTGGACATGGGCCTCCATCGGGAAGCTGTCTTTGTCCAAGCTGTACTTCAGCACCTTTTTGGGACTTAAACTCAACTCCTACCCTCTGTTCCAGACTTCTGCAAGACACCATACTTCCATTAGAGGTGCTATAGTAGATAGCAGTTGAGTCCACTGGGCCACTTTTTGTCCACACTCTACGGCTCAATGCTTTAGTCTCGGGGATTAATCTACTCTCCCCCTTGCCATTCTACTATCTGGGAGCTAGTGAGTCCCATATGTGAAAACTGCATTCCTGCTTGTTCCTGGAGACAGCATAGTTACTCACCTGTAATAAGTGATCTCCGGGAAACACAGGAATCAAGTCTTCACAACTCTCCCTCCTCCTCTAGAAGTTGGAGTGTAGTTTTTATTTTTTCCCTCTGTCCTTTAGCTACATACTCAACTGATTAGAGGAGTTGGGAAGGCAGATGCGCAGGCGCAGTGGACTGCTCCCAGAGACTTTCCTATTGATGTTGGGGAGCGTTCCCATGTGTGCTCTGTCGGTTCCAATGTCATCCATATGTAAAGACTGATTCCTGCTGTTCCCGGAGATCACCTGTTACAGGTGAGTAAGAACATAAGATATGCCATACTGGGTCAGACCAAGGTCCATCAAGCCCAGTATTCTGTTTCCAACAGTGGCCAATCTAGGTCATAAGTACCTAGTAGTCTCCCCAACAGACACAGGTTCCTCAATGCTTGTATTGGGTCAAGCAGTGATAGCCTGGGTTCCTTTTAATAATGGTTTATGGACTTTTCCTCCAGGAACTTGTCCAAACCTTTTTTTAAACCCAGCTACACCAACAGTTTTTACTACATACTCCGGTAACAAATTCCAGAGTTTGATTACACGTAGAGTGAAAAAAATATTTTCTATTAGTCTTAAATAGGTTACCCTGTAGCCTCATTGCATGTCCCGTAGTCTTTTTATATTCTGATGACGTAAACAATCGATCTATGTTTACCCATTCCATTCCATTCATTAATTTATAGACCTCTATCATATCTCCCCTCAGCCGTCTCTCTTCCAGGTTGAAGAACCCTAACCTTTTTAGCCTCTCTTCATAGGAGTATCCTTCCATCCCCTTTACCCTTTTGGTGGCTCTTCTCTGTATGTTTTCTAATATCTTTTTTTAAGATACGGCGACCATAATTGCACACTATTCAAGGTGCAGTCGCACAATGGAATGATACCGAAGCATTATAATATCCTTTGTTTTATTTTTCCATTCCTTTCCTTATGATACCTAGTATTCTATTTCCTCTCTTGGCCACCGCTGCACACTGGGCAGAGGGTTTTAACATGTTATCCATGATGACGCCGAAATCTTTTTCCCGGGTGGTGGTTCTCAATGTGGAACCTTGCATCGTGTAACCATAGTTTGGGTTGTTCTTTCCTGGGTGCATAACTTTGCACGTCCATATTAAATTTCATCTGCCATTTGGATGCCCAGTCTTCCAATTTATCAAGATCCTCTTGCAATTTTCCACAATCCTCTTGGGTTTTAACAACTTTAAATAGTTTTGTGTCATCTGCAAATTTCACTCGTTATTCCCTTTTCCAGGTCATTTATGAATATGTCAAAAAGCTGCAGAGCCAGCACAGATGCAGCAGACCTAGCACAGATCCCTGCGGTACTCCACTATTCACCTTTTTCCATTGGGAAAATTGGCCATTTAGCTCTACCCTCTGCTTTCTATCTTTAACCAGTTCCTAATCCACAATAGTACACTACCTCCTATCACGTGACTTTTTAGTTTTGCCAAAAGTCTCTGAGGCACCTTGTCAAAGGCTTTCTGAAAGTCCAGATACACTATATCAATCGACTCACCTTTGTCTACCTGTTTATTCACACCTTCAAAAAAACATAACAGATTAGTAAGACAAGATCTTCCTTGTCTAAAGCCATGTTGGCTGTCTCCCATTAAGCCATCACTATCTACATGTTGAGTAATTTTGTTCTTTATGATGGTTTCTACCATTTTTCCCAGTACTAAAGTCAGGCTCACCAGTCTAGTTTCCCGGATCACCCCGGAACCCTTTTTAAAAATTGGCGTTATATTGACGATCCTCCGATCTTCAGGTATTACAGATGATTTTAATGATAGTTCACAGATTACTAACAGCAGGTCCTCAATCTCATATTTCAGTTTTTTCAACACCCTTGCATATATACACTCCATTCCAGGTGATTTGCTACTCTTCAGTTTATCAAATAGTTGTAATACATCTTCCCGGTGTACCAATATTTCTTTCAATTCTTCTGCAGTATCACCTTTAAATACCACTTCAGTTATGGGTAACATCCCTACATCTTCCTCATTAAAGACCCAAGCAAAGAATTCATTCAGTCTCTCCGCTATAGCTTTGTCCCCTCTTACTGCCCCTTTTACCCCTCTATCATCTAATGGTCCAACTGACTCACTCACAGGTTTTTTGCTTCGAATGTACTTGAAAAACTCTTTATTACGTGTTTTTGCTTCCACAGATAGTTTCTTTTCAAATTCTCTCTTTGCCTGCCTTATCAATGCCTTGCATTTAACTTGCCAGTGCTTGTGCTGTTTCCCATTTTCGTCATTTGGCTCTTTTTTCCATTTCCTGAAAGATGCTTTTTTGGCAACAGCCTCTCTGACCTCACCTTTAAACCATGCTGGCAGTTTTTTGGACTTCCGTCCACTTTTCTTAAAGCATCGAATACAGCTGGTCTGGGCTTCCAAGATAGTATTTTTAAACACCCAAGCTTGATGTAAGTCTTTAACCTTTGCAGCTGCTCCTTTTAGTTTTTTCTTAACTATTTTCCCAGATCACCTCTGGAAGTTTTGCTAAAAATTGATATTATATTGGCCACCCTCCAGTCCTCAAGAACTCTGGCTGTTTTAAATGATATGTTACCGACTGCTAGTTAACAGATTCACAATTTCATGTTTGTTCTTTCAGAACTATGTGGTGAATACTATCCATTCCTGTTGATTAGTTGGTGTTTAATTTGCCAGTTTACTATATTGCATCTTCCAGATTTAGAGTGGTTTGCTTTAGTTGCTCTGAATCATCATTGTGAAAGGTTTCCAGTATGGTTATGAGCCCCATATCCTTTTCAAAAAAGACTGAGGCAAAAAATGCATTTAATTTTTCTGCTATTTCCTTATGCTCTGTAAGAACTCCTTACCCCTTGGTTACCTGCGCTCCACCTAATCCCTCTCATGGACATTTCAGTGCACTTTCAAAAATTGTTGCCTCTGTGGTAAACTTCTTTCAAAGTTTTCTGTTGGCCTGCCTTATTACTACTTTACATCTGACTTATTAGAGCTTATGCTCTTCTCTGTATTCCATTTTCTGGAATATTCCATTTTGACTTTCAGCTTCTTTCACTTCACCATAAAACAAGCTGGGAGTTTGGTGATCTTTCTGCTTTTTTTCAGTGCATGGAATATATTATCTCCAGGAACAAGCAGGAATGAGTCTTCACATATGGGTATCGTCGGTACCGACGGAGCCTGTGCAGGAACGCTCCCCAGCGTCCAATTAGAATGCTTTTGGGAGCATCCCACAGCACCTGCGTGCTGCCTTCCCGCCTTTCCCAACTGCCTCTCTCCAGTTTTCCATTTTCCGCGGAGCCGGCAGGACATATTCCTGTCACCACAGAAAATTCTTCTTTTTATTCTTAGTTTTTTGTGGTCGCGTCTGCCTTCCCTCGATGCTACCGGTACCGCCAGTGCTTTTCTTTCTTTTTCCTAAAGAATTTCTTCTTTTCTTAAAAACCTTTTCCTGTTTAGTGCCTGATGGTTTCTAGGCCACTAGGCCTCTACCCTTCCATTATGGAAAAGCCAGCCACTATCCTTAAGAAATGCTCAAAGTGTGGTGGTACAGATATTTTTTCAGACACTCATACTTGGTGTCTAAAATGTTTAGGTCCTGACCATTGCCCTCTGGAGTGTCTCTCCTGCTGGAGCTCAAACAGAAGAAGTCTTCAAAATCGAGCACAACTCTATACCCGGTTCACATCGCTCTAGATGTTACCAGCTAGAATATCATCATCTTCACAGGATCAGGTGACCAAACAAAAGTCTGTAAAGACTAGCCAGTCCTCGAGTGGTAGATCTCTTTCTCAGCATCGAGATGGCTTCGGCCTTGCACTCGAGGACATCTTGGCAATAAAGCCACGGCGGGAGTCTTCAGGCTCCAAAGCATTAACGGGTCTTCAGGTTGTTCCCGGGGTTCTTACCTCGATGAACATGCCTGGGCCATGGTCAGTGGTTGTGGCCGCTTCAAGCAGTACCGACACCCCGGCATCGGCTATGGTGATGGACGAAACACTCCTCACCGATGACCGTAGTCTAGCACTCTTGGCTACTTCGGTACTGCTAGAGTTTCTGCAGACCGTTCCTCGAGTATCGGTATCGCCTTCGGTACCGGTATCGGCATCGGTGTCGGTACCGTCCATGCTCGCTTCGACAGAATTGCCTCCCTCCATGCCGAACCTGGAATCGATCTCTAGCATGGAGGATTCGGTACTGATTCGTCTCGGTACCAACCTCGGGCGGTACCAAAGACATCGCTTTAAAGAAAATCCGATGCTTCATCCTTTTCAGTCTTCCGATCTCGATGACTGGGATGAATCCATCGGTACCAAGGCTGATTTTTCTACAAGTCTAGCCTTTACCCCTCAATTTAGAGAGTCCTCCTCGGGGGAGATTTCTTTTCAATCTTTTCTGCTTGATATGGCAAAGTTACTTGCCATTTCTATTCCTGGTAAAGAATCCATACCGGGGAATTCAGAGACACTGCAATTCCCCTGGATTCCAAAGGAGGTGATCATGCTTCCTTTGCATCAGATCTTACAAGATCTACTGTTAAGAATGTGGGAAACTCCTTTAACGGTATCCCCACATTCTAAGACACTTGACACTATGTACAAGGTGCCACCTTCTCCAGGTTTTCAAAAGGCTCAACTTCCTCATCATTCTATTGTTGTAGAATCAGCAATGAAGCGCATTAAGAGTGCAAAAAAGCACTCTTATCCGCCAGGTCATGAGTCTAGGACTTTAGATGCCTTTGGACGTTGTTGCTTTCAGGCATCCATGCTTGCAGCAAGAATTATCTCATATATTTTCTATATGGGATTATATCTTGAAGAGATCACAAAGAACTTAAAGATTTTGAACTTTTTTCTTCCAGAGCATAAAGGAGCAGACTATTCCTTATTAGTCAATCATGCTCAAAATATCTCTAGGTTCCTTAATCGTGCTTCCCTGGACTGTTTTGAGTCTATTAGCAGAACTTCTGCTATAGCCATAGGAGCACGACGCATAGCCTGGCTCCAAGCTTCAGACTTGGACAGATGGGTTCAGGAAAGGCTGGGAAATACTCCTTGTACTGGTGAAAATCTCTTCAACAAGGAGGCTTTATTTCAAGCTAATCAGTTGAGCACTGATGCTGTTACTTTCAGAGGATTGTCAAAACTTTCCTCTATCCCAGCTAATAAAAAATCTCATAAAAAGCTTTATTCCCCCAAGGGAAAAAGTTTTATCCATCTTCTACCCATTCTGCAGATGTTTCCAAAGATGGGCAACACCACACCAGGCTAAGAAAATCAAAACCTCAACAGGCTCAGCAAACCCAGCAATCGCAGGGTTTCTGATATTTTATTCACTTTTTCTGTGTGAGGTTTAGAACTTGAACCTAGTTCTTTTCAATAGAAGCATCAAAAATTCATCTCATCCATGCTGAGATATCAGTCATACATTGACTCATTCCTCGACTCTGGGCATGAATCTCTTGCTACAAGAGAAATCTAGCCTTCTAGCTCTAAGAACTATTAAGGACTATCATACCCCAGAGATAACAGGTTTCTCCTTTTAAAACAAAAGAACTAACTACTAACATCAGGGTGAACTATACCCTTCACCTTATCAGTTTTCTGTACGAGGATATCTCATACTTTTAACTGCAAGGAGACCCTATCGCTTCAAAGACTTACTAAATTGTAAGTCTTCTCAACTCTGTATTAATTTCTATCCCTCTTAGCCCAGACATTCAGTCTCTAAGAGTACTACTAATCAACTGGAGGGCTTATTCTCTAAGCCATGGGATTTTCTTCAATACCTACTCCAGTAAGTAGTTTCCATACAGAGTTTTCTCCCTTTTTGCGATTCATCTCCTCCTCACATATCTTTTTAAGGTAGCTTTTCGTACAGAAATTGGGGATCACTACACCAAATTATGTCTGTCGGTCCTCTCCAATCTATAGGACCTAACTTTTATGCTGCCTGAATAACAGATAATTCCAAGAGAGATCCAGAACTCATTTGGACTATTTATTGTTGCAGGCCTGTCTACTATTCTTAGGCACCTTCAGTTCTCTTTGGCTCCAACAGAATAGATTAGGTTGCACACTGGCAATTCAACAGCCAGATCTAAGCAACCTACAACATGCTCTCTGCAATTCTACAACAAAGCTCTGCAACTGTGGGCCTTTGCCAGAGAGCCTCAGAGCTATTCCTAATAGGTAGCTGCCAGATAGTTAAGAAGGGCTTCAGCTGGTAGACTTTGCCAGTCATGTTCCTACATGACTGTTTTTTTCTTACTCTTACTATATTCCTTAAAATTTCCTTTTAAGAAAAGGTAACCAGGGTTTAGGCTACGTGAAAGTGTAGAAAATTGCACAATTCCCTGGTTGTGCCACACCTCACTGGAACTTCCATAACAGGGATGCATTTTTTTCACTGCAGTTGGTCCTTATTCACTACTTTACTTCTAATTTCCTATACTTCATGGTAGCTTATGTTGAATAGGAGAACGCATGATACTCATATTGCCCTCATAAAGAGGCAAACATGGTATCCCCTTATATTGCGTCTTTGTCTCCAGCTACTATTTGAAATTATAGAAGGATCCAGACTTGCTGTCTTAAGACTAAGGATCTCCTCTGCACTCATTCACGTACGTCTCGAGACCTGGTTATTCAGGGGCTAGATCTTTTCAAGAAGTCTAATCTTATCCCTGTAAGTGAAGAACATATTACCAGTTTCCACGAAACTTTCTCTGTAGTTCTTCTGTATTTAACCAGATTCTCCATCAATATTCTCAAGTAGGTCTTAATCCTTCTTTTTGTTGCGTCAATCTTTAAACAACATCTGACTTTGAAAGATTTGTCTACTGTCCATATTAATGCTGCCCCAGCATACCATAAAACTCAATGGACAACCAATTTCTATGGTAATTTACGAAATACCTTTTTTTACCGTTACCTTTTAGGTTACGTCACATCTGAAGCTCTACATGTAAGGTCATAAGTGACATCACTTACAAAGGACTTTTACTGATCTTCAAGAAATTGGAGGCTCAATGCCTAGTACAAATATCTTTCTCTCTCATTGGAATAAAGGGGGTCTTAAAGACCTATCCCCTTTTTTCTGCAAAGGGTTTTTTCTGCCTTTTCATCCAAACCAGTCAGATTATCTCCACTCTTCCTAGGACCTTATTCTGCTCCAAGGACAAGAAGTTCAATTTTTTGGACTTTACAGAAGCTTTAGCCATTTCTCAAAAGTCCAACCTCGTTGAACTCCCCCAGTACTTTCTTCTGGGGTTAGTTCTGGCCATGAGGACTTCTCATCTCTTCTTGTATTGCAAAATTTATTTTTTTTCCCTCTACTTCACATTGGGGGAATTTCTTTGAGGATAATGATCTGGCTCTCAACCACAGATCCTTATTACCCTCAACAAGTATTTTTGCAATATTTTTGAGTGAGATCAACATTAGAAAATTAAGACTCAACATTTTTCTAATATTTATGATTTACACAAGGATTCCCCTCTGGATACCTTGTTTAGTTAAGCTGTTCCACAGCACCTCTTTTTTCTTTTCTAGTTCAACTCCTACCCTCCATCCCTTGGATGCCTGAGGTTTTGAGGGATAAGCATGGCCCATCTTTAGATTGCAACATGCTGGGGCCTCCTCCAGGCATCTTAGCTTGGGAGTCCCCATATGTGAAGACTCATTCCTGCTTGTTCCTGGAGATAGCACAGTTACTTACCTGTAACAGGTGATCTCTGGGAACAGCAGGAATAAGTCTTCACAACCCACCCACCTCCCCTAGGAGTTGTATTTCTCTATCTCTTTTCCTTTCCCTCACTCTCTCTCTCTGTCTCAGCTCTAAAACTCAACTGGAGAGAGGCAGTTGGGAAAGGCGGGAAGGCAGCATGCAGACGCTGTGGGATGCTCCCAAAAGCGTTCTAATTGGACGCTGGGGAGCATTCCCGCGCAGGCTCCGTCAGTACCAACGATACCCATATGTGAAGACTTATTCCTGCTGTTCCCAGAGATCACCTGTTACAGGTAAGTAACTGTGCTTTATCTGGATTTCCACAATGGTATTTTGGATGTTTTCTGCATAAAAATAAGATAATTCTAGGGAAGAAAACGTCAGCTTGGAAAAGAGAGTTGAATGAAGAGAGGAATGGGTAAACATGAATTGCACAAAATACACAGACAAAGGGACATGCCATTAAGTTACAAAGGGCCCAATATTCAGCAGTAGTGGTTAGCGCAGTACAGTACCTAGCTGTCGCTGCTGAAGAGTTAACCCAGATATTCAATGCTGGAACCATATCCAGCCACCAGCATTGAATATCCGGGTCTGCTGCATGGCGCGGAAGCTAACTGGGCAGTGATGATATTCAGCTGCTGCCCAATTAGCCTTGGCGGCAAAAATCAGGACAGCTTTTTCTGCGTCTATCTTTCACTGCTCAGGGATAGCTGAGCAGCAGCTGAATATCGCTGCTGACTGGTTATCCCCAGGTCCTGCCCCTGGAACACCTCTGGAACACCCCGATGCTGTGTAGCATCAGGGCATATAGCAGCAGTATCTGGCAATATTCAGCAGCATTAACCATGTTATGGCTGCTGACTATCCCGCTTAGAAGCAGTTACAGTTTACGGGTCTGTTAACCATGTTAATAACTTTGGAATATCTGGCCCAAAGTGTTTAAAACAAATAGGAGAAAATTTTTTCACTTAAAGCTTAATTACGCTTTGGAACTACTTGCGAGAGGATATGTTAAAAGCAGTTAGCATAGCTGGGTTAAAAAAAAAAGTTTGAACAAGTTCCTGGAGAAAAAGTCAATAGATGATTATTAAGGTAGACTTCTGTTTATCCCTGGGGTAAGTGGCATGGAAGTTTTCTAATTGTTGGGATCCTGCCAGGTACTTATGACCTGGTTTGGCTACTGTTGAAGACAAGATACTGGGTTTGATGGACCTTTGGTCTGACACAGTATTGTAATTCATATGTTCTGAAAGCAACTTTCTAGTGGCTCCAAATGAGCTGACTGGAGAGGGATCCATGTCGAGAACTCATCTACTGTCCTAATCAGATGATTTCACAAGAAATTGTGCTCTCATGCCTATATTCTACAGGCATTGGAAGCGGATGTGATAACAAAACTTGTAAAAAGCTGAAGTAATTTCAAAAGTAACTAATAGAAAGATGTTTCCTTTTCCAAACCCACCTGCAGTTCATCAAATGTTGACGACAAAAATGATTCTGTACTGTTTTTACAGAACCCATATTGAAACTTCAGCAGCCCTCACCTAAATACTCTTGTAACTGACTCAAAATATCCTATTCCAGTTGATTCCCCTTTTCAAGCCTTCAGATCTGTATGGGAGCATTTCCCAGCCCATGTTTGAGTTCAGCATTATTAGATGAAAATGGTTAATATTCTTGTATATTACTTTCTCTTACTGTCTTCGTTGCAGCTAGCATTTTATTACTATGCATCCCCTTCAGCAGACGATAAATTGTTAAATTAATGGATAACAGGGTAATTTCTCAAGATGGGTTAGTTTTGCGCATCCCATGACTATTATAAACCTCCCTTCTAAGCCAGGGTATGTGGCATATGATCTCAGTCTCTCAAAAGCACTTCCTAATGCTAAGCATAGTACTTGAAGCATGCTAAGAAGAGCCGCCTCCTGGAGTCCGTAAGATGCAGCATGTAGGGGAATTTATCGCGGTGTGCTTTATGAATAGAGATTTAACCTTATCTCCAGGAACATGCAGGAATGAGTCTTCACATATGGGTACGTTGGTACCGACGGAGTCTGCGCGGGAATGCTTCCCAGCGTCCAATCAGAACGCTTTTGGAAGCATCCCAACATGCCTGCGTGCTGCCTTCCTGCCTTTCCCAACTGCCTCTCCTCAGTTTTCGTTTTTCCGTGGAGCCGACAGGATGTCCTTCTGTCACCGGAGAAAATTATTCTTTTATTTTTTAGTTTTCTTGTGGTCGCGGCTGCCTTCCCTGACGCCACCGGTACTGCCGGTGTTTCTTTTCTTTTTTTCTTCAATTTATTCCTGTTAGGGAATAACTTTTTCCCTTTTAGTGCCTGACGGGGTTTTCCCGGCCTTCTAGGCCTATCCCTTTTTTCCTCATGGAAACGCCAGCCACTATTCCTAAGAAATGTTCAAACTGTGGCGGTAAAAAACTTATTTTAGACACTCATAATTGGTGTCTATCCTGCTTGCGTCCTGACCATTTTCCTCCAGAGTGTCCCTCCTGCAATAGTATTGTGGGAAGAAGACTTCAGCATCGAGTTCCCCTCGATATGCGGTCCCCATCCAACTTCAGGGCACCGACCACCTCTTCTTCTACACAGGATCAGGTAACCCAAAAACAGTCTTAAGACTAGCCAGTCCTCAAGTGGTAGATCTCATAGACAGCATAGAGATGCCTCTGGCCTTGCCCTTGAGAATACACTGGCTTTAAAACCCCAGTGGGAGTCTTCGGCCTCCAAAGCCTGTGTGGGGTTTCAGGTTGTTCCTGAGGTTCACCCCTCACAGAACATACCTGAGCCATGCTCGGTGGTGGCATCCGCTTCGAGCGGTACCGATACCCTGGCATCGGCAATGGTGTTGGATGAAACATTCCTCACCAAGGATCGTAGTCTGGCGCCCTCGGTACCTACCGGACCGTTGGATGCGCTGCAGACCGACATTCCAGTATCGGTATCGATCCCGGTACCTGTACTAGTACCGACATCGGTACCCTCCAGATGTGTATCGATAGACTCGCTTCCTTCGATGCCGAGTCTGGAATCAATCTCCAGTCTGGAGGACTGGGTACCGACTTGCCTCGGTACTGACACCAGATGGTACCGAAGGCACGGTTCCGATGAACCAGGTTCGACATCGATGGTTTTTCCGATACCGTTAGAGCCCTCACCGGCTGGTCCACCGGTATCGGATACGGTACCGGAGTCGGTACCGGTATCCTTTTTACCATTGTTGTCGGTACCTTCCATGCTGCTTTCATCAGGCTCGCTTCCCTCGATACCGAGTCTGGAATCGATTCCTGGCATGGACGATATGCTACCGTTGCTGGTCCCGACCTTCTACGGTACCGGCAACAATCCTCTAAGGATACCATACTCCACCCTTTAGAATCTTATACTCCTATAAAATTGGATAGATCCCTGGGTACCAATGCTAGTTCTTCAACAGATCTAGCCTGTCCAAAAGGATTTCCCTCTGCGGATTCTTCTTTACAAGCTTTTCTCCTGGATATGGCAAAATCACTTGCCATTTCTATACCTGGACAGGATCCTACACAAGGGAATACAGAATCCCTGTATATTCCTGGGAGAGCGAAGGAGAACATCATGCTTCCTTTGCATCATTCCTTGCAGGATCTCCTTCTACGAATGTGGGAAGCTCCTTTAACGGTAACCCCACCTTCTAGGGCAACTGATCTTCTCTATCAAGTGCCCCCCTCTCCAGGTTTTCAAAGGACTCAACTTCCTCATCATTCCATTGTTGTAGAATCAGCAATGAGGTGGGTTAAGAGTACTAAAAAGCACTCTTCTTATCTGCCAGGTCGTGAGTCTAAGACTTTAGATGCCTTTGGACTCCAAACCTTCCAGGCATCCATGCTTTCAGCAAGAATTCTCTCATACATTTTCTATATGGGTCTATCTCTTGAAGAGGTCACAAAGAAATTACTGTTTGACTCCTCTTCTTCAAGAGCCCAGAAGTGCAGACTATTCCTTACTGGTTAGTCATGCTCAAAATATCTCTAGGTTCCTTACTCGTGCTTCCCTAGACTCCTTTGAGTCTGTTAGCAGAACGTCTGCTATAGCTATAGGGGCATGACGTAAAACCTGGCTCCAGGTTTCAGGCTTGGACAAATGGGCACAAGAAAGACTGGGAAATACTCCTTGCACTGGAGAAAATCTCTTTAACAAGGAGTCTTTACTCCAAGTTGCTCAGTTAACCACTGACATTCCTGTTTCCAGAGGCTGTTCTATGCCTTCCTCTTTCCCAGTTGGTAGAAAATGTCCTACCAAACTTTCTTCCCCTAGGGGGAAAAAGTTTTATCCATCTTCTGCCCATCATATTCCCTTATTTGTCTTCCACATCTGTTCTAATACTTTTTGATTATTGTAAACCGCTCTGATTCCTTGTTGCCTAGGGCGGTATATCAAATGTCAATAAAGATAAAGATACAGATGTTCCCAAACAAGGGAAACATCGCCCTGGTCTGAAGAAACCACAACCTCAACAGGGTCAGCAAACCCAGCAGTCGCAGGGTTTCAAATAGATCATCATTACCTCTCTTGGTTGGTGGTTAGAGTGGCAGTCTCCTTTTCACTTGAAGTATCTGCACTAATTTTATCCTAACCTTTTCTAGATATCTCTTCACGAGACATCTTTTCTTTTCCTCTAAGAGTCTTTATGATGATCATGCCCATACTTAACAGGTTTCTCTTCCTCTTTGGGGAAAAGAGAAGTGACAACTATCATTAAGACAGTTTTTTCCCTGTTCTGGCAGGTATCATCTTACTTTTCAGAGACTTCCTGCATAGTCAGTCTCCTTCAACTCTGTCTTACCTCCCTCTTACTACAACATTCGGTTTGTAAGAGTGGCTCTTTTACACCGGTAAGCCCCTATGGTCCTCTACCTATTCCACAGGGGGATTCTCCCTTCCAGAGTTGTCTCCCCCTTTATTACCTTAGGGCAGCTCATCAGACAATAGGAATTCCTAACATGTCTGTTGTTTCTTTTTCCCAGTCTAAAAAAGGAGGGGAAAATAAATTTTCTTCCGCTGCCCTGGTAGTTGCTGCAGACACAGCAATTCCTAGTGGTTAAGCCACTGGTTCTGTTCACCACACAACCAGGGTTTCCCCTCCACTAGCAATCCTCCTCGCCTCAGTACTAAACCCCAAACAAGTTATTAACCTTGTTTGGAAACCCTATTATCACAGACTGGTTGGTTAACTTCTATTCTTTGCCTCCTTGTCCTTGGCAGAATAGTTAAGTTACCCACTGGCTTTAAACAGTCGGTTTTTTCTTCTAACCAACCTGCAGTATGCTCTCTGCAACTCTACCGAGTAGCTTTGCACTATGGGCCCTTGCTAGAGAGCATTAATATTCTGCCTAGCAGATAACCCCAGATGGTTAGGAGGGGTTCCCCCAGTCATGTTCTCATGGCTGGTAGGTGTTCCCTACCCTTACCATCTCATTCTAAATCTCTTTTGAGACATAAGACACAGGCCTTTCATCACGTGAAAACCTGAAGAATGGCCAATTCCCTGGCTTGGCCCATATCTCCTTTGGACTCTCGCCAGAGATAGTTTTCTTTGTGGCAGCTCAGGGACGCCTGATACCCATCTTGCCCTTATAGGCAGGTCACTATGGTATCTTATTCCACTGGCGCCCTCTATCCAATCACCATACTGCAATTCTGGAGAGATCTGGACTTGCTGCCTGCAGACTGAAGTTATCCTCTGCATTTTTCATGTAGGCCATCCTGGTTATTCTAGAGCTTGATTTCTGAAAGGAATCCAGATTCCTTCTTGTCAAGGAGACCATTCCTCTGACTCTGTCAGTCATAACCAGGGAAAGAAGATTCTCTATGCATCTATTCAAGCAGGTATCATCCTTCTTGCTAGTAGATGAATCTTTCTCTCTCCCCATATTCCTAGGGCAGTGATGGCTAACCTTTTTGAGCCCGAGTGCCCAAACTGCCGCACAAAACCAAAGAATTTCCTCAAAGTGCCAGCACGTCAATTAAAGCTCCATTTGCATAAGGTGCTTCATTTGCATAAATATTTGCATAATGTTACCATACACTAACTTTTAGTAAACATGCCTCTTAATGAGTATATGGATAAAGAAAGACTAAAAGGTTTCTACATTACTATAATCCAGTACCAACCGCCAGGCACATTAGGAACTACTACAAACGCTGCCCATTTAGAACCCATAGCAAACCCGCCGTATCCTAACAGCACTACCAGGACTCACAAAGCACCATACTCTACCTATCAAAAGGCAACACTGCAAATATTAAACCAATACATCTCAGAGAACAACAATACATGACCTACTGGGGAAAGAACAAGTGGCAATGTCAAATAGGAATTATATAAACAGAATACCTCAGCTCAGTTACACATGCAGAACAGACCATTACCAAACAAGGAATCACAATTTAGAAACAGGAAGACAATAATTAAACTGGGAACCCCAAAAGCCAAACTTGGAATATACAACAACACTGTAGAAAAAAAACTATATATTAATTTCCTCTTGTACTAAACAAAGCGCAAAAATTAATGATGCACATTTCCCAGAGCTGACATATTCCAATTAATAAATTCAAAATAAAGAGATATTTTTCTACCTTTTGTGCATTTTTTTTCAGTTGCAATTGTTCCAGCCACTTTCTTCTGGTTTCTTCGTGTCTTCTGCTAACTCTCCATCTGCTGTCCATTTGTCCTTTCTTCTGTCTTCTTGGGTTTTTTTTCCATTCTCTCTCTACATCTGCTTTAACATACTAATCTTTCTCCTTTTGCTCTTTCCTCATTCCTATTTCATCTACTCAAAATTTACCCCTCCATCCTCAATCCCCACTTACTCTCCCAATACCCGGCCAATTGTAGATTTTTTATCCCTCCCACACAAAATATTTTTCCCCTCTCCATTTTACTCTCCCAGCCCCATCCCATTCTAATCCTCCCCCAACACCAGCTCCCTTCTAGTTCCAGCCTCACCCAGCATCCATTCCCTTCTAGTCCCTGCATCAGCCCATTTCCAGTCCTAGCAGCCCCCCAACCCATTTCCAGTCCTAGCAACCCCCCAACCCAATACCAGTCCTATCCCCCCTCATCAACCCACTTCCAGTCCTAACCCCCCATCACCCCATTTTCAGTTTAAGCCCCCCCCCTATAACCCATTACCAGTCCTAACCCCCCATCAGCCCACTTCCAGTCCTAACCCCCCATCAGCCCACTTCCAGTCAGCCCCCCATAGCCCATTGCCAGTCCTAACCCCCCCCATCAGCCCACAGTCCATTACCAGTCCTAACCCCATCAGCCCACCTCAAGTCCTAACCCCTCCCCATCAGCCCATTTCTTGTCCCAGCCCCCCATAGCCCATTATCAGTCCTAAACCCCCCATAGCCCATTACCAGTCCTAACCCCATCAGACCACCTCCAGTGTTAACCCCCCATCAGCCCATTTCCAGTCCTAACCCCACCCAACAGCCCACCTCAAGTCCTCACCCCTCCCCATCAGCAGTCCTAACCCCCCCTAGCCATTTTGCAGTCGTTTACTGGAGTTCTCTAGCCCTTTCGAAGTACTTCCCCCCCCAATAGCCCATTACCAGTCATAACCCCCCATCAGCCCATTTCCAGACAGCCCCCATCAGCCCACACAGCCCCTTAGCAGTCCTACCCCCCCACCCCATGAGCAGTCCTAACCCCCCCTAGCCCATTAGCAGTCCTAACCCACCCCCCATGGCAAATTTAAAAAAAAAAAAAAAAGCAGCTGGCTCTGGCTTCTGCCGCGGCAGAATGCAATGTCCCGTGGGGCCCCCTCCGCCCGCTAAGCCCCTCTGCAAGGGCTTTCAGATTCGCGAGGGAGAGCGTCTCCCTCGCGTCTCTGTTAAGCCCGCAGGGGCTAATGGGAAATTTCCCATCAGTCCCTCGCGTCTAAAGGGGCTGATGGGAAATTTCCCATTAGCCCCTGCGGGCTTAACAGAGACGCGAGGGAGATGCTGTCTCCCTCGCGAATCTGAAGCCCTTGCAGAGGGGCTTAGCGGGCGGAGGGCGCCCCGCGGGACACTGCATGCTGCCGCGTCCGCGTCCGCGGCAGCAGCCAGAGCCCGCTTTTTCTTTTTCTGCGGACCTTCACGCGTGCCAGCTGCAAGGCCTTCGCGTGCCACAGCTGGCACGCGTGCCATAGGTTCGCCATCGCTGTCCTAGGGGGATCTACTTCTATAGGCATCTCTCCATCCACATACCTGGAGACATGTGTCTATATGCTTACATAATCATATACGTGTGATATATATATATATATATATATATATATATATATATATATATATATATATCTTCTGCCCATACATATCTCTCTCTATATATATACATATATACCCTATATGTGTATATATTTAGGAATATATATATGTGTGTGTGTGTATATATGTATGTGTGTATATATGCTGTTCCCAGGTGATCTCTGTGTATATGTGTATGTGTGTATATATGTATATGTGTATGTGTGTATACATACTGAGAGATATCTTTTAGGTAGATATATATCCACATACTTATCTGTCTGTTTAGGTTCAGATATCCATACATTCCTATATGATCCTGACAGATGGGCACTACCCCCTATCAATGCTGTGCCAGCATACTTAGGGTTTTACACACACAACCACTCCTGTGGTAATTAACAAACTTTTTCCTTACCATAACCTTTCAGGGTTAGGTACCTCTGAAGCTCTCCATGTACCCTTTTCTTTCCTAATTGACCCCATTTAGGAAAGACATTGCGGAGCTTCAGTTAATCTAAAGCTTAGCGCTTCCTAAGTCTGTCCTTACTTTCTTATCAGATACAGGGGTCTCCATACCCTTTCTCTCCTACATGGACTAATTCCATTGCCAGTCCAGAAGGGTCAGACTCATTTTCTTTTGGTCCTAGACTTGTACTGTTCTTGGACCAAAACAGCTTAAGCTTTGTCTGATAGTACCTTCTGCGTTTTCCGCTGAAGCCCTACCTCTTTATACTACCCCAGTTTTCCTTGGGGCTATTTCTCACCCTGAAGGGTTCTGACCTCCACTTGTTTTTTTCTACTTTTATTACCTCTACTTCCCAGTGAGGTACTCCTTGAGGGTTTTGACTGGCTCTTCTAACAGATCCATATGAACCTCAGTAGACGTTTGCAGTGCCAACAAGGGAGGCCCATATTACAATATTTTACTACTAAATGCCCTCTATACAGGGTCTTCCTCTATAGAAGTCCTGCTCTAGTCCAGCTGTTCCACAGCACCTTTCTCTAATTCAACTCCTACCCTCCATCCCCAGGATGCCTAAGGTCCTGAGGAGTAGCATGGCTCATTCTAGATTCGCAACACGCTAGGACTCCCTCTGGGCATCTTAGCTTGGGAGTCCCCATATGTGAAGACTCATTCCTGCTTGTTCCTGGAGATAGCACAGTTACTTACCTGTAACAGGTGATCTCTGGGAACAGCAGGAATAAGTCTTCACAACCCACCCACCTCCCCTAGGAGTTGCATTTCTCTATCTCTATCTTTCCCTTCCTTGCTCTCTTTCTTTGCCTCAGCTTTAAAACTTAACTGAGGAGAGGCAGTTGGGAAAGGCGGGAAGGCAGCATGCAGGCATGTTGGGATGCTTCCAAAAGCGTTCTGATTGGACGCTGGGAAGCGTTCCCGCGCAGACTCCGTCGGTACCGACGTACCCATATGTGAAGACTTATTCCTGCTGTTCCCAGAGATCACCTGTTACAGGTAAGTAACTGTGCTTTCACTGTCAGGGAAGGTACTGCACAGTAGTTCAAACAACATTACTCCTCTGACAGCTCATGCTGCCATATTTAAATAGGTAAGAAGCCTATTAGATACCAAGAATCCTAGGTGTTCCTACTTAAACTTAAGAGCAGTACTGTTTGTTTTTAAAACGTTCTGTAGTTAGCACCAAAACAAACTGTATACGTCATTTTGATTATTTTTGTTTCCTGACGATAAAGGAAAATACGAAGATGTGAACGTGCCTAGTAAAGATATTAAAATACTTGTTTGGATGGACTTGGTGCTGGATAAGGCATGATGGCTATATAACTATGTGGTACGCATGTGACTATGTTTGTGTTTGCTGCTTTAGTCTAGTAGGTCAGAATTCAAGTTCTGTTTTTGTTTGTGGTTTTCTGCCATGTAAGTAATTGCACCAGTCTCCAGTGTATTAAACGTGCAACAGGTAGTGTCTTGGGTACTCCAAGCCCATTAAGAACATTACAGCTCCTCGGGTACTGTTGTTGTACATGCATACAAGGTATTGATTAATTTTTTTGAACTGCATATTGTGTATTGGTTTTGAAATTTTTTAGTTATTTTAACATTTATAGCAGTCAGCTTAAAGTAGGGAATCTCTTCATGTAATGTATATGTGCCTTGCAAGGACATGTCTCCAAATGTTGCATTATTTATTATAATTGTTGCATGTGTTTGTTTAGAATAGAATATAGTTCAATAAAAAATAGTTCTAACCTTTTGTAATGGCTTAAAGGTATGTTTTAGGGAACCAGGTATTTTGTTTGCAAAAAAACGCATGTCTGTCTTCACTGGAAAATTCTTGCAGTTTGATTTTTTTTCTCTAGCACTTGATCCTTTAGATAGATAAGAATGTCTCATTTTAAATAGATATAACTTCATAAGAGAGAAAGTAGTCATGGACAGGATACTATCAGTGTGTTAAATAAGAATCATCCATAATGATGATTTTCTTTTACCTTCTATAGGGTTTGAAACGAATATTACGATCTCATGAGATTGTGCTGCCCCCTAGTGGACAAGTGGAGACTGATCTTGCACTAACTTTTTCATTACAGGTAATCTTAAATGTTTTTTATATGTTTTTTAACATGTACATTATTCCATAAAACAATAGATAAACCATGTAAATTATGGAACATTTTTTATCAGTCAGTTTTTTTTCCTTGTCAAAATATATTTATTCAGGAACATTTTAAATCATGTTCTGTTCATCCAAGATTGATACCTCAAACTTGAACTGTTGCGATTATCTATTTACTTTCCCTGCGCCACCCCCCACCCCCGCCCCCGCTCCATTGGACTAATGTAGCATTTAGAGGGATTATTTTAGAATAGGTCACCTACATGTGAAGAAAATAATAGGTACCTATTAACCCTTTCAAGGCCTACTTTAAATTTTTAATCCACATTCTGCAGCCTGGTTAATTTTTGCATATTTCAGGAAAATTGTACCCGTCTTATTCAATATGTTCTAATAGTGATTTTCCTTCTGCTATGGTCATGTATTATATACCATTTGATAGGAATATTTAGTCAGAATTTTGGATCCCAAGAGTTTTGGGCTCGGCCTGGAAAGGGTTAAGCCTATTTTATGGAGACATATAAATGTCTGTGTCCCAGTTAAATATTAGGGCAAAAGCAGGAGAAATCATATTTAGGTTGAAGCATGGTCGTTTTTGCCTGCTCAGGTGCAGGAGTAAATCTTCATCCATGAAGTATGCACATACACTTGCATTTTATAAACAATGTGCATAAAATCCCAACTCCACCCACACTCTGCCTAAATGCCGGCCTTATTGGTATCTTGCATGCTTTTATATGTATAACTTCTGGGATAGTTTTATAAAAGTCCTTTTACATGCAGAGAATCCTTTATAAAATTATCCTCATAATGTTGTATTGTGTACGAAGTATAATTTATTTATGAAGCAAAACACTCCCAGGAAAGTTTATAGTTTATTAAAACTTGATATATCGCCTCGAAAGCATAATGTGGGGTTTCATCTGTGATTTCAACTTTCAAAATGCATGACAGTTATCACAAACTGACCTTTAGGATTGTCTTGGAAAATTCTTTCATCAAGAATTTTTGTGAGCAGATGTGGATGGAGAATGCTCTCACTATTCCAGCTATTGTGATAACACTAACTAACTGTAAAATGTCAGCTTTCATAAAGGTCTGTACCATAGGAAATAACTTTTCAAGACAATTGGGGTGTTAAACTCAACCCAAAGTATCCCTCTCTGGACACGTGGAAGATATTTACTCCACACTGGTGTGGGCAAGCACACGCACCCACAGAACTGGCATCTATGATTTGGGTACAGTATAAGAGCAGACCAAGTTAGTCATGAAATAAACTTGCATGGCTTCAGAGGCTGATGCACTGAGACCAGGACTTGCCATTCCTGTCCTTGACTATGCTTGGTCTGGTTGCAGCATATCCATAAAGAGAGATTTCTACGCATTTCCTTTGTCTGCAACTATGTCTTGCATATTGACTATGGATATTCTGAAAACCAAATCTGCTAGTGTGCATTCAAGGACTTGAAAACTGTTTTCAGGCTTCATTATCAAATGAAATTTCTTTGAATTTTGTACTGATAAAATCAGTACTGCACTATTTAATTAACCATAAAGCTTTTGCAGATAGTAATTTTTGAACTTCTTTGAAGCAAGAAATACAGTACTTTTATTTATACAGACCTTACTCCTGGTGATTTTTTCCCCAGCATTCTTCTGCTTTATGCCTATAGACTTTTTAAATAAACAAAAAGTGAATAAGATATTTATTTATTTGATATTTCTGTATTTCTTTCATGTGAAGCAATATCGTAAAATGTATTTGATGGCTTTTTATAACTTGTAAAGTTCATATAGTCAGGTTAAACTGTAATTACACAGAGCCCAAAATAAAGAAAATGGAAAGGAAAAAAAACTGCTTTAAGGCAAATGCAAACATTTAGGGGTATGTTTACTAATCAGCGATAGCAGCTTCCGTGCGATATCAGAGCCACTACCGCTGATTAGTAAACATGCCCCTTAGTTAGCAAACTAAATACAGGGCTGATTCAAAGATATGAGGCATCCTAGGTTAACTTCATTCCCAGCACCCCTCTGCTTGCGCCCCATTCCTATTGCCGCTTCCGCCGCTGTTGCCCCTCTCCAGAACCAGCAGCAGCAATGATTTGAAACGGCACTGCAGCACTTACCAAAACGTGGTGCTGTTCTTACTTCTACCCCCTCTGAAGCAAATAGCCTTTTTGCATGGGGGCAGAATGGTAACGCTGACCCTGACTAAATGTATACAGTAGTATAAGAATGATGGAAAAAAGGCATCTTGTCCGTCCAGTCTGCCTGGCTGTCCTGTAAGTATAGCTAAGGATAAGTTTCACTGTCTGTAAAATAGGATCCTCCTGCAAGATTGTTTTGTCCTCCTTTGTATTCCACCATCCCATCCACTTTCTCAGTACCTAAACACAAGATTCTGTAATAGCCAGCAATACTAATATGGCCATTGCACAAACATCTGGTCTCCTCTGTGTAACCTGTTAGACAGATCCGACAGCAGGGCAACTTGCAGCTTGCCAGACAGACCCAGCTGATGCTCAATTCCGCCATCCCAACTTGTCAGCAACCCAGCCACATGGATGCCTAACTGCTATATCTCACCCTAACAATTAACTTTACATTCGAGGAGCCCAAAAATCCACTGCTAAACCAGGAAAGTGCAATTCTAAAAACACGCACACACATCGGCACATTTACTTCTGTTGTCTGTTTGCCTTTAGCAACTAAAGGTTCTCTATGCTCATAATCCCACCTCTGTTCTTTATCCTTTCACTGGCGTACCTAAAAAAAAAAAAAAAAAAAAAAAGCTTTGTCATCTTGCTTAACCTCTCTAGCTAACCTTTCTTCTGCTAATGCTTTTACCTTCCTATTTTTGCCACATCTTTTAGCTTGATTTTGTTTTTCTTTTCTGTGGTTCTCTTTGAGAGTTTTGTATATTTTGAATGCTAGACTTTTTGCCTTTAACGTTCTCAACCATCTCTCTGGAAAACAAATTAGTTTTTTTCTTTTGTTCTTTCTTTTATTTACTTTCATGGCATGGACGATTTTCCATAAAAAGATGCTTCCCCAGCTGTCTAGCAACTGTAGCCTTCATAAAAAGGTGGTCGTCTATACAGATAGGTAGCAGTAGCTCTATTCAATTCATGTGGCTCATTGAATCACAATGTCCATATCCTCCCTTGCCATGCGGGCTTGCAGATAGGAAGTTTTTTATCATTACTGAATTTTTTAATAAAAAGTTAATGAAGAAAAAAATCCCAGAATACTACATCATATCCCAGGAAAAGGGGTTCAGCAAATATTTAGAGAAGAAAAAGCAAAGAAGGAATTTTATTGCTTATACTATGAGCATTTGTACTCATGGCCTTCCAGTAGGTGGCCTTGGCTTGTCTGTGTTCCATAAAGCCTCATACCTGCTCCCCTCATTTTCCCTCTTGCTTAAGAGTGGACTAATGAGCCTTTCACTTTTGTGCTTTTCCTTACAATCCTCATTTATTCACTGGCGATGAAAGCCAAATCCATTGGTTTATATCCACCACAATCGCTCCTCTAGTTGAATGCCTGTCAACCTAAGTTCCGAGTTTTTCACTTAGGATGATTTTTTCCTGTAACACAGAGTTGAGATCCATCATTATGGCAAAGTTTTTTATTTTTGGAGGATAAGCGGGATATCTTGCCCCACAAGTGGATGATATCATCCAGTAGAGCTAAAAGACAATAGTATTTATAGGCTGTAAAGCTTTCTGAAATGCTCTACTGAGCATGTACTGAATGCCTCACACAGCTGCCATCACATACTATCTCAGTTTTGTTTTTTCTTTAGAGACCAATTGTTGCTGATTTTTTTTGTGCTGTGTATGTGCCTTTGTGAGTGTATATATATATTTTTTTAATTTTTTGTAGTTTTGCTACCTTGCAGTTTCTTCCTCCCCTTAAGTTTCCATCAGGCTTTACAGTTCCGCATTTTTCTTTTTGTGTGTATGCTGCTGTTGCAGCCTGTATTAATGCCGATGCATCAAGCGGCACCAGTTGAAAATTAGCATTAAGTTGCCTGATTTTGTGCAGATATTTTTTGCTTGATATCCTAGAATACAAAGGCCACAGACTTAAAGTGCGCTCTATGCACCTGTAACATATTGGACACCAGGGGACATGTTTGCTAAGCTGGACTAACTGTTAGCAATGCTGTTTGTAACTGTCCCATGTTATTCAGTGGGACCTAGTTACAAATACTGTGTGCTAACCATTAGCGCAGCTTAGTAAACAAGTCCCCAACACTCATAATATGTATCAGCTGTTTGAGGCCTAGCCATAATATCCCTGTCAGTTGATGACACAAGAGTTTTTCATTTTGTATGAACATTTCCACTGAAACAAACAAACAAAAAGAAAAGTGCTCTAGGATCATCTCTTGTCCTTCCACATAATCCCTTTCCTATATCTTACCCCAGGCCTTGACAAATTTTGCTTCGATTTAGGAGCCAGGCCAAAATCTTAGGAACCAATGGCTGTGACCTCCTCATCCCCCCCCCCCCCCCAATTGTCTGCACGCTCCACTGAAGTTCAGGAGGTGGGGAAGAGGAGGTTGAATCTCCTCTGAGAAAGTCTACCACAGCTCTTTTAGAGCCACATTCACTGACTGTTTTTCCATTCTGTATCCAAGAGAGAAAAAGCTTAGTAAATCAGATCCTTAATGTAGTCCTGCAGGCCATTGGCAAAATACACAGCTAGCAGCCACCTTCCTCACCCTATTACCCTGTTGTCACCCAGTCTTGCAATCTCTCTTTTCCCATCCTCTTGTCACCTAGTCTTGTGTTGCCCTCCTCCCCCCACCCTCTCATCACCCAGTCTCACCCCTCCCTTAAAATCAGCCACTCCTAGCTCCTGAAATTCCGTCCACCTCCTTCCCAGCTAACTATTCAGACCAGAGTCTATCCATATCCTTACCTGCACAATCCAGTCAGCCTCCCTAGCCCCTGTCCCCCCCACAAGCCAGTCAGACCCGCCTCCCCTAGTCATCTTGTGGCTATATGAGGCATCTTTAGACACAAATATTTTGGTAAGTTATAGCTTCAGATAGCAAGTGTCTGTATGTATGATAGCAAGTGGTTTTCCTGTCTGTGCATGGGATGTGGCAGTGAGGTGTGGGTCCACAGTGCATGTGTGTGTGCTGTAGAGTTGGGGGGGGCCTGCGTGTGTGCCAAGTGCAGTGGTGGGATAACTTTTGATGTATGAAAGTGTGTGTGGCCAAAACTGAGCTGCTTATTTTTCCCCCTAAACCCTCCTCTCCCCTTCCTCCTTTCTCAGTCAATGTGGATAACTCTCCACTCCTCCGTCTCCTCAGCTCTCAACCTTGGGGTCGTCTTTGACTCCTTTCTCTCTTTCTCCACACACATCCAACTGAAACCTGCCATTTCTTTTTGTACAAGATCAACAAAATTTGCCCATTCCTTTCCGAACACACTACTAAGACACTTATCCACTCCTTAGTCACCTCCTGTCTAGACTATTGTAACTTACTCCTTGCTGGTCTCCCTCTGAATCATCTCTCTCTCCTTCAATCCGTTCAACACTCGCTGCATGGCTAATCTTCCGCCAGCCTCGCCACGCTCATATTACCCCTCTTCTCAAGTCACTTCATTGGCTCCCTATCTGTTTCCACATCCAGTTCAAACTTCTCCTGCTGACCTATAAGTGCATTCACTCTGCAGCTCCTCACTACTTTTCCTCTCTCTCTCTCTCTACACCCCTCCTCGGGAACTCCGCTCTTCTGGCAAATCGCTTCTATCTGTGCCCTTCTCTTCTATTGCTAACTCCAGACTTCGCTCCTTTCACCTTGCTGCTCCTTATGCCTGGAACAAACTACCTGAGTCTGTACATCGGGCGCCTTTTCTGACTCTGTTCAAATCCAAGCTGAAAACTCACCTCTTTGCTGCTTTTTGATCTTCACTCACCTGATCTCTTGTGTTTCCTTACCATTCCTCCTAGATGTAACCGGTGTCTACAGCTACTTTGTTGTCTGTCTTGATTAGAGTGTAAGCTCTGATGAGCAGGGACTGTCATTTACATGTGTCTGTGTGGCACTGTGTACATCTTGTAGTACTATACAAATGTTCAGTAGTAGTACTTGTGTATGTAACACAGACCCTGGTGTGTGTCTTTCATGCAGAGGTGAAAGGGGGGGGGGTACCTGTGTATCTCCAGGAACAAGCAGGAATGCAGTCTTTACATATGGGAGACGGCACTGATGGAGCCCGTGTGGGAACTCTCCCCAGCATCCTATAGGAAAGCCTTTGGAAGCACTCCACTGCGCCTGCGTACCTGCCTTCCCAACTCCTCTCCTCACTTCTTTGTTTTCTGTGGAGTCAGCAGGACGTGTCATCCTGTCTCCTCTGAAAAACCTTTTTTTCAATGTGGTACATCATGCTTCTGCTTTTCCATCGATGGCGACCCATCGAATCTGACACTGGTCCTGATAATTCTTTTTATTTTATTTTTCTTTCACGCTGTTTTCACCACTACACTAGGCTTTTAGGCCTCCATAGTATCTTCATCCTGAAGACAGCATTTTGAGGCATGGAAAAACCAATTAGTGGTTTTAAGAAATGTAACAAATTTATTTATTTTATTTATTTATTTTTATTTAACATTGTTTATATACCGCACTATTTAACATCAGCGCGGTTCACAAGTAACGTAAATGTCCAGTGTGGGGTATACACTAGACTTACAGTAAAACAAGGAAATTAAATTTGGAGAAAACAGGAAAACTATGTACATAACTCTTCAGTATATCTATGCATGTTATTTAAAGGTCGCTTTGGTGTGTAGAATCGAGTTTGGTCGGGAGGGTATGAATGAGATGTGGCTACGTAATGTCTTCAGAGTTGGGAAAGCATTGAAGGAAAAGGTAGTGTTTCAAAGCCTTTCTGAATTGGTGAAGGTTGGTTATGGCACGGATGTTGGTTGGTAGGTTGTTCCAGCATGAAGGTGCGGATAGAGCAAAGGCGCGGCTTCTAGAGGCTTCGTTGCATTTGGTGATGGTTTTCGGGAGTATCAGGGAGTTGGTGGCGACAGATGATCTCAGTGTGTTGGGGGGGTGGGGTGAGTTGGATAAGTTCAGAGAGGGCACTGGCCGTGCATTTATTAATGGCTTTGAATGTTATTGTTAGGATTTTGAAAGTGATCCTGTAGCGTACTGGGAGCCAATGTAGCGTTTTCAGGATAGGGGTGATGTGCTCCCTTCTAGATGCTTGGTGAAGGGTTCGGGCTGCAGTGTTCATTGCTAGCTGCAAAGGTTGTAGAGTGCACTTCGGAAGGCCGTGGAGAATGGAGTTCGCATAGTCGAAGTGGGGCATCACCAGTGACTGAAAGACTGTTCGAAAGTCCTCTGGCTCAAGTAACGGTCTGATGTGACGTAGCATCCGGATTTTGTAGTAAATTGCTTTTGAGATGTTGCTTATCTGGGCGTTTAAGTTGAGATGTTGGTCGATCGTTACTCCAAGGTAACGGATCGTTGTCTTCGTGAGAAGTTTGGCATCACGTACTTTCAATGAAGATGGCGGGGTGAATGCTTGGTCTCTGCTGATGAAAAGTACCTCCGTCTTTTTGAGGTTGATTTTGAGCTTCTGAGAGTGTAGCCAGTCTGTGACAGCTTTGAAACATGAGGATAATCGGGAGGTGCTGGTACAACAGTCTCTGACAAACATGACTGGTGTTTCAAATGTTTGGGATCTGATCATCAACCCATTTCTTGTCCTTTTTGCCAACAAATGACAAAGAGAAGCCTAAAGAACTGAGCCAGATAGTACGGATCATGTTCACCTTGGACTCTCTCAGTAGCTTCCACTTCTTTGAAGGCATAGTCTTCCTCTCATGGGTCTCATGTCTCTTCAAAATCCAAACATAAAAGTAAGTTTGTCTCTGGCTGTTCTGAAGTCATTGGCATCGAGACCAGAGAAAAGTCCGTCTAAGCATTGCGACTCTCCTAGTGGTATTTCCGATGCAGATGGGCTAGCCAAACAGCCCCGGTGGGAGGATCTGTCCTCCAAAGCAAGAGAGGGGCTTCAG
Source organism: Ichthyophis bannanicus (assembly GCA_033557465.1). Lineage (NCBI taxonomy): Eukaryota > Metazoa > Chordata > Amphibia > Gymnophiona > Ichthyophiidae > Ichthyophis > Ichthyophis bannanicus. Next base: position 299,495,020 of record CM066037.1, read on the forward strand.
GACGCTCCCGAGGAATGAACCTCTGGAGAGCTACTGGTTCCATGTTCTGGAATGTTGGTTCAGAGCCCCGTTGGATATCTGCCATCTCCCTGGACCACGTGTATTAGCTCTCGAGAGGAGTTTGACTGCACTCCTGGCAGCCTCGGTACCGATTGCATTGAGAGCTCCAGGCCTGCAGGCTTTGATATCGAGCCTTCAGCCATGTGTATCAGGCCCGATGCTGGCCCTTAAGCCTGCATCGATGGAAACCCTGAGGGTGGTACCAGTGGTGGAACTGAGCCAGTCCCCCGGTATCCAACAGACTCAACCTGATGATGTATGCGATTCCAATACCCCCAAATATCAGTATTGGCATTGATCTTCGTCTATGAAACATCGAGGTCTAACTCAGGACCGCCGATACTTTGACTTCTTGCCAGATTCAGATTCCAGTTCTTCAGAGTCTGACGAGGAATCACTCTATTCCCAGGAACTACCAGACATTCCTTAGGACCCTTCACCACCTCAGGAGAGAGGCATTGGTCCCCTCCAGAAGATGTCATGTATGAAATTTTGAAAAAGACATGGCAGCAGGGCTCACCATTACAGTCACCTCAGAAAAGGGGCAGAGGAACTAGATACTCCAATACCCTCCCACGCCTAAGGAGGCAGCTACATTGCCGGTGCCTTGGACCCTACAAGATCTCATGCTCCACATGTTGGAGGCTCCGCTCACAGTTCTGCCTGTCAGCAAGAGGCTCGATACCATGTACAGAGTACCAGAGTGCCCAGGCTTCTAAAACCTTAGCTTCCCCACAACTCCATGGTGGTAGAATCGGTGATGCGCCACATAGAGTTCTAAGAACCATTCCTCTATGCCATCTGGCAGAGTGTCAAACACTCGATGCTTCCAAGCATGTTGGCCTCCAGAATAAATTCTTAAATGCTGTACATAGGCATGTTTCTGAAGAATGTCACCAGGAATCTGAAAAGTTTTACCCCCATGCTACCTGAGGATAAGCTGAGTGCTTTCCAGGCACTCGTCAAGCAAAGACAAAATACGTCCAAGTTTCTTACCAGAGCCTCTCTTGATGCCTTCGAATCAACCAGCAGAGCTTCAGCAGTCCACATTGGGGTTCATAGAATGGCCTGGTTACAGGCATCAGATTTCGAGCAATGAGTTCAAGATAAACTTGTCAATATTCCATGTACTGGAGAAAACCTTTTTGGCAAAGGTTGGAGGGATAAAACAAGAGAGATTGAGATGGACGATCTCACCCTTAAACGCCTTTCCAGGAAGACAGCTAACTCATCCAAGATGAAGGCTCTTCACAAGAAATCTTTGTATTTTAAAAAAAAAGAGATACGATTCTTCTTATCCGCCTTGTGCTGCCTATCAATCTCAATATACTTAGCAGAGACAACAGGGCCCTCACCAGCCCAAGAAGCCCGAGGCTCCTAAGTCTCAACCAGCTCCACAGGCTCAAACTGCATCTTGCTTTTGACTCCTTTCTTGAGAGCATTGCCAATCTGCCCCGGAGGGTCCCCAGCCCCTTCACATAGCAGACAAACTTAATCACTATACCCACAGGTGGCACCTCATAACATCAGAGCAATGGACACTTCAGATTGTCCATGGGGGGGGGGGGGTGTTATTAGCTTCACTTCAAAACTTTATCCCCCAATAGCTTTTCAGGGGATTATCCAACACAACCCCTTCAAAGCGCATTCTTGAAAGAAGAGGTGACCACCCTGTTCTCCCAGGGTGCCATAGAAAGAGTTTCTCCTCCTCAAGAAGGGATGGGCTTCTACTCTCCATACTTCCTCATCCCAAAGAAAATAGGAGGCTTCAGGCCCATCTTAGATCTCAGAGACCTAATCAAATTCATGGTCCGAGAAAAATTCAAAATGATTTCTCTAGGAACTCTTCTACCATACCTTCTGAGACAAGATTGGATATGTTCTCTAGACGTAATAGAAGATTAAATGCATTTACTGATCCATCCCTCGCACAGACAGTATCTGTGCTTCATGTCTCATGGAACTACTACTACTATTTCTGAGCATTTGTAAAGCGCTACAAGACGTACGCAGCGCTACACAGACATGTAAGAGACAGTCCCTGTTTATCAGAGCTTATAATCTAGTCAAGACAGACACCACAGTAGGTGGGATACATCTAGGGGGAATGGTAATGAAACACAAGGAGATCAGGTGAGTCAAGATCCGAAAGCAGCAGCAAAGAAGTACGTTTTTAGCCTAGATTTGAAAAAGGCCAGAGAAGGTGCCTGACATACAGACTCAGGTAGTTTGTTCCAGGTATAAGGAGCAGCAAAGTGAAAGGAGCGAAGTCTGGAATTAGCAGTAGAAGCGAAGGGCACAGATAGAAGTGATTTGCTAGAAGAGTGGAGTCCCCGAGGAGGGGTGTAGGGGGAGAGAAGAGAGGAAAGGTGGTGAGGAGCTGCAGAGTGAATGCACTTATAGGTCAGCAGAAGTTTGAACTGGATGTGGAAACTGATAAGAAGCCAATGAAGAGACTTGAGAAGAGGGGTAATATGAGCATGACAAGGCCAGCAGAAGATTAGCCGCGCAGCAGTGTGTTGAACAGACTGAAGGGGGGAGAGATGATTTAGTGGGAGACCAGCAAGGAATAGGTTACAATATTCAAGATGGGAGGTGATTAAGGAGTGGATAAGTGTCTTAGTAGTGTGTTCAGAGAGGAATGGGCGGATTTTGTTGTTGATATAGAGAAAAAGCAGGTCTTGGCTATCAGTTGGATGTGTGTGGAGAAGGAGAGAGAGGAATCAAAGATGACTCCAAAGTTGCAAGCAGAGGAAACAGGGAGGAGTAGAGAGTTATCCACTGAGATTGAGAAAGGAGGAAGAGGAGAGGAGGTTTTAAGGGGAAAAATAAGAAGCTCCATTTTGGCCATGTTCAATTTCAAGAGGCTGTGAGACATCCAAGGAGCAATGTCAGAAAAGCAGGCAGAGATCCGGGTCTGGATTGCCATAGAGATTTCAGGCATAGAGGGATAGATCTGGGAGAAGTCAGCATAAAGAGGTAAAAGCCATGGGAAGAGATGAGCGCACCAAGGAACTGGGTATAGAGAAAAGGAATGGACCCAAGACAGATCCTTGGGGTACATCCACTGAGAGTGGGATAGCAGCAGAGGAGGATCCACCAGAACAAACACTGAAAAAGCGATGGGAGAGATAAGAGGAGGACCGGGATAGTACAGAGCCCTTAAAACCAAACAAGGATAGGGTATCAAGGAGAGGATTGTGGTCAATGGTATCAAAAGCAGCAGAGAGTTAAAGGATGAGGACTGAGTAAAGGCCTTGGATTTTGCCAGGAACAAATCACTGGAGACTTTGGCAAGAGCCGTTTCAGTAGAGTGTAAAGGACAAAAACCAGATTGTAAAGGATCCAGGAGGACTTGAGAGGAGAGAAAGTCAAGGCCTAATAGCAGCAAAGTGCTTTCAATTTAAATTTAAAACACAGAAGAGAGCTTTCTGGTAAATTTAGACCCCAAGACTCCCTCTATCCGAGCAAGGGCTGTGGGGCCCCCTGGAAATTGGTCACAGATTACCTTAGAAGCACAGGAAGGCTACTGTGTAGCAGCCAGCTTTTACTAAGTCTTCTTTCCCTCCCTCCCTCCCCAACACACACCCACTCCTGGGATTATCGTAGCTTTATAGGTGCTTACACCTCTTAAAGGAAAGGAGGTGCCATATTCACACTCAGGTGCAGATGTATATACTCATCAGGCATACATTAAGGACCTGAGATTAATTAAGCTTCAGGTGAACAAAGTACATTAACAGTATTAGGTATAGTTTTATTAGTATAAGTATCCCCAGCAACCCTTTGTAAGTAAAGAACTTAAATATCTAAACACAACCTTAAAACTAAGATGCAGGGCGTCATCAGGATGAATGGTGGTGTAGCTGATCAGCTCTGCCGTCCTAGCCTGCATAAGGAGGGAAAAACCTTCCAAATGAGCGATTAGGAGGAGCGTGGAGGAGCCGAGTGGAGTGGCGCAGTCCCGGAGCAGGACGAGGCAAACAGCGGGAGTTTCGTGCCCTGTAGAAAGCTGCAGCGGGATGCCAAAGCGGAAGCCGCATGGTCAGCCAGAGCGGAGGACTGCGTGGTGGGCCTGATAGGCAAGACGCGGGGCAACTTGAAGAGGGGAGCGGAGGACTGGAGTGCTGAGCGAGGCCAGGAGAGACGTTCGGAGGCCTGCAGTGAGGAGTGAAGGAATGGCGCTGGTCATAATACTGCCAGAGGCCGGTGAGAGCAGGAGAGAAGCGGTGCCCTGGGGGGGGCGGAAGAGCAGCGGTTGTTGCTGAACCTGACTGGGGGCAAGTTTGGCAGCCGGGAGAAATCGTGGCACCATGGGACCCTGAATTGCATCGCAGCAGAGAGCGGAAAAGCGCTTTGGAGAAGCGGTGAGCAATGAGAAAGTTCACAAAGCTCGAGAGAGGGGGTAAGGAGCCAGTGTGAAGAGGGGGAGGAAAGACCACATGGTGGACTGCAACGAGAATGCTACTACTGCGGCACGGGAGATCACATTCAGAAGTGCAGCCAGACTTAAGAGGGGAGCTGGTCAACGCATGGCATAATACAGAAGTAGTCCAGAGCGAACACAGGAGGCGTGCATAGAACGGGGCAAAGTACTGGACCTCTACCTTTAATTGGACAAAGGTAATACCCCCAAGGGAGGCCAAAAAGAGCGCACGAGATACTACCTGAGGAACGACACTTGCTTATTAGCAAGAGCTTCGGGCACCCTGTCCGGGGAGAGGAACAAAAGTGAGCATGGAAAAGGCAAAGAGCTGTCAAGCAGTGCGAAAGAAGCTGGCCGAATATAGATCCTCATACACGACCACCAGAGGAGGAAAGGAGGGAGAGAAAGACGGTGGGCTACAGCGAGAGGATCCTACTGAGCAGAAGGAGGAGATGGAACAAGCATGTAGCCCAGGAATGGGGGCAATGTTAAAAGGCTGGTTAACAGAGCTGAAAGAGGAGATCAAGATGGAGCTCAGTGGGGTGAAAAATGAATTGAAGGAGTCAATACAGGCTCTGAGACAAGATATTGTGGACATGGGCAACCGTGTAGAAGAAATAGAGAGTCAGGTGGAGTAGCAAGGTGAAGTGCTAGACGATCTGCAGAAAGGGTGGGAGGAATTGAGAAGTCTGCAAGCCGAACAGATGAAATTGGAAGACCGCTCCAGAAGATGTAACCTTAGAGTACGGGGCCTCCCAGAGGAGCCGCAGTATAAGAACTGTGAAGCAGTGATGGGGAAAAATTTCAGAGCTCTACTGTATCATGGGGAGCCTGATGAAGAGAGCATCAAAATAGAGAAAGCACATAGAGGCTTGGGGCCGGTTAGAGATAATAGACCACGAGATATAGTGGTGTGCTTGAGCTCTTTCAAGACCAAAGAAAAGATATTGAGTGCAGCCCGAGCAGAACGACAACTCATCTGGGAGGGGCACAAGCTTGCGTTGTTTCAGGACTTATCCTTGGGCACACTCCAGTGCAGAAGAAACCTTAAAGAGGTGATGACCTATTTGCGAAAGGAGGACTTGAGATATAAATGGCTATTCCCATTTGGCTTGTTGATGACAGTAAAGGGAAGATCCAGAAAAGTGCAGACAAGTGAGGAAGCCTGGAAAGCACTTAAAGATCTGGGAGTAACGAACCTGCCAGAGGGAGAGAGAAGGATGGCCGGAACGTCTACAATGGGAGTTGCGACCAGGGCAAAGAGGGACAGTCTAAGGTGGCATAGAGTTACAGCGACGGGGAGGAGGCTGGCGAGGCTGAACAGAGAACGCAGGAGAGGCACCAGAGGTGGAGACGGGAGCTGGTTGAAGCTTGAGGACATTGTCAAAATCATGTTTATGTTGTTGAAGTTGCGTAAGGGGGTGAAGGTTAGAAGTAATTGGAATTGGGAGGGGAGAGATGGGGGGAAGGGAGGGGCTTTGGGGGGTGGCTCTGTCCAGCAAATCAGTCCGAGGAGGCAGGGGTTAGGAGGTGGAGGGAGGAGTTTAGGGGGGGATGAGGTGATTGGGAGTTGAGAGCTCTGGGGACTCTAGAGGAGGGAACTGAGAGCGGGGGCACCGGGGAGGGGAGGTATAAGAGGCAGGCACGGCCTGACACTTCGTCACAGAAACAGAAGATGAATCGCCTTCATGGAGAGGGGGAACGGGGGTGGGACATAGGGTGGACAGGGGGAGGGAGAGGGAAGGGGGTAGGGGAAGAGGAGGGAGGGGATGGAGTAGGTGAGTGGGGGGGGGGAGCAGGGAAGGGAGGGAGGGGAGGAGGGGAAGGCCAGGGAAGGGGAGAGAGGAGAAGGGGGGATGGAAAGGGGGGGATAAGATCCAGGTGAACTGAAAATCGTTACATTGAATGTGAAAGGTTTAAACTCACCCTTTAAGAGACAGAAATTGTACAAGGAGCTATCAAGGCAGAAAGCATCACTTGTATCACTACAAGGGACACATTTGTTACGGAAGCATGAATCAGTGGTGAGACCAAAGGGGTATGTAGAGCTTTTGTTTGCATCTAATATGAACAAGCGGAAGAAAGGTGGGGGCGGCTTTGCTGATCAATGGGAAGCTTAAGGTGGAGGTCCACACAGTAGTTCGGGATAGAGGGGGAAGATATCTGATGGTGCGAATGAGGGTAGGGGAGGAATGGTTATGTGTGATCAATGTGTATGCACCCACAGGGACGCAAAAAGAGTTTTAGGAGGAGGTGGATTTGAAAGTGAGCATGTTGGGGGAGGGAGCGAGGATCTGTGGAGGGGATTTTAATATGCCCTGGGAGAGTGGGAGAGACTCTACAGGAAAGGGGGAAGGGAGGAGAGCAGATAGGAAGCAATATCAGAAGTTCGTACAGGACCATGACTTGATTGATGCATGGCGATTGATGAACCCAGGAAGGCGACAGTATTCATTCTTCTCAGCGGTACATGGCACCTACTCAAGGTTGGACACCATTTGGGTAGGGAAAGCGATAGCGGGTAGGGTACGGGGGGGGAGAAATGGAGGCAATTACGTGGTCTGATCATGCGCCGGTGATTGTGCGCTTGAGCTGTAAGAGGGAAAACAAGGGGGTGTAATATTGGAGATTGAATGAGGCCCTCTTGGGGGATCAGAGGGTGGTGAAGGAACTGGAGGGGATGATACCAGACTATTTTAAAAGAAACGCGAATGGAGAGGTAAGGGTGGGGGTGGTCTGGGATGCTTTTAAGGCTGTGGTGCAAGGCATTTTGGTAAAATGGGGGGTGAGAATAGAGGGAAAGGCATTACAATTGCGGCAGAAGTTGGTTAGGTTGGAAGAGGCAGATGCCAAAGATGGTGATGGGAAGTATAGGGGTGAGATGCTTGAAACTCGGGCCAAGCTAAATGCGCTAGAGGCTGAAAGGATTCATTTTCCATTGCAGTTGTTGAGGCAGGAATTTTTCAAAGGGGGAAATAGGGCGGGAAAGTACCTAGCGCAACGCCTACAGAAAGAGGAATAGTCAACAGATTAGATGCCGGGGAGTGGTGGAGAGTGATGAGCAGAAGATAAGGGATGTGTTTGTGGGGTATTATCAGAGATTATATGAAGCAAAGCCAGACAGGGCAGAGAGGGACATGAAGGAATATCTGGAGGCAGTGGGACTCAATCAATTAGGGGAAGGAGAACAGAGGGCATTGGATAAAGAAATACAGGTAGGGGAAGTGGAGCAGATGATTAAGGATCTGAAGCCAGGAAAGGCTCCAGGACTTGATGGACTCATGGGGAGCTTCTATAAAAAGTTTAAAGGAGTGCTGTTGACACCATTGACACGCTTGTTTAATTTACCAAGGGAGAGGGAACGATTGGCGGAGACGATGGGGTGGGCTGGAGTTTCTTTGATTCTGAAGGAGGTGAGAGATCCTCTGGAGTGCGCGTCATACCGGCCGATTTCGCTGATAAATATAGATGCGAAGTTGCTGGCTAAAGTGTTAGCGGGTAGACTTAATAAACTAATTGGGTAAGTTAGTTCATGAAGACCAAGCGGGGTTTATACCGGGGAGGCAGGTGTCTGATAATATTAGGAAAATTTTGAATGTAATTTGGACAGCGAAACAGAAGCCGGGTCAGGCAATACTTCTTTCTTTGGATGCTGAAAAAGCGTTCGACCAGGTGTCGTGGAAATTTCTGTTTACAGTGATGGAACACATTGGCTTTGGTAAGGGCTTTGTGGAATGGGTGAAGGCGTTATATGAGGGGCCTAAAGCGTGTGTGAGTGTGAATGGGGGTTACTCGTAATTTTTTCCCTTGGGGCGGAGAACCAGACAAGGGTGCCCGCTTTCACCGTTCGCATTATCCTTGGAACCGCTAGCATGGATGATTAGGAGGGGTAAAGATATTAAGGGGGTAAGGGTGGGGGAGAGGGAATACAAAATGGCAATGTTTGCGGGCGGCATTTTGCTTATGATAACAAGGCCTATGGAGACACTACCTGCCATTATGAGGGAGGTGCAGGAGTATGGGGATCTGGCTGGGTTTCGCATAAATTGGAGTAAGTCTGAAATTTTAAATCTGACAGGGGGGATAGAGCTGCAAAGGAGTTTGCAGCATAAATTTCAATTTGAGTGGGCAAACCAATCATTATGGTACTTGGGAGTCCAACTGGGAAGGGAGTTGGAGGAATTATACGACTTAAATTATAAGAAGCTCTGGGCAAGTAGAAAAGCAGTTGGAGGGCTGGAAAAGGGGATATATTTCTTGGATGGGGAGGATGGCGGTGATTAAAATGCTGCTGCTCCCCCAGTTCTTCTTCTATTTCCAAGTATTGCCAATTGAGATACCGGCCAAAGCGCTAAAAAGAGTGCAAAAGCAAGTGGAGGGTTTATATGGGGACATAAGTGCCCTAGGGTGGCGGCACGGACGTTGCAGGCTCCCAGGTGGGAGGGAGGAATGGGGGTGCCTAACTTTGGGAAGTACTATCAAGCGGCACAGTTGAAAGCAGTTTATTCTTGGCTGCGGGAGCCAATGAAACATTGGGTAAGGATGGAAAAAGCGGGTCTGAGGTCAGAGTTGGAGAGGCTGGTGTGGGGGGGAAAGGGTAAGCGAGGGGAGAATCCCCTGGTAGGCCATATGTTGCGGATGTGGCAACAGCAACGGAAGCGGATGATCGGGGACAAAAGTTGTGCACAAACAATGTCGCTGCTGGCTTGTGAGGAGGGAATGGGACCAGATGTAGGAATGCTGCAAAGATGGGCACGGCAGGGGTTAAGCCAAGTGTCTCAGTTAATTGGCAGGGAAGGGATAAGGGATTTTGCAGGCATTAGGGATTTATATCAATTGCGGGATAGTGACTGATTCGCATATTGGCAAATTGGCTCGTATGTCAGGCAGAGGAAGCACTGGGAGGATATTGTTAAGGAGCCGGGGTGGTTTGAAGGGAGCTGTCTAGGTTCGTTGGGGAGGAAGGGGGTCATTTCGCGAATTTATAAAGGCTTGACTATGAGAGGGGAGGAGAAACTCAGTTATATGCAGGCTTGGGAGAAAGCTGGGGGTGACCTGGGAGATGGAAGAGTGGGAGCGGATAGCCTTAGAAATAGCAAAATCTTCAATAGCTACCTCCCTTAGAGAGAATGGGTGGAAAGTGCTGACTAAATGGTACCTGACACCGGAACGCTTGTTTAAAGCGGGGGTCTGTCAGTCGGATGAATGTTGGAGGATGTGTGGAGCGAAAGGCACCTGGTTACATATGTGGTGGACATGCCCGGTGGTAAATCAATATTGGGAGACAATTGGGGAGAGCATTAGGAGCATTACAGGAACCAGTTTGGTATTGACGCCAGAGATATGTTTGCAGCTTAAGATGGGGGATGGGGGGAAGGAACATGCAGCATAGTGTGGCAATGTATTTTAGTGGCAAGATGTGAGATTGCAATGCACTGGAAGAATTGTCTGTTGCCACCTATAGGCAGTTATGCTAGGTGGTTGTTGGAACTGTATCAAATGCATAAGATCACAGGGATAAAAAAGGGTACCGTGGAAAAAGTGGAGAGGCAGTGTGGGGGGGGGGGGGTTGGAATTGGTTACGAAGGGGGGGGTGGAAGGGTGGGACAGGGGAGGGCATGGGTGGAGTTACTGGAGAAGGGGGGGAGTAGGGCAATGAAGTGATCCTATGTTTAACAATGTGTGGGTATAAAAGGGTGAAGGGGCGGGGGGAGTTAAAATGGGGGGTATGTGTAGGAACTCAGTAAGTTATCTGAAAGGGGGAAGAGGGGGGATAGTGCCCATTTTCACGGTGCTATGTGAGGGGTGGAGGAATAAGCATCATTGGAGAACCAAACTTAAATAAAAAGATTTTGGTAAAATGAGGGGGGGGGGTACAAAAGGGGGGAGTAGAAGAGGAGTGTTTGTGTGGAACAGTTGCTATATTGGTATAAAATGTTCGGGGTGTCGAAGGGAGGGGGATGAGTACGGGGATTAGAGGGTTGGATTGTTAGTGTTAGCGAGAGGTTTGATATACTGTAGGGTGTATGTGGAGGCTCCGTGCTCTACAAATGTTTGATTGTGAGGTATCAAATAATACACACAACATTAAACAAAAAAGAGAAACTAAACACGTAACATGCAGTTCAGAGAGAATTATGTTTTATTAGGCTAGGCTTTATAATAACCGCACAAAAAAACTGAGTGATATAGGACAATGCAATGCAATATAATAAAGGCGGTCTATTAGTGAACGGAGATACGTATGTAGAATTGTATATGTTAATAAGATTCACTGTTGTGCAGCTTGCAGAAGATACATGCAGTGAGAGGGGATCTCTCCACTGGAATAAGAATTATAGAATGTATAAAAGGTAGTAAAAGATTGTGTATCCTAAGTTTGGTTGGGGTTTCAATGTTATGTGGTGTATATTATGATGTGTGATAATAAAATTTAAATAAAAAAACCCCAAAAAACCCAAAACTAAGATGTAGATAGCAGTCCAGCAGCGAGATGGGGGCTTTCCAGTCTTTTGCATTGTGTCACATATATGATTTTCTCCCAGTTGGTGAGGGGTCTTACGTGTGCACTAGGTGCAAGGAACTCTCTGCTCTCAGGGAATGAGTCCGATCTCTAGATGCTAGAGTAGCAGACTTGGAGGACATAAGGAAGACAGAGGTACATAGACGAGACCTACAGGGATATAGTCTTGAAGTCCCACCTCCAGTCTGGCAGCATTCCTGTTGCCATGGAGGAGAGAGGTCTCGTGACAGAACAGCATCACCCTGGTGTAACAGGAAGTGATCCTGTAGCTAGGACCTGTCCTCCAGGTGATGTAAAACCCTCTTGCACCGAGGAAGTTTCTCCAGGGCTATGTGCCCATGAGAGAAGAGTTAGGACAGCCAATTATACTTGGTAATTCGATCATTAGGCATGTAGATATCTGGGTGGCTGGTGGACGTGAGGATCGCCTGTAACATGCCTGCCTGGTGCGAAGGTAGTGGACCTCACGCACCACCTAGACAAGGTCTTAGATAGTGCTGGGGAGGAGTTTGCTGTCTTGGTCCATGTTGGTACCAATGACATAGGAAAATGTGGTAGGGAGATGCTGGAGGCTAAATTTAGGCTTTTAGGTAGAAGTTGAAATCCAGAACTTCCAGGGTAGCAATCTACAAAATTCTTCCCATTCCACGCTCAGGACTCAAAAGGCAGGCAGAGATCCGGAGTCTCAATGCGTGGATGAGATAATGGTGCAAGGATGAAGGTTGGATTTGTTAGGAACTGAGGAACATTCTGGGGAAAGAAGGGGCTCTTCCGAAGGGATGGGTGTCACCTTAACCGGGATGGAACCAGGCTGCTGGCATTAACCTTTAAAAAGGAGATAGAGCAGCTTTTAAACTAGATAATAGGGGAGAACCGACAGTAGCCCAAGAGTGTATGGTTTGGAACAATGTATCCTTGAAGGATATTACCAAAAGAATGAAGTTAGGGCATATCAGCAGAGAGTTTCCAATAAAGACAAAAATAGCCCAAATGCCCTTGAGTACGGAGCAGACATAGCTTAAAGATTCCAAATTACCCCTGCCTACTGATAGCCAGATAAATGCTTGTATGAAAATGCTAGAAGTCTAAAAAATAAAATGGGAGAATTAGAATATATAGCACTAGATGAGAGGTTAGATATGATTGGTATCTCAGAGGAAATGTGTAGGGCAGGTTCTTTTTGAGGAGGATTTCAAAGTTTGTGAAAGATCTTGGAGAGAGTTACCCTCAAAAGCTACCAGAAAACAGGCCCAGAGCCAGGGGTCCATCTCTTGAAGGGCCTCAGATGGGGCTTGGGAGATGCTCTTAGCCTGCTAGAAATCCTTGTAGGGCCTATTCCTCCTGTGGTCCTAGACCGAAGAAGGGTAGCAGTGTTTTTGGAGATCTCAGGACTCAATGGCATCTCTTGCCACAGCCAGCAAGCCCCTTTAAGATCTGGCGGGTCCCTTCTGAGGTACAACTGATTGGGAGCTGGCTTCAACTGTTTCCAAGTACACCCATATCATATCAGACCAATGGGTTCTAGAGGTTCTGAGATAATGTAGTGTCTCCCTGTGGCTCCCTGCTCAAGTGGGTGGCAGACAAAACTTTACAGTGCTTCCTTCAATTGTAGGCTGTTCTACCTATGCCTTCTGCAGAGCAAGGTGGGGACATCATTCCATTACTTTGTGGTGCCCAAGAAGGGGAGTTTCTTTCAGCCTATCCTGACCCTCAAAGTGATCAGTGCCCAGCTCCTAGTCACCCATTTCTGCATGGGGACTAACAGGTCAGTCATTCTCTCTGTTCAGTAAGAAGTTGTTTTCCCTCCCTATATCTCACTGAAGAGTACTTCCATGTTCCCATCCAGGAGTATCACCAGTGATTTCTTTGCATCTTCAGGAACAAGCAGGAAGTCCGTCTTCACATATGGGTGACGTTGGCACAAACTGAGCCCGGCGTGGGAACACTCCCCAGCATCCAATAGGAATGCTTTTGGGAGCGTTCCACCATGCATGTGTAACTGCCTTCCCTTCTGGTCTCCTCAGTTGTCTTTTTTACACGGAGCCATCGGGTCCTCATCCCTGTCAGCCATGTTTAGAGACTTCAAGAGTTTTTTACTAGTACTATCAAAAGTACTTAGGTTGCCTTCCCGTCGACCGACTCAATTTCCTGTCGATTCTGGATCCCCTTTTTTATTTTTTTGTTTTACGTAATTTTATTTATTTTATTTTTTTCACAAACGTTGTTTGAAGCCTGTGGCCTCATTGGGCATCATTGCCCAGTTCAATTTTGCCTCCATATTATTCACTAATATGGAGAAGCACCGAAGTGGTTTAAAAATATGCTCTGTGTTCCAGCACAATTTCTATCACTGATGAGCATTCTTTGTGCCTAAAATGTTTAGGCCCAGACATGTCAATTCTTGTCCCTCCTGTCACCACATGACTAATAGAGGTAGAAAGAACCGGGACAAACAGAAGGCTAAGCTAAGCTAAGCTGTTTCCTACAGACTCTGCTCCTTCAGTGCTCGGAGGCATCAACTCCTTCAAAGTCTTCCCATGCATCTAAGTCCTCACCAGCAAAGGAAAAGAATCGCTTGGAGTCTCCAGTGCTTAAGAAAAAGAAGATATCTGCCTCAGTATAGAGGTCATCAACTTCCAGATCGGCATCTGCTTCGAACACTTGGCATCGGCACCATCATTCATCGCATTCCGATGCTGACCATCCATCGAAGCAACCCCGGCAGGAGGTATCCCCCTCTAATCCTCAGCGGAGCACCTGATACCAGCATCGGGAGTTATGGCCCACATAGCTGTGTCTGGAGCCACTCCTTTCCTGGTACTATCATTGGATGACCATGTCATCACCATCAAGCACATCATCGCTAAGCTTTAAGTGGCACTAATGCCGAGGACACAGAGTGCTTTGCAGCCAGCACCGAAACCAGTTCCGCCAATGCTGACGATGGCCACAGAGCTTGGCACTCTTACACAGACATCCCCTGTATCACATAGCTCCACAGTGCAGCCTATACCAAGGCCATTGGCTCCACCATGTCTGATACCCTCTACATCCAAACAGCAAAGATATCAAACATCTTATAAGAATTATTTTGACTTCCTTCTGGACTCGGATTCCGAAGAGGCCTCCGAGGTGGAATCCATTGATTCCAGTACCCATACAGAGGTACCGTCTGATCCATCACCACCTTATGAACGTTGACATTTGCCGCCCAAGGATATGTCCTTTCAGGATTTTATTAAAGACATGGGGGGGGGGCAGCTCTTGATGTTTCAGTGGCTATGGAAATGGAACCAAGAGCTCGATATCCACCAGTACCCATCGGCGCCGAAGGAGGCTGCTATACTACCGATGCATAACATCTTAAAGAACCTAATGGCTTGGATATGGGAGGCCCTCATGTTAACTCCTGCGGTGAGTAAGAGACTCGATACCCTTTATAGGGTTCCTCCCTCCCCATGTTTTCAGAAACTTCATGGTTGTGGAGTCTGCCATGAGGAGGATAAAAAGCCAGAAAAATCACTCCTCTGTGCCTCCTATGAGAGGTACCAGGATCCTGGCTGCATTTGGAAGGAAGGCATTCCAAGCTACCATGCTAGCCTCTAGAATAGACTCCTATATGCTATATACAGGCATGTTTCTCAAGGATGTATTGAGAAATTTGTCAGTTTACCACCCTGCTTCTCCATGACAAGCAGGTGGCTTATCAGGTCTTAGTAATGCCCAGAATACATCTAAGTTCTTAAGAGCAGCATTCGATGCATTTGAGGCCAGCCTGCTTAGGGCTTAGGAGAACAGCATGGCTCTATGCATCTGATATGGAACAGTGGGTCCAAGCCGAATTAATCAACATACCATGTAATGGTGAGACCCTCTTTGCTCAGAGGTGGAGAGAGAAGACTGGTGAGATAGAAACTGACAACCTCACCATGAAGATGCTTTCAAGGAAGACTGCAGACTCTTCTAAGAAGACTACCACTAAGAAACCGTTCTTTCCTAAGAAGAAAAGGTTATCTCCAGGAACAAGCAGGAATGTACAGTAGTCTTCACATATGGGTATCATCGGAACCGATGGAGCCGTGAAGGAACGCTCCCCAGCGTCCAATAGGAAAGCTTTTGGGAGCATCCCACTGCACCTGCGCCACTGCCTTCCCGCCTATCCAACTCTCCCTCTTCAGTTTTTCATTTTCCGCAGAGCCGACAGGCAGCAAACCCTGTCACCGCAGAAAATCGTCTTTTTTGTCGTCGCGTCTGCCTTCCCATTGACGCCTATACCGGTACCACCGGTGCTTTCTTTATTTTCTTATTTCTTTTCCTTTAAAAATAAAAAAAAAAGAGAGAATAACTTCTTTTTTGAGGGTCTGTCCCTCTTGGTGCCAGGCACCATTTTGGTCATCCAAAATGGAGAAACCCATCTAGTGGTTTCAAAAAATGTTCAAAATCTAGTGGTACCATTTCTGCTACCGACGCCCATGATTGGTGTCTTAAATGTTTAGGTCCTGACCATTTGCCATTGGAGTGTCTCCTTTGTAGAAAGATGACCAAGAGAGGCCTGCAGAACAGAGCTGCAAACCTCGGCACCCTCTTTGCCTCAGATTTATTTATTTATTTATTTTATTTGCAATCTCTTTTATACCGTGCTATTCGACATCAGTGCGGTTTACAATGAACATAAGAGTTGCACATCTCAATTTCGTGATTTGTGCTTACAGTGAAACAGGTATAATAACTTGGGTATACATTAAACAGGAAAATTAAACTTGGGTATGCATTAAGCAGGTATAACAGGTAAAATAGGGTATAAATAACCAGTCCCTTAACAAGGAGACACGATGAATAAATACAGTCTACTTTATGCAACAATATAATGAGTTATGCGGCACTGCATAAGTTTCTCATGGTGGTTGGAGGGGAAGGTGTGATTGCGAGTGATCAGTCTGGGAATGTGACGTGCATGAGTTTGAGGTGCTGCATTGAGATGTGAGAGTGGGTGAGTGTGGGGAGAAGACTGCATCATCGTAGTGATGAAGAAAGAGGTGCCGTTTCAGTGCCTTCCTAAATTGGGAGAGTTCACTGATGGTTCTGATAGTTGCTGGTAGTGCGTTCCAGCAGGATGGAGCAAAGAAGAAGGCTCTGGATCTAGTGAATTGAGAACACTTCGTGCTAGCCTTAGGTAATATGAGAGTATTTGCGGCATTCGATCTCCTTGCTCGATTGGGAGGTGTGATTGAAATTAGATCAGTAATGGCAGTAGCAGGGTATTTATTGATGGCTTTATGGGTCATAATTAGGATCTTGAATGAGATCCTGGCTTGTATGGGTAGCCAGTGCAATTGTTTTAGTATTGGGGTAATATGAGAACTTCTTGAGGCTCCATGAAGGATTCTTGCAGCTGAATTCATTGCAAGTTGTAAGGGGTTAGTCGTGCACTTAGGTAGACCATACAAGATCGCATTGGCATAGTCAAAGTGAGGCATTATTAGGGCCTGAAAGACAGTTCGGAAGTCATCAGGTTCTAACAGTTGACGCAGATTGCGGAGGGTCCGGATTTTATGGTACACCGACTTTGTGTCCATTGCATCAACGTCGTCCAGGGCTTCATCTTCCTCCCATGGATCTCAGGTAACTAAACCTAGGTCTTCCAAGACCGGCCGGTCTTCAAAGGGTAGATCTCCTTCTAAGCATCGAGATGCTACTAGCGTTGCCCTCGAAGAAAGCACACTGGCCAAATAGCCGAGGCGGGATGCCCCTGCCTCCAAAGCATTAACGGAGTTCCAGGATGTTCCCGAAGCTTCCACCTCTGGAGAACTCTTGGTGCCATGTTCTGGTGTCATGGCTTGCTCTGCTGGTACCAACATCTAGGCATCGGCAGGCCCCATGGATCAACGTATCCTGGCTATTGAACGCAGTCTTGCGGCTTTATTAGCAGCCTCGGTACCGCTAAAACAGCTACAATCGATGCAGTTGTCCGTACCGATATCGGTACCGAATGTACCTGCATTGACTGATGTGCCTCTCTCCATGCTTCCTCCCATGCCGGCCCTGGAATCGGTCTCCGGCATCAAGGGTCCGGTATCGAGGCATTTCGATCCCTACTTCGATCGATACTGCCGACAAGCAATATGAGAGCATCCAACCCGACAATACTTTAAATCCTCCGATTCCGATGATTCCAAGGGCTCTGTTGGTACTGGAGTGGTTCTTCCAGAGGATCCCTCTCCTTCACCAGCATCGGATGTCTCCTCCGGAGGACATGTCCTTTCAGGACTTCATACGTGACGTAGCAAGGGGACTCTCGATCACCATGACCCCTGAGAAGGAACCAAGAGCTGAAGAGTTGGAAATTGTTTAGTATCCGGCAGCTCCTAAGGAGGCTGCTACCCTTCCCATTCGCCGAATTTTGCATCATCTCATGTTTAGGAAGCACCTATAACGGTGTCTGCACATTCTCGGAGACTCGATACAATGTACTGGGTACCGCAATGTCCCGGTTTCCAAAAAACACAATTACCACACCATTCCATGTTAGTGGAATCAGCAATGCATAGGATCAAGAGTGCTAAGACGCATTCATCCAACCCTCCAGGTCGTGAATCGAGAACGCTCGATGCCTTTGGGTGTTGATGCTTTCAGTCCTCGATGCTATCGGCTAGAATAAGCGCTTACATACTTGATATGGGTATGTTTCTTCGGGAGGTTACAAGAGATTTGGAAGTCATGGCTCCACTTCTTCCCGATGACAAGAGGGCCAACTTCCTCACTCTGGTCAAACATGCCCAGAATGTTTCTAAGTTCATGAACCATGCAACCTTTGATTCCTTTGAGTGCATTAGCAGAACCTCTGCTATCTCGATCGGTGCACATTGCATTGCCTGGTTACAAGCATCTGATTTAGAACAATGGGTGCAAAACAAGCTGGGAAATATTCCTTGCACAGGAGAAAACCTCTTTGGCAAGAATTGGCAGGACAAAGCTACTCAGCTTCAGTCCGAAAACACCACCTTGAACAGACTATCAAGGACCACAGCCAACCCAGCTAAGAAAAAGGCAGTTAAGAAACCCTTTTTCAACAAGAAAAATAAATTCTATCCATCTTACACCCAAGCTGTCCACTGCCCAGTTCATGCTCCCCAAAAGGGGCAGCAGCAACCCAGACAGCAGAGGAATGCTCAAGTCCCCAGAGCTCAATCAGCTCAGCAGACACAGCCTCCTCAGGGGCTTTGACTCCTTCCTAGTCTACTTAGTCATTCTACCCCTAAAGGGTCCAGAGCCTCTCACCATCCCAGGCAGACTCTGTAATTTCGCTGAAAGATAGCAGCAGATAACATCAGAGCAGTGGACTCTCTCCATTGTACCAGAGGGGTACAAACTCTTTTTCCACAGTATGCCCCCTCCCACCATCACAAGACAGTTCAATTCTCAGGGCCCCTTCACCACTCTCTTGTGTCAAGAGGTCACCTCACTACTTGCTCAAAGAGCAATAGAAGAGGTACCTATGTCCCAACAGGGCATGGGTTTCTACTCCCCCTACTTCCTCGTTCCAAAAAAGACAGGGGAATACAGGCCCATACTGGACCTCAAAGTAGAACAAGTATCTGTTCCGAGAAAAATTCAAGATCTCTCTCAGAACATTTCTTCCTTATATTCAGGGTCAGGATTGGCTATGTTCTCTAGATCTAAAGGATGCATATACACATATCCTCATTCATACAGATCACAGGAGGTTTCTTCAATTCCTCTTTCAAGGAAGACATTACCAGTACAGAGTACTACCCTTTGGACTGGCTTCTGTTCCAAGAGTCTTCACAAAATGCATGGCAGTAGTAGCAGCATTCCTAAGAACTCTGGGGATATTCATCTTCCCCTACTTAGGCGACTGGCTCATCTGAGCATCAACACCTCCAGAAGCCAGCTCCATTCTCTCCTGTACAATGCAAATCCTGCAGTACCTGGGACTGGTCATAAACCTTCCAAAATCTCAACTCACCCCTTCTCAGTCCCTAGAGTTCATATGGGCTCTTCTAGACACAAGGCAGTCAAGGGCTTTCCTGCCACAACCACGTTGTTCGAATACTCCAGCTGGCCTCTCAAGCAGCTATGAAAACCTTTCTAACTGCTCGAGAAATGCTTCAGCTGCTGGGGCATATGGCATCCACTGTCCATGTGGTTTCCTATGCTCGCCCACACATGAGAGCAGCCCAGTGGACCCTAGCCTCTCAGTGGACACAGGCGTCGGGCCGCCTGGGGGACAAAATCAGAAACACTACACGCCTCATTTTCTCTCTACAGTGGTGGTAATCGCTGAAAAACCTTCTCGTGGGGTCTCCAGCAGCCACTAGACCAAGCCACCTTGACGATAGATGTGTCCAAGTTAGGTTGGGGGGCTCATTTGGACAATCTGTCCACTCAAGGTCTCTGGACCGAGCAGGAGGCTCGCCTTCACATAAACCTCCTGGAACTCAGAGCCATCTTCTATGCTCTTCAAGTATTTCAGGACCACCTGAGCCACAAGACGGTTCTTGTCCAGACCGACAATCAAGTAGCTATGTTCTATGTGAACAAGCAGGGTGGGGTGGGTTCTCAGGTGCTGTGCAACGAAGTTCTATGCCTTTGGGCCTTCGCCAGAGATCTTCAAATCCACCTACTAGCGGTGTATCTTCCAGGCACACACAATCTCTTGGCAGACAAACTCAGTTGAGTACTGCTGCCACACGAGTGGTCTCTTCATCCAGAGCAAATTGCTCGAATCTTTCAGATCTGGGGAACTCCAGCTATAGACCTCTTTGCAAGTCCTCAGAATGCCAAACTTCCTCTGTTCTATTCCAGAATTCCGGCTCAGAACTGTCAGGCAAGGGATGCCTTCCATCTCTATTGGGGTCAGAACTTCCTCTATGCCTATGACAGCTCATAATGTCAGAGCCATGGCTACTACCGTAGTTAATCTCTGGTCTGTCACTATCTCAAAGATCTGCCAAGCAGTGACATGGACCTCTCTGCACACTATTGCCTGGACAAAGACTTCAGGGCTGATGCTCAATTTGGATAAGCTGTTCTGCGTAACCTTTTTCAAATTTAGACAACTTGCCCACCGCCCATCTGACTACCTCACGAGGAGTGCTCTGAGCAGGCCGAGTCTGATTCTTGCTGCAACCTCTAGCTGCACTGGGATTCTTCTCTCGCTCAGTTGTCCTGGGCTAGGGAGTCCCATATATGAAGACTGACTTCCTGCTTGTTCCTAGAGATAGCATAGTTACTCACCCTGTAACAGGTGATCTCCGGGAACAGCAGGAATCAATCTTCACAACCCGCCCACCTCCCCATCAAGTTGTCACATTTTTTTCTCATTCCTAGTATACAAAGATTTTTTATTTCTCCACTATTCACCTGACTGAGGAAACCAGGAGGGAAGGTGGGAAGGCAGCCACCCATGCATGGAGGAACACTTTCAAAAGTAACTACGCTTTCTACATTCTGGGCCACCACTTCTAGTTCCGGGTATTGTACTTCGGCCTAGCCATAGCACCTTGCACCTTCTTGAAGGTGTTGGCAGCTGCAGCAATCCTTCCCAAACAAGGGATCAGAGTTCACCCATACCTGAACAACCGGCTGATCTGGTCAAACTCCCTGGAGAAGTCCAGAGAGGACACAGCCCTAGTAATTCAATGGCTAGGTTTCGTGATCAATTATCCCAAGGGCAGCCTGAATCCCTCCTGGGATTTAGAGTACCTCAGAGCTTGATTCAGCACTCTCTCGGGCCAGGTCTTCCATCAGAACTAACTTGGGGGGGGGGGGGGTTGTGAAGCCTGCTGCTCAAGCCTGGGACTACCTTTGACTTGTATGGTCCCTGGTATTGACCCTGTAGCTGGTTCTTTGGCCCAGGGCTCACATGTGCTTGCTGCAGAGGCAACTGCTGTCTCTTTGATCCCCCTGCTCTTAGTTGTAAAACCAGACACTTACTCTCCCTCTGAAAATCAAAGATGGGTTAGCATGGTGGTTTCAGTCGTGTCATCTGATGAGTGGGATGCCTTGGGAAGCACTGGATTGAGTGATAGTCACCACAGATGCCAGCCTGAAGAGATAGGGGCTCACACTCTGTCATATGGCCAGGGCATGTACTCCCCTCAAGAAGCCTCCTGGTTATTCAACCAGTTAGAGGCCAGAGTGATCCACCTGGTTCTTGTTAGCAGATAAGGTGGTCTGTGTGTTCTCAGACAAGGCCATGATGGTAGCATATGTCAACCAGCAAGGTGGAACTCAAAGCACTGGGATGGTTCTCAAAGTGGCAGAACTTGCTGTTGTGCAGAATAACATCTGAGTTCTTTGTGGTCAGCCTGCATAACTAGTGTCGTCAACATACAGGCTGGTTTCTTGACTCAGAACACTGTGGATCCTGGAGAGTGGGAGTTGAGCCCTTATGCATTCAGCCTCATAATGCAAAGGTGGATCCTTCCAGTATTGTATCTGATGGCCACTTGGGAGAATGCAAAAGTGGAGAACATTTTCAGCTGCAGGAAGTGTAGGGAAATCTGACTTAAAGTCTGCCTTGGGTCTGCTTATATATGTATATATTGGCATACAGAAGGACTTGCAGGCAGTGGACCTGGATGCGCTCCAAGTATGGTCCCAAGAGAGGCTTCTGTATGTCTTCACCCCTTTGGTCATTGGCGAGCCGCTTCTTAACACAAGATCCAAGCTTAGTAATTCTGGTGATCCCAGACTGATCGCACAATCTATGGTACATGAATTTCTGCAGCCTTTTGGCAGGGTACTAGCTTTTATTTACCTCATGAGAAGGGCTATCTTCAACAAAGTGCTCTGGTGATAGACGATCCAGTTTCCTTTTCGCTTAAGGCCTGGCCCTTGAGAAGCATGTGCTTTCCAAGAAAGGCTACTCTGGAGCAGTAGTGAAAACTCTTCTCAAGACCCGTAAGATCTTGACTTTGTTAGTCTATGTGAGTGTTTGGAGGTTTTTGAGAAATGGCGTTCCTCTGAGGCCCTAGTGGCCAGGAAGGTGGACATTGCTGCAGCTTTGTCCTTACAGTCTGGCTTGGATCAAAGTTTGGCCCTGAACTCAAGGTTCAAATGGCTGGCCTGGCATGCTATCGGGAGCATATTCAAGATATGTCCTTGGCAGTACACCCTGATGCTCCTTGTTTCCTCAAGGGAGTGAAGCAAATTCAACTGCAAGTGTGCCCAGTAGTAACTCAGTGAAGTCTTTGATGTTTAAGGCCTTGAAAGGGCTTCCCTTTGAGCTCATTCATATGGCCCTTCTCAAGGATTTCACCCTCAAGGTGGTTTTCCTGATGAGTTAGCCAGGTGTGTCAAACCTTTAGGCTTTGTTCTGTAGAGACCCCTTTTTCCTATCTTGATGGCTTCCATTTCTTTATGGACTGTATGTACCATCCTTTCTTCCAAAGGTGGTGTCCCCTTTCTTCACACCAAAATGAATAATAATTATATTAGTGGTGACAAACTAGGGATCCAACTTTACCATAAAAATAAAGCAAGAGCCCTAATTAGTGTAAAAACACTCATCCAAAAAGCCTTTTTTGTCAAACTCTAGCACTACTATACACAAACAGTCCTCTATTTCACTTGAATCCTTTTTTTTTTAATATTTTATTTCAATTTTAGTTGAAAGCATTCTTCACTCTTTTCATACCCTGACACAATGCTATGTTATGTTTTAAACTATGTAATACAAACCCCACATGCTGCTGATTCAGGAGTTTTAAGTATTTGTCAGTGAGAATGAGGTACCATTTGCATCCATACTCCCACAACATCTTCCTTCATTGCTTGCATGTACTGTATATTCCAACAGATTCCTCAACATTTGTTTTCCATAGCATTCCTTCAGCCTATATTCTCAGCATGTACTCGGCCATTGCTTACAACTTTTATTCACCATTTCGCTCACTTTTTAAAGGCGACAAACCCAATTATGCTTATACTACAGCTCTGCTATTAAATCGGTGAAAACCAGTCTATCTCCATATTCATGCCTCTTTGGTGTGTTGATTATATTTGAAATTGCCAAGGTTCTAAATAGTTGTCTTTCCATATGATTATCCCTCTCCCTCCACTAATACAGTACATGATCAATCATCTGCCAGTGCAGCATGTTAAAAGCATGTGTAGCTTCTTCACAGTGCTTAACCATAGGTGCCGATCTATTATGAGTTTTTAATCTTGATTTGTGCTCTGTTAGTTCTCCATATATACTGTTTTGGGAAGTCACACAATCATATAAACCAAAAAATTTGTAGTGCATGTCATAAAATATAATGTTTAGCATGAAAATTCTCTTTATAATGAGGAGCTCTCTAGCATAGTCACTCCAGTGTTTGTCCACAATATGTACATCCCCAACATTTAAAATGTCCCAGGTGTAACTCCCTCTGTATTTTGAGAATATTGGGTTGGGTTAGTCTTTACCACCCAATTTGATATATTATTTTCCTTTGTGAAAGCCATTAGACAGAAGGCCTGGAATATAGAGTGAGCCAACAGAATATCACAATATCGCATAATAACATCCTTCACTTGCATGCCTTTAGTAGAATATGGGAGGATATATGTAATCCTCTGATGTTGACAATTCTGTTGGTATGATAATGCAGGATGTTGGATATATGCCCGTTTATATGCTCTTTATAATAGCTTGAGGATATCCCCTATCCTTCAATCATGTTTGTAATTTAGCAGCACATGTTTTAAAATCTTCCGTATTACTGCATAATATTCTGATTGATAAAAATTGTCCTTTTGGGAGGCTATCCTTCATGTTCATAGGATGATGACTGTTGTATCAATAAATTTCTTTCAATAGGTTTTCTGTATAAACCGGTCTTTATTCTCCCATTTGCTTTAGCAATCCGAATAGCTAAAAAAAAATCAATAACTTCTTGATGCTTCACCACTTTAACGTAGTCGCATAGTATATGGTGGTAGATAAAGACCAGCATGGTCTACCTAGTCTGCCTCTCTGAAATGTAGATGATGATTTTGGATATTTGTTTTTGTTAAGTGCAGTTGTCAGTCTCTACTCATGGTGACCCTCTGAATAGTTGTCCTAAACTGTGTTTGGCCTTCAGTCAGGCAGCTTATAGTAAATAGAATGACATCTATAGCTGCTGTTGTTGCATCAATCCATCTCATTGCTGTCCTTCCTCTTCTACGTTGATCTTCAACCTTGCTAAGCATGATGTCATTCTCTAATGATATCTCTCTCTTCGCCTGATGTGTCCACAGTATGAAATTCAAAGTCTTGTCATCTGAGATTCCAAAAAAACCTTAGGTTTGATCTCTTCTAGTACTGATTGGTTTGTTCTTCTGGCAGTCCACAGTATTCTTTGCCAGCACCATAGTTCAAAGGCATCAATTTTCTTCCTGTATCTTTTTCACTGTTCAACTTTTGCATTCATATGACGTTATTGAAAATACCTTGGCTTGGACAAGTCAAATCTTTATATGGAGAGAGACATCTCTGATCTTGAGAATCTTGTTTAGATCCTTCATAGCAATTCTGCCAAGAGCAATGCAGCTTTTGATTTCTTGGCTGCTTGTTTATTGATTATTGATCCAAGCAGGTTAAAGTTGTCCACTGTTTCAATTTCTTCTCCATCAGCGATGAAATTACTGATTTAGCCAATTGTCAGGATCTTTGTCTTTACATTAAGATGCAGCAGATTGGTTAAGATAAAGAACCAATGAAAAGCCCAGCTTTCACGGCTCCTTCACCTCGAGGCCCCGATCGGCGGCAGGAAAGAGATCGGGAGGCTACAACCCCTCCCGCTGTCCAACTAGCAGCCAATCAGGGCCGATCAGCACACCGGACAGCACAATTTAAAAGGCAGTGCCTCCCGGCACCATCAGATCACTGCTCCTCCACTTTGAGGCCCCGATCGGCGGCGGGAAAGAGAGTGGGATGCTGCAACCCCTCCTGCTTTCCAACTAACGATCAATCAGCACACCGGACAGCACAATTTAAAAGGCAGTGCCTCTCGGTGCACCCATACCTGAGGACTCGCCAGAGGGCCCTTTGGCTTCAAAACTAGGAGTGGATATTGGCAAGCAACAACGAAGCAAAGAGAAGATAATGACCCTGGTGCAAGAAGATACTCATCTCCGGGAAACCTATCCAAAACTCCAGCACATCACAAACTCAGCAGAAGACAATCAACCACAGAGATTGGACAAACGAAGACCAACAACTGCAGACACTAACCACCTCACCACTCGAACAAGAAGAGTATTCAAGGTACTGTAAACGCCAAACTCAGTCACATTATAAGGCTATATATTAAATTCAAGAAGATCAACCCACAGTTTCCCCATTGTACTCACTCCCTGCAACGACTAGTAAATTAGCAGACCTTTACAGCAGATAACAGCTGATCCCAGACTATACAGTCTTACAACGAAACAGCCCCTCTTTCATAAGAGATCCACAACAAATAACAGCAACAAAGCCTCATCATATTCTTACCTCTATTTCCCCATCATTCTCTCTAATATGCATACAAATAAGCCTGCACTAATACTCTGTTGCCTCATACTTCTGCTCTATGCCCTAAAAGAAATCACAACAGAAAGCACACAATGCATCATAATGAATCAAATACCAATCTTACAACCCACCAGAATCAATACCTTCAATCGCCTATTCCAAAATGCACCGTACAAGAGACGCAACAGACTGCTTCAAATTAACCCATCAGGCTCTTTGAAAGCACCAAATAAGAGCCAACTGACCCCCCACACCCTGAAATGTGCCTTAATCAACGCCAGATCAATAAGGAATAAATTCCGTATCACTGACTACATTGAATAACATCAACTGGATATAGTGTGCATAAATGAAACTGGGTTCTTTGACACAGACCAAGTAATACTAAACCAAATCTCATCACAAACATACGAAACCCATAATCCAAGACCTAACAAAAAGGTGGCGGAGTTCTGATCATCACAAGAAAATCTCTAAAAATTCAACATTATATCAACACATCACCCACAGATGCAACATCATAACCATCTCAAATAAACACATTGCTTTCTGCCTAATATACAGTGCACCCAATGCAAAGAACGAAGACCTGTCACTAATCTTGGAAGAAGCATGTTCTGACTCGAGTCCACAAAAACCTCTAATAATGCTAGGTGACGTCAACATACCCTCCATACCCACAAGACATGGTCAAGCCTTTATACAAGCCATCGAAGACCTACAATACAAACGGATAATAAACACTCCAACCCACAACAAAGGCGGAACCCTTGACCTTATCTTTATACCAAATGCACTTCTGGAAATGAACCACACACAACTCACATCCATTATACCTGTCCTCTGGTCGGACCACCCCATAACCTTCCACACCACCATTTCAACACAAAATACTACTACAGATACAACCAACTTCCAAAGAAGATTCAAACAGTTTGACAAGGACAACTTTATACAGCAAGTCTTACCAAATATAAACAAAGAATCAACAGATCTGGAACTAATAACAAACTGGAACTCAACAATTCTAAATGCTGCCAATGCCCCACACAAGAAATCTCATAACAGAAAGAACATTGCTCCTTTGTACTCCAACAGCATTAACAAACTAAAGCAAGACTTGAGTAAATCAGAACGCAGATGGAGAAAAACAAAGGACCCACAAAACAGAACAACCTACAACCCCAAAATGCATGAATACCAGATCCTAATAAATAATTGTAAGAAAGAATACCACACCAATTTAATAATGAAATTCCTAAATAAACCACAAGAACTATTCAACATAACAAGGACATTAATGAAGGACAACCCTAAGGAACATCATCCAATTGATCCACAAGCCATGGCTGACCTACTACAATCAAACATCAAACCTAATACGAATCAATATCAAACCTCAACATCACCACCCCATCCTATGGGAAGACAAGCACACCCATGGAACTCCTTCCACATGCCATCACTAAAGGAACTAAAAAAAACAACATAACCAACCTCAACACTACAACATCCCCACTGGACTCATGTCCAGCATCCTGGATCAAAGCAACAACTGATCATCTAGCCTCTTCACTCCTCGAAATGGTCAAAATCTCTTACACAAGGCAATTTCTCTCCCACACTTAAAGAATCAATTGTAAGACCATTCCTAAAGAACAACAGCCTAGATACGAATGATCTTAACTCATACTGACCCATCTCAAGTCTCCCATTTATAGCAAAGATAATAGAGAAAGTCGTACAACTACAACTTCAAGATCATGTAGACATGCATGCCCCTCTGGATACCCATCAACATGGCTTCAATCCCAAACCCAGTGTAGAAACACTCATCACATTTCTCCTGGATAATCTAATATCTATCCTAGACAACATCAAACAAGGCTGTATACTGGTGGTTCTTGATGTAAAGGCTGCCTTTGATTCAATCAACCATATTACACATCAAACGCCTAAATGAAATTGGACTTCAAGAAACTATCCTGAAATGGTTCGAATCTTATCTAACCCACAGAAAATCTGGAACACGCTGATCACCAATTGAACAATTACAAGGAGTACCACAAGAATCAGCACGCTCCCCTCTACTGTTTGTTATCTGTCTCCAGCCACTCTGCCACATAATGGTCAAACACAATATAAACTATAGCATCTATGCCGATAACATCATGGTACGTGCACCATTCAACATAGACCAACCAGACTACTCAAGAATAACATCATGCATAGATGAGATGTCAGAATGGCTTCAGGAATTACATTAAATTACATTAAAACAGAAGCAATTTTCATAACAAGAAACTACTTTGCTCCACCAAATTCCCTACAATTATCACACAACTCCATAACCATAAAAACAGAAGAAAGATACTTGGGGATACACCTCAATCAAAACCTAAATTTCCAAGCCCACATAAGTAAATTAACAAAGACAGCCTACCATAAAATTAGAACTATACAAAAGCTCAAACCACTGCTGGATCCCAACAACTTCCGCACAGTTTGTCAAGCCTTGATAATGCCCATTCTAGACTACTGTAATATCTATCAAGGCTTACCAACCCAATCCATATGTCCTCTGCAACTACTACAAAACACAACTGCCCGCATCATAACGGGTACTACAAGAACCAGCCACATAACCCCAACATTGGAACAGCTCCACTGGCTCCCCATAATCGCCAGAACTAAATACAAAGCCATCCTCACCATCTTCAAGATCCTACACCAACTATCCCCACCAATACTCCAAACAATTGTATGCAAAGACCCTGAAACCAGAATAAAAAGGAGAAACAATAAAAATCTACTAATACCCAAAAACAAAATCAAGGCAAAACAGTCTACCTATCACCAAGCCTTCTCAATCTACGTACCATCCCTCTGGAATGCACTCCCGGAAAGGATAAGAACCACCAACGACTTATGGGACTTTCGTAAAGAACTAAAGACACACTTCTTTTCAGAGTATTATGGACCAGAAACAGAATCAATACACAAAACATAACCACTACAATAAATCTGACCCCATTAACAAGGCTAACAGTTACAACCCAACTCAAACCCTACCACCTAATAACATCTTCAGCCTGTAACAACCAACCATGTAAATAAGATGTTAAACCCCTTCGCTCCAAGTTTAATGTCCTGTTCTATGTAATATACCCAGTTATTGTTTAAAGTTCCCTCTCCAGGTTTAATGACCTGTTCTATGTAATGTTCAGTGTTACTGTTCCATGTAAACCGCTTTGAATGCAAGAAAAGTGGTATAGAAAAATTGTTAAATAAATAAATAAATCACACCCATGCCTCTATCCGCCTCAGCCACCAGAGGTCTCTTCAGTATTTCTTTGTCTCCAGCAGATAGTAAACAAATTTTCTCCTCTCTGAAGAAAATTCTGAAGATTGAGAGGAAAACATTGATTAAGCACTTGTGAATGATCACCTTGAGGGTGACTCTTTCATTTGAGCATGACATAGGAGGCTGCACTAGTCTGCGGTCTTTTCGGTAGCTATAAGAGAAGGGAAAATTGGTTGAGCTCCATGTGCTTATGATAAGAGCCTGTTGAGTAGCCAGAAAATGGAAGGATTTTGAAGGTTCAGGAAGAGTACACAGCCTCACACAACTACAATGCCCCCCTCCCTCCTCCTCTGTTCCCCACCGCTCTCTCCCCTGAAGATTGCAGAAGGCTCTCAGAGATCTGCCTGCCAACCACTTAAAAGCAGTGCTGTAAAGCCAGTGTAACAGTATCAGGGTAGTAAAACTGAGCCCAGCATGTATCCTCTGCCTGGTGCTCTCAGGGTGGTGAGTGTACTAAGGCTTGACTTGTCATTGTCCTTGTTGGGGGCTTCCAATTCCCTCTGTGTGGGATGCAATTTGGGGTAAACCACTGACGACCGTTGATTGGTGTAGGAGTTTCCTGTCGTTTTCTGCATGCACTGTGTTTTCTCCTATTGTGCACCTGGAGGTTGCGCTGTCTATGCGCGTTCCTATGTAGTACCCGCACTGCTTACCACAGTAAGAGCACAGTTATTGCACGCCTCTAGGTTGCTGCAGCCTTATCGTGCACTGTTGTGATACTTGCCTTAACCTCTGTTATGTCTTCCAGGAATAGTGGTTTGGCCTCTGCAAGTGTGGTACCTCATCTCTGGCTGCTGGACTCTGCTCTTCTAGCATGGCAGTTCCTGAGTTGTCCCTGGAGGGATTGCACCACTCTCTATGCCGGGGGATGCGGTTAGTCCAGCCTTGCCTGCCTAAGGGCAGAAGGTAGTGGATGGCGCCTTAAGTAAGGATAACCAGCTAGCTGAAGTTTCTAGCGTCTGTGCTGTTTGTCACTTCCCAACCTCTAGGGGATTGATGGAGACTGTCCCCTGGTGTAGGGGGGCTCATTTCTGTGGGGAGAGCTTCTAGAGTGTGGATTGTCCTCCCTTGAATTCTTTTCCTTTTTACAAAAGGCCTGGTAGTACTGGAGTAGAAATTCAGACCCTGCAGCCTCTGGGTCCCCCTTAGCTCAATCTTATGAGAGGCAGCCCTGTTTGTTTGCCTATGCTAAGGATATCTGTTTGCCGCAGGCTCCTAGAATCCGGGATTATCTTCAACTCTTCGGATTGATGGTGGCAACAATCATGGTACTGTGAGTGCATGCTCTTTTATGGCTGCTCTAACGGTCTTTGCTGACTCTGTGGTCCCTGAGTTCTCAACGGTTCAAGTTCGGGCTCCTGCTCCCAATGATGAGGATGGCCAGCCTGTGGTAGTGGCAGCAGCCCAGTCTTCTGAGGAAGAACATACCACTGGATGATTGCTCATGGACTTCTGTTGAGTGATGCCAGTCTCCTTGGGCTGGGGAGCCCATTGCAAAGGCTGAACAGTCCAGGGCCATTGGAACTGCAGGGAAATGGTGTGGTTCTCCTCTGCATTTCTGGCCCTAGATCGAAGGCCGGATGGTTGAGTGTTCTCAGACAATGCCATGGTGGTGGTTTAGGTCAATCGACAAGGCAGCACGAGGAGTGCTGGGGTAATCCTGGAGATGGCTCTCCTGTTTGCCTGGGCAGCGAAGAACATGCTAGTTTGTCAGCTTTGCATATTCCTGGAGTGGATATTCTGGAAATGGTTTTTCTCAGCTGGCACTCTGGTTCCAGGAGAATGGGAGTTGAATTAGGAGGTGTTTCTGTTTCTGGCCGCTTGGGTCACACCTATCACCATCATATGATGGTGACCTGTTCCAGTGTCAAAGTGTGCTTCTTCAGTCGCTGCACGGATCCGGAGTCTGTGTGTCTCAACACCCTGGCTCAACCTTTGACCAAGTCAACATCTGCTGTATATGTTTTCCTCCATGGTTCCTGGTAGGGCATGTGATTTGGTATATAGGGAACCACCTGAGAGGGATTATTCTGGCAGCGCTAGATTGACTGATAAGATCATGATTCGGAGATCTGATGTGGCTCCTGCAAGCATCACATCTTCGTTTGCCTCCATCTTGGGGCCTATTGGGTCAGGGGCTGCTTGTGCTGGAGGATCCCGCTCTCTTTTCACTTACAGCTTGGTTCCTCTCCAAAGGCTACTCTCCAAAGGTTGTTTTATGCTCTGTTTAGAGTCCAGAGGAGGTCTACAAACCTAGCATAAGTGCAGGTCTGGTGTGGTGCACGGCAGCTGACTTCTGAGGCAGCCAAGGTGCCATCTTTGTTGGCCTTTTCTGCAGGACAGTCTGGAAAAGGGCCTTTTCTCTTAGCTTCCTGAAGGTTCAGGTGACAGCTTTAGCCTGTTTCAGAGGTCCATTGCTGGTAAGTCTCTAGCCTTACACCTGGATGTTTATTTTATTTATTTTTATTTGTTCAATATTTATCCTGTCCTTTCAAATTGCTCAGGACAGGTTACTTTTTATGTATGTAATTTGTAACATAACACAGACTGACAATACCTCATCATAATACATAATATCGACAGGACTTTACTTAGTTTACAAGATCTTACAATGTTCATCATATCTCAGGAAAAAAGGTATGTTTTTATCGCCTTCCGAAAACATATCAGATTGCCCATAGAACGGTAAGTTTCATGGCTTTGTTGTCTGCATTCTCCCTTCTGGTCAGTGATCCTTCCCTGATATTAGAGCCCTTTGAGCTGTTAAAGCGCACTACTCTGAAGGATTTGATGCTCAAGATGGTTGTCTTGAGCGCAATTTCTTTCACAAAGCAGATTCTGAGTTGCAGACTCTGCCTTGCCAAGATCCTTAACTGTCTTTTTCAAAGGAGGCTGTTTCCAGTTGGCCTGTGCCTTCCTTCTTACCTAAGGTTATTTCTCCCTTTCATCTAAACCAGGTGGTCTACCTGGCCTCCTTCACTAAGGAGCAGTTTCGGGGGTAGGATAAGGATTTTTGCCTTGTGGTTGTCTAGAGGGTGCTTCTCCAGAACTTGGAGGTTACAAATTCCTTTTGTAAGTTTGGCCATCTTTTTGTGCTGTTTGCTGGCCCCTGCAAGTTTGGTGTGGTGGCTAAGTAGACTTTGGGGGTGCTAGATTAAGGAGGCCATTGCCTTGGCAAATCTTTGCCGAACCGGCTTGTTCCGGAGGGTTTGCTTGCCCATTCTACTCAAGCATAAGCGTCCTTATGGGCAGAGTGGAGCTCAGTAGCCTCTGTAGACATTTGTTGGGCAGCACCATGGGCATCACTTTCCACTTTTGTCAAGCATTACCACTTGGGCGTCCATGTGTGCGAGGACATGGCCTTTGGCTCAAGGGTTTTGTGAGCTGCTGTGTGTTCTTCCTCTACAGTGGAATTGTAGCTTTGGTAAATCCCACTTGTCTGGACTGGTCTAGCAGGTTGATATGGAAGGTGACATTTTACTTACCAGTTAATGTCCTTTATTTGAGCCCTGCTAGACCAGTCCAGGGCCAGCACCTGAAAATGTATTTGCTCTGCTCTTCTGTTGCAGTACCATGGGGTCCGCTGTGATTTTATATACGTGGCTTTGCAAGTTCATCTTCTACTGCCAGCTTTCTGTTTATGCATTTCTGTACATAGTTCTCTACTGTTGATTACTCATTGTTGCCCATGATTAAGGTTGTGAGAGGCTTGCCATATTTGTCCCCTATGCTTTTGGATGAATACTGAAGAGACCTCTGGTGACTGAGGCGGATAAGAGGCATGGGAGTGATGTAATTTGAAACCTGAGCTTTTCAGTGGCTCTTTGTTTCCATCAATCTGCTGATAGGGGAGCACAACCCACTTGCCTTGACTGGTCTAGCAGGATTCAAGGAAAGGGCATTAACTGGTAAGTAAAATGTCATACTTTGGACACATCATGCGACAAGAAGATCATTAGAGAAAGACATCATGATTGGCAAGGTAGAAGGTCAACGCAAAAGAGGAAGACCAGCATTGAGATGGATCGATACAATAACAGCAGCTACAGGTGCCAGTCTGTTAACAATGAGCCGCCTGACTGAAGACCGAACACAATTTTGGACAACTATCCAGAGAGTCACCATGAGTCGAGTCAGACTTGATGGTACTTAACAACAAAATGTAACCATAGATATCCTTTTGGTATTCTTTTGTCTTTTCAAGGATCCATCTCACATCTGCAATGATTCTTGTTCTTTGCCCTTTTCTGAACCTCACTTGCAGTTTAGGCTGTTCTCATTTCAGGTATGGTTGTAGTCTCTGAATGATCTAGAGTAGAATCTTGCTGGCATGTGGATATTTAGCCACCCAATAAATTCCCCCAATTGTCTCATCCCCTTTCTAAATGAAAACGTTGTAATCTAGAAAATGACTCCAAAGGTCAATCCATTGAAACTAATTAGAAGAATATGTAAATTTCTCCTCAAACCTATCCACTATTTATATGGCTATCGAGACCATATAAATACACCCATTGCTATTCTATGAGTTTGTAAATAAAATTTTCCTCCGTAACACAAATAGTTCTTTGTCGTGCCATTTCCAATGTTTTCCATAGAAATTCCATAGGGATATGATCTGGTTTATATTACTGCAAAGACAACTTCCTGCATTATCATATCACCAGAATTGTCAAGATCAGAAGATGTCACATTTGGATATTCTGTTGGTTTTCCTCTGTGTTCTAGTACTCTCACAGTTTGATATTTTCTTTCACAAGGGGGAAGAATATATCGAATTGGGTAGTAAAGACCAATCTAACCCAATATCCAAGTACAGAGGAGTTGCACCTAGGACAGTGATGGCTAACCTTTTTGAGCCCGAGTGCCCAAACTGCCGCACAAAACCAAAGAATTTCCTCAAAGTGCCAGCACGTCAATTTGCATAAATATTTGCATAATGCTAACATACACTAACTTTTAGTAAACATGTCTCTTAATGAGTGTATGGATAAAGACAGACTAAAAGATTTCTACATTACTATAATCCAGTGCCAACCGCCAGGCACATTAGGAACTACTACAAACACTGCCCATTTAGAACCAATAGCAAACCCGCCGTATCCTAACAGCACTACCAGGACTCACAAAGCACCACACCATACCTATCAAAAGGCAACACTGCAAATATTAAACCAATACATTTCAGACAATAACAATACATGACCTACTGGGGAAAGAGAACAAGTGGCAATGTCAAAAAGGAATTACATAAACAGAATACCTCAGCTCAGTTACACAGTTGCAATTGCTCCAGCCACTTTCTTCTGGTTTCTTCATGTTTTCTGCTAACTCTCCATCATCTGCTGTCCATTTGTCCTTTCTTCTCTCTTCTAGTTTTTTTTTTCCATTCTCTCTCTCTACATCCGCTTTAACATACTAATCTTTCTCCTTTTGCTCTTTCCTCATTCCTATTTCATCCACTCAAATTTTACCCCTCCATCCTCAATCCCCACTTACTCTCCCAATACCCGGCCAATTGTAGATTTTTTATCCCTCCCACACACAATATTTTTCCCCTCTCCATTTTACTCTCCCAGCCCCATCCCATTCTAATCCTCCCCCAACATCAGCTCCCTTCTAGTTCCAGCCTCACCCAGCATCCATTCCCTTCTAGTCCCTGCATCAGCCCATTTCCAGTCCTAGCAACCCCCCAACCCAATACCAGTCCTAGCCCCCCCCCATCAACTCACTTCCAGCCCTAAACCCCCATCACCCCATTTCCAGACAGCCCCCATCAGCCCACAGCCCATTAGCAGTCCTACCCCCCCAGCCCATTAGCAGTCCTACCCCCCCCGCCCGCCCGCCCGCCCATTAGCAGTCCTAACACCCCCCCCCTCCTGCCCATTAGCAGTCCTAACACCCCCCCTCCTGCCCATTAGCAGTCCTAACCCCCCCTCCTCCTGCCCATTAGCAGTCCTAACCCCCCCCCTGCCCATTAGCAGTCCTAACACCCCCCCCCTGCCCATTAGCAGTCCTAACCCCCCCCTCCTGCCCATTAGCAGTCCTAACCCCCCCCCCCTCCTGCCCATTAGCAGTCCTAACCTCCCCCCTGCCCATTAGCAGTCCTAACCCCCCCTCCTGCCCATTAGCAGTCCTAACCCCCCCCCTCCTGCCCATTAGCAGTCCTAACCCCCCCCTCCTGCCCATTTGCAGTCCTAACCTCCCCCCCCTGCCAATTCGCTGTCCTAACCCCCCCCCCTCCTGCCCATTAGCAGTCCTAACCTCCCCCCCCTGCCCATTAGCAGTCCTAACCCCCCCCCTCCTGCCCATTAGCAGTCCTAACCCCCCCCTCCTGCCCATTAGCAGTCCTAACCCCCCCCTCCTCCTGCCCATTTGCATTCCTAACCCCCCCCCCCCCTGCCCATTAGCAGTCCTAACCCCCCCCCGGCAAATTTAAAAAAAAAAAAGCAGGCTCTGGCTGCTGCCGCGGCAGATTGCAATGTCCCGCGGGGCCCCCTCCGCCCGCTAAGCCCCTCTGCAAGGGCTTTCAGATTCGCGAGGGAGAGCGTCTCCCTCGCGTCTCTGTTAAGCCCGCAGGGGCTAATGGGAAATTTCCCATCAGTCCCTCGCGTCTAAAGGGGCTGATGGGAAATTTCCCATTAGCCCCTGCGGGCTTAACAGATAAGCGAGGGAGACGCTCTCCCTCGCGAATCTGAAAGCTCTTGCAGAGGGGCTTAGCGGGCGGGCGGAGGGGCCCCGCGGGACGCTGCATTCTGCCCTTGCCGCGTCCGCAGTCAGAGACAGCTTTTTCTTTTTTTTGCGGACCTATGGCCCGCGTGCCAGCTGCAAGGCCTTCGCGTGCCACAGCTGGCACGCGTGCCATAGGTTCGCCATCGCTGACCTAGGACATCTTAAATGTCAGGGATGTACATATTATGAGCAAACAGTGGAGGGGGCTATCCTGGCAAGATCCTTTTTCTAAAAAGAATTTTCAAGCTAAACATTATATGACATGCACTATGGATTTTGTGATGTATATGATTCTGTGACTTACCAGAACTGTATATAGGAAGAACTAGCGGAGCACAAATCAAGATTAAAAACTCATAATAGATCGGCACCTATGGTTAAGTACAATGAAGAAACAGGACATACTTAGCATGCTTCACTGATGGGTGATCGATCATGTACCATGTTGCTGGAGGGGGGAGGTAATCATATCAAAAGACTTAACTATTTAGAAAACATTGGATTTTTCAATAATGATCAATAGACCAGAGAGGCATGAATATGGAGATAGACAGGTCTTCACTGATTTAACAGCAGAGCTGTGGAATAAGCATTAAGGGGCTTGTTCCTTTTAAAAAGTGAGCAGAAATGGTGAATGGAAATTGTAAGCAATGATTGAGTAGACACCAAGAATGTAGGCTAAAGGAATGCCGTGGAAAAGAGATGTTGAGGAATCTGTTGGAATATACATGCAAGCAGTGAAAGTGGAGGAAAGTCGTGGCAATATGGATGCAAATTGTACCTCATCTTTATTTTGAGATAAGTACTTAAAACCCCTGAAGCAGGATGTGTAGTTTGTATTACATAGTCCAAAACCTAGCGCTGTGTCGGGGTGTGAAATGAGTGAGAAATGCTTTAACTTAAGTGGCTTTTAAAATTCAACTAAAATTGAAATCAAATATAATTAAAGTACTCAAGTGAAATGGGACTATTTGTGCAACAGTGCTAGAGCTTACAAAAGAAATTTTTTGGATGACTTCCTACACTAGTTAGGACTCTTATTTATATTCTTTTTCCATCACAATCGGAGAGTCATCCTGCTCCATCCTGAGAGGGAGGACCTTCGGACGTATCGCTCTATTTGTCTAATTGACATGAGGTGGGTGATTAAGGGGTCTGTTTACTAAACGGCGCACATGTACGGGGCGCACATGAGCGCTCTAAAAGATGTATTTAAGTGCTCTTAAGCGCCCCGTACGAGTGCGCGGCACATTAACGGGTCCCGCAAGCGTGCGCCGACAACGCGCACATTTGCGGGGCGGTAATGTGCGAAAGAGGCGTGCCAAGGCGAAATGAGGGCGGAGGAAGGCCCCCTAGGGGCGGAGAGACGGGGTCAGTGGGCGGAATGTGGGAGGGGAGAGACTCGCCGCACAGGAGCGTGCCCGAATCTGCAAAGAAATTTACCGCCAGTGAAACACTCGCGTTAGAGGTGCTGTGCAGGGAAAAGAAACCGTTTCCGTCAGCAATGTGCAGCACAATAGTGGAAGCCCAAAAACCGTGAGCAGTGTGATCTATGTGCACAGATCAAACGCCGTAATGTCACAGGGCACTAACCACACGGGCGCCGCGCACCTTAGCGCATCTGTCAATCACAGCTTCTGTTCTTCACGACGGAACGCCCACTCCTTATACGGCACCCGCTCGGTACCGCGGACCGCACAACACCGGCCTTTTAGTAAACAGACCCCTAATTCTTTTTGGTGGTCGAATCCTTTTTTTGTTCTCTTCAGTAGTCCAGGAAAAGGACAGGTAGCAGCCAAATCCTTGATTGTCCACTGAGTAAGGGGGCTATTAGCATACTTTTCTGGCTGGAAAACTGGTACCAGAAGTAGTTAGAGCTCACTTCACTAGGGCACAGGCCGTTCCTGGGTGGAGTCTACCTTGGTGTCTTTGGAGGATATCTATAAAGCTGCTAGTTGTCTCTGAATATCTTTGTGAGGGGACTCCAGATTGCATGTGGGGGATAGAGTGGATGGCGCTTTTGGCAGGGCTGTTCTGTTCACAGTGTTATCGTCATCCCACCTTGGTTCCTGACTGCTTGGGTATGTACAACTCCTCTGGACTGATCTAGCAGGATGTTAAAGAAGGAGAAATTTACATACCTGATGATTTTTTTCCTTGATTCTTGCTAGACCAGTCCAGGACACTCCCTGGAAGACTTATCCTACAGGTTAGGAAGCCCTGCTTCCTTTCAGTTTTGTTGTCAGTGTCGGTGCCTGACGCAGTCAGTTACAGTAAGAAAGCCAGGTTCTGGTTCTAAATGTTTGCTCCGTTGTGCGATTGGTTCTTAATGTTCATAGTTGCTGAGTTTTTTCTAGTTTTATGGTCTTGCTTACTGCTTGGGAAGTTTCATACTGGCTTCTCAGTGCTGCCCCAGAGGATATACCAAGTAACTGCTTCACAGAAAGTTATTTGTCTGCCTCTATCTGCTGGCAAGGGACTAGTCTGGACTGACCTAGCAGGATTTAAGTACATTTTTTTTTAATCAGGTATGTGAATTTTTTTCTTCCCTGAAACATCACTAACCTCACCTTTGGGCATATTTTTCACAAATATCCTCCCTTTTCCATAAGCTCTGTAGCTTGCTCCATTATTTAAACCTTCCCTTCCCTGGCCTTTGAAGTTTCATCCTTAAGTGTTCAGGGAGTTCTTTGTGGACAAGCAGAAAGTAAGTCCTCATGTATGGGTGACGTCTCCGATGGAGCTCCGCGTGGGAATGCTCTTAGCTCCTATTGGAAGCTTTTGGGAGGCTGCACCATGCCGCGTGTCTGCCATGGCAGTGCCATATTCTCCAGTCTTTATTTTTCTGCAGAGCCCTAGGACATTGTTTTGTTCCTCTGCTCTGTAAATGCTGTCTCCCCCCCCCCCCTTTTCAGTGGCCTTCCTGTACAAGTATCATGTTAGTACCTGCTGTCGGTAACGTTTATTTATTTATTTATTTTATTTTTTTATTTAACATCTCTTATATACCGCACTATTATCATCAGCGCGGTTTACATGGAACCAAACATATACATACAGAAAAACTGTAGTGCATTTTACAAGTAACAGGAATTTGAACTTGGTAATAAAGGGAAACTATGTACATTATGTAACTATATACAGTAGTCTATACACATTAGTCACAGTTGAAGTTGTCTTGACCTGAGTATGGGTGTAGTATTTCTCTTGTGCAAAACTAAATTGGGAAATAGCTTAAGAAGAGGTGGTGTTTGAGACTTTTTCTGAATTGTGTTAGGCTGGTTATGGCTCGCAGTTCTGGTGGGAGTGCATTCCAAGCTATTGGGGCATGAATGCTGAAGGCTTTTAGATGTTTCCTTATTGTATCTGATTGTTTGTCTTGGGATTGTTAATGAGTTTATAGCAGTTGATCTTCCTTCATCGGTTCCACGCTTTTCAGTAAAGATTCGTTTTTTCAGTTGTTTTCCCTGTAGCCCAACTGGGCCCATGGTCACCATCAAGCCATTTGACTTTGCCATGGCCATGTCCCTGGACATGTCCTAGAAACCGGCCAGCAGGTTCAAGAAGGTACACCAAGTGCCAGGACCATCTCTGTAACAGACAGGCAAAACTGGTGCCTCTAATGCCTGGGTCCCAGTCACCAGCCCTCTTCTTGCAATTTGTGTTTGCAGATGACGAGAAGAGGCCTGAGGGGTCGAGAGAAACAGACAATCCCTCTTTGGCGAGAGGTCTGATTCAGCGTCTTCAGCACCGCCGTCTGTCTTGATGGCTTCCCAGGAATCCGCCAATGGTACATCGAGAAGTTCTCTGGCTCAATCATAGCCAAGCATCCACAGTGCCCCGGAGCATTGGCCATCAGTCTGTCTTCGCCTGGAATCGAAGGATTCAACCTAGTCTTCATTGACGTCGAAGGAGGATCCATCCAAGCACTGGAAAAAGGTCCGGACGCATCGGCATTGGAGCCCTTCCAAGCATGACGTCAAGAGTGATAAGTGCGAGCAGCCTGTCAAAGTGCCCCAGAGGAAAGACCCCTCAACCTCCAGGGTTTTGGAGGGGCACCGACTGGCTCCCAACAGCTGAGACCATGCCGATACCTCCTCATG
Organism: Ichthyophis bannanicus; assembly: GCA_033557465.1. Taxonomy (NCBI): domain Eukaryota; kingdom Metazoa; phylum Chordata; class Amphibia; order Gymnophiona; family Ichthyophiidae; genus Ichthyophis; species Ichthyophis bannanicus. Next base: position 299,534,740 of record CM066037.1, read on the forward strand.
GATGCCGGAAACATTGGTCGAAGTTGTCAGGCCCCGAGGCCTTCAGAATCAACAGCCATGGAGAAATGCCTCCTTCAGGCACTTGAAGTCCGCATCGCATTGCTGCTGGAGAAACAGCTGGCTGGTGCCTCTGTGCCCATGGCATTGTCATAGAGCAGGCATGTCCAACAAGTAGATCGCGCTGTACCTGTAGATTGCAGAGCAGTCAGAGGTAGATTGCCAGCCCCACTTGGCTCCATCTCTCCAGCAGCTCGCCCCGTTGCTAGGAGAGAGCGCGTGCCTGCAGGTCGTCTGCCGAGGGCTTGCCACCGCTGCTGATCCTTTGCCTATCTTTTTTCCCTGCCTGCGGAAATCTTGCCTGTGGGTGAACTGGGGGCGCTTGTTTTCATGCCAATAGTTTGTGGGTATCCCAGGGGGCTGCCGCCCTTGCCCCGCGATGAGATGCCACAGGTCTGGCGTCATACCTGGTCTCCTGCCTCTCAGAATCACCCATTTCTGCCCCCGCCCCAACACTCCTTAGAAGTGTGTTATATACCGGGCGATATCCATTCGCCCGGGCTTTACCTGAATACACTTGCCGTATTAGTTGTGTCGTGTGCTGGTTGTTCGTCGCTTTATAGTTCGCTTTCATTAAACATTTTCGGGCAGACACAACAAAGTGTCAAGATTTTGGCGGGCTTTTCCAATTTTGTTCTAACTTACCTATGCCTTGCCTTCGAATTGGTTCAAACCACTGTGACTTTTGCTTGCCTCTGCAATTTTATTTCGCCTTGCCTTTGCGTTGATTCTACACTGTGTGCAGAATTTATTAAATCGCGTGTGGTAGTATAGTATTTGAACTTGTTTGGCTGTATTTGATTTTATCTGGTTTGCTGGACAGGTGTTTGAGTTTTTTTGATGATTGTTTGGTGGTATTGATTATTGGTGCCAGTATGATGAATTCTTATTTTTACTTTTAGAACTGCATGTGTTTTTTGGCATCTCCAGTCCTTGTATTACACATCATCCAGAGGTCTTCAGTTCATGTTGATCTTTAATATTTTGGGACAGTGACAGTTTTGGACCAGATTCAGCCAGTGTTTATACTAACTTAGCAGATTTGGCATTCTTACATCCAGCCACCCCAATATAATGAAGATGAGTGTTCCAAAGAAGAGCAAAACCTACCACTTTCATGATGAATGGGAAATGGACTACTTCTTCATCATAGTGAAAGACAAGTGTTGTTGTCTAATTTGTAATGCCCCAGTATCCTTGCCCAAAAAGGGTAATCTGGAATGTCATTATAAGGCTCTGCATAGCAATAAGTTTGCTGATTTTCCACCCAAAAGTGAAATTCGTAAACTGAAGCTCAAAGAATTTAAATTGAAATTGGCTACTCAGCAACAGTTGATGGCGAAGCCAAGGTCACATTTGGTCAGTGCAACCATAGCATCCTTCAAGGCAGCAACCTGATCGCAAAGAAATGCAAACCTTTCACTAAAGGGGAATTTGTAAAAGATTGTTTTCTTGAAGCAGTTGACAATCTTTTTGAAGGATTTAAAAATAAGAAAGAGATCATAGCTGCTATTCAAGATGTACAATTGTCAAACACCACCATCGTGCGGCGAATAGAAAAGATATGTGGAGACACAACTGAACAATTTTTGGAGGATGTTTCAAATTGTGTTGCTTTCTCACTCCAACTGGATGAATCTACAGACATAAGAGACATAGCCCAGTTGCTAATCTTTATCCGGATGGTTTTTGAAGACTTACGTGTTAAAGTAGAACTACTTGGAATGATTTCTTTAAAAGGGAGAACTACCGGTCAGGAAATATTCAGTTCTTTCCATTCTTTTGTGACAGTGTAATCTTCCATTGCATAGACTTGTTTCCATCACTACTGATGGAGCAAGAGCAATGACAGGTGAGGTTAACGGTTTCATAGCCCTCTGTAGACAGCATGATGACGTTCCAGATTTCCTTTCTTACCACTGCATCATTCAACAGCAAGTTTTGGCAAGCAAGAGACTCAATACAAAGACTGTCATGGACATCGCTTTCAAAATTGTAAATTCAGTTCGTGGAAGATCACTTCAAAGATGGCTTTTCAATCTTACTCTTGATGAAGGGGCAGCGGAAATCATTTTGCACACAGATGTAAGGTGGCTAAGCAGGCACACATTTCTGCAAAGATTTCGTGATTTGCTGAATGAAATAAGAAGTTTTTTGAAGGAGAGGGGAGATGGCCAAGCAGAGTTGGAAGATGAGGAGTTGGTTTTGTGATCTCGCATTTCTCGCTGACTTTACAGGCAAACTAAGTGATATGAACCTTGAACTACAAGGTAAAAACAAATGCATTGGCGAGATGAGTACAGTTTCATCCTACAAGAGCAAATTTGAGCTAATGATGACTGACCTTGCAAGCAACACTTTTGATCATTTTCCTAATACGCAGGACCATCTGGGACAATATCCAAATTTTGTTTTTCAGAATGAGAAGTATGTGACATAAATCTGTTCTGTTATCCAGGAATTTGAAAATAGGTTCTGTGACTTCAAAAAAATTGGAACAGTTGTGGAGTACTTGTCATACTCATTCAGAGTAGATGTGGACATTAAAGAAACTGCAGCTGCTATCAGTAAAAATTACTCATTGAACAAGCCATCTCTTGAAAATGAAATATTTACCCTTAAAAATGACATTTTTCTCAAGACCCATGCTGAGCAAGAATAGTTTTGGAAGCTAGTGCCTACAGACAAATTTCCCAACTTGAGAAGATGCAGTGAAGCTGTACACTCCTGTTTCGGTTCAACTTATTTGTGTGAATCTGCGTTTTCCCATCTGAAAATGAGAGTACACAACGTTCCAACATGACAGATGAACATCTCCAGGATTCCCTGAGACTGGCCCTCACGCAATATTCACCCAACTTCAAAAAGCTGGTGGATGAAATGCAGGCTCAGACGTCTCACTAATGAGCAAGAGCGAAATATTAAAGATTGTGCAAGATCAGCCTGGATCGATACTCAACCTAAATTTAACACAGATTGCTCAATAAAAGTTAAAGAAAGTTATTAAGACAGTTAAAGAAAGTTATTACTCAATAAAACTTTAAGAAAAAATATACTTTCCATTTCCCCTTGCAGTTCTTACTAGATCTTCGTCTCTCTATTTTGTTTTTGCTTAATTTGCTTAACAGCTGATCACATCCAAGTAAATGACAGAAAGTTCATTAAAAATGGGGGGGTGGAATCCTCCGACTTTATTGGGTTAAAATTTAATTTGAAACTAATTTGAAATGTAATTTTCATGGTGGTAGATCACTGGCACTTTTGGCCGGAAAAAGTAGATCACGACCTGTTTGAAGTTGGACATGCCTGTCATAGAGCATTGTGCAGCCGATCCTCGAGAGACACGCTCTGCCTATAGAGGCATCAACATCAGGGCATCAGAGAGATCAGACGCTGGTTCCCGGCGGGGCCATCTTCCCCTTAAGTTTCTTGAGCTCTGATGCCCTCATGAAACCTCAGAAGCCCTTGATGCATCCTTGATCCCATAGAAGCTTGCACTTCCCTCGAGGCATGAAGGAGCTCCAGGCAGAGTCTCAAACGTACTTTGACTTCCTTTCGGAGTCTGACTCTGATGACTGGGTGACTGATGTGGAATCAGAGAACTAGTCGGAGGGCAGGTCTCCTGAGCTCTCATCAGATCCCTCCCCTCCACATGAAAGGCAGAAGCCTCCTCCAGAGGACATCCTTCCAGGATTTCATGAGGGATATTGCAAAGACCATTCCATTTTCACATGAGACTGAGGGTTAGCCCAGGGCAGAGGAGTTAGAGATCCTCCAATGCTACTTGGCTCTTAAGTAAGCAGTGACAGTGCCAGTGTGCCACATACTACAGCGGCTATAAATGAGAATGTGGGAGAACCCCCTCACTGTGCCACCGGTCAGTAGAAGGCTGACTCTATGTATAGAATCCAAAAAGCTCCTGGGTTTGGAAGCCCTCAGCTCCCACACCACTCCTTGTTGATAGTCTGCCCTTAAGAAGATCAAGAGCACCAAGACGCATTCCTTGATGCCCCTGGATGGGGAGGCTCAGACATTGGACTCCTTCAGAAGGAGGTACTTCCAAAGTTTCAATCTTGCGGCTTGAGTACCCTCTTACCAGCTCAACATGAGCATGTTCTTGATGAATATCATGCTTGATCTCGCCAAACTGTGCCAGTTCCTTCCTCTGGAAAATTGGAATTCTATCGTGCCCTGGTGGGCCACAGCAAGGATTGCTCAAAATTCCTAGTCTGGGCAACCTGCAGTGCTTTCCAGACGGTGTCTAGAACAGCGGCACTGGGCATTAAATCCCACAGGCTCGCCTGGCTTAAGTCTTTGGACCTGGAACAGTTGATGCAAAATAAGCTGGCAGATGTGCTGGGAAGAGAACCTCTGCGAAGAGCAGATGGAGGAGAAGGCAGGCATCATAGAGAAGCAACAGGTCATCCTTACCAGTCTTTCGAGACGCACGTCCAAACTGTTGCCTGTCACAGGAGGTATCAAAGTGGAGGCCAGAAGAAGTCTTAATACCCGTATAGGCACAGGTACTTTCCTGGTTCTCAGCAAAAAAAAAATGCAGGCTCCTTGCCTGCAGCATTGAGAGAAACCTCACAAGGCCAAGCCTGCCCCACAGCTAAAGCCGGGAGCAGAGTTTTGACTGGTTCTTCCAGAGCATAGCCAATCTGTCAGTGTCCAGAGAGGGGAGCCCTCTGGTGGAGGGAAGGCTCACTCTTTTTGCCCACAGGTGACCCCTTATAACTTCGGACTCATGGGTGCTACAAATAGTCCAAAGCAACTACATGTTGCATCTCGCCAAACTGCTGCCATATTGCCCCCGAGGGCATGCCTCCTCGACCCTTTGCATCTAAACCTCCTTCAGGGAGAAATTTCTGCACTTCTGGCCGATCTCGCTATTGAGCCCATGCTACAGGAGCAGATCGAACAGGGTTTTACTCCAGGTACTTTTTGGTTCCCCAAAAAGATGGGAAGGTGGGGTCGATCCATTCTGGATCACGGAAACCTCAACACCTTCTTAGTGAGAGAGAAGTTCAAGATGGTATCTCTAAGTACCCTGCTCCCTTATCTTCAGAAAGATGATGGTTATGTTCCCTGGATCTAATGGACATGTATACCCACATACAGATCCATCCTGCTCACAGGAGGTATCTCAGAATTGTCCTGGCAAAAAAGCACTTTAAGTACAGAGTACTACCTATCTCCAGGAACAAGCAGGAATGAGTCTTCACATATGGGTACGTCGGTACCGACGGAGCCTCCGTGGGAACGCTCCCCAGCATCCAAAAAGAAAGCTTTTGGGAGCATCCCACGCGCATGCGCGCTGCCTTCCCACCCATTCACTTCCCTCTTGTCAGTTTTCCGTTTTCCGCGGAGCCGGCAGGACGTAGTCCTGTCACCGCAGAAAATTCTTCTTTTTATTCTTAATTTTTTGTGGTCACGTCTGCCTTCCCTCGATGCCACCGGTACCGCCGGTGCTTTTCGTTCTTCTTTCTAAAGAATTTCTCTTTTCCTCAGAAATGTTTCCTGTTTAGTGTCTGACGGTTCTAGGCCACTAGGCCTCCATCTTTCCATTATGGAAAAGCCAGCCACTGCTCTTAAGAAATGCTCAAAGTGTGGCAGTATGGATATTTTTTCTGACACCCATACTTGGTGTCTAAAATGTTTGGGTCCTGACCATCGCCCACTGGAGTGTCTTTCCTGCTGGAGCTCAAATAGAAGAAATATTCAGAATCGAGCACAACTCGATACCCGGTTCACATCGTACTCGATGTCACCAGCTACAATATCTCCACAGGATCAGGTAACCAAACAAAAGTCTGTAACGACTAGCCAGTCCTCGAGTGGTAGATCTCCTTCCCAGTTTCGAGATGGCTCTGGCCTTGCCCTCGAGGACATTTTGGCAATAAAGCTCCGGCGGGAGTCTTCAGGCTCCAAAGCATTAACGGGGTTTCAGGTTGTTCCTGGGGTTCTTACCTCGATGAACATACCTGGGCCATGCTCAGTGGTTGTGGCCGCTTCGAGCGGTACCGACACCCCAGCATCTGCTATGGTGATGGATGAAACACTCCTCACTGAGGATCACAGTCTAGCGCTCTCGGCTTCTTCGGTACTGCTAGAGTTGCTGCAGACCGTTCCTCCAGTATCGGCTTCGGTACCGGTATTGACATCGGCATCGGTGTCTGTACCGTCCATGCTTACTTCGACAGACTCGCTTCCTTCGATGCCAAGCCTGGAATCGATCTCTAGCATGGATGATTCGGTACCGACTCGTCTCGGTACCGACCTCGGGCGGTACCAAAGGCATCGCTTTAAGGAAAATCCGATGCTTCATCCTTCCAAGTCTTCCGATCCCGATAACTGGGATGAGTCTATCGGTACCAAGGCTAAATCTTCAACAAGTCTAGCCTTTACCCCTCATTTTAGAGGGTCCTCCTCAGGGGAGATTTCTTTTCAAGCTTTTCTGCTTGATATGGCAAAGTTACTTGCCATTTCTATACCTGGTAAAGAATCCTTGCCAGGGGATTCAGAGACCCTGCAATCCCCCTGGATTTCAAAGGAGGTTATCATGCCTCCTTTGCATCAGATCTTACAAGATCTACTTTTAAGGATGTGGGAAACTCCTTTAACGGTATCACCACATTCTAAGACACTTGACTCCATGTACAAGGTGCCACCTTCTCCAGGTTTTCAAAAGACTCAACTTCCTCATCATTCTATTGTTGTAGAATCAGCAGTGAGGCGTACTAAGAGTGCAAAGAAGCATTCTTCTTATCCGCCAGGTCGTGAGTCTAGAACTTTAGATGCCTTTGGACATCGATGTTTCCAGGCATCCATGCTTTCAGCAAGAATTATCTCATACATTTTCTATATGGGATTATCTCTTGAAGAGGTCACAAAGAACTTAAAGCTTTTGAACCATTTTCTTCAAGAACATAAAAGAGCAGACTTTTTCATATTAGTCAGTCATGCTCAAAATGTGTCTAAATTCCTTAATCGTGCTTCCCTGAATTGTTTTGAGTCTATTAGCAGAACATCTGCTATAGCCATAGGAGCACGACGCATGGCCTGGCTCCAAGCTTCAGACTTGGACAAATGGGTACAAGAAAAGCTGGGAAATACTCCTTGTACTAGTGAAAATCTCTTTAACAAGGATGCTTTATTTCAAGCTAATCAGTTAAACACTGATATTGTTGCTTTCAGAGGATTGTCAAAACTTTCCTCTGCCTCAGCTAGTAAAAAATCTCCTAACAAACTTTATTCCCCTAGGGGGAAAAAGTTGCATTCATCTTCTACCCATCATGCAGATGTTTCCAAAGAAGGGCAACATCATACCAGGCTAAGAAAACCATCGTCTCAACAGGCTCATCAAACTCAGCAGTCACAGGGTTTCTGATTTTTATTCATTAAATCTTTTTTCCTGTTGAGTTTCAGAACCACTACTTCTTAACTACAGAAGCATTTACAGTTCTTCTCATCTTTATTGAGAGGTCAGTGATACACTGCCTTAATCCTCCACTTTAGGCATGACTCTCTTGCTAAGAGCAGTCTATCCTTTCAGCTCTTAGAACTATTAAGGATAATCATGCCCTACAGGTAACACGTTTCTCCTCTCCTTTTAAAAGTAAACAGAGGAGTTACAACTACTTATAAGGTATGCTATGCCCTTCGCCTTGGCAGTTGTCTTGTACGAGGATATCTTATACTTTTCACTGCAAGGGAGCTTACCCTTTCAGAGACTTACCAAATTGTAAGTCTTTCTAACTCTGTATTACTTCCGTCCCTCTTAGTTGAGATTTTCAATCTAAGAGTGATACTATTTGACTGGAGGGCTTACCTTTAAGCCATAGGATTGTCCCTAATACCTACTCCAGTAAATAATTTCCATACAGAGATTCTCCCCTCTGCAATCTTTCAAATATTTCTTTTAAGACAGCTTATCAGACCATAAGTGAGTTATCACTACTTTTCGGTCTCTCGGTCCTTTTCCAATCTATAGGACCTAACCTCTTCTGCTGCCTTAGTAACACATAATTCCAAGAGAGGTTCCAAAATCTACTTGGACAGTTTATCGTCGCAGGCAACCTGTCTGTCTGCTATTCTTAGCCATCTGCAACTCGAGGGCGTTGTTTAATCATCGTGCAGCCTTGTTGGATATGAAACCCCACCGTAGGATTGATGCTCCCGATGATGATAGTGTTAACTTAATTACGAAGCATTCCCCGTTGAGTAATGAGATTCAAAAAGTTCTTTGAAAGCATAGTGCTATTCTGCAGGTAGTACCTGGCTTGGCTAATAAATCTGTCAGGTGTGTGTGGCAAAGGGATCGTAATCTGAAAGAGTGGTTGAGTCCCGCGGTATTGCCCTCGATCTCAGAGGTATCGCTTGTCGGTAGGGGGGCGGGACATGTGGGCTGTGGAGAATGTGATATTTGTGGGATCACTATTCTGGCTACTGATTTTGAATACCGGGGGGTTCAGATTCGATTGAAACGTTCCATTACTTGTGATTCGTGTAATGTAGTTTACGCTATAGTGTGCCCTAGTGGGTTGTGCTATATCGTAAAAACTACGCGGGCTTTCCGGACGCGGATGCGTGAGCATCGTAGCCGTTTACATCGTAAGGTTTTGGAGGCTCCCATCGTTTCGCATTGTGTTCAACTGGATCACATTTTTGAGCAGCTGCGTTGCCTCTGTTTGGATCAGGTCATCCGGGGAAGCATGGGAAGGACGATTGATCAGGTTCTGATTAGGTTAGAACAGAGCTTGATCTATCGTTTGAATACTCTTGCCCCGTCCGGCTTAAATAGTAGTATAGACTGGGCGGCATGTTTGTAGTTGAGTGCTGGTTCCGACATGATAGTGGTAATAGGCTGCTGGTGTTTTAAGTTTGTGTTTGGGTAGGGGTATTTTCCCTGAATGTTGGGTGCTCCTCAATTTTGGGCTGTCACCCCTTGTATTTTGGATTTTTGTAATGGCGATATGTTTGATGTGTTCCTGGTGGAACCTTGGTGCCATGAGGTGGGTGTTCCATTTGTGGTTTGGTAGAACTTCTGACGTGGCAGTGTTGGATAGGTTGTTGTCATTCCTGGTGGGAACTTTAAAAATGGAGTCGTGGGTGTCATCCCGCATGCGCGGCGTTTTTTGTCCAGGAAGGCGGGTATAGCTCCCAATTCACGGAGAGCAGCAGTGAGCCGACACTTAATCGAACGCGGGCAGCATTTGCGGTAAGGTTTGGATGTTGTTGGTCATGGGTTTGTGTAATTTGTAGATTGCTAGTAGGTGGGATTAGGATGATGGTGGTTTGTTGTGTTTGTTTTTTAGATTTGGCAAGATCCCCTGAAGAAACCGTTTGTGTGAAACGTCTTGATGGTACCGGGGATGTACGTTGGGATCGATCGATGTTTCAGAGGTGTCCAGTCTTGCGAGTGAGGTTTATCCCTGAAGTTTTTGGATTCTTTTGATGTATCCTCATGATCGGGAAAGCTAATGCTGACTGGCCATCTGTTCTTATTTGTGTTCTTGAGGTCATTGATGTTACAAAGCATGTTGCTGTGAAGTGGTGCGAGCCTTATACAGTAGTGCTCTTTTATACTGAGACCTCTGTATTTTTGTTCTGATCCTTGAGTGGTGAAAGTGAACAATTTTCTTTTTGAAGTTTATCTGCAATTCTTTGGCTTCCACAGAATAGCTTAGGTTGCACACTGGTAATTAAACAACCAGATCTCACCTGGGCAGCCTACAACATGCTCTCTGCAATTCTACAAGAAGCTCTGCAGCTATGGGCCTTTGCCAGAGAGCGTCAGAGCCATTCCTGGTGGGTAACTTTCAGATGGTTGAAAGGCTTGCCCAGTCATGCTCCCACATGACCGGGTTTTTTCCTACTTTTACCATCTTCCTTAAAATTTTCTTTTTAGGGAAAATGAACCAGGGTTTAGATCACGTGAAAGCATAAAGAATTGCTTAATTCCCTGAGTTGTTTCACATCTCCAGTGGAACTTCTCCAACTAGGATGCACTTCTTTTCACTGCAGTCTGTCCTTGTCTAGTGCATTCCTTCTAATTCCTAATACTTCATTGGAGCTTATGTTGAACAAAGAACGCATTATACTCATATTGCCCTCATAGACGGGAGAATATGGTATTCCCTTTTATTGCGTCTTTCTCTACACTGAAGTTATAGAAGGATCCAGACTTGTTGTCTTAAGACTAAGGTTTTCTTTGCACGTAGATCTCCACTTCTGGTTATTCAAAGTCTAGAATTTTAAAGAAATCTAGACCTATCCTTCTGACTAGGAACATTCCAGTGGTTTCCATGTAACCACCTTCATGGTTCTTCCACATGTAACCAGTAAGGGGTTCTCTATCCATATTTTGCAAGCAGGTCTTACCCCTTCTTGTTAAGTGAGGCTCTTATTTATATATATATATATATATATGTGTGTGTGTATATAAATACATATATCTCACTCTGAAAGATTTGTTACTGTCCATATTAATGCTGTTCCAGCATGCCATAGGATTTTAAATGGACAACCAATTTCTGTGGTAGTCACAAACTACCTTCTTTTACTGTAACCTTTCCGGTTACGTCACATTTGAAGCTCTCCATGTAAAGTCATCCTAAGTGACATCACTTACGGAAGACATTCCTGATCTTCAAGAAATTGGAGGCTACACTGCCTACTACAAATGTTTCTTTCTGTCTTTCATTTGGATAGAGGGGTCTCAAAGACCCATCCTTTTTCTGCAAACCAGTCAGATTTATCTCCTCTCTTTCCTAGAGCCTTTTTCTGCTCCAAGGACAAAGAGCTTCAAACGTTGGCCTACAGAAGCTTTAGCTTCTCATCTAAAGTCCAACCTTTTTAAACTCTCCCAGTTTCTTCTTCTGGGATTAGTTCTAGCATTTTAGGCTTCTGACCTCTGCCTGTATTGTGAAATTTATTTTCCTCTACTTTCCAGTAAGGTATTTTCTTTGAGGATAATGTACTGGTTTCTAGCACCAGACCATTAGTCTCAACAAATACTTTCGGAATACTTCTGTCTGAGGTCCACATTAGAGAATTGGAATCCAATTTTCACTAACTTTTCTGATCTACACAAGGACTCCTCTCCAGACGACTTGTTTAATCCATCTGTTCCACAGCACACCCCTTTTTAGTTCAACTCCTACCCTCCATCCCTTGGATGCCTCAGGTTCTGGGAAATAGCATGGCCCATCAACTAGATTGCAACATGCTGGGACCTCCTCCAGGCATCTTAGCTTGGGAGTCCCCATATGTGAAGACTCATTCCTGCTTGTTCCTGGAGATAGCACAGTTACTTACCTGTAACAGGTGATCTCTGGAAACAGCAGGAATAAGTCTTCACAACCCACCCACCTCCCCTAGGAGTTGTCTCTTTCTCTTTCTTTCTCTCTCTAATTTGTCTACTTCCCTCCTTCGGTCTCAGCTACAAATCCAACTGATGAGAGGGAAGTGAATGGGCGGGAAGGCAGCGTGCATGCGCGTGGGATGCTCCCAAAAGCTTTCTTTTTGGACGCTGGGGAGCGTTCCCGCGCAGTCTCCGTCGGTACCGACGTACCCATATGTGAAGACTTATTCCTGCTGTTCCCAGAGATCACCTGTTACAGGTAAGTAACTGTGCTTTCAGGCTGGCCTCAGCGCCCTGAGTCTTCACAAAAGTGCCTTGCGGTGGTAGCAGCCTATCTCAGAACACTAGGGTTCCGTGTGTTCTCTTATCTGGATGACTGGCTCATAAAAAGCACCGCTCAAGTTGAAGTCCAGCAATCAACAGAGTTGACCATTCAGATGCTAGAGCTGTTGAGGTTTGTAGTTACCCAAAATCTCACCTTCAACCTGCCCAGCAACTGGAGTTCATAGGGACTCTCCTTGACCCAACCCGAGCAAAGGCCTTTGTTCTGCTAGACAGACTCCAGAGCTTGATGGCCTTGGTCTGAGATGAGTCGTCAGACAACGGCTCATGGGATGCTCGGCCACATGCCCTCTACTGTACACGTCACACCCATGGCTCATCTTTCTATGAGACAGGCTCAATCGACACGGAGGACTCAGTGGAACCGAGGCCACTGACCACCTTCAAGATTGGGTGGCTGTCACCGGCCCTCTCATCCAGTCCCTGCATTGGTGGTTGGATCATCAGAACCTGCTCGAGGGTCTCCCCTTTCAGTAAGTGCCACCTCAGAAAACATTGACAACAGACGCGTCCAAACTCTGTTGGGGAGCACATCTGGAAGGCCTTCACACTCAAGATATGTGAAGGCTCTCCAGATGTGCTCCCCAACTCAGCTTCAAATGATAGAAACACTCCTAAACTCTGTATGGACAAAGAAAAGATAGTTGTAAATAATGTGAAAGGTTTTCTATAAATGTTAAATGTAAATATTTTGACCAGTTCTAATATTACACACGTTTTAAAGTTTAATGTAACCGTTCTGTTTGTTGTAAACTGCCCTTGATCTTTGGAAGGGGTGGTATAGAAGAAACTTTTAAATAAAGCAAGCATCTGGTCCGAACAGGAGAGCCTGCATCAGATCAATTTCTTGGAATTGAGAGCCATAGTGAATGCCCTCAGGGCTTTCCAAGAACGATTTGCCAACCCAATGATCTGATTTCAAACTGACAATCAGATAGCGATGCATTTACATAAACAAGCGCGGGGCACGGGCTCATACTTCATATCTCCTGTGCTGAGAATCCATCCAGTTATGGAGATTCGTCTTCACCTATGGGATGGAGCTCAGAGCCATGCATCTGCCAGGGGAGCAGAATACCCTAGCAGACCACCTGAATCATGTCCTCTAGCCGCATGAATGAACACTGGACAGGGGCATTGTAGCTCCATCTTTCAGAAGTGGGGTACCCCCTAGATAAACCTGTTCACCAGCCAACAAAATGCCCAAGTATATTAGTTCTGCTCCAGAGTCGCCTTGTGCAGCAGGCTGGCGCCAGATGCTTTCTTGCTACACTAGGGGAAGGGCCTGCAATACACGTATCCTCCCATACCTTTCATAGCAAAGATCCTGCTGAAACTCTAGACAGACAGGGGTATGATGATACTCGTCGTTGCCATGTTGGCCCAGACAGCCGTGGTTTCCCCTTCTGCTTAACTCTCTCAGTAGGAACCTCTATGGCTGGTCTCTGCCCCAGACCTTATATCACAGGAAGACTGAAGGATGTTACATTGCAATGTCTGGTCTTTGACCCTAACTGCGTGCATGTTGAGATCCTAGTCCTCTTAGAGCTTAATTCAACTCTTACAGGGTTCACCTTGGCGCAATTGCGGCATACCATCATGGAATTGAAGGAAGGTTTATCTCTGCTCTGTCGTTAGTGCTTGCTTCATATGGGGTTTGCTTATTTATTTATTTTAAAACATATCCCGCCAAAGTGCCCAAAGGCATTCATGGCGGCTCAGAAAATTAAAAAGCAAACTAAAAACCTAACCGAGCAAATTAAAACACCACCTTACCCCATATCAACCAACCACCCGCCGGCCTTCTCTCAAAGCCTCCCTTCAAGCCGTCAGTGGTTTGGGACTTCAGTGTGGTCCTGGCACAGCTCGTTGACTTCTTTTGAGCCCCTTTGATTCCTGCCTGAAATTCTTGACCTGATAGGTCTTGTTTCTGGTGGTGGTTACATCAGCATGTCGGGTAAGTGAGCTCCAGGCTCTGGTGGCTCATCCACCGTACACCAGATTCTATCATAATAGTGTGGTCCTGTGCACTCATCCTTGATTCCTTCCAAAGGTGGTATCTGCTTTCCATTTTAATCAGTCAGTCATTCTGCTGACTTTCTTCCCAAGGCCTCGCGTCCATAGAAGAAGTGGCGCTGCACATTCGGGACTATAAATGAGCCTTAGTCTTCTACTTAGAGCGAATGAAGGCCCACCAAGTCCATCCAGCTGTTTTTCTTTTGACCCCAGCAAGCTAGGGCTGCCATTTCCCAAACGCATTCTTTCAATTTGGTTGGCAGACTACATCTCTTTTGCTTATGCCCAGGTTGACCTGAGCTTTGATGGTCATGTCAGAGCTAGGGCTGCATTGATGGCCAACTTGCATTCGGTCTTCATGAAAGAGATCTGCATGGCTGCTATGTGGTCTTCTGTCCACACACTCACATCTCACTGCTATATGGATGGGGATTCCAGACATTACAGCAACTATAGCCAATTGGTACTCCGGCATCTGTTTGGGGATTAGAATCCAACTCCATCCCCCCCCCAAGGCCCTACTGTCTATCCAGGCTGCCAAAAGAAAAATGGTGAAGAAGCTGAATTAGATGAGTTCCCTTTTGTGAACTACCACTTCTATAGATAATTGATTTTCAGTTCAATTTTGCCCTGTAGGGCTTCTCGCCCTCCTCTGTTTTTGGTAGCCTGTAGCTTGGGCGTCCCATACGTGGGGACTTACTTCCTGCTTGTCCACGGAGAAAAGGTAGTTACTCACCTGTAGCAGGTATTCTCCATAGCAGAAATAAGTCCTTAAGCCCTCCCACCTCCTCGAGGAGTTGTATTCTGCTACAGCTTTGTTATCAGACTGGAGACAATGGCACTGTGCTGGTAGGTGAGAAGGCAGACATGCAGGCGCGGAGCAGCCTCCCAAAAGCTTTCAAGAGAAGCTGGGGAGCGTTCCCACATGTGGCTCCATATGACGTCACCCATATGTGAGGACTTATTCCTGCTGTCTATGGAGAACAACCTGCTACAGGTGAGTAACTGCCTTTTATTGCCAAGAAGTAGAATTTGAATTTATCTATGAACTTTTTGTTAAACCTCTTTATATCCAAGGGGGATAGAATTTAGTTGGTAATTTTTACAGATGGGTGCTATCCGCGCAGGGCCCATAGAAATAAAATATGTCTTGTAGAGGATATTGCTAGCTAATGCGATTAACGTGATAAATGATCCCCCTTTATATGATCTAGAACTCAGAAGATTGCAGCTTTTGCTGGACTGCCTATCACTAGTTTGGTTTGATTTTACTGAAACGGAAGGACCGTGGTCAAAGTTCATGGGCAGAACACCTTGGAGTCTATTAATTGTGCTTTATTTTAAGTTGTAAGTTGTTAGTTGTATGTACATCATAACTAGGCATACTACTATCTACCTTAGAAAGTTACAGTAACTCTGAAAAAGAGGAGCAAGTTTATGGTGAACTAAAATCAGTGTATTCTTTTCTTGTGCATCCACACATCTGTGGAGTAGGGAATTTGCATCAGGTGGTGGGGACAATATGTTCCAAAGGGACTGTCTTAAGTGATTTTGCACAACTCCAGCCATTACATTAGGAATCGCCCTTTTCAATGCCTCTTACTCTTTCTGCTGGAAGCACAGAGAAGAGTTTGCTTTCCTAGTAAGTAATGCCGTAGTGAGTGCTGTGGCAGCCAACCTGCTGCAGCCTTGTGGTATGCTGAGAAATGGATTCTCTTTCTTCCTTCACTGCAATTGTTCTTGATTGATGGCTCAGTTTCAGTGAAGCTGCATTTCTTGGAAAGCTGTGTAAGTCCTTTGTTCTCTAAATGCAAGAACATGCATTAAAGGACCTTTTAAACTGGAGAGTGAAAGTTGGAAAAAAAACCCTCCTCAAAAAATACATCACAGTGGGTTATTTCAATTGGGTGGCCAGGTATTCGTGCAAACTACAAGTCTCGTATCAGATTACACTTTTCAAGCATAGGTTTTTGGAACCAGTTGGAATGAAAAAGCGTGACCTAGACCAGGGTTTCAGGACCACAGTTCTATTAACCAGAAATAATGCTTCTGTAGATCTGTGATTAACACTGATAGATCAATCGTTCCATATAGAAAGAAATGAGTGAATATTAGTATTATACATTATCCAAAGAGTACAGTATAACTGTAGACTTTAAGAAGCATTATGATTATTTTAATTATGTAAGTTTTCCACATGGAGAAATATAAACATTTTAACAGCTTATTTTGTAGGTTTTGCTGGTCAGTCTAAAACATATGGTACTCTTATTATTGGCATTTATATAATGCAACAGCACTTCAGACACACATGGTTGATGGTTCCTGCTTTATGGAGCTTAATGTGTAGACAAGACAGATGTGACAAACGATGAGAAATAAATATGAGCCTTTGAGTTAAGACAGCAAGGTACCTGCTGTTCCAGTAGGGTTCACTTAAACAAATTTGATAAAGCTACAAAAGAAAAGTCAGGACTGTGCCCCTGAAACAATTATGAAAAGCAGAGCCAGGGGAGGAAGAGTGAGAGGAGGAATGACAGATAAGCCACTCTGAGCAGACATCTTTGTATGGAAGGTAATTTAAATACAGCATAATAAATAAATTGTTTTTTAAATGCAGTATCCACATTTCCTGAAAAGAGAAGGCAACAAACTTCAGATCATGCTGCAAAGGAGGAAACGTTACAAAAATCGAACAATTCTGGGCTACAAAACCTTGGCTGTGGGATCCATCAACATGGCTGAGGTAGGCCAGCCTATTTAGTAGTAAAGTGGAGGAATAGCCTAATGGTTAGAGCACTGGCATGGTAACCAAGACCAGGGTTCAATTCCCACTAGCATTGCTTGTGGCCTTGAGCAAGTCACTTAACCCTCTATTGCCTTGAAAGAAAGACCTGGCAATCTACTTTCGGTCACACTGCCAAGAAAACCCAGGAGCCGCTGGATTGCCAGAAGTCAGCATTGTCTCAAAAGCACACGTTGCATTTTGCAAGGCCACAAAAAGAATGCTATCAGCACATAAGTATGATCTATGTGCATGTTCCATTTTATGTGAAAAGTTGTTTGGGTCACACTTAAAGCATTATTGAATAGGATCCCAAATGAATTCTACATTTTGGATTGTATTCATTTTAGCTTATGTCGAAGCTGGCTTTACATTCTTAGACTCTTTAAGATGATGTATATGTATGATGATAAAACATTTCAAACTTGGGTTCTACCAAGATAGGGCTTGTCATATTTGAGAGTGATTATGGTTGACATGTTGTCTTTTGATCGTTCCTGTTGACTGGCTCAGAGTACTGGTGCATTTACATTTGGAAGCTCCTTAAAATATTTGTACTGAGGGAATGTCAAGTGGCTGCCAATGTATGTGGGAGAAACTGAATAGAAAAGTAGGCTTCTTTCATGACTCCCATGTCGTATTGCCCCAATTTACTGTTTAATTTCCATTGTAATAAGCAAGCTGGGCTCTTTCTTGTTTGCATAAATCTGCAGTCCAAAACTGGAATAATCCTCCTGCCCTCCTTGATTTGGTGTGAATAACCAACCTTTTTAAATTTACCTGCGAAGTGCTGGAGTTGCTGCAGCCAAGTAAAATACACAACCATAAACTGACTAAACAAGTATGAATTGAAATCTTGGTGAAAAATCAGGTCCTTGCAGTAGCACACACTGAGTTAATTCCAAGTAGACATTTAAAGTCCATTTCTTTTCACTGAAATTATGTGCAGCTAGAGATTTTGGCAATGTTCAAAGAACAACTAATATTTTCCTTTAAAAATGCTAGAATGAATAGTTTACATTTTTTTCCTACTCACATTGTAAAATCCAAGGATTCAAGTCTGTTGTTAATAATAGTTATTATAATAATAATTTTAAAAAAGCTTTCCAACTGAGTGATTTTGTCTTTAGCAAAATGTTCTGTGAAAGATGCTTAATTTGTAGACAGAAAGGAAGTGGAACTTTAGCAAAGGGGAGGGGAAGGGTGAGTTTAGAGGCAGAAGAGGGACTGGATTAGGGATTAGAGAAACTGTTCTCTGCTCTGCTGCAAACTCGCTTCCTCCCTGCAGACCAACTGGAAGGGAGGGGCTGGAGCAGAACTCTTCTGCTACTTTAGAGTCTGAAAGGAGATGGTGGAACTGCATTCCAGGCCTTTCAGAAATTAAGTCTGCATAAAATTCCCACAAAACTCAGTTTTGAAATTGTTTTGGGAAGCATGTTTGATAGGCATCAGCTTGGATGCCAAGCAGGGATTTATACAGTGCAATCAAAATGTGTCTCTGCACTGAGTGCCGAACTGAAAGACACATCTACCCAACTGTGTACAAATGCCCCCAGATGCAGAGTTTGTCCCACCATGGTAGTCGCCGACCAAGTGCTGTTCCTCTCCCTGAGCAGCACCTCGGGCATCGCTGATCTCTCCTGCGCCTCTCTGGACAGTCCAGATAAGTCACTGTGGGTCCCGGGACAAAGCGGCAAACTCTCCTGCCAAAACTGGAGCAGCTCAGCTGTGACTGTGCAGCTGAGCTACTCCCTTTCTGGCAGAAAGGTACAGTGCTGCCCGGGGGGGGGGGGGGGGGGGAGAGTGGTGAGAAGGGAAGGGGGAAAAGGGGGGGCAGTGGGGGAATAAGGAGCACGATGTGCTGCGAACCAAGCGAACTGAGGGGGGGGGGGGGGCGAGAGTATCACAAGAAAACTGCTAAGTTTTGTTCATTATTTAATCCATGTAGTGATACCGTGTTGAAGATAAAAATAAGCCTCTGCTCCAATTTAAGTAGAATCTTGTTAGTATCTCCACCCCTCCAGTGTGAATGGTATGACCTTGAGCTTCCCAGTGTGAAATGAGGGGCTTATCCAGGAACTTTCGATGTATGCAACTCTTATGTTCGACAATCAGAGTATCCCTATATATGAGAGCTTGCAAGGGCAGGAAATCAAATAGATCATGTGCATAGATAGATTCACAATTGGAATAACCCTCCAAGGGGAATTTCTGTTGAGTCAGGGGGTGCACAAAAAAGACCTTAGTAACAACTGCATTTTCACATACTGAACATCATCCGCATTTGAAATGTCCTTTAGTCTTTTTGGTTTTAGCTTTTCTTTATGGCATGTCATGGCGCCATGTCGGGCTGCCCTCTCTGGTATTTAGATTTTATTCTGGTGGTTTTCTCCTCTAGTGCGCTTTTACCTTTAGATTGTAATATCATTCTTATGCTTTTATTGTTTTAGTCCTTTTGACTTAGTTTTTCCAATTTTAGTATTCTATTTTTTTATTTATTTATTGAATGACATATTCTAGTGGATGAGTTAACAACATTTTGACTTTTTTATTGGTGTCTATTTAAATGTATTTCTTCCATACAGCATTCTGTTAGCTAAGATTCCTGGCAGCCGCTTTGTTCTGCTGCCTCTCTCGATTGTGTACATATTTACTCAGCGTACTCGGGTCTGATTTTAACTTCTCCATTAGATAGGTTTTTATAATTTTTGCACTGGTGTGCGCTATTCTCTATGGTGCTTTTAGTTGCTCCTATCGTTTTTCAGCATTTAGTTCACGATGGGCTTTATTTTAATATTTTGGCATGTGTCTGTTTGGGTTTTTTTTGGGGCCCTCTGCTTTACATAGACATTTTTGATTCTTCAGATAGTACACATATATTTTATGGTCTTTTGCTTTCACCTACTATTCATTAAGTAAGTTTGTAATTGTCCTCTTTATAGTTCCCATCATTTATGTACAGTTGGATACACATTTTAATAGCTTGGTTATTTTTAATCAGAGAATAGTCATAATCATGTACGGCAACATGCCTAACTCCATAACACATTATGTGCCTGTCCCAGTGTCTATTAAATTACCTTGAAGGAGGAGTTTAACCTTCTATAGATTCATTAAATATATTAAACAGAAATGTTAGTATTTGTAACGGTGAATCTTACACCAGTGTTCATTTCTTTTAAAAATGAGGGATACTTCAATTTTTATTGCTGCTGTTTTGGGGTTGGCATTTTGATCTCTAACCTCTTTGCTTGTGCGAAAGTTCTCATCTTCAAAAGCACGCTCCGGGTCTGGTCTGATTTTTCATTACAGCGCTGTTT
The DNA here is from genome assembly GCA_033557465.1 of Ichthyophis bannanicus. Lineage (NCBI taxonomy): Eukaryota > Metazoa > Chordata > Amphibia > Gymnophiona > Ichthyophiidae > Ichthyophis > Ichthyophis bannanicus. The sequence goes on from CM066037.1 coordinate 299,554,625, forward strand.
GCAGGCTCGGCATTAATTTCATTGAGGCATGTTGGTTTTATTCGATTTAATTTGCACTCATAGTAACATACTAAATGATGGCAGATAAAGACCAGCATTGTCCATCCAGTCTACCCAGCAATATGGCAAGAGTAGGTGCACCTGACGCTTTGTGCAGGTCACCCCTCCCCATGTCTTTGTTTAGGGGTGGACCCACCACTCCATGGAGGACACCCCTATTTGTTGAGAAGTTTTAGTTCTAGTCTTGAAGGACTAGAAAGGGGGACTGTTACTTCTGGAGAGAAATCTGCAACTGTGAGTATATACTTCTGGTAATTTTCTAAAAAGAATTATTTGTATTAAAGCTACTTAATCTGTGAACCCACTGTTTTTTTTGTTGGATCAGTTAGGGCCTAGTAGCAGCAATAAAAGTTTGAATTTAAAACACAGAGGAGAACTTTCTGGTTACATTTCATACCCAGCAGAGAGCTTGTAGTGTACGTTTAATAGTCACTCAGGGCCTAGCATCAGAAAAGTACTTTTAGTTTTAAAACACAGAAGAGAGCTTTCTGGTTAAATTTAGAACCCAATATGTAGCAGCAGAGTGCAGACAAACCAATGATACCAGGAGTCTGTTCAGAAGGTCCAAATTATTTATTTGTGCACAAGTCTCAAGCAAAGTCAATTTCAAAATGGCTGAGCAAAGTTCTCTGGCAATACAACAACTTTTATAGACTTTAGCTTCATTCTAGGTATAGAAAAACATTTCATTGGTCCCGGTAACCTCCCGTACCTCCCGTACCCCTTCTATTGGTCCCGATAAAGGTCAAGTAGTTGAAGAACTTGCTAAGGATATGCAAAGACATGCTTATGTGCCAGTACAGACTTGGCACTCACTGAAATTTCCTAACTGGTTTGCTAACCTTTTTTCATTGCTGGGAGGACTTAAAACAGAGAGATTGTCCCTAGGTTTGGAATTCCAGCAGTAATAGGGTCAGACAATGGACCCTCATTTGTTAAAACCCATGCTTGGCAAGCCCCACCTGGCCTGTATTGGATCTGTGGAAACCGAGCGTATGCTCGACTCCCGCCACATTGGGGAGGAGCATGTGTCTTAGGGACCATCAGACCTTCTTTTACACTGTCAGCCTTTTTCAGTATTTCTGTATTTTTCCATCTGCAATGCATGACAGCTACACGAGTTGGGGCCCAAACTGCATCAAGTAACATCAGTATCTCGGGGCCATACTTGACTGATTTTCCTCTGGATGTAATGAGCTCTCGTTCCTTATAGAGAGCTCCATGGGCATGTAGGGTAGTAAAGGCATATTTGGAATCTGTATATACATTTAACACAAGTTTTGTACCTAGTAATAGTGCTCGAGTGAGTGCTATCAATTCTGCTTTCTGGGCTGATGTGCCTGAGGCTAGAGCTGATGACTCAACGACTTCATGTTGAGTGACAACTGCATATCCGGCACAGCGTCGTCCATTGAGGATTAGACTGCTTCCATCAACATAATAGATTCTTTTTCAGTATTTCTGTATTTTTCCATCTCTCCATGGTGTATTTATAACACCACTGAACTAAATGTTTGCACTAACGGTAAATCTAGAGTATGCTATAATCCGCATCAGAATCCATCCTATTACACGTTGGAAATACGATGGAAAGATGCAGATGGACCTATCATAACTGCCACACAACCACTTAAAGAGAAAGCAAATTATTGGAGGCCATGCATGTAAATAAGTTGATGGAAAAATACAGAAATACTGAAAAAAGCTCGAAGTTACCAAAGTTACAAAAAGGAGAAGAAAAAGTCGCCACTGGAGTGGGGACCTGAGCAGGATACAGCCTTCAAGACGTTAAAGGAAGAATTAATGTCATCACCAGCCCTTGGACTACCAGATGTTCACAAGCCTTTCCACTTGTTTGTACATGAAGCACAGGGAAACGCCTTAGGCATGTTGACTCAGAAATTGGGAAATTGGGAGCAACCTGTAGCATACCTATCGAAACAATTGGACACTGTGGCCAAGGGATGGCCACCTTGCCTGAGAGCAGTCGCAGCTACAGCATTGTTAGTGAGTGAAGCAGACAAGCTCACATTAGGACAGAATCTACGTTCTCTGTCAGCACTTTTAAACATGAATTTCTGTATTTTTCCATCTGTTCTGCTTGTCTAAGCTAATTCAATACTTTTACTGAATTCTAATTCTACAGTAGCATATTGGGGGATGTGCAATTCCTATAGGCCTCTTCACAAGCTTCATTTACAGGTCAAGCTAGTTAGGCTTGCTTGCTTATGTCAGACACTGTGGATCACAGGCCTTCACCTGCCACAACCAGAGAGCTTGTAGTTTAAATTTCATAAGAAGTTAGAGCCTAGCAGCAGCTAAGAGCTATAATTTAAATCAAATCAGAATTTAGCTTACCTCAGCAGCACAAGACAGGGTACTGTGCAGCAGCCCTCTTTTAATAAGTGTTATTTCCCTCCCTCCCTCCCCACACCCACCCACCCCTGGGATAATCATAGCTTTATAGGTACTTACACATCTTAAAAGACAGGAGGTGCTTTCAGGTGAAGCTCATTACCCAAATCAGTCATACACTAAGAACCTGAGATTAATTAAGCTTCAGGTGAACAAGGTATATTAAACGTATTAGGTACAGTTTTATTGGTATAAATACCCATAGCAACCCCTAGTAAGTAAGAACTTAAAGATCTAGACACAAACTTAAAACTAAGATGCAGACAGCAGTCCAGCAGCAGGATGGGGGCTTTCCAGTCTTTTGCATTGAGTGTCACATGTATGATTTTCTCCCAGTTGGTGAGAGGTCTTACGTGTGCACTAGGTGCAAGGAGCTCTTTGCTCTCAGGGAACAAGTCCGTTCTCTAGAGGCTAAAGTAGCAGACTTGGAAAACATAAGACAGACAGAGAGGTACATAGACGAGACCTACAGGGATATAGTCCTGAAGTCCCACCTCCAGTCTGGTAGCATCCCTGTTGCCATGGAGAAGAGAGGTCACGTGACAGGAGAGCATCACCCTGGTGTGGCAGGAAGTGATCCTGTAACTAGGACCTGTCCTCCAGGTGATGTAAAACCCTCTCGCACCGAGGAAGTTTCTCCAGGGCCATGTGCCCATGAGGGAAGGGTTAGGACAGCCGTTACAGTTGGTGATTCGATCATTAGGCATGTAGATAGCTGGGTGGCTGGTGGACGTGAGGATCGCCTGGTAACATGCCTGCCTGGTGCGAAGGTAGCGTACCTCACGTGCCACCTAGATAAGGTCTTAGTGCTGGGGAGGAGTCTGCTGTCTTGGTACATGTCGGTACCAATGACATAGGAAAATGTGGTAGGGAGGTTCTGGAGGCAAAATTTAGGCTTTTAGGTAGGAAGTTGAAATCCAGAACTTCCATGCTAGCATTCTCCGAAATGCTTCCTGTTCCACGCGCAGGACCCAAAAGGCAGGCAGAGCTCCGGAGTCTCAATGCGTGGATGAGACAATGGTGCAGAGATGAGGGTTTTGGATTTGTTAGGAACTGGGGAACATTCTGGGGAAAGGAGGGGCTCTTCCGAAGGGATGGGCTTCACCTTAAGCGGGATGGAACCAGGCTGCTGGCATTAACCTTTAAAAAGGGGAGAGATCAGCTTTTAAACTAGATATTAGGGGAAAGCCGACAGTCGCCCAAGAGCGGATGGTTCGGAAGAATGTATCCTTGAAGGATACTACCAAAAGCAGAGAGATTCCACAAAAGAGTAAAGTAGCCCAAATGCCCTCAAGTATGGAGCAGACAGAGCTTAAAGATCCCAATTTACCCATGTCTAACAATAGCCAAATTAACATGAATAAAATGCATTCTCTAAAATGCTTGTATGCAAATGCTAGAAGTCTAAAGAATAAGATGGGAGAGTTAGAATATATAGCACTAAATGAAAGGTTAGATATGATTGGAATATCAGAGACATGGTGGAAGGAGGACAACCAGTGGGACACTGTGATACCTGGGTACAAACTATATCATAATGATAGAGCTGATCAAATTGGTGGAGGGGTTGCGCTCTATGTTAGAGAGGGCATTGACTCAGAAAGGATTAAAGTTTTGCAGGAAACAAAATCTGCTGTAGAATCTATATGGATTGAAATTCCATATAAAAGGGGGAAGGCAATGGCAGTGGGGGTGTACTATCGAGCACCTGGCCAGAATGACCAAATGGATGATGAAATGCTCAAAGAAATCAAGGAAGCTAACAAAAGTTACAGCGCAGTAATAATAATGGGTGATTTCAATTACCCCGGTATCGACTGGGTCAGTGTCACATCAGGACATGCTAGGGAGATAAAGTTCCTAGATGAAATAAATGACTGCTTCTTGGAGCAGCTGGTTCATGAACCGACCAGAGGGGAAGCCATATTAGACCTAGTCCTTAGTGGAACACCAGATCTAGTGCAAGAGATAAGGGTGTTGGGGCCACTTGGCAATAGTGATCATAGCATGATCGCCTTTGATTTCATTAGTGGAGGAGCGATAGTAAGGAAATCCTCAGTACTACCTTTTAACTTTCGAAAGGGAGACTATGATAAAATGAGGAAAACAGCTAAGAAAAAACTAAAAGGAGCAGTTGCAAAGGTTAAAGACGTACATCAAGCTTGGGTGTTGTTGAAAAATACTATCTTGGAAGCCCAGACCAGCTGTATTCCACGCTTTAAGAAAAGTGGAAGGAAGTCCAAAAAACTGCCAGCATGGTTTAAAGGTGAGGTCAGAGAGGCTGTTGTTGCCAAAAAAGTATCTTTCAGGAAATGGAAAAAAAGAGCCAAATGATGAAACCTGGAAACAGCACAAGCACTGGCAAGTCAAATGCAAGGCATTGATAAGGCAGGCAAAGAGAGAATTTGAGAAGAAGCTTGCTGCGGAAACAAAAACGCGAAATAAAGACCTTTTCAAGTACATTCGTAGCAAAAAACCTGTGAGAGAGTCAGTTGGTCCATTAGATGATAAAGGGGTTAAAGGAGCACTAAGAGGCGGCAAGGCGATAGCAGAGAGACTGAATGAATTCTTTGCTTCGGTCTTTACTGAGGAAGATGTAGGGATGTTACCCATGACTGAAGTGGTATTTAAAGGTGCGGAAGAATTGAAGGAAATATCGATACATCGGGAAGATGTCTTACAACTATTAGATAAACTGAAGAGTAGCAAATCACCTGGGCCGGATGGCATACATACAAGGCTGTTGAAAGAACTGAAATATGAGAATGCAGACCTGCTATCAGTAATCTGTGAACTATCATTAAAATCATCTCTAATACCTGAAGATTGGAGGATCGCCAATGTAACACCAATTTTAAAAAGGGTTCCAGGGGTGATCCGGGAAACTACAGACCGGTGAGCCTGACGTCAGTACCAGGAAAAATGGTAGAAACCATCATAAAGAATAAAATTACTCAACATGTAGATAGTCACAACCTAATGGGAGACAGCCAACATGGCTTTAGACAAGGAAGATCTTGTCTTACTAATCTGTTATGTTTTTTTGAAGGAGTAAATAAACAGGTGGACAAAGGTGAGTCGGTTGATATTGTGTATCTGGACTTTCAGAAAGCCTTTGACACAAGGTCCCTCATCAGAGACTTTTGGCAAAACTAAAGGGTCATGGGATAGGAGGCAGTGTACTATTGTGGATCAGGAACTGGTTAAAAGACAGAAAGCAGAGGGTAGGGCTAAATGGCCAATTTTCCCAATGGAGAAAGGTGAATAGTGGTGTACCCCAGGGATCTGTGCTGGGTCCGCTGCTTTTTGACATATTCATAAATGACCTGGAAAGTGGAATAGCGAGTGAGGTTATCAAATTTGCAGATGACACAAAACTATTTAAAGTTGTTAAAACCCAAGAGGATTGTGAAAAATTGCAAGAGGATCTTGATAAATTGGAAGACTGGGCATCAAAATGGCAGATGAAATTTAATGTGGACAAGTGCAAGGTTATGCACCTAGGGAAGAACAACCCAAACTATGGTTACACTATGCAAGGTTCCACATTAGGAACCACCCAGGAAAAAGATTTAGGCGTCATTGGGGATACCATGTTAAAACCCTCAGCCCAGTGTGCAGCGGCGGCCAAGAGAGCAAATAGAATGCTAGGTATGATAAGGAAAGGAATGGAAAATAAAACAAAAGATATTATAATGCCTCTATATCGTTCCATGGTGAGACCGCACCTTGAATATTGTGTGCAATTCTGGTCGCCGTATCTTAAAAAGGATATAGCGATTTTAGAAAAGGTTCAGAGAAGAGCCACCAAAATGGTAAAGGGGATGGAAGGATACTCCTATGAAGAAAGGCTAAAAAGGTTAGGGCTCTTTAACCTGGAAAAGAGACGGCTGAGGGGAGATATGATAGTAGTCTATAAATTAATGAACGGAGTGGAACGGGTAAACGTAGATCGATTGTTTACCTTATCAGAATATAGAAAGACTAGGGGACATGCAATGAAGCTACAGGGTAAACTATTTAAGACTAATAATAGAAAATATTTTTTCACTCAACGTGTAATCAAACTCTGGAATTTGTTTCCGGAGGATGTAGTAAAGGCTGTTAGTGTAGCTGGGTTTAAAAAAGGTTTGGACAAGTTCCTGGAGGAAAGGTCCATAAACCATTTTTAAGAAGTGACCGAAGATATCAATGCTTGACCCAGTACAAGCATTGTGGAACTTGTGTCTCTTGGGGAAACTGCTAGGTACATATGACCTAGATTGGCCACTGTTGGAAACAGAATACTGGGCTTGATGGACCTTGGTCTGACCCAGTATGGTATATCTTATGTTCTTATGTTAAGTTAGATGGTTCAGTTTATTTTGTTTTTATCCTGTTGCTGTAAAGGGATCCGCTGTGCTTGTCCCATGCTGTTTTGAATTCCGTCACCGTGTTTGCCCCCACCACTTCCATCGGGAGAGCATTCCAAGCATCCACCACCCTTTCAGTGAAAAAATATTTCCTGATATTGCCTTTCAATTTTCCACCTTGCAGCTTCATGTTATGCCCTCTAGTTTTACAGCTTCCCTGTCTTTGGAAGAGGTTTGTTTGTTCATCGTTCCTCTTTAAGTATTTAAAGGTCTGAATCATATCTCCCCTATCCCTCCTCTCCTCCAAAGTGTACATATTTAGGTCTTCAAGACACTTCTCATAAGGTTTCTTATGCAGGCTCCAAATCATTTTGGTCGCCTTTCTCTGAACACTTTCCAGTCTTTTAAATCTTTTGCAAGATATGGTCTCCAAAACTGAACACAGTATTCCAGGTGAGGCCTCACCAGCGACCTGTACAGTGGCATAAGTACCTCTTCCTTTCTGCTGGTAATCCCTCTTTGTATGCAGCCGAACATCCTCCTGGCTTTTGCCACCGCCTTGTCGCACTGTTTTGCCACCTTGAGATCATCAGAGATAATCACACCGAGGTCTTTTTCCTGAACCATGCACACCAACCTCTCGCCCCCTATCGCGTATATTTCCCTTGGATTTCTGCTACCTAAGTGCATGATACTGCACTTTTTTGCATTAAATCGTAATTGCCAAGCATTTGACTATTCTTCCAGCTTTTGTAGATCTTTCCTTATGTTATCCACTTCCTCGGGGGAGTCCACTCTGTTGCAAATTTTTGTCTCATCTGCAAAAAGACAGACTTTTCCATTCAGTCCTTCAGCAATATCACTCTCAAATACATTGAACAGTGCCGGGCCCAGGACCGAACCCTGGGGCACCCCGCTAATTACCTTCCCCCCATCCGAATGAGCTCCATGTACCATCACCCTCTGTCGTCTGTCAGTCAACCAATTTCTAATCCAGTTTACTATCTTGGTACCAATCCCCAAGCTACTGAGTTTGACAAGCCTCCTATGAGGAACAGTATCAAAGGCTTTGCTGAAATCCAGGTAGATGACATCCATCGCATGCCCCTGATCTAGTTCCTTGGTCACCCAGGCAAAGAACTCAATCAGATTTGTTTGGCAAGACCATCCTTCAGTAAAACCATGTTGCCTCGGATCTTGCAACCTGTTGGTTTTGAGAAAGTTCACTTCGCTCTTTCAGGAGCGCCTCCATTACTTTTCCCACCACCGAGGTAAGGCTCACGGGCCTGTAGTTTGACACCTCTTCCCTGTCACCACTTTTGTGTAGAGGTACGACATCAGCCATTTTCCAGTCCTGAGGAACCTCTCCTGTTTCCAAGGATCTGTTGAATACATCCTTTAATGGCCTTGATAGAACATCTCTGAGCTCTTTCAGTATCCTGGGATGTATCCCATCCGGTCCCATGGCTTTGCCCCTTTCAGTTTAGCAAGTTATTCCAACACCTCATCTTCTGTGAATGGTGTGGTATCTACTTCCTTCCCATTTTTATATTTGGGAGTCCCAGGTGGTCCATCTCCACGATTTTCTTTAGTAAAAACAGAGCAGAAGTATTTCTTTAGCAATTTCGCTTTTTCTATGTCACTTTCCACGAGTCTTTTCCCAGCACTTCTGAGTCTTGCAATTCCAACTCTGATCTTCTTCCTTTCCCGAATGTACCTGAAGAAGGTTTTGTCACCACCCTTAACATCTTTAGCCATCTTTTCCTCTGCCTTTGATTTTGCTATCCATATTTCTCTTTTTGACTCTGAGTTTGATCCTGTATTCATTTCTGTGTTCTTCTGTTTGCAAGCTTTTGAATTTTGTGAAAGCTGTGTTTTTTGCCTTTATTTAAGCAGCCACTTGTTTAGAAAAACAAATAGGTTTCCTTCTCCTCTTGTTTTTGTTTACTTTTTTAACATATTTGTCTGTTGCCCCTTTTATTGCCATCTTTAGTTTATCCCATTGCAATTCCACTTCCTTTATCTCCTTCCACTTGTCATCTCTTCCTTTAGGTACTTGACCATTTTATTGAAGTCATTTAGAACTTGTTCCATTTTGGGACCCCAATTTAGATTTATTATACTTACTCTGGAAGATGAGACCCTCAGGTCGGAAGGCACTCAACTAGCTACTGGGGAAGAGCTGAAGAGTTTTCAGAGTAAAGCCAGCATTTATGATGTGGTTGGATCAAATTTCTCGGGACGTCTGACTGCTGATGTAGCTGCGCATCAAATGAAATGAGTCAGAAGCTGTAAAGATGTCTTACATATTGGAACATAGAACGTACGAAGCATGAACCAAGGGGCGTTGGAGGTGGTCAAGAATGAAATGGAATGAATCTGTTGGGTGTCAGCGAATTGAAATGGACTGGCATCGGGCACTTTGCATCAGATGATCACATGGTCTACTATGCTGGAAATGAAAGACAAAGAAGAAATGGGGTTGCATTTATAATAAAGAAGAAACTTGCAAGAACTGTAATGAAATACAATGCGGTAAGTGAACACTTAATCTCTTTGTCTACGAGGAATGCCTATCAACACAACTATAATTCAAGTATATGCCCCAACAGCTGCAGAAGAGGATGAAATTGAAAAGTTCTATGAACAAGTTTAAGCTGAAATTGACGGAACATGCAAACAGGATATCCTGATAGTCATGGGTGACTGGAATGCAAAAGTTGGCAACAAAGAAGAAGGCAAAGTGGTTGGAAAATATGGATTTGGCAACAGAAATGAAGCTGGAGAAAGACTGATAGAATTGTGCAAGATCAACGATCTATTCATCTCAAACACCTTCTTCCAGCAACACAAGCGGCGACTGTACACATAGACTTCACCCAATGGATTGTATAAAAATCAAATTGACTACATCTGTGGACGTCAACGATGGAAAAGCTCTGTAACATCAACATAGACAAAACCTGGAGCTGACTGTGGTACAGATCATCAACTACTAGTATGCAAACTCAAGCTAAAGTTGAAAAAGAGCAAACCACTCATGAATGCAGCAAAATATGACATTGAGAATCTGATGCAGCTGTTACCGTACTCACAAGGCTCTGCCAAGAAATATGGAAGACAACATCATGGCCAACTGACTGGAAAAGATCTGTGTTTATACCAATACTAAAGAAAGGTGATCCAACTGACTGTGGAAATTATCGCACAATCGCTCTGATCCCACATGCCAGCAAGATTCTACTGAAGATTATTCAACAGACTACAACTATACCTGGAGCAAGACTACCTGACATGCAAGCAGGGTTCAGGAAAGGGCGTGGAATGAGAGACGACATCGCGGATGTGAGATGGTTCCTTGAAAAAACTAAGGAATACCAAAAGGTTATTTATTTGTGCTTTATCGACTATAGCAAGGATTTTGACTGTGTAAATCATGAGAAACTCTGGGCCACATTAAGAAGCATGGGTATACCAGAACACCTGATCGTTCTCTTGCACAATCTATACATTGATCAAGAAGCAACAGTTCGAACTGAACAAGGAGAAACAAAATGGTTTAAAATAAGCAAAGGTGTAAGATAAGGCTGCATACTTTCCCCCTACCTGTTTAATTTATATGCAGAATAAATCAGAGAAGCAGGATTGTATGAAGACAACAGAGGTGTGAAGATTGGTGGAAGACTCAACAACCTTCGCTATGCTGATGATACCACATTATTGGCTGAAAGGGAAGATGATCTGCAACATTTGCTTCTCACGATCAGAGAACATAGTCTCAAAATGGGCCTGCAACTTAATGTAAAGACAAAGATCATGACAACTGGCAAAATTGTATTTATTTATTTTATAAAACACTTTTATACTGCATCTTCCCAGGGATCGGATGCGGTTTACAAAGAACATTTGTTACAAGGCATGACAGTAGTGCATGTCTGTTCTTAATACATGGAACATTTGGAACTTTTTACAGGTAGCTTTTTACAGGTAACATGGAGCTATGTACAGGCAGTGCAAATTTTGTTTCAGGTTGTGTGCTTGGGGACTAATCTGCACTGGTTTATTTACAGGGGAGTAGGGTATCAACTACGTACATTTTGGGATGTTTGATAGGATCAGTATTAGTTTGGGCTTGTTTTGGTTTGTTGTCCGTTATCCTTTGTCTTTTTGTGTGTCAGTGATAGTGTTAATCTGTGTGCCAAAATGCTTTTTAAAAAAATGTGTTTTTAATTTTTTATGGAAGTCTCCAATGTCCATAAGCTGTCTGATGTCCTCCTCTGGAAGTTCATTCCAGAGGGTGGGCGCGGAGTGTGAGAGTGCTCTATCATTGGTGACTTTACTCGCTTTTGTAAATTCTTTTGGTGTCACTGTTTTGTTTGTGTTTTTTACTCCTTTGGCTGCAGGTCAGTATTTCTTTAGTGACTAAAGTGTTTAGTGTTGATGGGGCAAGGTTATTTATTAGTTTTAATGTTACTAGGATTTTATAGTTTGTCCTGCAGTAGATTGGGAGCCAGTGAAGCTTAGCCAGTGTGGGTGTGATGTGTTCCATAGGTAGTCTTTAGTATGGTTCTGGCTGCTACATTCTGTGCAAGCTGGAGTCTCTTAAGATTTTGTTTTGTGATGCCTTGAAGGATTGTGTTTGCAAAGTCAAAGTGGGGTGTAATAATTGCATGGATTATTTTTATGAAGTCTTGTAGGTGAACTAGTGGGCGTAGTTGTTTCAGGGTTTTTAGTTTATAGTGTATTTCAACAGGTTCATCGTTGAAGGAGAAGAAATTGAAATTGTGCACAACTTTAACCTACTTGGATCAACTATCAATAAAGAAGCAACAGGCAGTCAAGAAATCCGACGATGCATTGCTCTTGGCAGAATGGCTATGAAGGACCTAGACAAGATTCTCAAGAGCAGAGATGTCTCTCTCCATACAAAGATTTGACTTGTTCAAGCCATGGTATTTTCAATAACATCATATGGGTGTGAAAGCTGGACAGTGAAAAAGATAGGAAGAAAATTGATGCCTTTGAATTTATGGTGCTGGTGGCAAATACTGTGTATACCATGGACTGCCCGAAGAGCAAGCCAGTCAGTACTAGAGGAGATCAAACCTAAGCTTTCTTTAGAAGCTCAGATAACAAGACTTTGGCTTTCATACTTTGGACACATGATGCGAAGAGAGAGATCATTAGAGAAAGACATCATGCTTGGCAAGATAGAAGGTCAATGCAAAAGAGGAAGGCCAGCAATGAGATTGATCGATACAATAACAGCAGCTACGGGTACCAGTCTGTCAACAATGAGCCACCTGACTGAAAACCGAACACAATTTAGGACAGCTATCCAGAGGGTCGCCATGAGTCGACACCGACTCAACGGCACTTAACAACAACATAACAACATACTTACTCTCCTCTTCCATTGCTCTACAGACTTATTTTGTACGATCAGATATTCTCCGTGTTTAAGTCTTGAATCTTGGTACTTTTTACATTAAAAGAGAGCGCTATTTTCAAGACAAGTTGATTTGGCTATTGAATCACTGTACATACATTTATTTATTTATTTATTTATTTACAGTCTCTTATATACCGCACTATTCATCATCAGCGCGGTTCACATGGAACAAAATGCTCAGTACATTCGACACGTATGAGTTTACAGGTAACAGGGCATAAATAACTTGGATAACCGGGGTAACTATATACATGTTTTTGATAGCTATTAGAGAAGGGTCCTAAATTCATGGTTCCTGTACTTTGCTCCTTTTGCTCCTTTCCTTCTTGTTTCACAGATTTTGGCACTACCTTTGATGCTGTGCGGAAGCATTTTTATCAGCTTAAGTGTAAGAGCCCTATATTGTGTTCTTTCTCTAAGAGGCTGCTTTCTTGAGAATGTGGTATGATTTATCCATATAATTTTACACCAGTTATAGTTGCACTCTGTAATCCCATCCCTTTAAAATAATTTGTGCACATGGTTTTTGTTTGGTGATTATATTGCACATTCTTGCCTTTATAAATTATTTTACATCCATAGTGATTTAGATAGAAATGTACTGATATCCTCCTCATCCTATCTCTTCCTATATGAGAACAGTTTTATACTATATGGAAAAAAGTAGATATGTTAGTGAGTGGCATAGTCCAACCTTATGTTTTAACACTTGGCTTTTACAATGCCGGTGTTTGTCAATGTCCATCCTTCTGCCTTTTGTTCTTTTTTTCCCTATTGAGGCATAATGAGGCACAATGAGGCACATTCTAGAGATGTGTTATATGAATTTTTTAACTTGATTTGTTTTTTGTCATGCATTTTAAAGGTTTTAATTTTGATTTTTGTTGCTACAGATTAATTCATTTTTTATCTTTTGTTTGTTATTTCTTATGTTTTTAATGTATTTTATTGTATTGTTTTTATCTCATATTTATTGTTTTATTTTGTTTTTGAGGCTATACCCCCTGAGGGAAGGCACATGCTGAAATGCATTGGGGTACTACTAAAATAAAGCTTGAACTTACCGCCATTACTCTCTGCTGTTTGTCTGCGACAGTATGGGCTTGGCCTGTGTTAATCTGTGCTTGCCCAAAACCCATCCTGCTGTCTTCAAAGCGACCCCCACCATGTGCACCACTCATCTTTTTCTGCACCAGAGGGGATGCACTTGTATCCAAGGGCCTGAGACCAAGCCTCCAGTATTCCCCAGGAGTCGCAGCAGGACCTGGCCACGCCTACTGTGATCCCAACTCCTTTTTCAATGGCAGACTTTGAGGAGCAGCTCATGAGGAGATTCAGTGAGCAGATGGAGCAGTTCTTTGCTCAGTGCAACATTGTGGCTTCAACATTGTTGTTGGTGGTGCATTGAGAGATCCAGCTAGTTCTCAAGACTTACACACTGCCTGCAGGAGAGACATCAATAAGGAGACCTGTCCCACCGTTGTCTATCTCCAGTGCATTTGGGAGGAAGTTTCACAGGCATCAGAGAACCCCGGTGTCTCAACTCTTACTAGAGACCTGTTCATACCAGTGTATGAAGATTAAGACAAGAAGAGACCCAGACTTCTCCACTGCAGTATTTTAGAGGGTTGGACTCTGAGCACTCCTGAGATTCTGATTACTGGCAGGAATATTCTCTGAACAGGAGGATTCTACTGGCATACATCAGATTCACCTCCACCTTATGAGAGGAGCTGAGGAGCTCTCATTCATTGATTTTACTAGGGAAATGGTAAAGACCATTCCGTTTAAGCTAGAGATTGAAAAGAAACCCAGGACATAACCACTGGACATTTTCTAGTTCCTCAACCCACCTAAGGAAGCTAAGATGGTGCCTTTTCACCAAAATCCTCATTAATGTGCAAATAGGATATGGGAGACCCCACCCCCTTTCTGTACAACTTCTCAGAGTCCAAAAGGTTCCCAAATTTGAGCAGCAGCAGCTTCCTTCATATTGCATGGTGGTTAAATCCATTTCCAAAAGGGCCAAGCATTCCAAGTCACACTCTTAGGTGCACCTAGGGAGAGAGGTCCAGACATTGCAGTCTTTTTATTTATTTTTTGGGGAGAAATCTTTTTCAGAATGCTATGCTCACATCCCACATATCTTATTACCAGCTATTCATAGGCATGTGCTTGTGGAACATTGTGCACAAGATGCAGAGGGTTTCCAGATGCGCTCTCCCTCAAGAGAAGGCAGAGCAGCTCCATTCATTAGTGGAAAATACATGGTTCAAGCGACCTATGATATTTTTGAGACTACGTCAAAAGCTTCCTTTATGGATATTGGTACTGAAGACTCTCATGGCTCCAGGCTTCAAGCCTAAGATGATGTGCAGAAGAAGCTTGCTGACATACTTTGCATGAAGAAAATCTCTTAGGAGATAAGGAACTGGAAGCTGCAACTCTTTTAAAGCATCACTGACATCATAGGTACCCTTCTCCAGTTGCACCTTTGACCCAGCCACCTCTTCCTTTAGGAGGTTCAAGACTGGAGGGCAACTGAGATTTTATTACTCTGAAAGATGTAGGTATCGCCTCCATTTTGCTGTTTCCAAACAAGATGGGGATCTCACTCTCATCCAAGATGAGAGGACTCAGAAGTCCCAACCAGCTCTGAAGCCAAGCCAAACCAAGGAGTGGGGGTTTTGACTGCCTTCATGAGAATTTAGCTAGTGTTCCATTATCCATGCCAGACAGCCCTGGCTCCTTGTAACTTTTATTCAGCTGTTGATGAAAGGCTAGGATGCTATCTTTATCTGTTTGACGTTCCAGTAAATTGCCCACTAAGATCATCTTGGTCAAGTTCTCTGCATCAGGAAGTACTTACCAAGGAGTTTGGTTCCTTTATAGAGGAAAAAGGGAGAAAGTTGGGCAAGGATTCTACTTCATGCATGTCGTGGTCATAAAGGTGAGGGGGATTCAGTCTTCCTGTCTGATGCTTAAGAGCCCTTAACAAGCATATAGTTTGACAATTTCAAGATGGTTTCCTAGACACCCTCATTCTGTACCTTCAAAAAAGAACTGGTTATTTTCTCTGGGGGTGAAGGTTACATACACCCACACAGAGATACATCCCAGTCACAGAAAGTACTTCAGATTCATAATTGGGAAACAGCATTACCAGTACCATGTTCTGTCCTTCAAACTCATTTTAGCTTCTCCTGCCTTTACAAAGTGTCTTGCTGTAGTAGCAGTATATCTATGCAGAATAGAAGTTTGTGTATTTTCCTCTCTGGACAACTGTCTGATCTTCGGCATATCTCAGGAAGGGCTCAAAGATCCATCTGCTCCTCCATCCAGGTGGTGGTTATGGTTTATGGTTTATTAAAATTTGATATACCGCCCTTCGTGCCAGCAGAGCGGTGTACAGTATACAAAATTAAAAGCACCTAGAAAAGGAAAATAACTCCATTAAAATCATAGGTAAGCTAGAGGAGGAGACAAAGGTGAAATAGGGAGGGAGCCTGTGGGGGAAGATTGAAGGCCAGTTGAAATAAGTGGGCTTTCAGGGCAGATTTAAACCTGGGGTAGGAGGACTCAAGGTGGAGGTCAGTGAGAAGGGAATTCCAGAGGCTGGGTGCCAAAAAATAGAAGGCCGAGTGCTGGGTAGTCTCAAAGTGGGCTCGTGCTGGAGAGGGAAGATGAAGGCGATTTGTGTGAACTGAATGAAAGGTTGGGGCGTAAGTTATGAGAGGATAAGTAAGCAGGAATACCAGAGTGTATGATCTTATGAGTGAGGGTGAGGAGTCTAAATTGAAGTTGGAACATAAGAACATAAGATATGCCATACTGGGTCAGACCAAGGTCCATCAAGCCCAGTATCCTGTTTCCAACAGTGGCCAATCTAGGTCATATGTACATAGCAGTTTCCCCAAAAGACACAGGTTCCACAATGCTTGTACTGGGTCAAGCATTGATATCCTGGGTCCCTTCTTAATAATGGTTTATGGACCTTTCCTCCAGGAACTTGTCCAAACCTTTTTTAAACCCAGCAACACTAACAGCCTTTACCACATCCTCCAGTAACAAATTCCAGAGTTTGATTACACATTGAGTGAAAAAATGTTTTCTTTTATTAGTCTTAAATAGTTTACCCTGTATCTTCATTAAATGTCCCCTAGTCTCTCTATATTCTGATAACGTAAACAGTCGATCTACGTTTAACCGTTCCACTCCGTTCATTAATTTATAGACTTCTATCATATCTCCCTTCAGCCGTTTCTTTTCCAGGTTAAAGAGCCCTAACCTTTTTAGCCTTTCTTCATAGGAGTATCCTTCCATCCCCTTTACCATTTTGGTGGCTCTTCTCTGAACCTTTTCTAATAACACTATATCCTTTTTAAGATACGGCGACCAGAATTGCACACAATATTCAAGGTGCGGTCTCACCATGGAACAATATAGAGGCATTATAATATCTCTTGTTTTATTTTCCATTCCTTTCCTTATGATACCTAGCATTCTATTTGCTCTTTTGGCCGCCGCTGCACACTGGGCCAAGGGTTTTAACATGTTATCCACAATGACGCCTAAATCTTTTTCCTGGGTGGTGGTTCCTAATGTGGAACCTTGCATCGTGTAACCATAGTTTGGGTGGTTGTTCCCTAGGTGCATAACTTTGCACTTTTCCACATTAAATTTCATCTGCCATTTTGATGCCCAGTCTTCCAATTTATCAAGATCCTCTTGCAATTTTCCACAATCCTCTTGGGTTTTAACAACTTTAAATAGTTTTGTCTCATCTGCAAATTTGATAACCTCACTTGTTGTTCCACTTTCCAGGTCATTTATGAATATGTCAAAAAGCAGCGGAGCCAGCACAGATCCCTGGGGTACACCACTATTCACCTTTCTCCACTGGGAAAATTGGCCATTTAGCCCTACTCTCTGCTTTCTATCTTTTAACCAGTTCCTGATCCACAATAGTACACTGCCTCCTATCCCATGACGCTTTAGTTTTGCCAAAAGTCTCTGATGAGGGACCTTGTCCAATCAGAAAGCTTTTGGAAGCATCCCAACACGCCTGCGCGCTGCCTTCCCGCCTTCCCAACTGCCTCTCCTCAGTTAAGTTTTAAAGCTGAGACAAAGAGAGCGAGAGAGCAAGGAAGGGAAAGATAGAGAAAGAGAAATGCAACTCCTAGGGGAGGTGGGTGGGTTGTAAAGACTTATTCCTGCTGTTCCCAGAGATCACCTGTTACAGGTAAGTAACTGTGCTATCTCCAGGAACAAGCAGGAATGAGTCTTCACATATGGGGACTCCCAAGCTCAGATGCCCGGAGGGAGTCCTAGCATGTTGCAAGTCTAGAACATGGCATGCTATTCCTCAGGACCTGAGGCATCCTGGGGATGGAGGGTAGGAGTTGAATACAGAAAAAGAGCTGTGGAACAGCTGGCTAGAACAAGGCTTCAAAAGGTGAAGACCCTGTATCGAGGGCATTTAGTAATAAGATATTGTAATCTGGGCCTCCCTTGTTGGCATTGCACAAGTGCACTGAGCTACATATGGATCTGATAGAAGAGCCAGTGAATGTGCTCAAGGGATACCTCACTGAGAAGTAGAGGTAATAAAGTAGAACAAAAAACAAGTGGAGGTCAAAACCCTTTAGGGTGAGAAAAATAGCCTCAGAGGAAAACTGGGGTAGTATAAGAGGTAGAGCTTCAGCAGAGATGCAGAAGGTACTATTAAGGAAAGCTTAAGCTGCTTTGGTCCAAAAATAGTATAAATTTAGGACCAAGAGAAAAATTTAGTCTGACCCAAATGGACTGGGGTTAGAATCAGTCCATGTAGGGGAGAAAGGGTATGGAAACCCTTGTATCTGATAAAAAGGAAAGGACAGACTCAGGAGTGCTAAGCTTTAGAGCAACGGAAGCTCCGCAATGTCTTTCCTAAATGGGGTCAATTAGGAAAGAAAGGTACATGGAGAGCTTCAGGAGTACCTAAACCTGAAAAGGTTAATTACCACAGGAGTGGTTCTAGGTGTAGTCCCCTAGGTATGCTGGGTTAGTGCCCATCTGTCAGGATCATAGAGGAATGTCAGGATATCTGATCCTAACAGACAGATAGATCCATCTACTTATCTAACAATATATCTCATTATATGTATTAATATATATGTACATATATATACATATATATATATTTAAATATATACACATATAGGGTATATATGCATATATCTATAAAGAGATATATATATGGGCAGAAGACACACAGATATATACACACACACCTAGATGAATAGGCAGGCATATAGAGACATGTCTCCAGGTATATGGATGGAGAGATGTCCAGAGAACCCTATCCCCCCTTATAGGGAGAGAGAAAGATTTATCAAATAGCAAGAAGGTTGATACCTGCTTGAATAGATAAAATAGAAAAATCCTCTTCTCCTGGTTATGACTGGCATAGTCAGAGGAAGGTGTCCCTGACAAGAAGGCGGCTTAATTCGTTGCAGAATTTGAGCTCTTGAGTAACCAGGATGGCCTACGTGAAAATGGCAGAGGATAACAGCAGTCTGCAGACAGGAAGTCCAGATATCTCCAGAATTGTAGTATGGAGATTGGATAGAGGAGGCCTCTGGAGGAAGATACCCTAGTGATCCGCCTATGAGGGCAAGATGGGTATTAGGTATCCTCTAGTTGCCAGTGAAGAATTTATCTCTGACGGGAGACCCCAGAAGATATGGGCCAAGCCAGGGAATTGGCCCTTCTTTAGGCTTTCACGTAATGAAAAGGCCTGAGGCTTATGCCTCAAAGATTTTTAAGATAAGATGGAAAGGGTAGAGAATACCTGCCAGGCATGAAACATGACTGGGGAAACCCCTTTTAACCATCTGGGGTTATCTGCTAGGCCAGATACTAATGCTCTCTAGCAAGGGCCCATAGTGCAAAGCTACTCTAGTAGAGTTGCAGAGAGCATGCTGCAGGTTGGTCAGAACTAAAAACTGGCTGTGGAAAGCCAGTAGGTAACCAGCTATTCTGCCAAGGGCAAGGGGCAAAGAATAGAAGGTAACCAACCAAACTGTGATAATAGGGTTTCCCAAACGAGGTTGATACCCTGTTTGGGACTTAGCACTGAGGCTAGGAGGGTTGCTAGTGGAGGGGAAACCCTGGTTGTGTAGTGAACAAAACCAGTGGTTTAACCACTAGGAATTGCTGCATTTGCAGGAACTATCAGGGCAGCATGGAGAATTTCTTTTCCCTCCTCTTTTAGATTGGGAAAAAGAAACAGACATGGCAGAACTTCCCATTGTCTGAGGAGCTGCCCTATGGTAACAAAAGGGGGAAGACAACTCCAGAAGAGAGATTCCCCCGGTAGAACAGGTAGAGGACCATAAGGGCTTACCCGTGTAAAAAAGTCACTCTTACAAACTAAATGTTGTTGTAAGAGGGAGGTAAGACAGAGTTGCAAGAGACCAATTATGGAGGAAGTCTCCGACAGGTGAGATGATACATGCCAATACAGGGAAACAACTGTCTATTGATAGTTGTTACCTCTCTTTCCTCCAAGAGGAAAAGGAAATCTGTTAAGTATGGGCATGATCATCATAAGACTCTTAGAGAAAAAATGTCTCATGAAGAGATATCTAGGTAGGTTAGGATAAATTTAGTGCAGATACTGCAAGTGAAAAGAAGCAGACTGCTACCCTAACCAGCAACCAAGAGGGACAATGATCTATTTGAAACCCTGCGACTGCTGGGTTTGTTGACCCTGTTGAGTTTGTAGATTCTTCAGACCAGGGCGATGTTTCCCCTGTTTGGGAACATCTGTATGATGGGCAGATGATGGACAAAACCTTCTCCCCCTAGGGGAAGAAAGTTTGGTAGGACATTGCGTAGAATAGCCCCTGGAAACAGGAAAGTCAGTGGATAACTGAGTAACCTGGAGTAAAGACTCCTTGTTGAAGAGATTTTCTCCAGTGCAAGGAGTATTTCCCAGTCTTTCTTGTGCCCATTTGTCCAAGTCTGAAGTTTGGAGCCAGGCTCTACGTCGTGCCCCTATAGCTATAGCAGAAGTCCTGCTAACAGACTCAAAGGAGTCGAGGGAAGCACGAATAAGAAACCTAGAGATATTATGAGCATGACTAACCAGTGAGGAATAGTCTGCTTGTTTGGGCTCTTGCTGAAAGCTGAAAGCATGGATGTCTGGAAGGTTTGACGTCCAAAGGCATCTAGTGTCTTAGACTCACGACCTGGCGGACAAGAAGAGTGCTTTTTATTGCTCTTCACTCGCCTCAATGCTGATTCCACTACAATGGAATGATGAGGAAGTTGAGTCCTTTGAAACCCTGGAGAGGGGGGCACCTGATATAGGAGATCAGTTGCTCTGGAAAGTGGGGATACCCTTAAAGGAGCTTCCCACATTCGTAGAAGGAGATCCTGCAAAGAATGATGCAAAGGAAGCATTATGTTCTCCTTTGCTTCGCTAGGAACAGAGAGGTATTCTGTATTCCCTTGTGAAGGATCTTGTCCAGGAATAGGAATGGCAAGTGATTTTGCCATATCCAGGAGGAAAGTCTGGAAAGAAGGATCCCCAGAGGGAACTTCCCTTGGATAGGCTAGATCTGATGAAGAACTAGCGTTGGCACCGAGGGATCTATTCCAGTATATAGGAATAGAAGATCCTGAATGGTGCAGTATGGGATCCTTAGATGGTGGTCGCTGGTACTGCAGGTCAGAACCAGCGACAGTCGGTAACAGATCGTCCATGCTAGGGATCGATTCCAGACTCGGCATCGAGGGAAGCGAGCCTGAAGAGAGAAGCATGGAAGGTACCGACAGTAATGGTACTGTGGATATTGGTACTGATCTCGGTACCGTATCTGATACCGGTGGAAGAATACCAGCCGGTGGCAACTCTAATGGTGTCGGAGGAACCGAGAGTTGCGGATCCGAAGTATTGGAACCGAGCCTTTGGTACCGACGGGAGTTTGTACCAAGGCGAGTCGGTACCCAGTCCTCCAGACTGGAGATCGATTCCAGACTCGGCATCTAAGGAAGCGAGTCTATCGATGCACGCCTGGAGGGTACCGACGTCGGTACTAGTATTGGTGTTGATACCGATACTGGAAAGTCGGTCTGAAGCGTATCCACCGGGCCCGTAGGTACCGAGGACGCCAGACGACGATCCTTGGTGAGGAATGTTTCATCCAACACCAGTGCCGATGCCGGGGTATCGGTATCGCTCGAAGCGGATGCCACCACCGGGCATGGCTCAGGTATGTTCTGTGAGGGGTGAACCTCAGGAACAACCTGAAACCCCACACAGGCTTTGGAGGCCGAAGACTCCCATCGGGGTTTTGAAGCCAGTGGATTCTCGAGGACAAGGCCATAGGCATCTCTATGCTGTGCATGAGAAGTGCCGCTCGAGGACTGGCTAGTCTTAACAGACTGTTTTTGGGTTACCTGATCCTGTGCAGAAGAAGATATGGTCGGTGCCCTGAAGTTGGAGGGGGACCGCGTGTTGAGGGGAACTCGATGTTGAAAACTTCTTCTCACCATACTGGTGCCCGAGGGCTCCGGAGGAAAATGGTCAGGACCCAAGCAGGTTAGACACCAATTGTGAGTGTTTAAAAATAAAGTTGTACCGCCACAGTTTGTACATTTCTTGGGGAAAGTGGCTGGCGGTTCCATGAGGAAAAATTGAGAGGCCTAGAAGGCCTGAGAACCGTGAGACACTAAGAAAAATATATTCCTTAAAGGGAAAAATATTTACAAGAAAAGAAAAAAGAAACACCGGCGGTACCGGTGGCGTCGGGGAAGGCAGCCGCGACCACAAGAAAAATAAAAAATAAAAGAAGAATTTTCTGCAGTGACAGGAGAACGTACTGCCGGCTCCGTGGAAAAACGAAAACTGAGGAGAGGCAGTTGGGAAGGCGGGAAGGCAGCACGCAGGTGTGTTGGGATGCTTCCAAAAGCTTTCTGATTGGACGCTGGGAAGCGTTCCCGCGCGGACTCCGTCGGTACCGACGTACCCATATGTGAAGACTTATTCCTGCTGTTCCCAGAGATCACCTGTTACAGGTAAGTAACTGTGCTATACACTATATCAACAGACTCACCTTTGTCCACCTGTTTATTCACACCTTGGAAGGCAAGGGGCAGCCAGTGGGATTTGATGAACAAAGAGAAGTGATCGAATCTGATAGCATGGTAGAGTAGACGAATGGTGGTGTTCTGTATGGATTGGAGGCGTTTGAGTTGGTAGTGTGGTAAACAGGCATAAATGACATTGCAGTAGTCTGTGTAAAATAACCAGGACTAGGAGCAGTGATGACAGAGGAGTCTGGGAGAAATGACCTAATAGAATGTATCTGGCGAAGGGCAAAAAAGGATTGTTTCACCACTTGAGGTACTAGAGTTACTAGTGTTCTTCATATATTATCCCAAGGCTCAGTTAATCATACCAACTCAATTGGAGTTCATAGGAACTCCTTCTAGACAAATCTTTTTTTCCCCAAGAAAGGATTACTATTCTGATGTCTGTAGTAGAGGAAACGCAGAAGAGTCAGCAGACAGCATGGGGCATGTTGAGAATGTTAAGCTATGTGGCCTCAACAGTGCATGCAATACTCTTGGCAAGTCTTGAAATGAGACAAGCTCAATAGACTTCAAGCACATAGTGTATTCAAGCCACTCATTGATTCAGATGTCATATTTGTCACTTCACCGCTCTAGTGCACCTGGTAGATGGTGCATTCCAATTTGTTAAAAGGCATCCCCTTCCAAATTCCACCTCTCCAAAAAGAGTTAGACTATGCCGAGGAGGTCCATCTAGATAAACTTCACATTCTGATTATGGTAAAGCCAGATAAATTTCCTTGAATTGAGAGTAATCCAGAATGCTCAAAAGGCTTTCAGAGGTTGGTTGACCAATCAAATACATTGCCATTTGATTGTCTGTATCAACAGTATTTCATCAACAAGCAGGTAGGATCAAGGAAACTATATTTGGAAACTGTCAGGATGTGAAACTAGGCATTTTCTCATGGGATTTACCTTTAGGGCCACAGTACTAGCAAGGAAAGACAGTGCATTAGCAGACAAGCTGAGCCGTATACATCAACCACACAAGTGGATCCTAGATGTGGAGGTAGCTCAAAGAATCTTTCAAGAGTGGGGCCCCTCTTCAATAGATTTCAATACTCCTCAGAACAGGAATGTACCTCATTTCTGTTCCAGGATAGGGACACACAGTATATTAGCCTCAGACACCACCTTCCTTGATTTGGCGTGGGGGTGGGGTTTTCTGTTCATGTATCCTCTGATGCCACTAATAGCAAAAACTCTTCTGAAACTCAGAAGAGATTAGGGAACCATGATTCTCATAGCCCCTGACTGACTGAGACAATGTGTTAATGTTAGGTCAATGATCCTGAATTGTTGGCATACCTGTCTTAAGAACTGCAGTTGATTGAATGGTGTCCTGGAAGTTGTAAAATACTCCTGACCCTGACAGAGATCAGCTTTTCTGAAAGGATCTGCATTGCTTAGTTATAGCACAACGAAATAAGACCTGTTATGGCATAAAAAAAACAGGCATAATTCTTATTTGCATGCTTGTTTTACCATTTGCTTTTTCACTCCATAAATGCAGGTAATGCAGCACCCAACTGAAGGAGGCCAGGTTCTGAGTTTGTTCAGTAATATTAAGGAAGCCACTGCCAAAGTAGCGGAGATTTGGATTTTCTCCCTTTCCAGTCAACCAATAGACCATGAGGACAGCACCATGCAGGCCAGCCAGAAAATTAAATCCACAGGTCAGGTCATGTCTTATATAATTGCTTATATTTGTATGCTGATTGAACAAAGGATGGATGGGGGGAGGGAGTAAAGGAAATGATGAAAAAAATGTAGGGTGCACTTAGATGATTCTTCTGCAGACACCTATGGAAATCCTATGCAGGTACATACTCTGAGTAGACAAGCTAAGGGATCATTCTCGTTTGACACCATTGGTCAGAGAATACTCGTCACCTTAATTGTTCATTGTATTCTGCTTCTAGATGTATCCTTGGCCTGTGATACGATTGATTTATGGTTTAATTAAAATTTGATATTCAGTCCTTCCTAACATATCAGAACTGTTTACATAAAATACAAAATCAACCAAAATTAAAAGGAACTCCATGGAGGGGGGGGGGGGGCAAAAGCTACACAAGGCACACAAGACAACCGTAAATAGACATGTATACAAAAAAATCAGCTAGCAAACCAAGGAGTCTATTGTCAGATGTGGTTATTTTACTTTATTGGATTGCTAGACTGAATATTGTTGGTACCATGTTTCAGTGGTTTTGTTTTTTCCTTAAAACTTGAAGGCAGAGAATGATGATGGATTTGGTATAATCTGTGCCATAGAAGCTATGTTGTGTGATACCCAAAACTTTGCTTTCTCACTATTGATTTCATTATCTGCTTACAGACCCTGGATGATAAGGCAGGATTGGCACATTTCAGGGTTGACTCTTTGTACTTTTAATGTTATCTAGGTGGACAACATCAAGAGCAACAAGACAGGCTAGTTTATCAGAACTCCAGAAATGGATGAATGTTAAGATTAAATCTAATCCACAAAAAAATTATTGTGGTTCAGAGTTGTCCTTTGTTCGTTCCCCTTCTACTCTTTCTTTTGTTAAGAGATCCTTCCTAGGAGGCAAACATTTTGTAGATAGTGTTTGATTTGTAATCTTACGTTCCACTCTTGCATTTCAACCAGAACTTATATCTGGGAGATATGTAGCATGAGTGTGCCAATTTTTACTACTTCTTGATTATATAAGACTTGAGAGAGCTTTATTTGAGATCCTCTGTATTAATATACATCTGCATTATGTTCTCAATGGACTTTTGCTAATTCAACTCCATTGTATCTGAAGAGGAGAATGTGGCCTAATTGTTAGTGAATTAGGGATGTGCATAGAAAAAAATGTTCATTTTTAAATGTTCCCCATTTATATCATTTGGTATAATTTTAGTTGCTGCATTGTTAGTGAATTATTTTTTCACAGTGCATGTACATTTTTTTACATCACTGAGATCATTTTAGAGGCATCTGCATATGTAAATAACAGTCTGCATGTCATAAACGTAAATAGCAAGTTCAGAAAGACATCATTTACATATGTAGATGCCTGGGATGCAGAGAAAAGAGGGTGTTTCCTGGGCATGGTTAGGGTGGGCTAAAATCGTATTTGTATGTTTCCCATTTTACAATGGGGATACATCTTGGATTTAAGAATTTATCCAGCAGCTTTTGCACTAGTTCCAAGGCATGCATAGGTGTTCTAAAGGGGCATGATAGGGCCAAGGCTTTAAATGAGCAATTAAGGGTGTCATTTTTTTTGTCATCCCTTCTTTCTTCTTTTTGCCTCAAAAGTTAATGGAAAAAAATGGTTGTTAATTGGTGCTATCTCTATGTATAGTTTTGCAAAAGATAGCCACTATACATATAACTGCCTTCACTTAAACAAGGAAGCTGTTGGGTAAGTGTATTGCTTGCCAGGATATTAAATTCAAGATCAAACAATCACACATGCATGGTATTTAATAAACAATTTAATATGACAATTAGCTTGATAATATGACAATAAGTTAGTGACATTACAATAGAACAATAAGTTAGTGATATTACAATGATAATACAACAATTGCATCTCCAAACTCCCTGTCATCATTGCAGGGCAATAACAATTCATCACCAAAGCTTCTGTCATCATCACAGCCTTTATCGTCAGCTGGGAGAGCCTCAGCAAAGGCTGGAGAAAAGTCTGTGATTCCTCACGCGCGGATATCAGCTCTCTACCTGTTCTGGATTTTCTATCTCTTTTTATAGGCTGTAACAAATGTGTCACAGCTGGACCGCATGACTCCTCACGTGAGCTTTTCCCTACAGATATTCTCCACCCCATAGACCTTTGCTAAACAGTAATTTGTGACCAGTCCTTCTCCAGCCTTTGTTTCTTCTCCGAGTTAATAAACAATTCTGGTCAGTCATTCCCTATACCTTTGGTATCCGGGCTAGTAAACAGCTGGCTCAGCATGATTCCTCACATACGTGATAGTTCAAAAGTTCAATATTCCTTGCTGATTCAAATAAATCTTTAATTTGTAATAAAGTAAGGCTGCTCTTTATAAAACTATACATAGACAACAAAGTCAGTGCCTCCCCTGAATGTACTGGCAAATATATCTGTATTTGCTGGTGTCCTATGGAGCAGAACCTTTTGTAAAGTACCCGGGGAAATTGTGAATGTCCCTATTTAGATATTCCAGTTCTCCCTTGATGTGCTATGCAAAATGGGGCTTCATATGTTCTTTGATGAATTTTATTGCTAAAACATTTTAGTGTGCTGAAACAACAAAAATATTTTAGGTCCATTTTGCTTAAGTGATAGTGCCTTTGGAGAGGCTCCATCTGCTTCCACTATCCTATTTCCAACCGTAACCATCTCAGGTCACAAGTTCCCAAAAAGGTACACAGGTTCCACGATGCTTATTCTGGGGTAAGCAGTGGATTTCCCTGGTCCTCCTCAATAATGGTTTATGGATTTCCCCCAGGAAGTTGTCAAAGCCTTTTTTAAACTGAGCTACACTAACAGCTTTTACCTCTGGTAATGAATTCCAGAGTTTGTGTTGAGTGAAAAAAATATTTCTCTTATTTGTCATCAATAGGTTCCATTGTAGCTTCATTGCGTGTCCCCTAGTCTTCCTACTTTATGATGGAGTAAACAACTGATCTATGATTACCTGTTTCACTTCATTCATTCATTTATAGACCTCTACCATATCTCATTTTAGACAGGATGACGGTGTATGGTCCCTTCCAATGAGGTTCCAGCGGTGTCTTCTTCCAATCTTTGATCCACACCGAGGTACCAGGCTGGTAGGGATGCAAGGGTTCCGTCAAGTTGATAGGCAACTGGTCTTGGATCCACGCATGGAGAGTCTGCAGAACAAAACTAAGAGCTAGGAGTTCTTGCCTGGTTATTTCTGAACCAATTTGGGCTAGACTTCCTTTAATTCCCTGCACTATTGGTGGGGGTTTACCATACAGAACTTCAAAAGGGGAAAATCCTGTTGACTTCACAGGAGCTGAGCGTATTCTGAGTAAAGCTTTCGGGAGTACTTGGGGCCACTTCAGGTGTGTCTCCTGACAAAGCTTAGATATTTGGGCTTTTAAGGTATGATTCATTCGCTCAACTTTCCCTGAACTCGGGTCTGTATGCAGTGTGAAGCTTCCATTGTATCTGCAAGGTTTTTGCTAACTGTTGAGTAATCTGAGAAACAAATGAGGGCCCATTGTCTGACCCTATTACTGCTGGAATTCCAAATCTAGGGACAATCTCTCTCAGTAAAACTTTGGTGACTTCTCGAGCTTTCTCAGTTCTGGTTGGGAAGGCTTCTACCCACCCAGAGAAAGTACAAACTAATACTAATAAGTAGTGGTATCCATTGGCTTTTGGCATTTCAGTTAAATCAATTTGCAGGTGGTGCATGGGGGTTACACCTCCTGACTGAGCTCGGGGCGGTGGTGTGGGACCTTGTTTGGCATTATTCTTAGCACAAATTAGACATTGGCGTGCTACTGAAGCTGATATGGTTGTTAACATGGTAATGTAGAAATGTGGTTTGAGTGCTTTTTCCATAGTACTTTTTCCATAGTGAGTGGCTTCGTGGAAAGCTTTGACAAAGGCTGGACCTAACAATTCGGGAATTACTATTTGTCCTGGGGGTTGACTGCCCTCTGCTGGTGGCAGCTCAGTCCACCCATCTTTCAGTACTCCATCTTCCTTATTACAGTAGTAATCTAATTCTTTGGTGGTATATCGTGGTGTCCATAAGTTCAAGGGTACTGGAAACAATGCTGCCTGCATCGGCATGGCTTGTGGCGAAATTTGTCCTGTCATGGCTGCTTGTCGTGCTGAGGCATCTGCAAACCTATTTCCTCGAGCAACTTCTCCTTTTCCTGCTTGGTGTCCTCTGCAATGCATGACAGCTACACGAGTTGGGGCCCATACTGCATCAGGTAACATCAGTATCTCTGGGCCATACTTGACTGATTTTCCTCCGGACGTGATGAGCCCTCGTTCTTTATAGAGAGCTCCATGAGCATGTAGGGTAGTGAAGGCATACTTAGAGTCTGTATATACATTTAACACAAGTTTTGCACCTAGCAGTAGTGCTCGAGTAAGTGCTATTAATTCTGCTTTCTGGGCTGATGTGCCTGAGGCTAGAGCTGATGACTCAACAACTTCATGTTGAGTGACTACTGCATATCCGGCGCAGCGTCATCCATTGATGATGAGACTGCTTCCATCTACGTAATAAATTTGGTCAGAATTGTCTATGGGCACATCTGTTAGGTCAGGTCGGCTTGAGAATACAGTGTCCATGACTTCTATACAGTCATGTTCTGGGAGTTCTTCACTAATAGATATCAATGTGGCTGGATTCAAGGCATGGCTCACTTCCAGTTGTATCTGTGGGTTTTCACATAACATGCTCTGATATTTCAACATTCGGGAATTGGTGAGCCAATGATTTGCTTTCTGTTCCATAAGGGCAAGGACTGCATGTGGCACAGTGACTCGTAGATTCTGTCCTAGTGTGAGCTTATCTGCTTCACTCACTAACAATGCTGTAGCTGCAACTGCTCTCAGGCAAGGTGGCCATCCTTTGGCCACAGTGTCCAATTGTTTCGATAGGTATGCTACAGGTCGCTCCCAATTTCCCAATTTCTGAGTCAACATGCCTAAGGCATTTCCTTGTGCTTCATGTACAAACAAGTGGAAAGGCTTGTGAACATCTGGTAGTCCAAGTGCTGGTGATGACATCAATTCTTCCTTTAACGTCTTGAAGGCTGTATCCTGCTCAGGTCCCCACTCCAGTGGCGACTTTTCTTCTCCTTTTGTGGCTTCATACAGCGGTTTGGCGATTTGAGCAAAGTTGGGAATCCAGATTCGGCAATATCCTGCTGCTCCCAGAAAGGCTCTGACTTGCTTTCTGGTAGTTGGGGTTGGAATTCTGCATACTGCTTCTTTTCTTTCTCGGCCTAACTTTCGGCTTCCTTTGGTTATGCGAAAGCCCAAGTATTTCACTTCTTTTTGGCATAGTTGTGCTTTTGCTCTGGAAACTTTGTATCCAGCTTCATCTAGTAGCTACAAGAGGTCTTTGGTGGCTTGTATACACTCATTTTCTGATACAGCAGCTATCAGCAGATCGTCCACGTATTGGAGAAGCACTCTCTTCCCCGGGGCCACTGGATAGCTTGAAAGGTCTTGATTTAGTGCAGCGCTAAAGATGGTAGGCGAATTGTCCAAGTAAGTTGGCCCCCTCTTCCAGAGATAGGGTCCTGCCATTCAAATGCAAATAATATCTGACTTATGGGGGCTAATCTTATGCAAAAGAATGCATCTTTTAAATCTAGTACAGTAAAGTGGGTAGCTTCAGCAGGTATCAGTCCTAGAAGAGTGTAAGGATTGGGTACAACTGGATGTATAGTCTCAACTGCTTCATTCACTCTTCTTAGATCTTGCACTGGGCGGTAGTCATCTGTTCCAGGCTTTTTCACTGGCAAAAGTGGAGTGTTCCATGGGGATTGACATACTTTTAGTAGGCCATGCTCTAGTAATCTTTGCAAGTGGCGGTGGATGCCTTCAATAGCAGCTCTTGGGAGAGGGTACTGCTTGACATGTACTGGTGTAGCACTAGGCTTGAGAGTTACAATTATTGGAGCTATATGTTTGGCTAGGCCTGGAGGACTGCCTTCTGCCCATACTCCAGGTGGCGCATCAATGCTTTTCAAAGTTTGTTCAAAATAGGTGTCTTGGGCAGATTCATCACTGTAATATCTCCATTCTTCTTGTCGGGGAACTTTAAGCAGCATTATTCCTGCTGGCCTGGCTTGAGAATTTACTGTCATTTGCATTTCTCCTTTTTCAGTAAAGGATATTTGGGCTTGTAGCTTGGCTAGCATATCTCGTCCCAGTAGTGGCACTGGACATTCAGGCATGTAAAGGAATTGATGAGTTATTTGTTGTCCTCCTAGACTGCATATGCGATTCTGAAGAAAAGGTTTTGTAGCTTTGGCACCAGTTGCTCCTACAATGGTGACTGCTTTTGTAGAAAATGGGGCTATCTTTTTGTCTACTACTGAATGTTCTGCTCCAGTATCAACCATAAAGTTCATAACTTGGTCTCCTATTTGTATTCCGACCATAGGCTCCTGGAGACCTAAAGCAAATTCGGAGCCCGGTCTGTCCTAATCCACGTCATCTTCATCATGGGCTGTTGCAGCCAATGCTTGTACAGCTTCTCCTCTTTCTCGCTGGTATTGTTCTCGATTGGCTCCTCCGCGGTTTCGGGGACGGCCTCGTCTTTCTTCTCTCCATTGATGATTGTTTTCGTCATCTTGGTGGACGTCTTCGAGTTGCGGGCATGCATCTCTCCAATGTCCTTCCTCCCTGCAGTAGGCACATTGGTTTATGCCTAGCTGGGGCTGGCTTCCGCCTCGGCCCCGCCCCCTTCCTCTGCTCCGTCGACTAGGGATACCTCCCCTTTTCTGTTCAACTATGGCCGCAGCCAAAAAATCATCTTTCTTCTTCATCTTTCGGTCACATTCTCTCTGCCTTTCATTATTACGATTCACATACACTTTATGAGCGACTTCCAATAACTGAGTTGCATTCATGCCCGCAAACCCTTCTAATTTCTGTAATTTACGTCTAATGTCTGGTTGAGACTGATTTACAAAAGCAGAATTCACCATGCATAAACTTCCTGGTGCATCGGGATCATAGGGAGTATACATTCTATATGCTTCAGTTAATCTTTCATAAAACACTGCTGGGCTCTCATCTATACCTTGGGTAACTTCAGTAACTTTGGAAAGGTTCATAGCTTTTTGGCCCCCCCTTTTCAGGCCTTGTATAAAGCCTTGGCGAAAACGGGCTAGGGCTCTGGATCCTCTTTCTGTATTTGGATCCCATCGGGGGTCTTCATTCGGGAATTCTCTCTGGGCCGCTTCCCGATTATCTATTCTTTCCTCCCCCCTTTCTCCTGGAGCTACAGGGTTATCTTCCAGCCAGTCTATAGCTGCTTTTCTAATTCGTGTCCGTTCCTCTGTAGTAAATAAGGTGGACAGAAGCTGGCGGCAATCTGCCCATGTTGGTTGGTGAGTTTCCATAATAGTATTCACTAATTCTGTAAGCTCTTGGGGTTTATTGGTATAGGAGGCATAATGTGTCCTCCAATTTAACAAATCAGTGGTAGAGAAGGGGACATACACATAGCTTAGGGGTCCCGCCACCACCTCATTATCTTCATTTCTTACGGGTATTCCCGGGACTTGCCGTAAAGGCATCATCTTGGCAGTAGATGTCTTTTGGGATCTGAGAGATATTTTCGTAACTTTCCTGTCAGGGGTTATTTTCTTCTTCTCTACGTGCTTTACTTTAGATTTACTTTTTA
Organism: Ichthyophis bannanicus; assembly: GCA_033557465.1. Classification (NCBI taxonomy): domain Eukaryota; kingdom Metazoa; phylum Chordata; class Amphibia; order Gymnophiona; family Ichthyophiidae; genus Ichthyophis; species Ichthyophis bannanicus. Next base: position 299,586,416 of record CM066037.1, read on the forward strand.
CTGGCGAGCTAACACTGGCAGCCGCTTTTACACTGTCAGTATCACTCGGGGAATTTTCAGTTCCTTCCTTCTCTGTTTCTGTATCTGATTCTCCTTTTTCTGTCTAGGTAGAATCATCTTCTTCAATTAAAGGGAGCTCATCTACCTGCTCTTCGGGTGATGGCTCAGGGGTTGGGTCCCGTTCCCGCTGTCTCTGGGGCTCTGGGGCAGGGCGCGGTGCTGCTCTTACTGGGCGCGGGGTTTGGGGCTGTCGGGTAATCCCTTCTGGGGAATCAGGATCTACCAGGATGGGCTTCTTCCTGGATTTCTCACCTTTCCCTTTCTTTCTAGGCTGTTCTATTTTCTGACTATAATCTATCTTTGCTAACATTATTCTGCACTGCTCTTCATAACAGTGCTTCGCCCAAGGGGGCGGATCTTCACAAATACTTAACCAGGAATCTATATAGTGGTACTGATCGGGGTGCGCTATTCGCACTCTATGGTGAACTAACTGAATAATTCCTACATTAAAGGTTCCCTCTCGGGGCCAGGTAGGGTCTAGATCGGGCCACTCCCTAGTACACAAAATCTGTAAACGGGCTGCAGTCATTTTAATACCATAATCTCCGGAATATCCTTCTTTAAAATGTGCGATCATACATTCTAATGGAGTGTTCCTAGTAGACCCCGCCCCTCCCATTTCGATGTGTGCGCGCAACAACAGACAGAAGGGAAAAGGAGGGCGGACCGTGGGTAAGGGGTCCACACGGCCCTAGAAACGTATAAGGGAAACAAATAACAAGACAAGACGACAATCGCTTCCCCCTTTTTACGACCTGAACGCGGTCGCCCGGTCAGGAACTGCGTTACTCAGGGGTCCGCCTTCGCTTGGTCCATGCTGCCAGACCTCTCATTCACACTCCATTCACACAATCATGCTAGCAACGTATCCCAGAATGCATTCATTTCTGTCTATTCTGACTAGTCTCATGCAAGTTCCAAATGCTAGAAGACGGGGGTTTCACCCTGCTTTACTTACGCAGGGGTAGTCGGCCCGTCTTTGAGAGGTGATCAAGCTCTCTTTCATGCGAGTGCTAAATTCATGCCAAGTTCATGCAAGATTGGCAGTACTGCTCTTTCTTATCTGTCTAGACACATGCTAAAATCAAAACTCTACTCACCGGATCCGGTCCTCAAAGTTCCCAAGCAAGCGCATGAGTTGGACCTCGGACTCCCCTCACTCGGGTTCGAGGTGTTGGCTGCAGCCGGGCCCGGCACCCGCCGAGGTCCGACTAGCTCCCTCCGATGCAAGGGACCAGTGGCACCAGGGAGCGAGCCCCCGTCGGAAAGGCGCGATCCCGGCAGGACCAAACCTGTAGAGGCGGAAAGTCGTGGTATATTGCCCTATATACCCTCTAATACCACACCTTCCCGGCCAACGCACCAAGAATATGTAGCAGCAGAGCGCAGACAAACCAATGATACCAGGAGTCTGTTCAGAAGGTCCAAATCATTTATTTGTGCACAAGACTCAAGCAGAATCAAATTCAAAATGGCTGAGCAATGTTCTCTGGCAAAACAACAACTTTTATAGACCTTTGCTCCATTCTAGGTATAGAAAAACATTTCATTGGTCCCGGTAACCCTCCCGTACCTCCTGTACCCCTTCTATTGGTCCCGGTACTGATATGATTATCCAATTATGTACTTGGAGTGGGCTCAGCACCTGCTCACCCCCCTTCTAGTCCCAATTACAATGGCCAGTTTACCAACTTGTTACTTTCCTACTTCCAAGGCCATTGGGCTAGTTAGTACGTGTAGGGAAGCAGGGCTCTGTAACCTTTCTGTCAGCAGTTTTAATTAAATCCCTTACAGCTGTATTTTCTTATCAGGGGCATTCAAACATATTTTTCTGTATTTTTCCAACTTTCAGTTCTGCTTGTCTAAGCTAATTCAATACTTTTACTGAGTTCTAATTCTACAATAGCAGCATGTTGGGGGGGATGTGCAATTCCTTTTAGCCTCTCCACAGACTTCATTTACAGGTCAAGCTAGTTGGGCCTGTCTGCTTATGTCAGACACTGTGGATCACAGGCCTTCACCTGCCACAATTTCAGCCGTCTTTTTTCTGAGTTGAAGAGCCCTTACCTTTTTAAGCCTTTCCTCATAGGCTCATAGGGATAGCCTTCCATGTCCTTTACTATTTTAGTGGCTCTTCTCTGCACCTTTTCTAATTCTGCTATATCCTTTTGAAGGTATGGCGACCAGAATTGCACACAGTATTCAAGGTGTAGTCTCACCATGGAACAATACAGAGGCATCATAATAGCCTTTGTTTTGTTCTCCATTCCTTTTCTTATGATTCCTAGCATTCTGTTTGCTTTCTTGGTCGCTGCTGCACATGGCAGAGGGTTTCAACGTGTTGTCCATGATGATGCCTAGATCCTTTTTTCTTGGTGGTGGTTCCTAATGTGGAACCTTTCATTGTGTAACCATAGTTTGAGGAGTTGTTCCTGAAGTGCATAACTTTGCACTTGTCCACACTAGATTTCACTTGCATTTTGGACGTCTGGTCTTCCAGTTTATCAAGGTCCTCTTGCAATTTTTCAATCCTCTTGTGTTTTAACAACTTTGAATAATTTTGTGTCATCTGCAGATTTGATCACCTCACACATTATTCCCATTTCCAGATCATTTATGAATATGTTAAAAAGCAGTGGACCCAGCACAGATCCCTGGGGTACTCCACTATTCACTTTTCTCCATTGAGAAAATTGGCCATTTTGCCCTACTCTCCTCTCACATTGTGGCATGCAGTGCGCATACACAGCACACCCCCTACGACATGACACTCAGCACATAGCACATATATCCACCCTCTGCCATCTTGCCCTCAGATTTCCACAGAGCTACAGCTAAACTCTCTTGGAAATGTACACATTATACCATTGTGCTACCTTGCTGAAAGATGCTTTACTATTTCAGTCAAGTCTTTTATGCAGACATGCCTGAGGTGGTAAATGGAGGAATAGGGAAACGTGTCATTGTATCTCACTGTAAGGGTGTATGTTCAACTTTTTTATTTTCATATTATTTTGGATGTAAAATGACACAAAACAAAAATATCATTGATTTCATATTTTAGAACAGCATGTCCCTAAGATGAATCAGAAAAATCCAAGTGATACAGTTTTAAAGACTCTGTCCAGTTGCTTGCTCTTGAGTTGATTCATTTGATTTTTCACACATCTTGGTTTCCCCATTGGATGCTTTTGAATATTGTCCCTTCTTCCTTTATATCTTCTTGAAATCTTTCATATCATTCAGATACCGGAATGTCCTTCCAGGTTGTTCACCCCCAGAAGCAGCTGCCTGCAGTGTATCTTATTGATGTATTAAATTGTAGAGCATATTGTTGGGTGAACAACTCTCTAGATAATTGCTCTCATGAATCACTGGTGGTTCCTTCTCCTGGTGGGACGTGGAGCAAATACTATCCAGTATTATCAAGCTACTTACCTGAAAAACTGAGTTGTCCTCTTCATAGCTTGTGGCTTTTTCATTGATTTTACAGATAATTATTCTGAGGAAGAATATGAAAGTTTTTCTTCTGAGCAAGAGGCTAGTGATGATGCTGTTCAAGGTCAGGTATGTAAATATTTTAGCTCTTACCTTTTTATGCCTATGTGCTGAAGTGTGGAAAACTATAAAATGCCTTTGTCATTGTATTAACTGACTATTGATACGTGTTAGCAGCTGTATGGAAAGTTATAATTGTGAAATATTTAGTTAGTCATCAAGAAATATTGCCTCTGAAACTAGAGAATGATGTAAAAGAAAATGCAGTCCTTGAGGTTTGTCCATAAGACTGTGGGTGGTCTGCATTTAGTAATAATTACTGAAATTGTGCTATGTTCTTCCTTTAAAACATCGTTGACCATTGTTATGGACATTGATGTGAAACAAAAGAACTATGGGTGAGTGAAATATTCTGGATTATGTTTAAAGTTACTAGTTATTCTGTAAACCACTTTAACTCTTCTGAGATAAAGCGGTCTATAAAAACAGGTAAATAGGGAGTATTGACCATTCCAAATTGAGCCCGGATAGGCTGTAAATGGAGAATGCGGGAATTAATAGAGGGAGAAAGTTACATGGTATTATTACATGTTAACGGGTCAAGCACTTAACAGAGCTTTATTTACAGACATGTCATCTTTTAAAATGATCTGAACTATATGAAGTTTAAGTTTTGGGTTCTATATATTGCGTATCAAATCAATATCTAAGTGCATTACAAAATTTAAAATTAATTTGGAGTGGAGGAGTGGCCTAGTGGTTGGGGCAAGGTACTTCAGGCCGGAAGGTCGGGGGTTCAAATCCCACTAGAGGACATTAACCTTGGGCCCGAAGGACTGGGGTTTCTAGTCCCACAGGTGCTCCTTGTGGTCTTGGGCAAGCCACTTAACCCTCCATAGCCCATGTTCCCTGTAAAATAGTTATCTCCAAGTTATAATGCCCTGTTCAATGTAATTTCAGTTTGTTCAATGTAAACCGCACTGATGCAGAATAGCGTGGTATATAAGAGAATGTAAATAAATAAAATAAATAATTTAGAATGGGAACACACAGCAAAGAGAAGTGATATGCTAAAAGTATGCACATGGTTTGTATGCCCTTAAGTTCACCCAACCTTAGCGGAGGCAATTCCAGTACAGGGGTTAGCCTTTTTATATACATATTTTATAAAATATGTGCACGTGTTTGTGTGAAATAAGTTAAGAAATTAAAGCATGCTAAATAACAGGTGCAAATATGCATCTGTACTTTTCATGGCGTAAATTTCAAAATGCACTATACGATAAACCCATCCCCTATTTATTGGACTATCAAATGTCCTTTATTAAAGTGGCCTAACACTGCCTATATTTTATGATCTAATTCCCACCCCATTCCCCCACTGTGACCTTGCATTCCCAGATCCCTTTAAGCACAGCTCTGGGAAAATGTGTGCATGTGGGTGGTTCTTGTGGCCTCTTAGCACAGTGTAGTAGTGTAGTAGCAGGTCTGCCTCCCAGTCCCAGCATAGCCTTGTGTCCCCAGTCATGGGAGGTCCCACTTCCAAATATATGCAGCTTTTGGCATAATGTAGTCAGTCATAATCGTAGCCCTTGGAACATGTTTTCCCTTTTCCCCCAAGCCTAATAGTTGATAGACCTATTCCCCAGAAACCTCTCCGAATCATTTATTAAACCCAGCTATGCTATTGGCCTTGACCATGTCTCCCAGGAAAAGATTCCACAGCTTAATAGTGTGTTGATGGACAAATAATTCCTTATATTTGTGTTAAATTTGCTACTATTTAGCTTTATAAAGTGTCCTCTAGTCTTACTATCTGAACTTTATTACTACTGTTTTCTGTCAACAAGCAGGATTGATTCAAGTAGGTGAAGTCATTTGATGATGCTGGGACGGAACTGCTCTCATAGCTCAGCTAGTGTAAAGTTCTGAGCATGTCCAGTCCTTCTTGCATTCAATGGCATTCTCAGCTCCTCAATTTTTTGTTTTGTTTTTTTTCTTGTGCTCTGCAAAGCAGACATATGACACAGCTCTTCAAGAAACTTTTTAACAATTTGTTTTTGTCATCTTCAAACATTATTCTTTATATTTAATTTGTTTTATTAAGCTTTTTGTTTTCTTCACACTTTCTTGAGTTTGTCCTTGCCCTGGAGATCTGCACCTGCTTTGTCTCAGATGTCTGGGTCTGAGCCACAGTCCTGATCATTGTATTCTCTGCACAGTTATGTCTGTTGGCTAATGCAGGGACTTTGTGGCTGAACTAAGTCATTAGCACAGCCGGCTTAGAGAATTCCTCTTCACCGAGACAATTCAATAGAGAGAGAGAGACCTCCTCTTTGCATAGTAGCCTAAGAGGTTCATTTGCACAGCAACAGGATTTGGGAGTTGCTATAGCTCTTTGGAGTTTCATGGCCAGAGATGCCTTCTCTGGGTTAGCGTTGTTACCTTCTTTGGAACCTGAAACCTGAATTTTTGAGGAGAATGAGGACAAGGTGTTGGCGCAGGATTTCATGCTCTTTGCAACAGTTCATCCTCATGATTTGTCAGACCTCTGGAGACAGCTGCATCAGCCAACTATATCTCTTGGTCTTATTGTGCAGCATCTCATCCCTGCGCAGACTGCAGTGCCCTGAGGTGTTCTGCGCTGTTATCAGTGGCTCAATCTTCTGCTCCAGGTCTTGCGCCAATTCCGTGGGTGCAAATACTTCACCTGCACAAGAAAGTTTGGTTCAAGAACAATTCTCGATGGATGTAAAATTGGCTTATAGATTCTTGCAGGTTTTGAGTGATTTGGGAAAGCACCTGTGGGCAGGCTACCTCTCTTCAGTCATGATTTTGCTTTCATCTCTCTTCAGTCTGCTTACTTGGAGCACTTCCCTTATGTATATATTTACTGTATGCCTCTATAATCTTATAATACTTTTCACTAAAGTTCGATGTCTGGTACAATATGATTATACATTAATCAGCATAAGCATTATTTTATTTATTTTATTTATTAGTTCCTGTTCGGTAATCCAGTTTAGTCCTCCACAATCGGGTAGTGCCCCTCCTCCTGCAGCCTGGAGACTGGACCAATCAAATCTTCTGTAGTATATATGCAGACGGAGCTCCCAGAAGTCCCCAGTGTGTCCAGTCTCCTTGCAGCTTGAGGACTGCTGTGCCCTTTCTGGGCACACTAAGTGACACTTGAAGGAGCAACACTAGTTAGTTAGTTCTTTTGGGGTTTTGTTTTGGTCCTTTATTTACCATTTCTTTGCTAGGTAGCTGTATCTTTAAAAAAAAAAAAATCCATTACCACAGGGGACATCCTGGGGGAAGCCAGACCTGCATTGGGCTCCTGCCTTCCTGCCTGGGGATTTCTGAAGCCTGGGTTGAGCTCTCCCCTAGGCTGTACGGGGAAGAGCCATACCTGCTACAGCATTGTCTGTTACCTGGAGAAGCTGGCTGAGTTCCTGGCTGTTTCCTGAGCTGGTAGGAGTTTTCATTTCCTTACCTTTCTCGGGCACTGCTGCTCCCTCCTGTTTGATTTGTCAGAGGGTCTGTCAGCTCCCCTGCCTCACGATTTGCATTTTTTCCTGAATTTTTTTGCTTGCCCTGTATTTGAGGGTCGTTTTCTTTCTTTTCCATGTTATTTGGTTGCCTTTGTATTTTCGCGCCGTTTTTTACCGCGGGTGAAAAAGTGCGGCGGCCATTTTGAATTTCTGAAGAGTGCTTTTTAGGGGCATTTTTTAACACTTGTGCACGGGTTCCCCTGGCATTTTTGGGGTTTCTTATGCTGGCGATTTTGCTCAGGGCATCCCTGGGATTCTGGGGAGTGTTTTATTTTCTGTAAAAAAAAAAAAAAGTTTTAAATTTAAGTCTGTACTGATTTGCATAGGGTTGGTCCCTTTGGTGTGGGCTTCCCTGTTTCTGTTCCCTTCTTTCCCGCTGGGCGGAGGTTGCCTTAGCATGGCTGCCAAACCCCAATGCATGATTTGTGGGTCCTGCAGAGGTGCAGTGACTGGCATCTGCAGGGGCTGTGCTTCAGTTTCTTCAGACCTGGAGCGTCCTATTGAAATTAAGGAACAGCTTATCCCCGGGGACACTTCTCTTTTGGGGGACAGTGTCCCTTCAACGAGCATCCCCCCTTCTGGATCGGTCCCACCGTCCAATGGTTCGGTACCTGAGCTCCAACATGCGGCTATAGTAGCGCCGCCTATGGACTTTTCCCCTGATTTCGTTCTCCTCATGCATCAGGCTTTCCGCTTGAGCCGGTCCGGTCAGTTGCCAGAGGCTTGGCCCGCCTCTCTCCCCTCAGGACCCGCAGGGGAGGTTCAGCGGTCTTCTCAGCCCGCGGTCAAGCGGCTCAAGTTGGTGGACCAGGATCAGGTCACCCTTTGTCTTCCGGATTCCGAGGCGGAGGGTGATCCTGAGACTGAGGCTGAGGAGTTAGAGGACGGGGAGATCCCTGAGCCAGAAGATCAGGCTCGGATCATTCGGGTGTTTCGAAAGGACGAGCTGATCCCTTTGGTCACGGAGTCTCTGCAAGCGCTTAACCTATCTGCGGTGCGGCCCCTGGAGGAGGAGGGTCTTGAGGATCCTCTCATTCAGGCGGTCAGGGATGCCCAGGTAGTTTTCCCCGTGCACCGCGTGGTTGAGCAGATGATCCATGCGGAGTGGGAGCAGCCGGAATCCGGTTTGAAAGGGATTCGGACCATGAATCGTCTTTACCCCCTTGCCGACAGGGACTGGTTTAAGTCTCCACGAGTGGATGCTGCAGTTTCGGCAGTGACCAAGAAAACCACCATCCCGGTTGAAGGGGCTGCGGCCCTGAAGGATGTTCAGGACAAGAAGGTTGATAATTTGTTGAAGCAAGCCTTCGACACCAACGCCTTGTCTTTGCAAGCCTCTATTTGTGGGGCGTGGGTAGCTCGGGCTTGTTTGCGGTGGTCACAGCATCTGCGCTCGGGTTCCGGTCTAGACCAACAGGGTCTGCTGGACGTTACCCGCATGGAGTCGGGATCGGCCTACTTGGCGGATCTGTTTTATGATTTAATCCGCTCCTTAGCGAATAGTATGGCCTCCGTGGTAGCGGCGCGCCGGTCCATCTGGTTGCGCAACTGGGCGGCCGATGGTTCTTCCAAGTCTCGCCTCAGTAAGCTGCCCTTTAAGGGCAGATTGTTATTTGGTGAGGCTGTCGATAAGTTGGTGAAGGATCTCGGTGAGTCTAAGGGTGGACGGCTTCCGGAAGATAAGCCTAAGCTCAATAGATCGTCCACCTCGGCGTGCGGTCAGTTTCGGGATTTTCGCAGGTTTCGTTCCTCCCGACTGTGGACATCGCAGCGCGGTCGTTTTGGAACCCGTCATCAAGGATTTCGTGGTTTCAGGGGAGCGGGAAGAGGCTTCTCCGGAGCTCCCTCTTCCTCGACCTCTTCCTTTAATCGCAAGCCACAATGAAACGAGGCGGGCTCTAGAGGGAGGCATGGTTATCGGGGGTCGTTTGCGCGACTTTCTTCCTTCTTGGGCCCAAATTACGTCAGATCGGTGGGTGCTGCAGATTATAGAAGAAGGTTATGCCCTGGAGTTTGCGTACCCACTTCCAGATTCCTTTGTTCTGTCACCCAGCAAGGGAGCTCAAAGGACGCGGGACATCCGCGTGACCCTGGATCGGCTGCTTTCACTGGGGGCAGTGGTCCCGGTCCCTCCTTTGGAAAGAGGCGCAGGTCGCTACTCCATCTATTTTGTGGTTCCCAAAAAGGGCGGCTCTCTTCGTCCGATCTTGGATCTCAAAGGCGTGAATCGCGCTCTCAGAGTGCCGCACTTCCGTATGGAGACCCTGCGGTCAGTCATAGTAGCAGTGCGTCAGGGGGAGTTTTTGACGTCCCTCGATCTCACCGAGGCCTATTTACACATTCCCATCCGGCCCTCTCATCAACGGTTTCTCCGCTTCGCGCTTCCGTGGGGCCACTTCCAATTCTGGGCCATGCCGTTCGGACTCGCCACGGCTCCCCGCACCTTCACAAAGGTAATGGTTGTCGTCGCGGCGGCCTTGCGCAAGGAGGGCATCCTGGTCCATCCGTATCTCGACGACTGGTTGATTCGAGCAAAGTCCAGTCGGGAGTGTGTGCAAGTCACGAGCAGGGTGGTGGCTCTGCTGCGGTCCCTCGGCTGGGTGGTGAACGAATGCAAGAGTTGTCTGTGTCCGACGCAGGATCTCGAGTACCTGGGGGTTCGCTTCGACACAGCACGGGGCTTGGTGTGCCTTCCGGAGCGCCGCTTTCTGGCGTTGCGGGCTCTTGTCCGACTCTTCCGAGGGATGCCCGCTCCGTCGGCGTGGTGGTACCTGCGGCTCCTCGGAACGATGGCAGCGACCTTGGAGGTGGTGCCTTGAGCGCGCTTCCACATGCGTCCGCTGCAGAGTGCTCTTCTGCGCCGTTGGTCCAACCAGTTCGACTCATTGAACAAGAAATTGCCTTGCCCAAGGGCGGTTCGCCGATCACTACGGTGGTGGCTCTCCTCCGAGAACCTGAAGCGGGGGATTCCCTTGGAGCCTCCACTTTGGGTTCCGTTCACAACGGATGCGAGCTTAACCGGCTGGGGGGCTCACTGCGAGACCCGCTTCGCTCAGGGGGAATGGTCCCCCCGGGAGGCTTCTTGGTCGATCAACCGTCTCGAATTACGGGCAGTACGGCTAGCCCTGTTGGCCCTGGAGACTCTAGTCCTCGGCCGACCGGTGCGAGTCCTGTCGGACAGTGCGACCACAGTAGCTTACGTCAATCGCCAAGGGGGCACCGGCAGCGTGTCCTTGGAAGCCGAAGCGACGGCCTTGTTCAATTGGGTGCAGACTCGTCTTCCGGCAATCTCGGCAGCACACATTGCAGGCGCAGACAATGTCCAGGCCGATTTTCTCAGCAGAGTGCAGGTAGACCCCGGAGAGTGGGAGCTCAACCCACAGGTTTACGCGCAAATAGTCCGGCGGTGGGGTCCGCCCATCATGGATCTCATGGCGACATTTCAATCGGCCAAGACGGGGCGCTTCTTCAGCAGACGAAGGGAGCGCATGTCCGAGGGGATCGACGCTCTCATTCAGCCGTGGCCAACGTCCAGTCTTCTTTATGTCTTTCCTCCGTGGGCTCTGATCGGCCGGGTCGTGCAACGCATCGAGAGCCATCGGGGTCGAGTGTTACTGGTGGCCCCGGATTGGCCCCGGAGGCCCTGGTATGCCGATCTGGTCCGGCTGCGCGACGGCGTTCCATGGCTCCTGCCCGCGCTGCCGGATCTTCTTCTTCAGGGTCCCTTGCGGATGCCCCAGGTGGATCGATTCTCGCTTACGGTTTGGCCATTGAGAGGGCTCGGCTGAAAAAGAAGGGCTACTCCCCTGCGGTGATTTCTACCCTTCTGCGGGCGAGGAAAATGTCCATTTCTCTTACTTACGTTCGGATTTGGAGGATCTTTGAGGACTGGTGCTCCCGGCGGGGAGTCCGGGCGGCGACGGTTTCCGTGCCCGTCGTTTTAAGTTTTCTTCAGGATGGTTTCGATAAGGGCCTTGCGGCTAGTTCCCTGAAAGTCCAGTTGGCGGCTATCTCGTGTTATCGAGGCAAGGTTTTGGGCCGTCTTCTCGGTGCTCATCCGGATGTACGTCCTTTCCTTACGGCTGTTTTTCATTTGCGGCCCTCCCGCAGGATTTTCGTTCCTCCGTGGGACTTGAATTTAGTGCTGCGGGCCCTGGTTCGTGAACCTTTTGAGCCCCTGAGTAGGGCGTCCCTGAAAGATCTCACGCTGAAGACGGTTTTTCTTGTAGCCATCTGTTCGGCACGGCGCATTTCTGATCTGCATGCATTGTCCTGCCGAGAACCTTTTTTGTCTTTTTCCGCGGATCGGATCGTCCTCCGTCCGGTCCCTTCCTTTTTGCCAAAGGTAGTGTCTCCTTTCCACATGAATCAGGCAGTGTTCCTTCCGGTGCTTTCTTCGCACTCTGTCGGGTCGGCGGACAAAGGTCTTCACCGGCTCGATGTGGGTCGTACGCTTCGTCGTTATCTGAAGGCTACCGAGACTTTTCGGAAAACTGACCGTCTTTTCGTGCTCTTCGGGGGTGCGCGTAAAGGGGAAGCGGCGGCTAAGGCCTCCATTGCAAGATGGCTCAAGGAAGCGATCGCGTCTGTGTATCTGTTGCAGCAGCGGTCTGTTCCGGCGGGGCTACGGGCTCATTCCACTAGGGCTCAGGCGACCTCTTGGGCGGAGTATAGCCTAGTTCCACCAGCAGATATCTGTAAGGCGGCCACTTGGTCGTCTCTGCATGCTTTCAGTAAACACTATCGCTTAGATGTGTCAGCGGCTCAGGATTCCTGTTTTGGTTCGGCGGTTCTGCGCGCCGGATGGCAAGGTCCCGCCCGGTCTTGACTGCTCTGTTACATCCCGATTGTGGAGGACTAAACTGGATTACCGAACAGGAAATGGAAATTACACTAACCTGGTAATTGTAGTTCCTGGAGGGTCCAGTTTAGTCCTCCTTCCCTCCCGACTATCTGCTATAGTAATGCGGTGCGCTTTTCCGAACGGTTGATCATAAGACGGTTCCTCTTTTCCGTTCGGACCTTTTTTCTTTACAGCCGCGTTTTTTGCTATGGCTCTTCTTTTTCTCAGGTGTTCAGTCAGCTCCTGAGATTTCTGATGGTGAGCTGTGTTTTGATTACCGGGGCGTCGGTACCGGCGCAATGCAGTGTTCTGACTTCCTCGTTTGGGAAGGGGGTTGGATATTTATTGGGAGGTACAAATTGTTCTTTAATTATGTCATTTGGTATATTAATCTAATGTGTTGCTTCGTTAAGTATGCTTTGTTACTAGTACACTGGGGGCTTCTGGGAGCTCCGTCTGCATATATACTACAGAAGATTTGATTGGTCCAGTCTCCAGGCTGCAGGAGGAGGGGCACTACCCGATTGTGGAGGACTAAACTGGACCCTCCAGGAACTACAATTACCAGGTTAGTGTAATTTCCATTTTTTCTATACCACCCCTTCCAGAGATCAGGAGTGATGTACAATTAAACCAACAATTGCATTAAACTTAATAAAATACAAACGTGGAACAGTACAAAGTTAAATAATGAATGCACAGTTACAATAAACTTATGTACAAGTGGGAAATGAGTTCTTCGGTGTTAAATAGTGTGGATAGATTAGGAGGGAGTGTATTAAGGTTAATTTTAAGTTGGATATATTTTGTTTGTCTCAGTTATATGGCCATAGTGTTCTATGAAAAGGTACGTTTTTAATTCCTTTGCACTTTATAGCCCTGTACTAGTAGTGGTTGAGTTCTTCATTATAATCATTTTCTTTGGGTTCCTGCTCTTAAGTATGTTGGTTTCTTATAAAACTGAATTGCTTAAGGTGCACAGATTAAATTGTCCAAATAACATTTGCTTATCCTGGTTTGCAGCTTGTCATGCTTTGAGGGCTTGTGTGCATCAGTGATGCTGAGAGCTAAGCTATCGGTAGCTTAACTACTGGCAGGATCTCCCAAGATAGACAGGAAAGCTGAGGTGCCAGACTAAGACAAATCGCCCATCTGGGCAGCAGCAGAATGGGATAGTGTTGGCAGCGGAGAATCACATTTCTGTGACAACAGTAACAACACTTGAAGACGTCTCAAGGGCCTGCACGGAAAAAAGGCCTGGCAAATCTACTTCTATATCTTACCATGAAAACCCAATGGATAGTCACAAAACAAATTGCACTATAGAGTTGGAAGATGAGACCCCAAGGTTGGAAGGCACTCAACCTGGCTACTGGGGATGAGCTGAAGACTTCAGAATAATGCCAACATTTATGATGTGGTTGGATCAAAGATCTTGAGATGTCTAACGTTGATGTAGCTGCACATGAAATGAGAGCCTGAAGTTGCAAAGATGTCTTACATGTTGGGACATGGAACATACGAATCATGAACCAAGGGAAGTTAGAAGTGGTCAAGAATGAAATGGAGCATGTACAAACCAATCTGTTGGGTGTCAGCGAACTGAAATGGACTGGCATCAGGCACTTTGCATCTGATGATCACATGGTCTACTATGCTGGAAATGAAAGACAAAGAAAAATGTTGTTGCGTTTATAATTAAGAAGAAACTTGCAAGAACTGTAATAAAGTGCAGTCAGTGAACACTTAATTTCTATTCATCTATGTGGGATGCCTATCAACACAACTATAATTCAAGTATATGTCCTAACAAAAGCTGCACAAAACGAAGATGAGTTCTATGAAGAAGTACAAGCTGAAATTGACAGAACATGCAAACAGGATATCCCGATAGTCATGGGTGACTGGAACTCAAAGGTTGGCAACAAAGAAGGCAGCAAAGTGTTTGGTAAATATGGACTTGGCAACAGAAATGAAGCTAGAGAAAGACACACAATTCTGTAAGACCAATGATCTATTCATGTCAAACACCTTCCAGCAACACAAGCCCTGACTGTACATGTGGACTTCACCCAGTGGATTATACAAAAAATCTAATTGACTATATCTGTGGAAGACTATGATGAAAAAGCTTGATAACATCAACAGACAAAATCTGGTGCTGACTGTGGTACAGATCACCAACTACTAGTATGCAAACTCAAGCTAAAGTTGAAAAAGAGCAAGCCACTCAATGTAGTAAAATATGACCTTGAGGATATACCACCTGAACTTAGACTGCCTGCAAAATTGATTTGCTTCTTTAGATACAAATGGCAGAGTTCCAAAAGAGTTACAGGATGACATCAGGAAAGTTGTGTTGGAAGAAAGCAAGAAGTCTCTACAAATGGTGAAAAAGCAAAAATGGCCAAAATGGATAACTGAAGAAACTCTGAAAATTGCACAGAAACGCAGAGAAGCTAAAGCCAGAGGAGAAAGAGGCAATCACAGAAATCAACAGAGATCCCAACATGCAGCAAGACAAGACAAGGAGAAGTACTACAATGACACATGCAAGGAAATAGAATCAGAAGCTATCAGAGGAAGAACAAGATCTACTTTCCTAAAGCTACGAGAGTTAAACAAAAAATTCCAGCCTTGAATTAGAATGCTACAGGATGCTCAAGGATCCATGCTGAATGATGCTGAGAAGATCAAGAAAAGGTGGAAAGAATATACACTGTCAATATACCATAAAGATCAAGTGGACCAACAGCCGTTTCAACCTGTACCTTATGATCAGTAACTATTGGTGATAAGGCTTTCAATGCTGATTTGACTTCTTTTATCAAAGAACAAAGCATCGGGCATTGATGGCATTCCCATTGAAGTATTACAGGAATCGGATGAAGCTGTTACCATACTTACAGGGCTCTGCCAGGAAATTTGGAAGACAAATTCATGACGATCTGTGTTTATACCAATACTGAAGAAAGGTGATCCGACTGACTGTGGAAATTATCACACAATTGCTCTGATCCCACATGCCAGCAAGATTCTACTCAAGATCATTCAACAGAGACTACAACCATACCTGGAACACGAATTGTCTGAAGTGCAAGTAGGGTTCAGGAAAGGGCAAGGAATGAGAGACATCTTCAAGGATGTGAGATGGACTTTTGAAAAGACAAAAGAATACCAAAAGGATATCCATATGTATGTTTTTGACTACAGCAAAGCTTTTGACTCTGTAAACCATGAGAATTTCTGGCCACATTAAGAAGCGTGGGTATATCTTTATCGTTATTGACTTAATATACACACCTTCGGAAACCAGCAGGGCGGTTTACAATACGTTCAAAACTCATAAAGGAAACAGAAAAGAACTGCAGTTCTTGATAGGAAAGTAGCAAGCACACTAGACAGAAAGAAGAAGCGAAAGAAGTGAGAGAGAGCAAGCGAGAGGGGAGAAGGAGTTAGCTGGGAAGAGTGGGTGGGGAAGTCATAGGCTAGACAGAAAAGATAAGTTTTAATGAGTACTTTGAATTTGGGATAGGATGGTTCCAGACGAAGGGGAAGAGGGAGGGAGTTCCATAAGAATGGTACTAGGAAGAAAAAGGCAGAATTGTGGGTGTGTTCCAAATGGGCATGTGCAGGGGAGGGAAGCTTAAGACGGTTAATGTGAATGGACCGGAGACTGCGAGGCACTGGAAGAAACTGCAGAGAGTCGGCTAGGTATTGCAGTATGTGGGTGTAAACAGCTCTATGAGTCAGAATTAGGAATTTAAAGAAAATGCCAGAACACTAAATAGTTCTCTTGCACAACCTTTATATTGATCAAGAAGCAAAAGTTTGAACAGAGCTAGGAGAAAGAGCGGTTTAAAATCACCAAAGGTGTATAACAAGGCTGCATTCTTTTGCCCTACCTCTTTAATTTATATTCAGAACAAATCATCAGCGAAGCAGGACTGTATGAAGACAACAGGTGTGAAGATTGGTGGAAGACTCATCAACAACCTTCCCTATGCTGATGATACCACACTACTACTGGCTGAAAGTGAAGAAGATTTGAAACATTTGCTTCTCGAAATCAAGGAACATAGTTATAAAATGGGTCTGCACCTTAATGTTAAGAAAAAGATCCCAACAACTGGCCAAATCAATGAGTTCATCATTCATGGAGAAGAAATTGAAATGGTTGACAACTTTTAGCCTATTTGGATCAACAATCAATAAAGAAAGGACAAGCAGTCAAATCAGATGATGATGCATTGTTCTTGCAGAATGGTTATGAAGGACCTAGACAAGATTCTCAAGAACAGATGCCTCTCTCCATACAAATATTGAACTTGTCCAAGCCATGGTATTTTCAATAACATCATATGGATGTGAAAGATAGATGGGAAGAAAATTGATGCCTTTGGATCATGGTGTTGGCAACAAATACTGTGTATATCATAGACTGCCTGAAGAATAAACCAGTCAGTACTAGAGGAGATCAAACCTAAGCTTTCCCTGGAAGCTCAGATGACAAGACTTCGACTTTCATACTTTGTACACGTCATGTGAAGAGAGAGATCGTTAGACATAATGCTTGGCAAGTTAGAAAGTCAACACAAAAGAGGAAGGCTGGCAATAAGATGGATTAATAATAACAGCAGCTATGAGTGCTACTCTGACAACTATGAGCCGCCTGATGACCGAACACAGTTTAGGGGTTGCCATGAGTCGACACCAACTCAACGGCACTTACTGTAACAATGTTATTATCCTGGTCTGTTGGTTGCTTACATCTATTTGCTTGACGCTATAGGTATCTGATTACCTTGTCACCTTACCCTTTGAGTAGTTTTTTAAATGACTTATTTGATTTTCACAGCACAGCAGCAGAGAAAAATGAGGGAAAACCAGCACCTTATCTTCAGAAGACCTTTATTAGCTATAAAATGAAATGACATAGGAAAGTTTGATTTGGCAGAGTTTCTGGATAACCACCTGTGTCAGGAGCAGCAATCTGTAAAAAGACACATCCTATAAACCATGCAACCACATATATGTCGCAACGCAAACCATGCAGCCAGTAGTATTGAAAAAACGTAGTGTCGTGCCTTTTGAACAAAACTGCATAAAAATCACAAGGTGATTAAGGGGGCCCTTTATGAAAAGTTTTAACACGCGTTAATGAAGTTAGCATGTGTTAAGTGCCAGCAGCCCTTTTATGTCTGAGCGTAGTGGCACTTAATGCACATTAAGTTCATTATCACACTTTTAGTTAAAGGGCTCCTAAGTGTCCAGGTAGTATCCACTAACGTAACACCGCACTGCTGCTCATAGTAAAAAATCAACTAAATAAATACATATTAAAACAATGAAAGGATGTAATCTTTAAAAAAAATACAGTCTTAAAAAAGCGGGCATAAATACCTAAATACTTAAATAACTGCCTTTAAAAAATGTGCCTAGCAGGCAGCCATAAAAGTAGGCACATATTTTTAGAAGTATCTTTCCCTATGAGCTTAAAAAGCTCATTAGATATGGGGCAACATCTTGTCTTTTTTTAAGGTTCAGACTTTAAGAACTGCCACACTGGGTCAGACCAAAGATCCATCAAGCGTGGTATCCTGTTTCTAACAGTGGCTAATCCAGGTCACAAGTACCAGGCATATCCAAAAGTAGCTGGTTCCATAGTATTCATGCCTAGGGATAAGCAGTGGTTTACTCTTGGACTGACTTAATAACTGTTAATAGGCTTTCCTCCAGGAATTTTTCCAAACTCTTATTTTTAATTTGAGTATTTAAGGGCTCCAGTTACTAAGGTGCACGAACATTAATGCACATTAATTCAATGTTGATGTATGTTGTTTTAACACAGGTCCCATCTTCGTGCTTTAGAGCTCATTACCTGTGGATTTTGCACTGAGACCTCTTACAAGAATTTTAAAAAAAGTTAAAACTTGGTTCTTTGCTCAGGTTTACCATGATTGTATAATACATACTTGTTCCCTTGTTCATTTGGGTTATTACACTGTGTTTGGAGAATATTGCTTTCCTATTCATTTCCATCTCTGATATGTCATAACCTTTTTAGAGACTCAAATCTGGTATCGCTCTCAACAGGAGCTTTTATCTTATTTTTTTATATGATCAGTTATAATCTTTGATTGTGGACTAGCATGATGCAGACTCCTACTTTGCCTAAATAGTAACTAGACTCCTAAAAGTCATACATTCCAAGAATTCTTGAAAAAACATTAAATATTGTCTAAACTTAAAAAGAAATCGTACAAAAGAAAAAACAAAATCAGACAGGGAAAAGGTGAAGGAGTGGGGGTTGAAAGAAAACAGGCTGGAATATCCACTGGAAATAATCAAAAAGCAAAATACAACAACATAATACAGCAGGTAGATAGCTTGAGACATTAGAGACCAATCGTTTAGGAAGATGGTGCATCTTTTATCACTGGTAATAAATGATTCCGTAGCATTTATCAAATTCAACAACTGCTTTGAATCCAGAAACACAAATGTAGTATTCCCCAATTTAACAAAGCATCTACAGGGAAATTGAAGGAAAAACATAGCCTCAAGAGCTAATACTTGCTGGTGCTTGGCAAAAAAGGCTTTATACTAGCCTGGGTGGCCCAAGAGAAATAAGGAAAAATATAGATATTTTAATCCAGAAAAGTAAAATATTATGGTGAAAATATTGTACAATCTAAGAATCCACTTCTAATCCGGCTCAAAGGCCCCTATTAAAGTAGCTAGGGCAGATATCTCTGGGTTGTGAATTTTCCAGGAACTAGGTTAAATCCACACTGATTTTTCTCCAGGAACAAGCAGGAAGTCACGTTGGTGCCGACGGAGCCCTCATGGAAGTATCTCCCTAGAAAGCTTTGTGAGATACACCAAGCATACGTGGTCCACTTCCCGCCCAAGACTACCATCTTGCCTCAGTCTCCTTTTTACCACAGAGCCCTTCGGACATCTGTCCAGTTACCCCTAGAAAAAGTCACTTTTTTTGTCTTGTTTTATCCAGTATGTGTACCGGTTCCTTTCCTGCCCCGAGCCGGCTCGCCTCGACGCTGCTCCTCATGTTCATCCCTTTTTTCTTTTTGCTTTCTTGAGGTGTTCCTTGATTGGTGTTCAAACCCTTTTTTTGCCGCAGGCCTCAGACTCATGCCCGGTTGCCAGGGTCACTTTTTTCCTGATGGCCCCAAAAGGAGTCGTTGGCAGCCGGTGACCAGACGCGGACACCCGAGGCCATCCTCATCGAGTACTCTCTCTCAACAGCGCCAGTGCAGAGCCCAAAACAGTCATTGCCCACGTCGAAGGCTGCGGAGCCAACTGGCATGGAGACCAGGATGGTGACCTTGGATCACAGTATATCTGCTCTCATAGCCCAGCAGTGGACATTCATGTCT
This sequence comes from Ichthyophis bannanicus, assembly GCA_033557465.1. Taxonomy (NCBI): domain Eukaryota; kingdom Metazoa; phylum Chordata; class Amphibia; order Gymnophiona; family Ichthyophiidae; genus Ichthyophis; species Ichthyophis bannanicus. Next base: position 299,605,774 of record CM066037.1, read on the forward strand.
GGTTTCTCCAACTGGATGACCAGACCCTCAACATCGAGGGCTTCCCCAGAAGTCGAGCCGATCCTCGAGTGCCACCGGCCTTGTGAGACTCATCGGCAGAGGATGAGATCCCGTTCTCGGTCATTGGGGCACCAGTTCTCTCCAGCCAGTGCCGCGGCTCAGACCATAGGTCGTGGCCTCAAAGCCCGGACCTCAACCGCAGGGACTCTGACTTTTCCTTGGATTTCGAGTCAGATTGGGAGACCGAGGATGAGCAGTCCCCAGACACTCAGCGACACGATACGTGCCCTTGGAGCCATCTCCCCTGGTGTCCCTGTGCTGTTCCCCATCCATGGACGTCTCCTTCCCCGATTTTGAGTGAGACATGGCTAAGGCACTCGCCTTAGAGATCGAAGTGGAGGAGGACTCCCACATGGAGGAATTGGAGGTTCTCTAGGACGAGGCCCCGCCCCCCCCCCCCCCCCCCCGTGAAGGAGGCCCTCACGGTGCCCATCCCTCCAATCCTCGAGCACCTCCTCCTACTTATGTGAGAAACACCGGCATCGGTGCCCATAGCAAGCAGACAGCTCAACTCCATGTACTGCGCGCCAATGCCCTGGGTTCCAGAAAGCCCAACTTCCTCACAATTCGATGGTTGTTGAATCTGCCATGCACAGACTCAAAAGCCAAAAGACCCATTTCTCAGTGCCCCCAGAAGGGAGGCCCGGACCTTCGACGTCCTCGGCCAAAAGGCCTTTCAGGACTTGATGCTTGCATGCCAAGTTCAGTCCTACCAATTATACATCAGCATATATCTCAAGGAGCTGGTGAGGGAGCTTGCTGGTTTCTCGGCAGGCCTCAATGGGGAACCTCTCCAGCAGTTCAAGTCTGGCAAAAACCCTAACCTATAAATCACCTTCCTCTGATGCCAACTCACTAGCAAATAAAATAGAAACTGCATGCTCTGAAACTCCACCTGGCAAGGAACACATACTAAGTGTCTTAAACCTCTCGTCATTACCCATTGCCCAAAGTGTCTCATTCCTCCAAGCAATGGAAGATACTGGCTGTATACAAAACATTGACTCTCCAGCACATTCAAAAGGCAACACCCTGGATCGGATATTCTCCCCTAAAGACTGGTCACTTAATAAGGTGATCTCCAACATTAAAATGCACCTGGTGCCTTGGTCTGACCACTACCTTATACATTTCACTACTGATCATGACACTTGCACCCTCTCCAAAGACAGAGGAGGACAACTGCATTATCGTTTAAAGAAATTGGACAAGGAAGATTTTCTGAAGAACATCACACCTGAATTGACAAACAACTGTGACAATCTTAACATCCTTATCACAACCTGGAACAACACCCTAAACACTGCATCAACTAACCAACAAAGAAACCCTTCAAAGAAACCCCGCAGCGCCCAACCATGGTACTCCCTGAGCCTAAGAGAAATGAAGAGAACTTTGAGAAAGGATGAAAGAAGATGGCAAGCCACAAAAAATGACACAGACAGACTGAAATATATGGGCATATTAAAACTATACCATCTGAAAATCACTAATACCAAAAAAAGAATACTTCTCAAAAATTCTGACAAACTCATTAAACTGATCAAGAGAACTTTTTCTAATTGTCCAAAACCTAATCAAAAATCCAAACGCAAACGATACTCAATTCATCAACATGAATAAGCTTAACAACTGGCTAATCACTATATGGAAAATCACAAAATCAAGACATCAAACCTAATGGCGACCCTCCATGATGAACATTCCAACAATGCAATATGGGAATCTTTCTACCCATGAACCAAAGAGCAGATCGACCAGTGTATCAAATCTCTAAATACAACCACCTCTTTACTCGATGAATGTCCATTCAGCTGGATTAAATTATCCAGAGCAGAATTAGCCCCCTACATCCAGACAGTAGTCAACCTTTCACTTTCACAAGGACAAATACCAGAGAGCTTAAAAAAAAAAAAGCTTCCATCTGCCCAATCTTAAAACACAATGCACTCTTCAAGTCCTTCCCCAGTTCCTACAGACTGATAGCCAGCCTCCCATTCCTATCCAAAATCAGTTCAGACCCAATTCCAGGACTTCATCAACGTAAACGCCCAACTTGATACATATCAATATGGATTCAGGGCTGCTTATGGAGTTGAAACCTTCCTAATATCCCTCCTCGACACGTTAATACAAGGAATTGGTAACATGAAAAAAGCGTTCATCCTCATATTTCTAGATATATCCTCTGCATTTGACACCATAAACCACAATATACTAATCAACCTCTTGAAACATCTCAGATTAGGAGGAATCCTACTATGATGCTTTAAAGACTACTTCTCCAACCGCTCACAAGTGACCTTCAACAATACCCTCTCCACACAATTCAACCAAACACAAAGCGTACCACAAGGATCTTCATTTTCTGCATGCCTCTTCAATATATATCTCCAGCCTATATGCAACATCATCAGAGCACACAATGTTAATTACAGGATATATGCTGATGACATTGTTGTTCACATCAATTGAAAGAACAAACCCCAACTACCAGAAAATCATGAACTGCTTCAACGACGTCTTGCTTTGGCTCAACTTGGTTAACCTCTCAATCAACCTAAAAGACTGAAGCACTAATCATTACAAGGAACAAAACATTTGACCCACCTCAACATCTACAAGTAAATGATGCTCTGCTCAAGATAAAAAAGGAAATAAAATATCTAGGGATCTACCTCAACCAAAACCTCAATATGACCAAACACGTTAACGGAGTGGAGGAGTGGCCTAGTGGTTGGGGCAAGGTACTTCGGGCCGGAAGGTCGGGGGCTCAAATCCCACTAGAGGACAGCAACCTTGGGCCGGAAGGACTGGGGTTTCTAGTCCCACAGGTGCTCCTTGTGGTCTTGGGCAAGCCACTTAACCCTCCATAGCCCATGTTCCCTGTAAAATAGTTCTCTGTGTGCTGTGCTTTCCTGTCTAATCAATGTGTTTATACCTCAAAAATTTCCTGTCATGATTTTGACAATTTCCAATCTGTAATCAAACCGCTGCTGATCGCTGGAAGTAGCGGTATACAAATGTATACTAAAAAAATAAATAAATAAATAAACAGAACAACCCAAACAATATACCACAAAACCAGAATGATACAGTACTTAAGACCTCTCCTCTCTCCAGAAGACTTCTGCACCATAACTCAAGCACTGATATGTCCCCACATCGACTACAGCAATATCATCCTTCAAGGATTATGCAAGCAAACATTGAAACCACTACAATTAGCCCAGAACACAGTTGCACGCCCAGTAATGAGAGCTGCAAGATCAGAGCACATAACACCTAATACTATATCGCCTCCATTGACTCTTTGTAATACAACAAATCAAATTCAAGGCTTTGATGACCACCTTCAAAAAAATAACCAACATTGCACCCACACACCTTAACACTCTCATCAAGATGCAACAAGACACAAGAAGAAGAAGAGACAAACAGAAGAATACACAAACCACACCGAGAAGATTCTGAAACACAATCCAAGCAACTACAGAGTCTTCTCACTCTTTGCCCCAGCCTTATGGAACAGCATACCCAACAACCTGAGAGAAATCAAAGACTTAAAATTCTTCAGAAAACACCTTAAGACATTTCTCTTTATGGAATACTTCCAAGAATAATCCACATAGCCCACGAAACACTGCCCTCCCTACCTACCGGCATTCAGGAATGTCCCAATTGTCTCAAACTACAACTTACTCAAGACCCAATGTTCATATCATCTGTAAATCTGTGTATACTACCTGCACAAGCTATAACAACATCACTCCACCTCCTTACATGTACTTAGTGATTGTTAAATTACCCACGCACTGTAAATAGTTGTTACATACTCCTGTTTCCTTGTTTATTTGTTAAGTTGTTGTTCTGAAGTGTTCATTGTAAACTACCCTGAGCAGTCTTTGTAAATGTTCCCTGTAAACCGCTTTGACTACCAAGATAAAGCGATATATAAATTAACTAAATAAATAAAATAGTCTCTGTCCTCAGTGGTCAAGGAGTGCTTGAAGTTCTTATTTCAAGCTGCATACGACGGCTTTGAATCCTCAGCCAGAGTAGCCACCATGAGCATCAGGGCCTGACGCCAGGCCGGCTGCAGTCATCCGTCCTTGAGCAAATGGGTTCAGGACAAACTCATTGATCTCCCCTTTATCAGAGAGAATCTCTTTGAGAAACCCATGTCAGACAAGGCTGCAGAGATTGAGACTGAGTTCCTGACAAGGACCAGACTCTCTAAAAAGACTTCTGTGCATCCCTGTAAGAAGGCCTCAGGGAAGAAGCACTTCTTCCCTAGGAAAAAGGGGGGTTTTAGCAATGCCCCCCCGTTTCAAGCCTCTGCTCCGCAGCAAGGCCAACAGCACAAGGACAAGAGCAATGTCCCCCGCAAGCAGAAGACCCTCAAGACCCAGGCTCTGGCTCCGACCCAGCCTGGAGGGAGTTTTTTGACTCCTTGGGCATGACCACCTTACTCCCAGGAGGTCCCCTACAGCCCACAGGGGGGCGTCTGGCTCTGTTTGCCCACAGGTGGTCCTCTATCACCACCAATTCCTGGGTACTGCAGTTTTCAGAGAGGGTTACCTCCTTCACCTGCAACAGATGCCACTCCCTAACTTTCCAGGAGAGCCTGTCAGGCCTCTCCTTCACCAGGCTGTGCTCCTCACTGTGTAGCAGCCCTCTTTTAATAAGTGTTATATCCCTCCCTCCCTCCCCACACCCACCCTCCCCTGGGATAATCACAGCTTTATAGGTACTTGCACAACTTAAAAGACAGGAGGTGCTCTCAGGTGAAGCTCATTACCCAAATCAGTCATACACTAAGGACCTGAGATTAATTAAGCTTCAGGTGAACAAGGTATATTAAACTTATTAGGTACAGTTTTAGTGGTATAAATATCCATAGCACCCTTTAGTACGTAAAGAACTTAAAGATCTAAACACAAACTTAAAACTAAGATGCAGACAGCAGTCCAGCAGCGGGATGTGGGCTTTCCAGTCTTTTGCATTGAGTGTCACATGTATGATTTTCTCCCAGCTGGTGAGAGGTCTTACGTGTGCACTAGGTGCAAGGAGCTCTTTGCTCTCAGGGAACAAGTCCGTTCTCTAGAGGCTAAAGTAGCAGACTTGGAAAGAATAAGACAGACAGAGGGGTACATAGACGAGACCTACAGGGATATAGTCCTGAAGTCCCACCTCCAGTCTGGCAGCATACCTGTTGCCATGGAGGAGAGAGGTCACGTGACAGGAGAGCATCACCCCGGTGTGGCAGGAAGTGATCCTGTAACTAGGACCTGTCCTCCAGGTGATGTAAACCCCTCTCGCACCGAGGAGGTTTCTCCAGGGCCAAGTGCCCATGAGGGAAGGGTTAGGACAGCAGTTATAGTTGGTGATTCGATCATTAGGCATGTAGATAGCTGGGTGGCTGGTGGACGTGAGGATCGCCTGGTAACATGCCTGCCTGGTGCGAAGGTAGCGGACCTCACGCGCCACCTAGATAAGGTCTTAGATAGTGCTGGGGAGGAGTCTGCTGTCTTGGTACATGTCGGTACCAATGACATAGGAAAATGTGGTAGGGAGGTTCTGGAAGCTAAATTTAGGCTTTTAGGGAGGAAGTTGAAATCCAGAACTTCCAGGGTAGCATTCTCCGAAATGCTTCCCGTTCCACGCGCAGGACCCAAAAGGCAGGCAGAGCTCTGGAGTCTCAATGCGTGGATGAGACAATGGTGCAGAGATGAGGGGTTTGGATTTGTTAGGAACTGGGGAACATTCTGGGGAAAGTAGGGGCTCTTCCGAAGAGATGGGCTTCACCTTAACCGGGATGGAACCAGGCTGCTGGCATTAACCTTTAAAAAGGAGATAGAGCAGCTTTTAAACTAGATAATAGGGGAAAGCCGACAGTCGCCCAAGAGCGCATGGTTCGGAAGAATGTATCCTTGAAGGATACTACAAAAAGCAGAGAGGTTCCAAAAAAGAGTAAAGTAGCCCAAATGTCCTCGAGTATGGAGCAGACAGAGCTTAAAGATCCCAAATTACCCATGTCTACCAATAGCCAAATTAATATGAATAAAATACAGTCTCTAAAGTGCTTGTATGCAAATGCTAGAAGTCTAAAAAACAAGATGGGAGAGTTAGAATATATAGCACTAAACGAGAGGTTAGATATGATTGGAATATCAGAGACATGGTGGAAGGAGGACAACCAGTGGGACACTGTGATACCTGGGTACAAACTATATCGTAATGATAGAGCTGATCAAATTGGTGGAGGGGTTGCGCTCTGTTAGAGAGGGCATTGAGTCAGAAAGGATTAAAGTTTTGCAAGAAACAAAATTTGCTGTAGAATCTCTATGGATTGAAATTCCATGTAAAAAGGGGAAGGCGATGGCAGTGGGTGTGTACTATCGACCGCCTGGCCAGAATGAACAAATGGATGATGAAATGCTCAAAGAAATCAAGGAAGCTAGCAAAGGTTACAGTGCAGTAATAATAATGGGTGATTTCAATTACCCCGGCATCGACTGGGTCAGTGTCACAGCAGGACATGCTAGGGAGATAAAGTTCCTAGATGAAATAAATGACTGCTTCTTGGAGCAGCTGGTTCATGAACCGACCAGAGGGGAAGCCATATTAGACCTAGTCCTTAGTGGAACACCAGATCTAGTGCAAGAGATAAGGGTGTTGGGGCCACTTGGCAATAGTGATCATAGTATGATCGCCTTTGATTTAATTAGTGGAGGAGGGATAGTAAGGAAATCCACAGTACTACCCTTTAACTTTCGAAAGGGAGACTATGATAAAATGAGGAAAACAGTTAAGAAAAAACTAAAAGGAGCAGTTGCAAAGGTTAAAGACGTACATCAAGCTTGGATGTTGTTGAAAAATACTATCTTGGAAGCCCAGACCAGCTGTATTCCACGCTTTAAGAAAAGTGGAAGGAAGTCCAAAAAACTGCCAGCATGGTTTAAAGGTGAGGTCAGAGAGGCGGCTGTTGCCAAAAAGCATCTTTCAGGAAATGGAAAAAAGAGCCAAATGACGAAACCTGGAAACAGCACAAGCACTGGCAAGTCAAATGCAAGGCATTGATAAGGCAGGCAAAGAGAGAATTTGAGAAGAAGCTTGCTGCGGAAGCAAAAACATGAAATAAAGACCTTTTCAAGTACATTCGTAGCAAAAAACCTGTGAGAGAGTCAGTTGGTCCATTAGATGATAAAGGGGTTAAAGGAGCACTAAGAGGCGACAAGGCGATATAGCGGAGAGACTGAATGAATTCTTTGCTTCAGTCTTTACTGAGGAAGATGTAGGGATGTTACCCATGACTGAAGTGGTATTTAAAGGTGCGGAAGAATTGAAGGAAATATCGATACATCGGGAAGATGTCTTACAACTATTAGATAAACTGAAGAGTAGCAAATCACCTGGGCCGGATGGTATACATCCAAGGGTGTTGAAAGAACTGAAATATGAGATTGCAGACTTGCTATTAGTAATCTGTGAACTATCATTAAAATCATCTCTAATACCTGAAGATTGGAGGATCGCCAATGTAACACCAATTTTTAAAAAGGGTTCCAGGGGTGATCCGGGAAACTACAGACCGGTGAGCCTGACGTCAGTACCGGGAAAAATGGTAGAAACCATCATAAAGAATAAAATTACTCAGCATGTAGATAGTCACGACCTAATGGGAGACAGCCAACATGGCTTTAGACAAGGAAGATCTTGTCTTACTAATCTGTTATGTTTTTTTGAAGGAGTGAATAAACAGGTGGACAAAGGTGAGTCGGTTGATATTGTGTATCTGGACTTTCAGAAAGCCTTTGACAAGGTCCCTCATCAGAGACTTTTGGCAAAACTAAAGAGTCATGGGATAGGAGGCAGTGTACTATTGTGGATCAGGAACTGTTTAAAAGATAGAAAGCAGAGGGTAGGGCTAAATGGTCAATTTTCCCAATGGAGAAAGGTGAATAGTGGTGTACCACAGGGATCTGTGCTGGGTCCGCTGCTTTTTTTTTTTTTTTAAACTTTTATTTTCATTTTGCAACAAACAAACAAAAGAAACAACACACCAAAGGAGACAAAACAAGTATACAATAAAGAAAAGTAAACCCAATTACCCCCCACCCCCACGCTTCTTCTCTAGCTGATTATGTCAGCATGTGAGCGCTTCCAAACAACAGTGATTATACATCAAAACAATCAAAAGAGTATCTGCGATACAGAATAATCATGGGACAAAGATATATACAAATTTAGACAGTCAGATGAGAGCATTGAGCAGAATGTACATAGTCATTGAGCATCTTCCATTTAGACCGATGATGAGGGGTCTGAATGGGGGAAGCAAACATACGAGGTATTTGTTCATATTTACTGTAGAGACAGACATGATTCCACCATTCATTGGGGCTCAGCTGGGAGCTATTTTTCCAGTATTTCGTAATTAGGGAAATAGCAATGCCAAGCATAAAGTCCAAAAGGAAGTAAGCCGTTTTTGGAAGAGAGGGGATCCCCGCAGCTGAGCGAAGTCCCACTATCCTCCAAGAAAGGGGCTCTTGAAAGTGCAAAATAGACTGGATACGACCCCAGACCCGACGCCAGTAATACTGTAGTGCGGGACATTCATACATAACATGAGGTAGTGAACCAATGGCCGCATGACATGTCCAACAACTATTGCCCTGAGTAGTGTTCCATTTGGCTAATCTGTCAGAAGTGTAAAAACACCGGTGGGCTAGAAAGAAGAGTGTCTGAGTGAGTGAGGCGGATCGGGAGACCCGTGTCACTCTACTCCAGACAAGGCTCCATTGCTCCGGGGTCAAAGTCACATGCAATTCTCTCTCCCATGCTTTCTGCGCTATAGGGGTATCTCTAGTTATAGCATTACATAAGGTTTTGTAGGGTCCGCTGCTTTTTGACATATTCATAAATGACCTGGAAAGTGGAATAACGAGTGAGGTTATCAAATTTGCAGATGACACAAAACTATTTAAAGTTGTTAAAACCCAAGAGGATTGTGAGAAATTGCAAGAGGATCTTGATAAATTGGAAGACTGGGCATCAAAATGGCAGATGAAATTTAATGTGGACAAGTGCAAGGTTATGCACCTAGGGAAGAACAACCCACACTATGGTTACACGATGCAAGGTTCCACATTAGGAACCACCACCCAGGAAAAAGATTTAGGCGTCATTGTGGATACCATGTTAAAACCCTCGGTCCAGTGTGCAGCGGCAGCCAAGAGAGCAAATAGAATGCTAGGTATGATAAGGAAAGGAATGGAAAATAAAACAAAAGATATTATAATGCCTCTATATCGTTCCATGGTGAGACCGCACCTTGAATATTGTGTGCAATTCTGGTCGCCGTATCTTAAAAAGGATATAGCGATTTTAGAAAAGGTTCAGAGAAGAGCCACCAAAATGGTAAAGGGGATGGAAGGATACTCCTATGAGGAAAGGTTAAAAAGGTTAGGGCTCTTTAACCTGGAAAAGAGACGGCTGAGGGGAGATATGATAGAAGTCTATAAATTAATGAACGGAGTGGAACGGGTAAACGTAGATCGATTGTTTACGTTATCAGAATATAGAAAGACTAGGGGACATGCAATGAAGCTACAGGGTAAACTATTTAAGACTAATAAAAGAAAATATTTTTTCACTCAACGTGTAATCAAACTCTGGAATTTGTTACCAGAGGATGTAGTAAAGGCTGTTAGTGTAGCTGGGTTTAAAAAAGGTTTGGACAAGTTCCTGGAGGAAAGGTCCATAAACCATTATTAAGAAGTGACCGAAGATATCAATGCTTGACCCAGTACAAGCATTGTGGAACTTGTGTCTCTTGGGGAAACTGCTAGGTACATATGGCCTAGATTGGCCACTGTTGGAAACAGAATACTGGGCTTGATGGACCTTGGTCTGACCCAGTATGGCATATCTTATGTTCTTATGTTATTAAAGCTCACAGGCCTCCTCAAGGACAAGGCAGTAGAGCCAGTGCCCAAACACCTTTTGGGGCAAAGGCTTCTACTCCATATATTTCCTCATTCCCAAGTGGACGGGGGCCTCAGGTGGGACCTGAACAGATATCTGATGAGCGAGAAGTTCAAGATGCTGTCCCTCAGAACACTGCTGCCATACCTCCAGCAGGGAGACTGGCTATGCTTCTTACACCTGAAGGATGCTTATACTCATATCCTGAACTATCCCAACCACTGCAAATACCTACGGTTTGTGGTGGGAGGAGGTCACTATCAATATAGGGTGCTACCTTTCAAGCTGGCTTCATCACCAAGGTTCTTCACCATGTGTCTAGCGGTGGTCGCTGCCCACCATCTCCAAAGGGCCTTTGTCTTTCCCTACCTGGATGACTGCCTCATAAGGGGAGGCGCACCACGCCACCGAGCGCACTATCCACGCTCTGCAGCACCTGGGACTCATCAACTACTCCAAGTTCCACCTTTCCCTGACTCAATGCCTGGAGTTCATAGGGGTTCAGCTAGACACCCTTCAGGCCAAGGCCTTCCCTCTGGAGAGGTCAGAATGCTGAGGGTGCTAGCTGAAGAGATGCAGCACTGCCTGTCCATGCCTGCCTGCCTGCCTTTTCCTCTGCCTGCTGGGCCACATGGCCCTCCACGGTCTATGTGACCCTGTACGCTCACCTACATATGAGGGCAGCCCAGTGGTGCCTCCACTCCCAGTGGATATAAGCCATGGGCAGGCTTCAAGACAGAATAAAAGTGACTCACCACCTGGTGGACTCCCTCGAGTGGTGGCAGCTTCAAGGCACCCACCCCCAGAGGGTCCTAACCACGGAAGCCTCCCTGCTGGGTTGGGGAGCTCACTGTGAGGACCTCTGCACACAAGGCAGTTGGTCCCAGGCGGAAGGCCAGTTGCAGATCAACCTTCTGGAGCTCTGGTAATATTTCTGGCACTCTGAGCCTTTCATCACAGGCTCCTGCACCAGTCAGTGCTGGTCAAGATGGACAAACAAATCTCAGTGTCCTACGTGAATATGCAAGGAGGCACGGGGTCATACTCCCTCTGCCAGGAGGCGGGGCCCTCTGCTCATATGTGACATGCAACCGGATGCTTCTGTGGGCGGTCTACCTTCTGGGCTAGCAGAATGCCCTGGTAGACAAGCTGAGCGGAGTTCTCTAGCTGCACGAGTGGCGTCTGGACCCCAGAGTGGCCTCCTGGCTTTTCCGGCTCTGGGGCATCCCCCTAGTAGACCTGTTTGCCAACCCAGAAACACACAGTTGCCCAGCTTCTGCTCCCACCAGCCGCACCTGTCCTAGATGGCAGCAGATGTGTTCCTTATGCCATGGATGCAAGGTCTTCTCTATGCCTTCCCGCCAAGACCCTCTTCAAGGTCCAGAGCAACAGCATCACTGATATTGATAGCCCCCAGGTGGCCCAGACAACCTTGGTTCTTGCTACTTCTCTGCCTGTCAGCGGCATTTCAGAATCTCTTGGGCCATGCCCCCCGACTTCTGTCAAGAGGAGGAGGGCTCTCTCCTGCACCCCAACCCAGGGTCTCTGTCACTTATGGCCTGGCTCTGAAAGGGTAGCTCTTGCTCCCTTCGACCTCTGAGACGAGGAGGAGATCCTTCTTGCCTGCTGCAAGGTCTCCATGAGAAGGGTGTATGCCTTTAAGTGGTGCCATTTTTCAGTGTGCACAGAGACAAGTGAAACCGTTCTCCTGCTCGGTGCAGCTGGGTACTCCAGTAACTATTCCATCTCTCCCAGGTGTGACTGAAGTCCAACTCAGGGTGCACCTAAGTGCTATTGTGGCGCACCACCATTCCGTTGAGGGAAAGTCCCTCTCTGCTCAGTCCCTTGTTTCTCGTTTTCTGTGGCGCTCATGTTGTTTGAGCCCCCCCCCCGTCCGCCCACCACCACCAGTAGAGTGGGATCTCAACATGGTGCTCTCACAGCTCACTAAGATGCTTTTTGAGCCAAAGGGTTCCTGCCACTTGCAGTACCTCTCCTGTCTTTCTCGTGGCACGCTTGTCAGCTCGCAGGGTCAGCAAGCTCCAGGCTCTGATGCAGAGCCTCCCTACATGAGGTTCTACAAGGTGTCCCCCTTCCACTTCAATCAGGAGATGGTGCTCCTCACCACCTTCCTGAGACCTCATGCTGGCAAGCTGGAGTCCGTTCTCCATACTCTGGATTGCAAGAAGGCCCTGTCCTATCTGGAACAGACTCGGGGCAACCGCAAAGCACCTCAGTTTTTCATCTCCTATGACCCCAGTTTACTGGGGGTTCCAGTGACCAAGTGAACACTGTTCATTTGGGTGGCGGACGGCATTGCCCTTGCCTATAAGCAGGCTGGGATTTCAGTGGACCACCAGGTCATGGCACACCGTGTCAGGGCCATCGCTACCTCTGTGGCAAATCTGCATTTTGTACCTGTGATGGAAATTTGCCGGACCGCCACCTGGCTTTCATTCCACACCTTTGCAGCTCACTACCGCCTGGAGAGGGAGTCCTGATGGGACAGCACCTTCAGCCAGGCCATACTCCATAATCTATTCAGGGTGTAGGCAACTCTTGTCCTCCAACCCTTCTGTGTTCAGGCTACTGGAGTGCTGGATCTCCACCAGACACTTGGGTCATGCAAAAGTTTCTCATTTGGGATTCAACTGCACTGCAGCTCACGGCTCACCTCTGGCTGCCGTGGCAGTTTGTACAGGTTCTCAGTAGCCTGTAGCTGTGGAGTCCTATATGTGAAGACTGACTTCCTGCTTGTTCCCGGAGAAAGCATAGTTACTCACCTGTAACAGGTATTCTCCGGGGACAGCAGGAATCAGTTTTCACAACCCTCCCTCCTCCCCTTGGAGTTGATGCTTTACCATATTTTATTTTTGACGTCTTAGCTACTGTATGTCATTAGATTGAGGCAATATGGCACCCTTGGGTGAGAAGGGGATCACACATAAGTGTTGCACCTCTTAAAGACTTTCTTTGAGCTGGAGAGATGCTTCCGCGAGGGCTCAGTTGGTGCAGACGTCATCCATATGTGAGGACTGGTTCCTGCTGTCCCAGGAGAGCACCTGTTAAAGTGAGTAACAATGCTTTCTCCTCTCTGAGCAAATTCATTCCCTCCTCTTCCAGAATCCATATAGTACGCTTGAGACAGATGGTAAAGTTTCCTATAGTACTGCAGTACAGCAGTACCTCCAAAAACTACTTTTTAAACATGTCCATTGGAGTTTAAAGAGGATTTGGGAAAATTCAACAACTGCAAGTTCACGCAATGATTCAGATTTTTCAGAACTTCAAATCTATGAGCAATTATTTCTTTATTTCTGACTAAAGAACTATTATACACTTTAAAATCTTCCACCTCCTTCCAAGAACCTCTGTTCTTCCTCCTTGCTGACCTCAAGTCTTTGCCTGGGAGTTACATTAGACCTGAAACAAATTAGTATATAAGAGAATGTAAGTAAGTAAGTAAAATATCTCCATTTATATGTTCCAGTCTGTCAGGGATATTTCCATTTGCATGATAGTTTTTTTTACTACCTTTTCCATTAATTGCTCAACAACCTTTAATCCACTACAGACCCTCTCTCCATTGATATTGCTTGGTTCCAGATTTTACAGCAAAAGGTGACAGTTCAGATGGCACACTACTCACTCTACCAGCACTGGTCTAATGCTACTCGAAACAGAATCTGATTTCTCCAGCAATGTCCCCCTCATAGCAGAGCTTGCTTTCAATCAAGAGGCTCTCCTCCTGTGCATTTATGCCAAAGAAGTATTTAAACATCTCAATCATATCACCTCTATCCCACCTTTCCTCTAAGGTGTACATATTAAGATCCTTAAGTCTGTCCTCATATGCTTTATAATGAAGACCGCTAACCATTTTAGTAGCCACCCTCTGTACCAACTCCAGCCTGTTTATATCCTTTTGAAGATGTGGTCTCCCAAATTGCACACAATACTCCAAATGAGGTTGCACCAAAGACTTATACAGAGGCACTATCACCTCCTTTGTTCTGCTGGCCATTCCTCTCTCTATGCACCCAGGCATCCTTCTAGCTTTTGCCGTCACCTTTTCTACCTGTTAGCAACTTTAAGAAGATCAGACATGATCATGCCTAGGTCCTGCTCTTCTTTAGTGGACAAAAGTACTTCACCCCCTATACTATATTGCTCCCTTGGATTGCTGCAGCCCAAATGCATGACCTTGCATTTTTTAACATTAAATCTCAACTGCCAAATTCTAGACCATTCTTCAAGCTTAGCTAGATCCCTCCTCATGTTATCTACAGCTTCCTGGGTGTCTACTCTATTGCAGATTTTGGTATCATCCGCAAAGAGGCAAACCTTACCCGACAGCCCTTCCGCTATATCACTAACAAAGATGTTAAAAAGAATCGGACCAAGGACAAATCCCTGGGGCACACCACTGGTAACCACCACCTCCTCAGAGTGAGCTCCATTTAACTGTACCCTTTGTCGCCTCCCATGTTTTTGAAGGATCTTTCTGTGCTCTGGGCTGAAAGAGAAATCCTCATCCTTGACAGGCTCCCCTTCGACCAGTGTCTGCACCAGAGCTTAACTCGGCTGCAGATAAAATGAAGGAGTTGCGTGTTCACTGGTTATCTGCCCCTGTAGATCCAGGGTATGCAAGGTATGCTTGGGTCATATCCTTGCACTTACCCATCCCAGTAAGTACAACACCTCACTTTATTTATTTAACTAGTTTTGCTGTACCGTTTTTCTACCAATCAAAAGGATTTACAAATAACACAGATCAATGCAGATAACAAAGGGGAGATACAGTAGTATTCAGCAAGGCAGGGAGAGGGTGTAATTGGACAGACACACAGTAAAAAAAAACAAAAAAAAAAAACAGGGAGGAGAGGTTATTCAGGTATCGTTAGAGATGGAATAGGAGGGATGCTTGGCGCTGGGGGAAGGTGCTCTTGAGGGTCTGTGCCATAGTACTCTTGGAAAAGATATGTCTTAAAGTTCTTTCTGAAGACAAGGGGTAACTGCAAGTTGCACAGAGCAGGAAGTAGAGAGTTCCAAAGAGTGGGGCGTTGAGTATATGAATGCTCTTGAGCATGCACGTTGGCTGCTCTTACATACTAGCTGAGGGAGACTCAGCATGTTTTGCATGCAGTGCCTTCAAATCTAATCCACATTTATTCAATATGCTATTCCATGTAGCAAAAAAGAATTTATCCTCAGTGAACATGTGGGGGGGTTTTAATACCCTCAAACCCCGTGGGATCATTTGTTTTAAATATTGAGTCATCGTTGCTGCATGCAGCTGTACTCTGATGGCCTTTTTATGTAAGTTCTTAAACTCAGACCATGATGTAGTTGTTGCAGACTTTATGGATGCCACACCTTCTTCTACTGTGTTCCTCTAAGGAAGAATATCATTTGCATGCACAAGATTTGAGTGACCGCTTGAGGAGGAGAGGCTATCCAGAGGGGATAATACGTAAAGCCTATAAAAGAGCCCTATATAATCATCCAGGATGGTGGGGAGTTGAACCCCCCCCCTCCAGCTCCGAATAAGGAGGATAAGATAATAGGAGTGGTTCCATTTGTGCCAAATGCTTCAAGGATAGTACACATTTTAAAGAAGCATTGGGCAATGTTATCTTTACACTCCTGTTTTCAAAAACCATTGTTAGTGGCCTATCGACGAACTCGGAATATTGGAAATTGGCTAGTACATACTAATAATCAGCAGGAGGAGGATTCTCAACTGTTACAGAAGGGACATTTTGCTTGTGAATGTTGTGATTTTTGCTCTACGACTTTACCAGGAATAAGTTGGACTGATCCCAAAACCGGGTTTCAATATACCCTGTCACATTATTCCAATTGTCAAACAGCATTTGTGATCTATTTGTTGATATGCCCTTGCGATTTAAAGTATGTGGGAAGCACGATTCGCCCGGTCAGAAAACATTTGTTAGAACATTGTTCAAGAATTAACTCGAGGCAGTCTTCTGCTCCTATGGTCCCCCATTGCCAACAGGAGGGCCACTACTTCAATGATTTGCGGTGGAGAGTCTTGGAGGTCGTTCCCCATTCAAACAGAGGGGGGGGATCGTCAGCCAAGATTGCGGTATAAAGAACAGCAATGGATTTATCGGTTGGAGTCTATGGCCCCAGGGGGAATGAATTTGGAGGTTGATTGGTGGAGTTTACAGCTGTGACTGTGCTTCAGCTGTTAGGAGGAGCTTGATAACGGGGTTCTGACGTCATCCTCATCATGAGATATACCGGAACTATGGAACAGCGGGGTTCATTCGCCTGAAGAAGAGCCGTGAGGCTGGGTGGCTTGAAACACTGTGGAGTGTCGCGTGAACCCTGTGATTAGTGGTTCGGAAGAGGTTCCATGTAGCCCCAAGTGAAAGGGCAGTTCGGGACTGATTGAAGGGAAGATGGAACTGTCGGCACTGATGGGACTTTGAGAGAACATGGAGTTCCTTTATTACATCGGTCCAGCTAAGTCCGTTGTCACCTTGTATTTTTAATAATGAGGAGAGGACTGATGTTTGATGGTGTCACTAGTCCCGCAGTTAGTGTTTTAAATGAGTGGCTAAGGCCTTTGTAATGACAACATAAAGGTGTTGTTCATGCTGGTCTGAGACTGGATGCGGTCAATTGAAAATGATTAAAGGACGGCTCACTTCGAGAGAAGGAAGGTTCCTTTTCACGGTGAGTGATCCGACAAAAATTTGGTTAGGGTATAGATTTAGTTCCTGTAGGAGGAACTGGTGAGGGAAATCAAGTATTTCTGGATTTATTAAGGTTGATTTCTAAGGGTGTATTTTTGGTATAATAAATTTGGCTTTCAGCATCCTCCTCGATTTTCCTATGTTATTGGTACCAGCATATTGAGCAGAGAAGGGCACAGCCACACCAGCAGTTGCAAAAATGCACTTTTGGACCATAAGGGTCCTTTGAAAAAATTTGTATTTTTGCAACAACTGCTGATGTGACTGTTCCCTTCTCTGCTCTTTGTGGAATTTATTGGATAGTTGCAGAGGTTCTCCTCTTTCCTTTCTTTATTGGTAGCAACATGTACTAGGATAGCCAGCTCCTCCACAGCACTGTCAAAATCCTGTCTAGTTGACGCATGAGGTCTGCCTCCTTTGTACCAAGCAGGCAGGTGACCAAGCAGTCCTCATGTCCACCATCTGCCCTGCTAGCTACATGCCTAATGATCACATTGCTAGCTATAATCCTTCCTTCCTTGGGCAGAAGCCCCTGGAGGCACATCCTTGGTGTGAGAAAGTATTGCATCCCCTGGATGACAAGTCCTGTCAATAGGATCATTTTCTGTCACACCAGGTGATATTCTCCTTCCAGGTGACCTCTCTCCTTCAAGGCAGCACAGAGGCTGCCAGACTGGAGGTGGGACTTCCCTGTGATACCCCGTAGATCTCCCCTGTATACCTCAAAGTCTGCTATTCTAACTTCTAGTGACTGGATTCATTCTTTGAGAGCCAGGAGTTCCTTGCACTGAATGTACATGTACAGCCTCCCACCAAGTAGGAGATAATCATACAGATGGTTCCCAGGGCAAAAGACTGGATAGCCCCATTTCACTACTAGACTGCTGTCTGCATCTTTGTATTGTATTAGAGTTGCTAAGTGATTAGGGATACCTAAACTAATAAGTAGGCCTTAAGGATTTTTTGGTATATTATATTTTAATATTTAGTTTGTTTCCCACTGAACTGCCAGTAATTTATTAAAGGTTAATCACTTGCTACTGAAAATATCCTCTGGTGACAGATTTCACTCTTAATTGGAAAATTGACTATAAATTAATGGATGTTCCTAAGTTGGATGGGAAAAGATTAACTACCTGTTTTGCATTAGTAGTCTAAAGGCCTAACTAAAAGTAGGACAAATTAATTGTAAACCAAAGGCAACTCAATCCATTCCCTTTGTTGTTAGGAAACATCTATTAGATATACATAAGTTGAAAAAAAATTTCTTATCTGCAGTTTCACTAATCAAAGCAATCATTCAGCATATTTGCCGACTGCCATATTGCAGTATTTCAATCACATGTATTATCTACTAGAACTCTACATCTGTCCCATTAGCGTTGTTTACTGTTCTCTCAACATGTCACACTTTAGTTTATAACCTTCAAGAGTCTCACTGTCATCTCATATTTCATGAAGACTTTTCTTCATATCAAGACTTCCATCACAGAAGCTCCCTGTGCCTTGGCAGCTTAATCTGGGCTAATATCACTCATGCAGCTGCATTTTGAACACTTGAGGTCCACTCCTCTTAATTTTCCATGGATGGAAGGCCTTCATTCTAGCTGCTTGTTACCTCACTGAGAAGAATAAATGAGCTTTAGACATCAGTAGCCTATGAGCCCTTCTCTTGATGATCTCAGATCTCACCTTAAGCTTTTGCTTAAGGTGGTGACACCTTTTGACATTAATGGCAAATGGTCCCTCCTAAGAATTAAAAAAAAAATTATAAAAAACAATGCAAAAACACCTTCATTCTCTGGACTATGGACTGGCTCACATACCTTAATAAATCTGAATTGCCTAAGAAATCTGTACAGCTTGCTGCCTCCCTTGTTATCAACACAGTTGTCATGCCAGTCAAAAAAGAGTTCTGCTAAATTGCCTAGCCATCCTGCTTCCAATTGTCTTACGAACAAGACAGTGTGTTGTCTTTACAGTAAAGTCTTACCAGATTAGAACTAAATACAGTGACTGTGGCTCTTCTAGATTGCCTCACTAGATTCCATCTGCAAAGTAGCCGCACAATCCTCTCTTCAGAACATCACTATAAACATCATTATAAAGCATAATGAGGACAGACTTAAGGATCTATATATCACCTATAAATGCATTCACTTTGCGGCCCCTCAATAACTCTCATCTCTTTATCTCTCCCCACATCCCAGCTCGGGAACTTCGTTCCGCTAACAAATTACTTCTGTCTAGGCCCTTCACTCGTACCACTAGCTCCAGACTTCGCTCCTTTCACCTTGCTGCACCCTATGCTTGGAACAGCTTACCTGTGGCTATACGTCAGGCACCCTCCCTAGCCCTATTCAAATCCAGGTTAAAAAAACCATCTCTTCACCGTTGCGTTCAGATCCTGACTTCTATCCTTCATCTTAACCTTACTCCGTCATTTTCATGACTGAACTGTAAAACCCATCGAATTGACTGTTTTGTACTGTCTTGACTAGATTCTAAGCTCGGACGAGCAGGGACTGTCTCTTCTACGTATGTCTGTACAGCGCTGCGTGCGTGGCGCTATATAAGTGTTTAATAGTAGTAGTAGTAGTAGGATCTTAATATGTACACCTTAGAGGAAAGGCGGGATAGAGGTGATATGATTGTTTAAATACCTCCATGGCATAAATGTACAGGGGGAGAGCCTCTTTCAATTGAAAGCAAGTTCTGCTACGATGGGACATGGGATGAGGGTGAATGGGGATAGATTCAGG
Source organism: Ichthyophis bannanicus (assembly GCA_033557465.1). NCBI lineage: Eukaryota > Metazoa > Chordata > Amphibia > Gymnophiona > Ichthyophiidae > Ichthyophis > Ichthyophis bannanicus. The sequence continues at coordinate 299,625,311 of CM066037.1, forward strand.
AGTGATATGCGGAAATATTTCTTTACGGAAAGAGTGGTGGATTTGTGGAATAGTCTCCCAATGGAGGTGGTAAAGATGAGGACAGTATCTGAATTCAAAAAAGCATGGGACAAACACAGAGGATCTCTAAAGGAAAAAAAGGGGGACTGTTGTAGTTGTTGATATGGAAGGACAGACTAGATAGGCCATGTGGTCCTTTTTCTGTCGTCATATTTCTGTTTCTATGTTTCTATCACGTTGCACTGCTATATGGACCAAACTTCAGTAAAAGACAGGGCCTTCGATCAACCAGTGCTGACCAATCTTCCTGTATAATCTGGTGACACTTGCATTCTGTAACTATTGGCTGTTCCTAGAAATGGATTTAGAAATGGGGCAATCCATAAAGGTGCAGAAAGCCCTAATCCTGGGATTCACCCTCCTGTGTGCATCATTCAGTCCTGCTTGTTGACAGAAAAAGCGATGTTGGGCACCCATTGCAAGTATTGTCCATAGACAGCAGGATTGATAAGGTGCACACCTCCCACCTCCCTGAAAGTTGCCTGCATTCTTGAGCTTTGGAACTAAGTAAGTAGCTGAGGGGACTGCTGTGCATAGGAAGGGCCATGCATGCTCGGAACTTTACCCTAAATTCTGAGCTGTGGGAGAACATTTCTAGCGTTGTCCTATGATGTCAGCTATTTATGTGCCTTATCCTGCTGTCTGTGAAAAACACCTGTTATAGGTAAGCAACATTGCTGTCTACGCCAAAGGAATACACGTATTGTTTTCTCTCTTTTTCATAAGTGCTCTGAAGAATATTAAGAATGCCTAACATAATTAAGCCGGATATTGGCCTAATCAGCTAGTCAGCTCTTCATGCTGACCTTTCAAATCATCTGTAAATATGCATGTGCTTATGTTTTTTTCCCCTAGGATTTGGATGATGATGAGTATGATGTTGGCAAGCCAAAAAAGCAACGGAGATCGATTGTAAGAACGACGTCCATAACCAGGGTTGGTGGAAATTAGATTTACTAACACAGCGATGGGGTTTGGTCAAGATGTGCATATAGTTGAATGAAAGATAACACTGAGTTTTTGGGTTGCAGTACTGGGTATGTCATTTTTTCCAAAGAATACAAGGAGGACATGTCAGTATGGGTGCTCATTACAGTAAGATGGGTTCAGAACAGTGCACCTGTTGCTGTAAATCTGATAATATGCCTGTAATTTTCAAATGAATGGTGGTTGCAGTGTTTTTTTTTTCTAAAGCTTACCAGCAGGATTGGATTTCCATTCTCTGTTGCACATCTTGGATGAGAGCTGGAGAAACTCACTCCCACCAATTATAAATTAGCAGTAATTGCTTTCTCCGTGAACAAGCATGAAATAAGCCCTCATGTATGGGTGACATCACCAAAGGAGTCCCACATGGAACACTCCCCAGCTTCCAAAGGAAGCTTTTGGGAGGTACACTGCTCATGCGTGCCTGCCTTCCTGCCCACCATGGGACCATATTCTCCAGTCTGCTTTTTCCACACAGTCCCTAGGATGTGTTCCTGCAGTCCAGAAAAAAGTTTTTGCTTTGACCCTCATGGCCAGGATTTTTTGCTTTTATTTTTCACACCTGTTAATTAGATGGGTTTTTTTTGCTATTTTTAGGTTTTTGTGTTTTTTCACCCCTTGGGGTGCTTTCCCGCCCATGGCAGTTATGCAGTTTGACTTTGCCGAGGTGGTGATTTTCAGCATATCTAAACCAGCTAGTGGCTTTAAGAAATGCACTAATATGGCAAAACCATTTCTGCTACTGACCGTCATAATTGGTGCTTGCACTGTCTTGGGCCTGACCACTAGCCAGTGTCTTGTGAGTTCTGCTTGCAGTTGATGCGCCAGAGGCTGAAAGGTCAGGAGTCCCCCCTTTTCAGCTCATCTGATTGAGCATCCTCAGCCCCACCCCCTCGTCTATGCCTGCGAAAGGTCGAGGTGGCCAAGGGGAAGGAGCTGCAAGCTCAAGTCGGACCTGAAGGGCCCAAGTGGCAAGGGGAGACTCCTTGCAGATACCCAGTCGACATCGAAGGGTGAGCGCCAGGAGAAGTTCTAGGTGCAGCATCCCCACAGCTCTTCTCAACCAGATTTATTTATTTAATTAAAGGGGGGGGGGGCTATACCGCTTTCTTAGATTCAAAGTGCTTTACATTGTAACTCAAAATAGAACATACATTGTAACATAACAGGGACAATAATTTGGAGGCAAACCATGTAACAGGACTAGGCTTTATAACTATATACATTGATATGTGTGCTATCAGTATGGGTTGGGTGTGGGGTATGGGGGATAGGAGTAAGGGACATAGATAAGAACATAAGATATGCCACACTGGGTCAGACCAAGGTCCATCAAGCCCAGTATCCTGTTTCCAACAGTGGCCAATCTAGGTCATACGTACCTAGCAGTTTCCCCAAAAGACACAGGTTCTACAATGCTTGTACTGGGTCAAGCATTGATATCCTGGGTCCCTTCTTAATAATGGTTTATGGACCTTTCCTCCAGGAATTGTCCAAACCTTTTTAAAACCCAGCTACACTAACAGCCTTTACTACATACTCCGGTAACAAATTTCAGAGTTTGATTACACGTTGAGTGAAAAAATATTTTCTTTTATTAGTCTTAAATAGTTTACCCTGTAGCTTCTTTGCATGTCCCCTAGTTTTTCTATATTCTGATAACGTAAACAATCAATCTACATTTACCCATTCCACTCCGTTCATTAATTTATAGACTTCTATCATATCTCTCCTCAGCCGTCTCTTTTCCAGGTTAAAGAGCCCTAACCTTTTTAGCCTTTCTTCATAGGAGTATCCTTCCATCCTCTTTACCATTTTGGTGGCTCTTCTCTGAACCTTTTCTAATAACGCTATATCCTTTTTAAGATTCGGCGACCAGAATTGCACACAGTGTTCAAGGTGCGGTCTCACCATGGAATGATATAGAGGCATTATAATATCTTTTGTTTTATTTTCCATTCCTTTCCTTATGATACCTAGCATTCTATTTTCTCTCTTGGCCACCGCTGCACACAGGGCCGAGGGTTTTAGCATGTTATCCACAATGACGCCTAAATCTTTTTCCTGGGTGGTGGTTCCTAATGTGGAACCTTGCATCGTGTAACCATAGTTTGGGTTCTTCCCTAGCTGCATAACCTTGCACTTGTCCACATTAAATTTAATCTGCCATTTTGATTCCCAGTCTTCCAATTTATCAAGATCCTCTTGCAATTTTTCACAATCCTCTTGGGTTTTAACAACTTTAAATAGTTTTGTGTCATCTGCAAATTTGATAACCTCACTCGTTATTTCCTTTTCCAGGTCATTTATGAATATGTCAAAAAAGCAGTGGAGCCAGCACACAGATCCCTGGGGTACACCACTATTCACCTTTCTCCATTGGGAAAATTGGCCATTTAGCCCTACCCTCTGCTTTCTATCTTTTAACCAGTTCCTGATCCACAATAGTACACTGCCTCCTATCCCATGACTCTTTAGTTTTGCCAAAAGTCTCTGATGGAGGGACCTTCTCAAAGGCTTTCTGAAAGTCCAGATACACTATATGAACCGACTCACCTTTGATGGTAGGAGGATAGAGGGGAATTTGGGTAGATTAAATGTAATTATCAGTTTGCGTGTCCATAGTGTTCTGTAAAGAGGAAAGTTTTCAGTGTCCTGAAGTCCCATATGTCCTTGATAGATCTGATGTGTCCTGGGAAGGCAATCCATAATAAAGGTGAGTTTATGGAGAATGCTGTATTGCACATTGCCTGGTTGGATTTTCTTTCCTTGTGGTTGAGATGGTGAAGTAGGTCTTTGATTTGATCTTTTTGTTCTATTCTCTGGGTCTTTGTAGATTAGTGATTAGAGGATGCTTAGAGATAGTATGTAGGATTTTGAATGTGATAATCAATATTTTTAATTTGGTGCGTATATGTACTGGGAGCCAGTGCAGTTGCATAAGTGTAGGCATTATGTGGATAAGCTGTGTTGTGGAGAGCAATGGTTGGGATTGGCTGGCTAAGCTTCCCTGGCAGGAGGACCCGACCAGAACAGTGAAGTCCATTCCCATTGCCCAGGAGGGCAGCCAGATGTCTCCCGATGCACCTATCATGGAGTCCCCACCTGAGGGGGCATCGCTGATGGCTGTGGAATCGACCCCCTCACAGGTTGTGGTTCAGGAGGAGCACCTTCGAGCCTTAGAAGCTCACTTGGTGGTGATGGAAACCTTGCTGAATGCAGGCTTCATGGTGTAGAATGAGTCATCACTGCACTCCTTCCAGCCTATCCTGGAGACCCTTGCCCTGCCTGCTGAGGTTGGGACATCAGGTGGGAGATTGGTATCGACCCCAATCACCGGAGCCATCTCCCTCTCCAGTGTGTCTGAATCCGAGGCCCAGGGGCACTGCCATTGGCACACCGGGCAGTGCAAGGGCCATCTGCGCCCTCCCTCTCCATGCTGTGGAGCCAGCGGGATGAGGAGAAACAGCATTATTTTGACTTCCTCTCAGAATCCGAATCTGAATTACAACCTTCTCCTCGATACCCTGTCCTCATTTGGTTTTAAGGGCTCTGTACTATCCTGGTTCTCCTCCTATCTCTCCCATCACTCTTTCAGTGTTAGTTCTGGTAGCTCCTCCTCTTCTGCTATCTCGCTCCCAGTTGGTGTTTCCCAAGGATGTGTCTTGGATCCGCTCCTTTTCTCTCTCTATACCCAGTCTCTTGGTGCACTCATCTCTTCCCATGGCTTTCAGTACCATCTTTATGCTGATGACTCCCAGATCTACCTCTCTATGCCTGAAATCTCTCTGGCAATCCAGACCCAGATCTCTGCCTGCCTTTCTGACATTGCTGCTTGGATGTCTCACTGCTGCTTGAAATTGAACATGGCCATGACTGAACTTCTTATCTTTCCCCCTTATACCTCCTCTCCTCTTCCTCCTTTCTCAGTTTCTGTGGATAACTCTCTACTCCTTTCTGTTTCCTCAGCTCGCAATCTTGGGGTTGTCTTTGACTCCTCTTTCTCCTTCTCCACACACATTCATCTGATAGCTAAGACCTGCTGTTTCTTTCTCTATAACATCATCAAAATCCGCCCATTCCTTTCTGATCACACTGCTAAGACGCTTATCCACTCCATCACATTCCATCTTGACTACTGTAACCTACTCCTTGCTGGTCTTCCTTTGAATCATATCTCTCCCCTTCAGTCTGTTCAACACTCTGCTGCGTGGCTAATCTTCTGCCAGCCTCGTCATGCCCATATTACCCCTCTTTTTGCCCATATTACCCCTCTTCTCAAGTTGCTTCATTGACTCCCTATCCGTTTCCGCATCCAGTTCAAACTTCTCCTGCTGACTTATAAATGCATTCACTCTGCAGCTCCTCACTACCTTTCTTCTTTTCTCTCCTTATAACCCTCCCCCCCCCCCTCGGGAACTCTGCTCTTCTGGCAAACTGCTTCTATCTGTGCCCTTCTCTTCTATTGCTAACTCTTGACTTCGCTCCTTTCATCTTGCTGCACCTTACACCTGGAACAAACTACCTGTGTCTGTATGCCAGGCACCTTCTCTGACCCTTTTCAAATCCAGGCTGAAAACTCATCTCTTCGCTGCTGCTTTTTGATCTTGACTTACCTGATCTCCTTGTTTCTTTATCTCTCTCCCTTGTTTTATCCCTGTCTACACCTTCTGTGTTGTCTGATTTCACTAGATTGTAAGCTCTGATGAGCAAGAACTGTCTCTTACATGCCTGTGCAGCGCTGCGTATGCAATGCTCAGTAGTAGTAGAATGGGAGACCACAGCAGAATAGACATCATCGGACCTTCGGTCCCTAAACCTTCACCTGACCCATCGCCTCCACCTGAGCGGTTCAAGTCACCCCCAGAGGATATGTCCTTCCAGGACTTTGTTAGGGATATGGCCAAGGCCATCCTCTTTTCCCTGGAATTGGAGGAGGAACTGAGGGCGAGGAATTGGAACTCCAGTACCCTTCGACTCCCCCCGGGAGGCAGTGATGGTTCCCATCCACTGTGTTCTGCAGTGACTGCTGCTACAGCTGTGGGAGGCGCTGCTTACACTTCTAGTTGTCAGCCACCAGTTTGATTCTCTTTACCAGATCCAGATGGCCCAAGGGTTTAAGAAGCCTCAGCTGCCTCACAATTCCATTGTGGTGAAGTCAGCCATAACGTGTGTGAAGAGTACTAAAATGCAGTCCTCGATCCCATGAAGTTCTGACCCTGGACGACTTTGGGAGGAAATGCTTCCAGAGTTTCATGCTGGTCGCCAGGATCCTGGCTTACCAGACTTACATAAGTATGTTCCTCAAGGATGTAATGTTGGACCTGGAGGACTTCGCTGCCATTTTTCCCAAGGACTCTCGCTAATCCTTTCCGTGGCTCATGGCAAGGATTGCTCGAAGTTCATGATGCGAGGCTCCTATGACACTTTTGAATTCATTGGCAGAGTGGTGGCTGTGGGCATTGCCACCTGCCAGATGGCGTGGCTACAGTCTTAGGGCCTGGAACAATGGGTCCAGGACAAGATCGCTAATGTCCCTTGCCAGGGTGAGAACCTCTAAGGCAAGCCCATGGAGGAGAAAGCTGAGGAGCCTGGAGAAGGAGCAGATCTCTCACTAGGCTCTCAAGAAAGACAGCAGATCCAACGTGGAAGAAACATCACACCAAGAAGGCCGTCTTTCTGTGCCTGCAGCTATATTTCCTGGCACAGCCTAAGGCACAGACCCCCCCCCACCCACCCACAGCGGAGGGAAAAGACTCTGAAGGCGCAACCCCCCCCCCCCCAGCTCAAGCCGGGTGCGGAGTTTTGACAGGTTCTTCAGGAGCATAGCCAGTCCATTGTCCATCGAGGTACCCCCACAGGTCGGGGGTGGCTTGTCCACTTTGTTCGACAGTTGCCCCTCTTCACCTTGGACACCTGGGTGCTGCTGATTGTCCAAAGCGGATATTGGCTGCACTACGCCCAGCTGCCACCTCCATACAACCCTGGGGAGTACCCCATGGATTCCGCACACCGGAGCCTCCTGCAGACAGAAGCCATTGTGCTGCTTCCCCCCCCCCCCCCCCCCCGGCTCAGATCAGGCAAGGCTTCTACTCCAGGTATTTCCTGGTACTCAGAAAGACCAGTGGGTTCTGTCCAATTCTGGACCTGCGAAACCTCAACCAGTTCCTGGTGTACAAGAAGTTCAAAATGGTCTCATTAGGGACACTGCTCTCGTACCTTGTACAGGATGATTGGCTGTACTCATTGAATCTGAAAGATGTGTACACGCATATTCTGATCCATCTGCATCGCAGGCAATACCTTCAATTTGTGCTGGGCGGCTGGCAGTACCAGTACTGTGTGCTTCCCTTTGGGCTGGCTATGACCCCCCTGGACTTCATGAAGTGTCTGGCGGTCATGGCCGCCTTCCTCCGGACCCAGGAGATCTTTGTCTTCCTGTATATGGATGACTGGCTGATCAAGGCTACCATGCCTGCTGGCTTTTGGCAGTCTGCTGCGCTCACAATTCAGGTTCTCAAGGGTCTTGGCTTTGTGATCAACTACCCGAAGTCCCACCTCCATCCAATTCAGCAGCTGGAGTTTCTTGGGGCCCTCCTTGATACATCTTCGGCATAGACCTTTCTGCCAGCAGACCGCCTACAACATCTCATCGAGATAGTGGGGGCACGGTGCAGTGTCAGCGCCACACCATGGTCCGCGGGCTCTTGAGGGCCTTCGGACATATAGCCGCCACAGTGCATGTCTCTCCTCAGGCCCCCCTCTCCATGCAAAAGGCCCAATGGACCCTGTCCATGCAATGGAAGCAAGCGCCAGGCCATCTGTGGGAAAGGAGGAGCACCGCTGGGAACAGCACTCTCTCCCTGACCGTCATTGGGCAAGGGAGCGGGAAGGCAACTCCTCCCCGTTTGCCCGGTCCATCAGGGGCCAGAAAAGAACTTTAAATTTGAAGCACCATCAGGTGCGAAGAAAGGTGCGCCACCGGGACCAGCACCATCTCCCTGATCGGCATCGGGCAAGGGAGCGGGAAGGCAAACTCCTCCCCGCTCGCCTGGCCCAAGGCCAATTTGGGGTTGGAAAAGAACTTTAAATTTGAAGCGCCATCAGGTGATCTCCAGGAACAAGCAGGAATGAGTCTTCACATATGGGTATGTCGGTACTGACGGAGCCTGCGCGGGAATGCTCCCCAGCGTCCAATCAGAAAGCTTTTGGGAGCATCCCACAGCACCTGCGTGCTGCCTTCCCGCCTTTCCAACTGTCTCTCCTCAGTTGTTCTTTTTCCGCGGAGCCAGCAGGTCGTGTTCCCGTAACCACAGAAGAATTTCCTTATTTTTTCTTTATTTCTTTTCTGTACGCGTCTGCCTTCCTCGACGCTGCACCGGTACCGCCGGTTCTTATTCTTTTCTTAAAAAAAAAAAAAATAAAGACCTTCTATTTTTTCTTCAGGTGTACTTCAGTTTTGGGCCTTAGGCCCAAAACCTTTTGCCTTAAATATGGAAAAACCTGCCTCAGGTTTTAAGAAGTGCATAAAATGTGGCGGTACTATATCCGTCACCGACACCCATGACTGGTGTCTCAAATGTTTAGGCCCTGACCATTCCATTAAAGATTGTGTGTCCTGTTCCATGATGTCTAAGAGAGGTCGACAGAACCGAGCTGCCAAGCTCAGCACCCTGTTTCCCTCTGATGCGGCTTCGGTGGCATCGACGTCTTCCAGGGCTGCTTCTTCCTCACATGGATCTCAGGTAACTAAACATAAATCCAGCCGGTCCTCGAAGGGCAAATCTCCTTCTAAGCATCGAGATGCCCCTGGCCTTGCCCTCGAGGATTCTGCACCGGAAAAATTACCCCGGTGGGAGGCTTCGGCTTCTAAAGCATCATCGGGGTTCCAGGACGATCTAGATGGCGTGGCCTCAACAGATCTCCTGGTGCCATGCTCTGGGATACCGGTGGCCTCCACCAGTACCGACTTCCAGGCATTGGCAGCATCGATGGATCAGAGGATTCTGTCCATGGAACGCAGTCTGGCGGCTTTCCTTGTGGCATCGACGCCCGTGGTACCGCAACAGACTACTCCGCAGGTACCGGCTCTGGTATCGCCATCGGTACTGATTCCGGTACCGGTGACATCGGCATCGGTGTCAGCCATGCCGGTACCCTGCCCTCTGCAGCCCTCCAGTATCGATACCCCGGTACCGATGATTCCCGATACCGACCCCGGTCGGTACGGGTATCGGGCTTTGCCAGAGCATCCTGACAGACGATACTAAGATTCCTCTGACTCTGAGGATTCTGAAGAGTCTGTCGATGCAGCGATGCTTCTTCCACAGGAGGAGTCCTCTCCTAAACGAAGGATGTCTCCTCCAGAGGACTTGTCTTTTCAAGACTTTATCAGAGAGGTCCCATTAACTGTGCTGAAAATCACATCAATGACCTGTTTCAATACTCATGTTACTTTAAAACATAACTTTAAATCGCACTCCTCTGCTCTTAAATTTGTCTTAATAACATACATCATCTCGCTCAAAAAACTTAGTCAGCAGGTCTTATTCAGCTTATTATTCCATCCAAGATATTTTTTTATAAAAACTAGGCTGAAAATCGACACTTAGCTTGACAACTACGTTGAGCTGAGAATAACTGGATCTTCATCTGTCCCGCTGTATTCCAAGGTTCCGACGCCTTCTGCAGGCTCACCCAGCGTTTCACATCAAAAGTTTCCTCTTTGGCTAAATAAAACCAACAGGATAATGTAAAGTCTACGTTCCATGTTGTAACTATGAGTTCAACAACCGTAATAATGAATTAAACGAACTTCACCTTTTGAGATCATGCTGCCCACGTTTTCAATGACTGTTATTTCGCAAACTCCGTATACTCCTGAAATCAGTGCAAAAAAACGCCGCGCATGCGGGATGCAATGCGAAGCGCCTGCTTTTAAAAGGAACATCCCTCTATCAATTTAAAGGGACAGACATTGCTAGAACTCACACATCATCAGTTCATCAATATTAATAAAAACCCCCAAATGTAGACTTGATTATGATGGAGAGATAGACGCTATGAAAATGATTCCTTTTAAGACATCTGGTGAAAATAGCCTTTAAAAAAGGAAAAAAAAAAGGAAAAAATTAATTAAAGACAAAGAGCCAAATTCAAACTGACGTTCAAGCCATGTGGTTGGACGGTGTCAAGAGAGAAAATCCATCTCTGTTCTTTCCATAACAAGGTGCTTTCAACAGTATAAATTTCGGCATCGTACTACCTGCGGGTCGGCTAATGTAGTGTATGTGATAGTGTGCCCATGCGGGCTACTTTACGTAGGTAAGACAGTAAGGCCTTTTAAGATACGCATGAGAGAGCACCATAGTCGTCTTAACTGTAAAGTGCTCGAGGCACCTATCGTACAGCACTGTCTGCAGTTTAAGCATATTTTTGAACAACTTCGCTGTTTTTGCATTGAACACGTAGACACAGGTATGCGGGGATGCACTGTTGAAAGCACCTTGTTATGGAAAGAACAGAGATGGATTTTCTCTCTTGACACCGTCCAACCACATGGCTTGAACGTCAGTTTGAATTTGGCTCTTTGATGTGAAACGCTGGGTGAGCCTGCAGAAGGCTTCGGAACCTCGGAATACAGCGGGACAGATGAAGATCCATTTATTCTCAGCTCAACGTAGTTGTCAAGCTAAGTGTCGATTTTCAGCCTAGTTTTTATAAAAAAAATATCTTGGATGGAATAATAAGCTGAATAAGACCTGCTGACTAAGTTTTTTGAGCGAGATGATCTACTTTGAAATCAATCATACTCCTGATGGTCTTGGCTATAGTTTATATACTACTCTTCATTCATTCCTTCTGCTCATAGAAGAATTTCCTGTATGTTATTAAGACAAATTTAAGAGCAGAGGAGTGCGATTTAAAGTTATGTTTTAAAGTAACATGAGTATTGAAACAGGTCATTGATGTGATTTTCAGCACAGTTAATGGGTAGATACCCTTGCTGGAGTGCTATAAGATTTACTGAGACCTGTAGTCCTTACTCAGTTATATAAGAACAGTTCCAAGTTGGTGGGTTTAGAAAATCAAACTAATTTTCCATTGAACTTTAATTAGTTATATCATTTGAAAAGATTTGGCTACTTTCTCCGGTGTTTATCAGAGAGGTGGCTCGGGGTCTCTCTATTACAGTAGCCCCAGAGTCAGAGCCTAGAGCTAAGGAGTTAGATATTCTACAATATCCTAAAACTCCTAAAGAGGCAGCTACCTTGCCTATTCATGAGATTCTGTATGATCTCATGTTAAGGATGTGGGAAGCACCTCTAACCACCTCTCCTCGTTCTCGCAGGTTGGACACTATGTATCGTGTCCCTCCTTGTCCTGGTTTCCATAAAACTCAGCTTCCTCACCACTCTATTGTGGTTGAGTCTGCAATGAGAAAGATTAGAAGTGCCAAGAGACATGCCTCTAATCCTCCAGGACGTGAATGTAGAACCCTGGATGCTTTCAGTAGAAGAGTCTTCCAAGCTTCCATGCTTGCTGCAAGAATTAATTCTTATAGTCTCTACATGGGAATGTTCTTAAAATAAGTCACTGACCATTTGCAGACTTTAAGTCCTTTTATGTCTGACAATAAAAGGCAAGAATTTCTCTCTGGGCTCAAACATGCCCAGGATATCTCCAAATTCTCCAACCGTGCAGCTTTTGACTCCTTTGAATGTGTAAGCAGAGCCTCAGCTATAGCTATAGGTGCACGTAGGATTGCTTGGCTTCAAGCATCTGATTTGGAGACCTGGGTCCAAGATGAATTGGGAAATATCCCTTTTACAGGTGAAAATCTGTTTGGTAAGGATTGGCAAGCAAAAGCCAATCAGATGGATGCTGAAAATTCTGCTTTGGATAGACTATCCAAATCTACAGCTGCTCCTGCTAAGAAAAGGTTGTTCAAGAAAACACCTTTTTCTAAAAAGGGAAGATCCTATCCTGCTTATAGTCAGAGAGCATCTTCTGCAGCTCAGTTCCCTTCCAAACGTCAGCAATCCTCCAAACAGACCAAGGCAAAGGCTGCGAGGCCTGCTCCAGCCCAGCAGTCTCAGCCCACTCAGGGCCTTTGACTTTCTGCTAGAGAACTTAGCCTTCCTGGCTCTAGAACAGGGGTCTCAAACTCAAATTGCTTTGAGGGCCAAATGAGGACTTGTAGAGTAACCCGGGGGCCGCACAAGACGCAGGCCTCATTTGCATAATGGCATCATTTGCATAAGGGCATCATTTGCATAAATATTTGCATATACACTAACTTTTAGTAAACATGCAGAACATACACCATCACCAAACAAGGAATCACAATTTAGAAACAGGAAGACAATTAAACTGGGAACCCCAAAAGCCAAACTTAGAATGTACAACACTGTAGAAATAAAACTATAAATTGATTTCCTCTTGTATGTAAGGGAACAATCATGGAGAATGGGCCCCTGGGCCTGTGTCCACTCCCATATCTTTTCTGGTCACATGGAGGGGGATGCTCTCACCTTTGTGGCTCGAATCTCTGGCCCTGTGTTCATTCTCCTGCTTGAAAACCCTAAGGAGGGGATTTCCTAGCTCTCTGTTCTCTCTGTTCCTGATGTCTGGAGAGAGAAATCTTTTTGGGTTCTGTGCAGTTTCTCTCCTTCAAGGTCCTGGGGGGAGGATTCTTCTGCCCCATGTTCCTTCTCTGCTTATGTTGATCCTATACTCACGATCTTCCTTTTATGCTGTTCAAAGGGTGGCATCCAGCTTTATGCTCGCTTTATTCTTCTGTGAGGAGAGGATCTCTGGTTCCTTCATTCATCCTGTCTCTTTTTGGGTCCCAGGGAAGGGATCCCTGGCCCTGTGTTACTACATTCTCTGTTTTCTGGGATTTGGGAATGACAATCTCTGGCTAGTTGCTTGCTTTTCTCTACTTCAGGAGCAATGGGAGAGGATCCCCCTGTCGTGCAGTGATGATATGACCAATGAGCTCATGTGCACTCTTGCCATTTTTTGACCAGCTGGTGCACTAGGCTTTTAGTGTGATGTTTTTAGACTCTCCTTCCTTTTTTCTTAAAAGTGTGTTTTTCTTTTATTTTCCAAAATGATGAGCTCACTATTAGTTGCATGAACAGACAGATGGGTCTATGAACCAATGGCAAACTCACACAGACAACATAGTCAGCCACAGAGAAATTTGAGTAGTGTCAGTTTTTCACCCGGGACTATTATTTTTTTAAAACATAGCCACTATTGGCAGCAGTCAGTCCCGGATCCCAATGCCAACAGTATTAAGCGTCCCGCGGCCCCTCTGCCTGCTCTGAGTGCTCTCCTCCCTGCAGCATCAGCTCAAAAAGTGGCGGCTTTCAGAGCCGCGAAGAGAGAGAGTTTCTCTCGCGCGGTTCTGAAGAGCAGCGAGTCTTCAGAACCGCGCGAGAGAAACTCTCTCTCTTCGCGGCTCTGAAAGCCGCCACTTTTTGAGCTGATGCTGCAGGGAGGAGAGGACTCAGCAGGCAGAGGGGCCGCGGGACGCCTAATACTGCGGCGGCAAGTTTGGATTTTTTTTTTTTTTTTAGACACCGGTAAGTGCTTCGCGGGCCGCACAAGATGCTCTCGCGGGCCGCATGCGGCCCGCGGGCCGCGTGTTTGAGACCCCTGCTCTAGAAGGACCAGAGCCCTCCACCATTCCAGGAAGGTTATGTCACTTTGCTCCCAGATGGGGGCAAATCACAGCAGAGCATTGGACACTCTCCATCATAAGAGAGGGGTACAAACTTCATTTTTCCAGCTTGCCTCCTCTCACAAGAGTGCACCAGTTCAATTCTCCAACCTCCCTCCTCAGCCTGTTAGAGCAGGAGGTTGCCACTCTTCTAGCCCAAGGGGCAATAGAGGAAGTGCCTTCTCAACAACAAGGCACAGGGTTCTACTCCCCCTCTTTTCTTATCCCAAAGAAAACAGGGGGCTTCAGACCCATTCTAGATCTCAGAGAGTTGAACAGATTCCTAGTCAAGGAAAAATTCAAGATGGTTTCTCTAGGAACTCTGCTGCCATACCTTCAGAGTCAGGATTGGCTTTGTTCTCTAGATCTCAAGGATGCGTACACTCATGTTCTCATCCATCCAACTCACAGAAGGTTCCTTCGGTTCCTTTTCCAGGAGAAGCACTATCAATACAGAGTGCTCCCCTTTGGCCTGGCCTCTGCACCAAGGGTGTTCACGAAATGCATGGCAGTGGTTGCTGCTTTTCTGCGCACCCTGGGAATATTTGTCTTCCCCTATCTGGACGACTGGCTCATTCGAGCTCCCACTCAATCAGAGGCCAAGACTGCTCTAACCTGCACAATGCGTATCCTTCAATATTTAGGGCTGGTAATAAACATCCCAAAATCCAATTTGATCCCTACTCAGTCCCTGGAGTTTATAGGGGCATTGCTGGATACCACAAAGGCAAGGGCCTTTCTTCCCCAGGCCCGCTGCCTTTGCTTGATGCAGTTAGCTTCTCAAGCAGAGTTGAAACCCCTACTAACTGCTCGAGAGATGTTAGTTGCTAAGCCACATGGCTTCCACCGTTCATGTGGTACCATATGCTCGCCTTCACATGAGAGCAGCTCAGTGGACTTTATCCACCCAATGGACCCAGGCATTAGGCTGCCTGTCAGACAAAATAGCAAACACAAGTCGCCTCATTTTGTCCCTCCAATGGTGGAAGTCCCCTCAAAACCTCTTGCTGGGGTGTCCTTTTCAACAGCCTCTACCCCAGGCAACTCTTATAACAGATGCTTCTCCAATGGGCTGGGGAGCTCATCTTCAGGACCTCTCCACCCAGGGCATCTGGTCCCCACAGGAGACTTGTCTCCACATCAATCTCTTGGAACTCAGAGCAATCTTCCTTGCTCTACGAGTTTTCCACACCCTGCTCAGCCACAAGACAGTCCTTGTCCACACGGACAATCAGGTAGCCATGTTCTACCTAAACAAGCAGGGGGGAACTGGCTCTCTGTCGCTTTGCAACGAAGCTCTGCGACTGTGGGCCCTCGCCAGAGAGCATCACATTCATCTTCTGGCAGTCTATCTTCCAGGGGTTCAAAACACTTGGGCAGACAGACTCAGTCGAGTTCTGCTTCCACACGAGTGGTCCCTACATATGGACCAGGTGTCAACGATTTTTCAAATTTGGGGAACTCCCGACATAGACCTCTTTGCAAGTCCGTGGAATGCCAAACTTCCCCGGTGCTGTTCCAGAACTCCGGCTCAGAGGGCTCAGGCAAGGGATACTTTCCTCCTTCACTGGGGTCAAGACTTCCTGTATGCCTTTCCACCCATTCCCCTAATTCCCAAAACCCTGTTCAAGCTTCAGAAAGACAGAGGCCACATGATTCTCATAGCTCCACATTGGCCACGGCAAGTGTGGTACCCTCTGCTTCTACATCTCTCTCAAGCTCCCTCCCTAGAGTTAGGGTCTGCTCCAGACCTCCTCTCTCAGGAGAACGGAAAGTTGTGGCATCCCAATCCCCAGTCTGTTCATCTCAGGGCTTGGTTGCTGAAGGCCTAGATCTCCAGCATCTTCCTCTTTCTCAGCAAGTGAAAGATGTTCTTCAAGCTTCCAGAAAACCTTCCACTAGACGTTCTTACGCCTTCAAGTAGAAAAGGTTTACCATCTGGTGTTCTGAAAAGGGTCTTAACCCCCGTGCCATACCTCTGGAATCGTTGCTGGAGTATCGCCTGCATCTGTCTAATGCAGGCCTTAAGACAAATTCAGTAAGAGTCCATCTGAGTGCTATTGCAGCTTCACTCAAGCCTCTAAATGGACAACCTGTTTCCTTTCATGCCCTTGTAGCAAGATTTATGAGAGGCCTCCTTTTAACAAAGCCTCCCATTAGACCACCACCGGTGGCATGGGACTTAAATTTGGTTCTTGGTCAGCTTATGAAGCCGCCTTTTGAACCTTTAGCTACTACCTCCTTGAAATACCTGTCTTGGAAGGTTATCTTTCTCATTGCAATCACATCAGCACGCCGCATCAGTGAATTGCAAGCACTAGTAGCTAATCCACCTTATACAAGGTTCCATCATGACAAGGTGGTCCTTAGGACTAATCCACATTTTATGCCTAAAGTGGTCTCGCCTTTTCACCTCAACCAAGAGGTCTACCTACCTGTCTTTTTTCCAGGGCCTCATGCATCAAGTGCAGAGAGGAATCTTCATACCCTGGACTGTAAAAGAGCTCTTTGTTGCTTTTGATCCTTCTCATTTGGGACAACCAGTCTCCAAGAGAACTCTTTCCAACTGGTTTGCCCAATGTATTTCTTTTGCCTATCAGAGCAAGAACATTTCTCTGGAGGGCCATGTCACAGCTCATAATGTGAGAGCCATGGCAGCCTCAATGGCTCATCTGCACTCTGTGTCTATCGACGACATCTGTCGATCAGCCACTTGGGCCTTGGTTCATACCTTCACAGCCCTTTACTGCTTGGACAAGGACTCCCGCTGGGATGCCTTGTTTGGTCAGGCTGTTCTCAAACACCTGTTCCATGCTTAATCAACTCCTACCCACCATCCCTCATTGGATTCCAGAGATCCAGGTGGGAAAGTGCAGCCCTGTCCCAGGGACACACAACTTCTGGGCTCTCTCCCTGGCATCAAAAGCTAGGGAGTCCCCATATGTGAAGACTCATTCCTGCTTGTTCCTGGAGATAGCACAGTTACTTACCTGTAACAGGTGATCTCTGGGAACAGAAGGAATAAGTCTTCACAACCCATCCACCTCCCCTAGGAGTTGTCTCTCTCTCTCTATCTCTCTTCCTTTCCCTCTCTCTCCCTCTTTGTCTCAGCTATAAAACTCAACTGAGGAGAGACAGTTGGAAAGGCGGGAAGGCAGCACGCAGGTGCTGTGGGATGCTCCCAAAAGCTTTCTGATTGGACGCTGGGGAGCGTTCCCGCTCAGGCTCCGTCGGTACCGACGTACCCATATGTGAAGACTTATTCCTGCTGTTCCCAGAGATCACCTGTTACAGGTAAGTAACTGTGCTTACCCATGCTGGCAGGCCCGTGCCTGAGGGCCTTGCCAGAGGTCCCTTTGGCATAGCCCTTAGGTGCAGCCCCGCAAAAGGGGTCACCAAAAACAACAGGAAACAACCTACAGGGAGAAGTCTACCGACCCACTGCCACTCCATCTTACTGCCAGAAGCCTACAAAGCTTTATAATCTGCACAAGAGAAAGCAGCACACCCTAGCACACTGCAGTACTCTCTGATACCGCCACTCTAAGTGCAGTAATAGAGGCCTTAATAACTGGCCCTCCAGCAAGGAAAAAAGTCCACTCCAACACCCACAGACTCTTCCAGAAGGGAAAGAACCACCGCTGGCCCACATCACTGCCTGGAATCTGTAAGTACAACAGGGATGGGGCACTTAGAAAAAGAAAAAGAAACCATGCCTTTACGTCCAAACTCACCTCCCAAAAGCGACTACCACTCCCAATGGCACAAACACAAAAACCAGCCACACAAACCATCCTGTTGATCCTTATCCTACTTCTCCACTTTAATAGAGCTTCACCCACCACTGCTTAGAGCATCAACAGCACTGTTACACCCACCACTGTACATACTACAATCTCAACCAATATGGCATAATACATTTCGCCACCCAAACAGGAAGACCACCAGACTAATAAAAATCCATCCAACACTGCACTTAACCGGCCACTACAACCAGCCCATCCAGAACTCTCCAATTTATTATAGCACTCATCAATGCAAGATCTGTACGAAACAAGACCCACACCATCAGAGATCACCTGCAATCTCACTCAACCTCAACTCTGCACGCAGCAAAGAATCTGACACCTTCATGAGAGCAATCAATTCATTGCAGTTCATCCAACTACTCACTGGACCCTCCCACTGACTAGGAAACACTCCAGACCGCATATTTGCCCAAAGAAACCTTTTGGAACAAGATAGTATAACATCCCCTCAGGTCATGCCAATACCTTGGTCGGACCATCATGCTATCCACTTCAAAATGTATATTCCCTACCAAAGATCACAACAGAGAACACCTCACTCTGAAAGAAAATTCAAAGGATTCAACAAGGATCAATTCCTAAATACCCTCCACAAGCTCCCACAAAACACCTCCAGTCTGGATGAAGCAATCAGAACATGGAACACCACCATAGCTGAAGCGGCAAGAGCCCCTGAGAAAGCAAATCCTAGTCAGTGTGACAAGGCCTCCGCCAGCTCCTTGATACTCTGATGAAATAAGAGAAACAAAGAAGACACTGCGCAAACTTGAACGACACTGGAGGCAAGACAAGACCAAAGCCACTTTAAAACAATACCAAACCAAACAACGTGACTACAACAATCTGATCAATTGACATAAACAAGAATATCATATCAACCTCATGCTAAGATCCAGTAACAAGCCAAGAGAGCTCTTCAAGACTGTCCGCGCACTGACAAAGGAACCGACTCAGACTGGGGATGGCACAATTCACCCTCAAGAATTTGCAGATTTCTTGCTCGCCAAGCTCAAACGCCCCTTCCTCCCCCAAGAACCACATCACCTGTAGATCCTAAAAGCTACACTGTACCCATCTCGGTACACACATGGAGTTAATTCTCCATACCCACAACCAACCAAATTGCCCGCACCATCGCCGATCTAAATGCCTGTACAGCACCTTCTAATCCATGTCCAATAAGCTGGATTAAATCTGCCAAAGATGAGCTCGTACAACATATCCACAAGATAAGCTCCTCTCTTACTCAAGGATATATGCCCCCATTCCTCAAAAAGGCTACAATCCAACCAATCCCCCAAAATAAGTAGTCAAACTGCACAGACCCTATATCATACCGCCCGATCTCCAGCCTTCCTTTTCTAGCTAAACTTATTGAAAAAAACAGTACAGAGACAATTACAAGATCATATGGATGCCGTCCCTCTAGACCCCCACCAGCATGAGTTCTGACCCAACCACAGTGTTGAAGCCCTTCTCACGCAGCTATTCGACACCCTGATCAGAGGAATTGACAATATAAAAAATGGATGATTCCTCATCTTCATTGACATTTCATCTGCATTTGACACAGTGGTCCACGGCATCCAATTAAACAGACTCAGACACAGGTATCCACAGCAGACTACTTAAGTGGTTTCAGTCCTAGCTTAATGACCGGCGACAACAAGTAAAAGTTGGAGCAAAGACCTCCACCCCATTTGTTTATTTATTTATTTATTTAGTTTACACTTATATACCGCTACTTCCAGCGATCAGCAGCGGTTTGATTACCAATTTAGGAGATGTCAAATCAGGACAGGAAAATTGGGTCATATATACATAGATTTAGGGTTAGGCACAGCATGCAGGGTTAGACACTTCAAAAGTTAGGTTTACAATATTTACATATTTACAGTTCTCTAATAATTACATTTACACATGTCGGCATCATGGTGTCACTTTTTTACATCAGGTTATAGTGACATTTAAAAAGATGGGTTTTTATTTTCCTTCTGAAGTCATTTATGTCTTTTATAGCTCGCAGTTCATGTGGTAGATGATTCCAGGTTATCGGGGCTGAGAATGAGAAAGCTTTGTTGCTGGTGCTTGCTTTTACTGATCTGATATTATTAGGAACTTGTAGTGTGTCAAAGTTGATAGTTCTCCTGTCTCGGTTGCTTGGTTGCTTGTTGACCAGTGTTGAGAGGAATGAGGGTGCTATGTCATGTATGAGCTTGAATGTGGTTACCAAAGTTTTGTATTGTATTCTGGCCGCAACTGGTAGCCAATGTAGTTCGATCAGTACAGGTGTGATGCGTTGAGTGATTC